>JAGVSL010000060.1:2400000-3040558 GCA_022494535.1 Himalopsyche phryganea | reverse complement strand
AAATATCAATCCTGGGATTTCGGAATTCTCTGTTAGTGTTTAAAACTCATTGTTATCTAAAATTAAATACTTCCTGATTAACTACAACGTATACCTTAGTTTGTTAATGTACATTCTTTTCTATATAACCTATATACTTAATACGTTTATGTAATTACTGTAGACAGGCACGGATACTTTTGATAATATTATTTTGTATTTTTTATTTTTGCATTATATTCTAACAAAATCAATTTCACCTATTATCTCGATATGCACAAAAATATGAAATCATAGTATTCATTACAATTGAAACGATAATGGATGCAAATTTAATTTTAAATGTGTAAAATTTAAAATTTGTTAAATAACTCTCAATCTCGGAAAACTAGGATTGAAAAATTGTAATTACCGAAATCCCAGGATCATAAAAAGTGTCCGGGATTGAATACCCTAGTAACCACTATCCATACTTTTTAGGACTTGGGGTTACTACCTTCGCTTGATTATGATAACAATCACAACAATTTGCACAAAGTTTGATACCCAAAAAAATATTTTGATTCATTTAAATAAATTGCGATATTGAATGAAAACTTGATATAAACCAAATAATGAAAGTATTATACACTGGTGTAACTTTTTTATTTTTAGTATAATCATGTAGAGCCTTACGTTGTCCATTTTTGTATTAAAATTTTTATTTTTGAATATTTTTAAAGAACTATGATGAAAAGGAAACATTTTATATATCAATTTGTTCTTATCAACTTTTCTAAGAACTGAGACTGAAAATAACCATAAATAACAGAAGTTTTTACCATTTATGCTATCCTGAATATGAAATAAATGGACGTTCTTTTAAGAAAATTGTATTAATTTTATGTCTTGTAATCTAATTAAGTTTTTTTATACTACTATAATTATATTAATATTGACACTGTATCTAGATCGCAATTTGAAACGAAAAATTCCCTGATTGTATTCAGCAATTAAAACTAACTGATTCACATTTTTGTTTAACAAAAACATGATCGCAAAATAAATAATTGAAATATATTGCAGAAAATAAATTGTATCGAAAACACAAATAATTTTACAACTTTAACCTTTAAGAATAACACAAATAAAGCATAAGTGAGTTATATTCTGGCACCTTTTTACGCCATATAAAAAATACGACTGTAATATCCCCACAATAATAACAGAACACGGAGAAATCATGGCATTGCTTTTCCCCAGCGGTATAATAAAAAACAACTTTTGTTTTCCGATTTATGTTTTATCTCGTATAGGAATACCGATTCCGTCATTAAATCACGGGAAATATCTGCTTTTGATTCAAAATCACCACAGTGGGCCATGAGTTTCATTCATTTGTTTTTAACTACCACGCAAATCTATAAAAGTCAAGAATTGAATGAATATAATGGGCCGTTTCACGAACTTAAATCATGAAAAATCGTACCTAATCAATGAAATAATACTTCAAGTTAATTATCGTATTACGGATTTAGTATTATAGAGTACAGATTTTAAAATACTCCCTACTGTGTAAATTATTGGAATTTCATTTAAAAAATTAAACCACTAACGTGATTGCCTAGTAATTAATTCATTTATTTTTAAACGTTAAATATTTTCCAATAATGGTTAAAAGTACGATTGAAAAAATTACTTGTGTGAACCATTAAATAATATTACAAAACAATAGAGTACTCTATGAAAATCTAGTCTGTTATATTTACGTAACTGTAAATTTATAACTAGTCATGACAAATAAAAGAGTACTGGATACATATTTTATTTTATTCTCGTAGGCAATTGATTTTGTCCAACACTGTTAAACTTCCAATATTTCTAATATGTAACGAAGCACAAATGAACACCTCATACTGAATGCATTTTCAATTATTTTTGTGACTTAACTAGATAGTGCGTATACCCACAGTACGGGAAAAGAAGGATTAACTTATATTTAATTCATTTAAAAGTGAAGCGTTATTTCAAATAGACTATCAATTTCAACGATTAGTTTTCTATATAATTTAAGACATCGACTGAGAGTGCTTTAGGATTAGTTTTCTGTATTAGCTCACATATCTTATATTGTGAGAAGATTTACATTTAAATTTGGATTATTGAGATTTTGTACACTTCCATGTATTTTGTCACTAACGACCCGGGTTTCGCCTTTCGGCATCTTCAGGCATTCGAGCACACGAATGGACTCGAACTGAGTTCGAACTGAACTCAGTTCGAGTCCATTCGTGTGCTCGAATGCCTGAAGATGCCGAAAGGCGAAACCCGGGTCGTTAGTGACAAAATACATGGAAGTGTACAAAATCTCAATAATCCAAATTTAATATTGAAATTCCATCAAGCACCCTCAGTCGATGTCTTAAATTTACATTTAATTAAAAAAATTACTCGATGTTAATTTTAAACCAAAATTTAAAATGAAAAAGTCCACACATGATAAAAAAACCCAGCTAGCAATTGAATTCAGAATCGTCTGAACAATAAGTAGATTACTAACATCTTGGCAAAGGATTTTTACAGGCATACATTACTATATAGCGCAGATATTAGCTAAATTATTTGTTAAAGCGCTACTCGTAAATTTAATCTATAACTGTTCGGATAAAGTGTATTAGAAAATAATCCTTGCATTTTGCGAATTGAAAAACAGATATCCCCCTTTTACTTACAATATTAAAAGGTTAAGTCACTTGGTTTATATTGAATGGGTTTTTGAATCGGCGAAATAAGTCAAAGCGGATTGCGCTTTGAAACAGATTGCAGAAATAAAATTGCAATTTAGTGAACGTTAAGAGTTCTCTATTGATGGATATTTGCAATTTTTTAACTCGGTTACAAAATACAGCGATTTAAACCAAACACATTTTAACACTTGCATTGCATTGTTAATATATTTATTATCAATGGTTTTTTTATTTATTTTTTAATATATTTAACTATAGTACAAGCAAACAACGTGGTAAAGTGGTAATGGTCTAGAGCAAGGATGACGAACCTGCTGCCTTAAGGTCACATGCGGCTTTTTAGCATCTCAAATGCGGTCTTTTGACTGAATCCAAATTTTCTTAATTTGAAAATTTGTAAACCATTTCCATTGTTTTCCTTAATTTACAAAATAATCTACATACATTTGTATGAATGTTTCTTAAATGAGGCCGTAGTTTAAAAATAACTATGGCCTATTGATAGGAAAAGGTTTGCCACCCCTGGTCTAGAGCTTCTGCCGTTTCGATATAGCTGTCAAAAGCTCAAATTTTTCATAAATTAGTTTTTTCCATCGATTTATGAACTTTTAGTCATATGTATGAATCACTAATAACTTAATTCGTTACCCAATAAATAATATACGTAAGTCAAAAATAGTCTCATAATTAATCGTACGGTGATTTTATAGTTTAATTTGTTTTTGGCGTTAAATTTTATTCCATATTTGTGGTAATAAAGTTTTTTTACTAAAATAAAAAAAAATGAAACTTTTAAAATAAAAAAAACCCACATTTAAAAGAACAAGCCCTTATAAATTGTAACCGTATGTGTTAAATTTGGTAAATGTATTATACAATGTGAGATAATCATGAATCTTGATTTTTCAAGGAGAGATTAATAAGAAAATAATGATTGTGGGATGGCTTGTCACACTTAGGAACTGAAGTTCATTTACAGAAAAATAATAAAAATTACATTAAAAATTTACTACTTAATATTGTTATATTTTGTCAAAATTTTGTAAATTAAGTGAAATGCTTTGGCGTTTTTAGCTATTACTCATGTTCATTCAAACTTTTTAGTAAATTACCTTAAGTTTTGCCAAAACAAATCTTTTAAACCATGAAACATGATTCAATAAAATGGAGAAGGTTGCTAAAATATCATATTTAAAATAAAACTGTTGCCATAGCGTGATAGACATGACGTGACGTAACAGACAAGAGGAAACTGTAAAGTATTTGAAATGATGGCGCATCAGAAATGTGGTTGCAATTCATCAAACGCCGTTTTGAAAAAGCTGTCAATCATTTATCCATGGAAAAATATTTACAGTAATCTTGCATCTGATATTACGCAACATTTATATTATTATTGCTTAAGTGCAGATCTTACATCTGTAACAAAAAAATACTTATACATCTTTGACATTGTAATACGATTATCAAAATAAATCTCAAGAATACTAAATTTGATTCAAAATCATTAAAAGTGAGCTTTTTACTTGAGACGGTTATTTAAATTTACATAACAGTTTATGTAAATCTGAATTGCTTTTAAAACTGATTTTTTATCATCGATAGAAAAAATATACATTACAGGATTTTATTGAATCCATAAAATTTAATGTAGAATTTTTTACAAAAATTTTCGAACAACTTGTACTTACATAATATAATAAAACACGTTCGTCACATTTAAAAATTTATAAGTTATAATTAAACCGAAGTTTTGTTAAGCATTTTACTAATAATATTTTCGAAATGTGTATAATATCCTTTTGTGTTTTCAATAAAGCATAATTAAATGACATGCTCATTTTATATTTTAAAAAAATTATTACAACAACTTACAAATAAAATATATACTTAAACATGATGCCGCTATGTCATGCTTATTTGATTTTAAATACCTGTTTGTTTCATTCTCTTAATGGTGAGAGAAATTACACCTAGCTTCTAAGGCAGCGATATTTGTCTTGAACTAACAAATATGATTTTAATAAAAAAACAGTTGAATGAATAATATATTTTATTAGATCATTGAAAAGCTATATTTCAATGGTTCTGGACGCTACTGACGCCTAATACGTTAGATACTGTAGTAGTTGAATAGAATAATAAGGAATTGAATTATTGACGGTTTCAGCAGTACAGCTTGCTATATTTTATCATTTATACGAAAAAAAAACATTTACCATTTTCCAAATTAATAAATGTTTCTGTCGTAGTACCAGAACCATTTTACTTAACATTAAAAAGCTTCTCCAGACTGATTGAATCATTAAATGTTTAATTTACTTTTCAAAGAAACGAAGCGTTCATAAAGTAATCAATTAATATTTTAAGTCGGAAATTAATGACATCAAATTAATCACCAAATCCATCGAGAATAAATGTAATTATTTTATTTTTCTTGATTTATTAATATGGGAAATGTACTGTTGTAGTTATGATAATAATCTATGATGTTAATGTCAATTATTACCGACATAAAATTGAAATTTTGTTTTAATTCTAATTAACTTATTTAATAGCTTGGAACCTACATAAATGAGTTTTATGATTTATGGCGAATATAGCTGAACACTTCGTACCAGTACACGTCATAAAATGAAGCACTAAACAAACTTTATTGACGTATTATAGTATTAAGCAGAGCTGCTGTGGAGTCTTGAAAATGTACTGACTTCAATTTAGAATATACTTTACGCTCTTAACTCCGAATCCAACGTATAGAAAAAAGAATCGTGTAGAGCGTTGGATAGAGAAAGATTAAATTTACTCCAAACATGTATGCATTACAAATTAAAGGTTCATTGCTCATAAAATGATAAGAAATACTTGAAATTGGTAATAGGGCAGGAGTTCAACCGAGTAAGTTACGTCAAAATCTACTTTAATATAAAAAAGTACTCTTGTGAACTCGATATCCGAAGAAATACTTTTGAATAGTAGTAAAGCTCTTCTCAGTGGCATCACTATTGGAAAATTGGTTCTACAATATGGACGAATTAACAATTCAGGTTCAGGATCATAATGTTGGACATTTTAAAAATAGAAAAGTTATCATTTTGGCCCCTTATAAACTAAAATAAATATACTAAAAGATACATTTTTCTTCGAGTGTTCAAACTATTAAGCGTGAGCATGCCTTAGAGAAAGTCAGTTGGATAAAGCCATGGGTTATTTCTATATATCTCTATGAAAATTTCTTCTAAGCTTCTTCACCATAATGAAAATTTTAACCGAACTTTTTGAGCCTAAATAATCGAAACACTTTCTATGATACACGTTTTCATTCGTGTGCGTCTTTGTTGCTACAATTAGTGAATCACCAGAGTGAATATATAAGATTCAAAAGATTATTTATACAGTATCTGCATATTTTTTGAAAACAATTATTCTTTGAAATAGACTATGGAAAAATCAAAACAGTAAAATAGTAAAAATTGATCGATTTTTGTCAAATCCTACTTCACAGCACTGTTATAAAATGTGATAATTCGACAAAAAAAAATACTTTAACTTGATTGACAAATCATCGTCGTTTAATTTTGTTTCTATATGAGAATATCCATTAAAAATTATATCAGTGTTTAACCTACTGAAGTAATAAATCCACAATGTTTTGATGGAAACACATTTACCATGACAGGAGGAATCAGATATTATTCAGAATGAATGCGTTTTTACAGACTCAGTTCGCATTGTTGAACGTTTATTTAACAGCGCCCATTGTATTTCAAAAAGCGTAAAAAATATGTTCAATTGAATGACTTTTTTATTCATGATGTAACATCATGTTTTAATAAAATATATATATATTCATATGTATTCTTGAAAGTATTATTGTCAATTTTTTACAGCAGTTTACTAATTTTTAGCGGTAAAAAGTAGAAAAGATTGGCTACCATATTGGTTATAATTAGGCTATCGTTTATCCTTGCGCGTTCGGATGGGTAGTCGTAGAATAAGGGAAAAAATGAGGTCACGGAGATAGGTTATTACCAATTTACTTAAACCCTCATTCTTTCGAGAGTGTGTAATACAATTATACTGAAGATCACAATATATTCGTCGAATATGTCGAAAAAATGGTGTCTTATAATCGATATACCCCAAACGGGAGCTAATTTTATTTTAGTTGATATTATATTATTATAAATAAACATAAATAACTCAAAAAACATATCAAACTATAAATATGGGTGTATATTTAAAACTATAAACCATAAATTATTTTTATGTACACGATTTTTCAGGATATATTTGATTAAATTGTGAAATTGAAGCATCAGGCGTCTTCTGTTGAATAAATTAAATTTTCAAAGAAATTTTCACTGGATAATAGATAAATGAACGGAAAAACACAATAGTTTGTCGCACTTATGTGAAATATTTATTTGAATCAAATACATAACTAAAGCGTGCGGTATGGAGCGAAACCATTTTTATTGATACTCAATTTGCTTTTTCCGTTTATAAGGTATCTTACTCCATTACATAGAAATATATTTATTTTTCACAGTGCAAGAAAATACATGGACATAGTTACACCTCTTTTTATTATTGAAACGTAAACATAAGTAAGATAAACTACGAAACATATCGAGTTTATAGACTGTGTATGAAGTATTTTAATGTAACATTTTTAACTGATGGTTTCTATGGTCGCTGCACGTTTTATATCGCGTATTTTTTTTGTCGGATATCAAAAGTGGTCAAATCCTTTTTTAAAGAAAACAACTTAAATAGAAAAAACGTTTTAAAAAATAAAACACAATTCAGTTGTACTACTTCCACATATTTATAATGATCAGGACCGGTTTCGCTCATCACTAGCATTATCAACTGATAAAAATACAAACATAACAGGCTTATTTATATAAAATTGAGTGTAAAAATGAAGTTATATAAAACTGATGGTTCATGAACTAAGACAAGAAAATACTGATAACAAATTATACATAAATCAAATAAAATAGTTATGGACCTCTTACAAACCAATAAATACTAATCTGAAATCACAAATATAACTACATTAAAAGTCCATTAGCTGATCAAAAATTATTAATGACATTACTAATGCAATGAGCAATAGTGGATCAGGAAAACTACAAGAAAAAATTTGTGAACCATTTAAAAACAATCAAATATTAAGTATATAATTATTATTACAATAAACAGCCATCTTAAGTGGAGAAAGCAGAGCAGCTATGAGTATTAATACAAGCTTAAAGATGAGTTTGACTGGTGTATTATTCAACATGTTAAATAAAGCAACTATTATTTTAACGTAAAATGAACTAATGTTAATTAATTTTTGTATCATAAATGGTTTAATTTTGGATTTGACCACACTTGAAAGAAAATCATGAGGATCTGTTAACTATGAATTAAGCGTAGGTCATGTGACACTGTTGGTGAATGTGGTTAGACTAGATTTGATATGAAAAAAATATATCACTTGCGTTTTGTCATTAAATAATGTTGGATTTGTTGAAGCTTGTTAAATAATATCTGTAGATAGTATACCAGATTTTCACATTGCATACTCAGTTTAAAAGCTTACTATGGATTTGACTAATTATGATACCAGAAAACACATTATTTATGAGATTAAAAAAACAACCTGCTACCTATCACGCAATTTTTTGAACAGTGGTTTTTTTATATATGTTTTAAATGATCCAGCTTGATTAAAACTCGTTAATCAAAATTCAGAAAAAAGTCATCTTATGGTTAAAATTTCTTGTTAACAGAATTTCTTCAGTATTTAACAGCCTCGCGGCGAAAATTGTTGCTGTGAAAATGAATTTGTCTTACAAATAATGTACACATTCTAGGAAAATTGTGATTTTGTAGTGTCAATAATAATTACAACAAATTTGGATTATTGAGATTTTTTACAGTTCCATGTTCCACTTCCATGGATACATGGTTTTTATTGAATACATGGATACATTTTACATGGTTAAAATACATGGAAGCGTACAAAATCTCAATAATCCAAATTTGATATTGAAATTCCATCAAGCACCCTCAGTCGATGTCTTCAATTACAACAAAGAAAATTCATTTCCCGACACATTTTGAAAAATGTGAGAGTCATATATTTGAAAAAATATTTTTGCGTTCCGTTAAAAATGAGTGTAAATTATTCAAAAGTATAATAATGATAATTCTACAATCAACATTCCTCAGAAGAAAGAAAGAGTGTGCATTTTTGTTCAACTGATAATGGCTGCAAAGGTCAGCAAAGGGGATTCCAACTATTCGAATATTAAAAATTCGATTTGAATAATCAATAACATAACAATATATAAATACTCATTCCGATATCGTTTCATTGTATTATAATATTTTAAAAAATCAACTGCGTCGGATTAATACAACGGTATTTCTCCAATTACTGAAATTACGGTATGTTTAAAAGGTTTTTTTTGCTCCGAGTCATTCGTTAAACTCAAGTATTATGATAAGATATAGAAAATGCATGAAATTAGTGAAGGAGAAAATAACCATTACCTGGGGTATTCGATATTATTCTTGAAATCTAGAGAAATTGTGATGTGATCTTTCGTCAAATTTGTAAAATATTTCATTAAAACTTATTTCGAATACTATTTGAATAGTTGCCCAAATATTCAAATATCGAATATTTAAAAAAGAGCCTAGCATATTCGGATATCGATTATTTGAGTTGGAGTCCTTGGTCAGCAGTTTCCTTAAAGGAATCATGAAAAAACGCTTATTTTATGGAATACGTCTCACTTGTCTCCTCCAGCCACCACTGCTTTCCCACTCGTTAATTTTATAGGGCAGTATCCACTTGCGTAGTAAAAGTTGTTAAAGCTCTCCATATACCGCTGCAAATTTACAGTAATTTACTTTTTTTCAATCAGCGTGGCCGATCGGTCCAATAGACGGTTAAACCAACATGCGTAGATTCTACTTTCGTGTTATGCATTTATTAAAACTACCGATGAATGTGTTCAACTATGAAAAATACCTCTTTCCGTGAGCCAGAAATTAAATCTTGGTAACTGAATAGAAAGACGATTCCTAAGATTGATATCTCTGCAAGAGAGTAATTTCAGATCAAAGTCGTAAAACACATTTTAAAATAAATACTCTTTCATAACGCTTTTAAATATTAGCTAATCAGAATCCAATTTCATTTATGGATATAAAAAAAATTACTTAAATAAGCAATACTTTCATTTTATCTAAATCGTAAAAAAATATTCTTTCAAATATGAGCATGCTAAATTTGTCTTTCTCAAGTTTACTCAAAAACTTTTTATAAGACGATCATGCTAAGGGAAATTCCGGATGAAGTTTTTTTTTTCATTTTATTCCTTCGAAGGTGGCCAAACATTTCATAACTTTTTACTTTCGTTTGAAATTTAATTGAAAGAAAACAATAAAATTGCGTATTTTTTTCGAATATCTCAACCCACACACTCCACATACAAAAAAATATTAATAATTATTACAAGAGATGTCTAAAAGAATTTAAAATAAAAAATATGTAAGTACACATTTAAAAACCTTTTGAAGCAAAAGAACATTGAATTTTCTTGTAAATATATACGTTTAAATCATCCATTAGAAGTCGATGATATTTTTTTCAATAGAAAAAAATACAAAAACAAAAACAATCTTTGGTGAATGCCTAAAATATTCCTACCCTACTCACAAAAGCGGGACAAAATATACATTTTTTTTTAAATAAAACACTTATATTTAAATTGTAATTCGATAAATTTGTAAATATAATTATCAAATATCGTTTCGCGATCTCCCATTGCAAGCATTTTTAATTGATGAATAGTACACTACAACAGATTTATTGATACAACAATATTATCTATGAGGCATGAGAACGTATTTAATACAATTGGTAAATAGATTATGAAAGGAATTTATGGATTATCACATTTTAAAGAAATTAAATTAAATTTTGATTGTATTATACATAATTGAGCTTATTTACTTATATTATTTATGATTCATCTTTAAATTCTTTTCATATCCATTTACCAGTTGATTTGAATAGCTTCTTATTTATCACATAATGAATTATGTTATATAATTATCTTTGTTTTAATTGATTTTTCATCAGTTGAAAATGCTCGCGATGAACGAAAACGGTCCTTACCAAAAAATAAAATTGTGTTTATTTTTTATATTCATAATGATGATATCTTAAAATGTTTAATTCCTGTTTTAATGGAAGTAAATATACGATTCCATCTTATCATATTATATAAGAAACTGACTTTAGGAATGTAATTCTAATGTTTAATACTTGACGCCATTAGCAGTAGAACGGATGATGGTGATGACGATTATGCAGTTTAGAGGAGATGTTTTCAGTTCGGCGAGCTTCGGCAGAATTCACGTTTGGAGGGCGATTACAGAATGAATCCGGTCCTTTCTTCTCTGTTCATATATACTGTCGTTGACTGTTTGTGTCTTACTTTATTCATCATGACTTACCTTGTCAGAGCGTTCATCATTATCGCAATGTATGCAGATTCCGTGTCATATATCGGTCAAATAAAATATTATTTGCCAACTAGCCTTGTTAATAATGCTGGTGAAAATGACAAGCATAATTTTTCATGTATCACTACATGACTAATAATGAGCATTCGAGGAAAAATCCGATTTATGACGCCAAATATTGACGCAGACAAAAATTTAAATACAATATCTACTGCTACTAAGGAAATTCAAATTATTAAATCATATCTCAGCACGTTTCTTTGTAACCTCATTATTCATGGGTTTTTACTTGAGTATACAAATAAGTATTAATTGGTAATGAATTATGTCATACTGCAATTAATAAGCAAATTAACGAAACAATAAGGAAAAGGAATACGTGACTGAAAAAACCATTCCGCTTAGCCAATAGGCAAAATTTTAAATTTGCTCTCTTCAAAAGATTTCTCTGAGCTGTCTATTGTTTTAAGTTAATAAAATTAATTTATTATTAATTTCACAACTCATACAAAAAACAAAGCGTTGTGTGCCTTTTGTTCGAGTTGGAGTTAATTCCATAATCAAAATCCAAGATTGCTGAATTGCTGAACAATTCTGTAAAGGATTATTTCATTTGTACAATCTAAATAAAACCATCATTCTTGAATATTAATCATCCAGTTGCAAAATTTGCAAATTATTTAAAAAAATAACACTTTTTTAGTAGACAAATTAATCTTTAAAACAAAAGAAATTTCTTGGCACTCGGCGTAAGTATTTAATAACGGACGCATTTTTTACAGTAAGAAAATCGTTTATCCGTTAAATTTCAAAGGCATATTATTTTATGAATAATGATTGTGTTATTTCAAATTTAGGAATATAATTAAAAATTTTGATATAGTACAGATATCATAACTAAAATTTTATCATCTTTATCATGGAAGATATGTTTTTATCGGAGATTAATAGTTTCAAGCTGAAACGCATATTTCAATAATATAAATTCATACGACATGCAGTATATTTATATACAGTAACGTAATATTTCAACAACTGGTAGTTAAGCTTAAACTTGTTGTACGACAGTATTTCAATATATCGATTTGGTTTTTGTAAAAATAAGGAGGTTAAGCATAAAAACACAGATATCGATCTTTAGTTCGTAACTCAGACATCTCCAAATAACCCATATTTAGATAATGGTAAAAACAATATTCAAATGGTCACTATAAATCAAATATTATTTATTTGTACCAGAGTTGTATACATTCTATAAACTTTCCAAGTATAGTCAGAAATATCAACATTTTGGTGAATTCACTAGAACGTTATCTGTCTTAGTATATTTTTGGTGACATTTTTGAGTTATCCGAATCATTTTATGAATAACTGCGTAATACAATTGAGAAATTTCATTCTTTAGAAGTTGTCTGTCTGATTAAATATACTTAAATGATAACAAAGGTGACTTGCTTCAGTATTTTTGGTAGAATTTTGAGTAATCCATGTACTGAATCAAATAGAGCAAAAAATTTTAAATAAAACTGCATATTCATCTCGCTAATAAACTGGATGGAAAATCGATTTAAATGTTGTTTGATATATAAATTCAAGATTTCATAATAAATTTAGTTAATACACTTTAAAAAGAGAAATTAAAGCAAAGATATCGTTTTTTAATGTATACTTTATAAATATGGTCGGATTATTCAAACAAGTCATTTCTTTCGATGAGGAAAAATTATTTTATTTGTCCAATAACCATTTTTTATATATCATAACTGCAAGTGAACGTCCAGTTCCTCTGATAGTGAGACACTGTGACGTCCTCATTCTGACTTCGTTTCTTTAAATTATTCAAAATTAATCGATTTAATAATGTCGTCATTCATTCTTGACTATACCGTGACGAATGCAAAATGTCATTTTAATTTCAAACTACATTCACAGCATTATCAAATATTCAAAAGCGAAACGTACAAAGTAGCTATTTAAAGAAACTTTTTGCTATTTTATATTTAACTAAAGTCTACTTGGCTCCAGCAGATAAATGTGTTTATGGAGCATCCTACATTGAAATAAGCCTTTTGAATATTGATTTAACATCAAACTAAATTTCTTGTTGAAAGCGTAATATATTTTTTAGAAGTAGGTTTAAAAGGTAAGTTTTATAATCACATGAAATTTCAATTCAACATAGTTAGTTATTATTACATGACTACTTTTAGTAAAAACATTATTATAAAAACAATAAAACATAAAAAACATACAGCTTTAAATAAATATATTTCTCTGACACTTTGCGTTTAAGCTTACGTTAGTATGCACCATAATGGGTCGAATATTAATTATTTTAATAATCCATAACATATCGACAGTGGTAAGTAAAAGCACGTAACCATCAAAAATATTGTGTATAATTCACACAAAACGTGTTGATACACTATATTGTTATATATATATAATATATTGATCGTAGAAAGGCAAAAGGACGTATCCATCGGTCTTTTCAGAATATTTTTTTTCGATAATCTCGATATATACAATTTAATACACAATATTTTTGTCAATATGATTTTATACGAATTTCATTTTTCCACATACATGAGATCTTTAGTATCATAACTCAGAATCTCTGCCAGTGCTTGTTTTTGACAAATCCAAAAAAAAAACTGTTTTTATAGTATAGCTCCAAATGCATAGTTTAATACAAATAAAATTGTGGAACAGACGCAAGCAAAAACTGGTGGCTAACGACAATACAATGCTGCCCTCTCATTGACTGGAATGGAGATTTTTAGATTGAAAAATTATAGAGCATTAGAGAATTACAGTTTTTAAAATGAACACCGTTTTCACATTCATTTTTGTAATTTATTTAAAAGATATTTTATAATTTATTTTGTAGGTGTGACCACAAAAAACAATGTTTCAATAATAACTCATTTTTTTCATATATTGGATATTATGAGTCATAATAATAGATCCCTCAAATAATGTTTATTTTTAAAGCACAACTGTACAAGGAATACCAGAGGAATTCATTCGATTTATTGACCATTATTGCGTTGTGTAAAGACTTCGCGAAACAGCCACTGGGGGTGGGAAAACTGAATTATATCTTATATAACTCAGATGCAAATACCAATATTTTAAACTGTTATATTCTACAGAACGAGAAATTTTTAACGACATATTCGTTCGTCATATAAAACATTATTGCTTTAAGTAACTTAGGATCTCGCTTTGTATGTGGAGTTTTTTGTGGTCTATCAGTAGGACCCCGTTGATTTAAACCATTTTATAGAGTTAAACTATATATATACGCAGATAATATTCGACGACAAATGAATCGCGCTTTAAATTTCTTCCAAGTCCCAAAGGACTTTCTTGTCGCGAAAACAGTATATTTTTTACCTTTTTCATTCGTCTTGGGACTCCCACCCTCACTTAATCTGTTTGAGGAGTTTTTCACACATCGAAATAAAGTTTTTATCCCAGCTAACTTTAGCAATACTTTCGGTTTCTTATACGTATTTACGCCATTTACAAATCACTCCTTTCAATTTCGTATATGAAAAACTTCCAATACAGAGGAAGGCTATAAATGTGTAGGTTCGCATTAATTGATAATCTCTTGTTTATTTGTTATAAAACGCAATGAGTAATTATGAAGTTTTTATTTTAAATCAACATCGGTTAAAAATTACGGGTATAGCCAACATATCGAAATTGTTATACTTTACAAAAAAGATATGTTTTTAACGACATTTTATTCATAATTAAAGATATCAACTGAGGGTTCTTGATGGACAATACACAATTCCTATGAATCTATAATTCCTTATGTGATCGTTTTCCGAATTTATGTGAAAAGTCGTTATTATCAAATCAGCATTAAAATTAATTCAAATATCAATGTAGTTCCTAGACTTCGTGATAATATTTTTTTTTTAATTTGTCTTATATATAGATTAAACTATTTACTAACAGTCACCTCGAGTTCATTCGTTTACTCAAATGCTTGAAGATGCCGAAAGGCAAAACCCAGATTTTAAGTGACGAAATACATGGAAATGTACATAATTTTAATAATTAAAATTTTATTCGTCGTGCGTCATGAAATCTAGTTATTTAAAATACGACGATAGTACATTATTTCAATTCCAAATGTTATTTATTGCGTGTAATATTGATATTATGAAGGTAGCTTACGCTCTTTTACCTTTGTAAATAGTTTAAAGTTCGTTATGATAATTAGTTCATCTATGTACTATTGTAAATATTTTTGATATGAACATTTTCGTTAATATGTTATGAACTCACCAAAGTCAAGTAATTTTTCTCTCTCCTCATAAGCACAAACAGGTTAATAATAACTGCATTTAAAAGATCAGATATTACTATAATTAAGCCACCAAATTCAGAAAAAATATTTACCCATTCTCATAGTCTTATTTCATTATTATATTAAATAAAAATAATTAATAACGGTTTTCTAAATTGAAACTTACACAACCAAGAAGAAATGAACTGCCACATGGTTGAGTATAAAACTCTTAATAAAGCTGCAACCATATGTTTTTTAGTATTTAAAAGATAACAATTATTTTGAATGTTAATTAAACACATTTAGTAGAGTCTTTTAAGTAAGTTAATTCAGTAGAAACACATAATAGAATCTATATATGTTAATTTAGTAGCATTTACTTACAAATTCATTGAAAAAAGTAAGGAGTACGTAGATCCGTTTTCTTCAAGTGTTTTTCAGTTAAATATCGTACCGTTTTCAAGTATTTTAAGATTGAATGAATGAATATTCAAAATAAATAAATGATTTCGATCAATCGTCTTATACGTTCAGTTAAAAGATATCAAATATTTGTTTTCTTGCTTCAAAGAGAAAAACTCCGTTGATATAATAAACATGTGATTTGAATTTATATTTTGAGTCGGAGGGAAGAAAACAATTTGTAAAGATATACTTAACTAATGTTTGTCGTCATAAATAAATAAAATCCTCTGATGCGGATGACGTGTAATATATCACAGGCCGTGTAAAAGCTTATATTGGGAAGAACGATTGTCTTTTTAACGATTTGTAAGAGCTTAAAATGTTATAACTTTCCCTGGAGTAATGTGTCAACTAAAATGGTTATCTATCACATTATATTACACGTACAATTTGCTTTATAAATCTACAATGGGAGGACTTATAAAATAAAGTATAAATAAGTCCAGAAAGATGATTTTTCAAGAGAAGAAAAACAAAGCTTAAAACTGAAGTTATCTTTTAGGAATAATGATTACTTCCTCCATAAGGTTTTTATAATATATTATTTTTACTATTCTTGTCAGTAGTTTTTAGATATATATAACAACATGTCTTTAAAACAATAATTAATTGACAGTACTTCTAGGACCATACAATATTCATTTGATGAACAAACTTATAATATTGCGACCGAAATGTAAGAATAATTACATTTATTTCAGGTTCTTTTAATATTTCCGCTCTCAACGTGGAGCATATAGCCTCCTAATGGAAGTATTACAATAGAAAAACTGCTTGTTGCTCAGCTGCTCAACCTCTTAGTTAGAAGAGTAGGGATAGAAGGATAGGGTTAGGACAGGACTAGTGGTTAACTTATCGCTCTCGCTACACCCCGTTTTTGAGGATCGGATGGGTTAAAGGGAATTTTTACACATCACAAAAATTCATGACTACGAACAGAAATCCATAAATCGATTGAAAGATCAATTTATAAAACTGTTCCCACCGGGAATTGAACCGGTGACATCCGTAACCGTAGGCAACGACGTCACGGACGTCGAAGTTTTTGATTTTAGTTTTAAGTTAGTCTAATAGACGCATAAATTTATTTTGATTTTTTTAGATCATCTGAGACGTATTATTCACATTGAAGCGTTTTATATTAACATGTTATAGTTGTACTTATCGTAAAATTAAGTCATAATATCATTGAAATATAAATAATATTAAGTCATTCATCAAACCAAAACTTCCAAAAAAGTGATGAAACTGAAAACGAAAATTGGCCAAACCGCAAAGATAAAATTATGTCGAATACTGATGTCATTGTTTGTGATAACTTCCCAAAAATATTTTTGATGAAAAAAAATTAAATAAGTTTTTTTTGTCTACACCCTTCAATCAATTCAAATACACATTAAGATAAATGATGAAACAGTTTTTATTTTTTTCGTCTTATTAAATAATATATATATTTTTCACTATCTCCTTTTTTACAGAACCATTCCAAAAAGTATATCAAAATATGTTTTCTAATTCAATTACAAATAATGTTGCATGTAAGCTCTAGACGTGGATAGAGGTATCTCAAAACATGCCTAAACATAAAACTTAACTACAATTTGCAAAATAGTATGTAAACAGCTTTCCCGAAAATAAAAAAATTCTGCCCGAGGGAATATCCATTTCTGGTTGAACGATTGCACTTTACACCGAATCAAATCCTCGAATTCTATTTTTTTCCATACATAAACTAAACATCACTTTAACATTATATCAAATATGTCAAAGTTACAACGGACTGACTGATATATCTTTCATTCTATATTATCTAAAGCAGGGTTTCCCAAACAATGTTCCTCGGAACATTGGTGTTCCGCTGAACGGGATAAGGTGTTCTGCGAAAACTTGGTTTCATATGCTGCTGCAGCTGCAACAAATTCAAACATGTTTGATTTCATACTCGCATTATTTACCCAAAAAAAATTAACAAGGTGTCTGTTAAAATTTTTGGGTTTGCAAAGTGTTCCCTCGCAATAAAAGTTTGAGAAGCCCTGATTTGAATTATAGTCAAGATATTCGAGAGCTTAATCTATAATTCAAAAAGAAATTCTATGCGAATCAACTAATGCCAACACGAAATTGTGTTGGTCGCTAGAAAATGTATATTCTACAGTGATAAATAAATACACGCAGTATAAGGCAGCATAGTTAGTAGTACAAACAAAGGGTGTTTTCCATGAAATCTGTATATTTTTACTGAATAATTTCACAATATACTCCGTCGAATTGATTCTAATTTAAAAATAACAAAATTTCTAACAATGGTAAAAACGAAGGGTAAAAAATTGTAAAATAACTATTTTAGCCACAGCTGTGGAGTCACTGATGTCGAGAATTAATGATATTTAAGACGAGTCGTCAAAAATCGGTGTACTCTGACAATTCTTTAATTAATATTTTTCTTAGTTTTTCGAGTAATACCTCACATGTGAGGATAGTGACTTCCGCTTACCGCAAAATTCAATTTTCTTTAATGATTCTTCGCCACTCGCTCCTGCACTCCGCTGCTCTGAGGGCTATCAAGTAAGGAGAACACTTTGACGTCCTTCACTTGGTCGCTCCAACGAGTTTCAGCCTTTCCGCGTCCCTTTCTGCCTTCGAACTTTCCTGTGTCGACGAGACTCTCAATATTTTCAGTAGGCTTGCGGGTGATTTGACCAAAAAATCTTTGTAGGCATGTTGTATAAACGGCCTAGAGTCTATCATGTATTTGGAGTTCTTTCAGGATAGAGCTGTTTGTGCGCTTGGCCGTCCATGGTATAAGGAGCATCCTTCTCCTGCACCATATTTAAAATGCATCTAGCCGTTTTTTGTCTTTCGCTTTTAGAGTCCATGTCTCCACGCTGTAAAAGCATATGAGTTGACCAGCGATCATATTAGTTGCATTTTGGTATGTCTTATTTCCTAGCGTTTCTAGATTCTCTCCAGGCCTATATATGATTTAATTTATAGATTAACGATAGTACAAACGTAAATTATTGTGAGTAGACTAATCGGCCTATCAGTGAAATTACGACTGTCTAATAGTTGTAAAGCATTAGTCTAGAGTTGTATTATTATATAAAGTCGGAATCAGAGTTGCTGTCAGTAGAATTTCAAACGATTCCACAGTTATGATTGTATCTGAAAATATTCTTTCTTACAATTTCCACAGCTTTGATATTGAAGATAAATAAGCGATTCATTTGCGCTAAAAATATCCCCAGCCGATTGACGTGACACTTTTCCTTTGTTTGGATAGTATACAAGTTTCAAAAAATATTGACTCTAACGAAAATCTTTTGCGGCATCGATGTTTTGTCTATAAACTGAGATGCTCAAGCAAATTGACAAATATTTGCAAAC
Organism: Himalopsyche phryganea; assembly: GCA_022494535.1. Classification (NCBI taxonomy): domain Eukaryota; kingdom Metazoa; phylum Arthropoda; class Insecta; order Trichoptera; family Rhyacophilidae; genus Himalopsyche; species Himalopsyche phryganea. The sequence continues at coordinate 3,021,151 of JAGVSL010000060.1, read as the reverse complement.
AGCCAGAGCTTATGACGCTTTCGTTATATTTTGTTTCCCAATAATCACATAGTTTTACAAATTGAGTTGATAACAACGACTCTATTTGGAATCGGGTTTCAAACTGATAAATAAATTATAATAAAAGTGTATATATTGTATAATATATATAATAGTACCCCTTTAAAAGCACCGGTTCTTTCCAACCAACAAAGCAATGATGTATATTACAAAAAAAAAACAAAGATTATAGATATAATTTAAGACATCGACTGAGGGTGCTTGATGGAATTTCAATATTAAATTTGGATTATTGAGATTTTGTACACTTCCATGTATTTTGTCACTAACGAACTAAGTTCGAGTCCATTCGTGAGCTCGAATGCCTGAAGATGCCGAAAGGCGAAACCCGGGTCGTTAGTGACAAAATACATGGAAGTGTACAAAATCTCAATGATCCAAATTTAAAGATTATAGAGATAGTAGCATAAAGGTTATGATCTCTATAAGAAGATTAAAGAATATATAAGCACTTTTTAAAGTTCAAACTCATTTAGGAGAACCATGAGTAGGGTTGAAAAATATTAATTGTATATTATGTCAAAGTATGAAATTCTGTAATAATTTTACAATAACCTGAAAAAAATTCTGTTTTATAACGGGATAGAAAGTAGATTACAAAAATTAGTCCAAAGGCTATTGTAAAAGATAATAAATGGTTGATATAGACTCGTTTCTTAGTATATACTAGCCATATCAACTTTGAGATTAGTGGGTGGACCTAAAATATAGGCGGGCCCTTGTATTTTACACATTGTTATCGATGTCAATGGAAAATCTGACATGTTACATACTATTTCTTTTCTCTCCTCTGCTCCTCGTCACCTTCTCAAATACGTAAACAAGCTTATTCTTGCGTTATGACGTATGCCGATGCGTTGTGTTTAGCCAGTTTATTTACTTATGTATGAAATAATATGTAACATGACAAGTCTTTGACAATCAAAAATATTAATGAAGCCTTCATGTATTTTAACAAGTTTGTGACTATTATGGGAGAATTTGATCCCAATGGAGAGGTTATATCTAGGGTATAACGTAGGGAAATTGAATATACAACTCTTTATCAAGAAAACAAAAAAAAAGATGGTGTGTAACCATCTCTTGGCAAGTTCATAAAGACAGCACCTGATTGATAATACGCCTTGTTAACTTAATTATACCCATTGATAAATATATAGGTACTTTCAAATATACATTTTGATGTTTTTTTTACATTGCTCTGCTTCCGAACATTCAACATTCGCACACATTTTCAGGAGTCAATTACGTGCGAAAGTCGAGGGCCACCTGAAGTCGAAATACACCCACGTTAATAAAAATACACTGTAAATGAAAAAATACGTGTTGTGTTATATCTACCTGGAAATAGTGATTTACGAGGTTGGATTTGTTTTTTGGCAAAAAAGTCTCAAGGGCTATTTGAGAGATTATAATTTCTTTTCGTGCGTTCGATAAGGGCTAGCGTGTAGCACTTAACTCAACAATGGAAACGTATTCAACCCTTCGAGGTGTCCTCACTTGAACATTTTAAGTTTGTCAATTGTCGATTCAAAAAGCTGTTATATAAACACAAAAAAGTGTGTACTCGAAACATTTTATATCCATCAAAATAGATTGAATTGTTAGTAACCCCAGCCCGCCTAATAGTAAATTGTATTTTGTAAACGTTATAATGCCTCTTTAAAGGCCTGAGAAACATCCTTAAATGATATACAATTTGTTTTGTTGCACTTCCACACTTTTATAATGATGAAGACCGGGTTTTCTCGTCGCGAGCATTACTAACTGATAATATATCCCAAATTACCATGCGCTGCTAAATGTCAATTTCAATTACCTATTAAATATTTCGTTAATAGTTATTAATTATTTAAGTTATTTAAGACATCAACTGAGGGTGCTTGATGGAATTTCAATATCAAATTTGGATTATTGAGATTTTTTACACTTCCATGTATTTTTGGAAGTGTAGAAAATCTCAATAATCCAAATTTAATTATTTAAGTGTTTATTGTAAAATTTTATCATTGCTATATCTATGAATATTTTTTTAAATTGATAAAATTTTTCAAGTGGTTATTAATTTATAAGAGATGATTAACAGTTGTAAACTATTTAATTTAGATTATATGTGATTTTTTTTTGATTTTTAAATTCTATATAACTTTTTGTCATAGTTCTTCAGCCAATTGTTTGATTTACCTTGTAATAATTAACATTAAATTTGATAATACTTGCGATGAGAAAAATCTGTCCTGATCATTATAAAAATGAGTAAGTGGTACAAAACAAATTTTGTTTTAATTTTAAAAATAATACCTTTCCATCAAGAATATACAGTTAACACTTTAAATGATTTTTGAATTTTTTTCTGGTTATTGTTTAATTTTTTTTTTTTTTTTAAATAAAACACAATTTGTTTGTACTACTTCCACATATTTTATATAAAATATGTGGAAGTAGTACAAACAAATTGTGTTTTATTTTTTAAAATATAATGTCTTTCCACCAAGAATTGACGGTTAACACCTTAAAAGTAGTTATTGTTTAAGATTAGATTAATTTACTACAGTTAACAATCGTAAATTTATCTAGTACTTGAAATTATAAAAAATACGAACCGGAACGCTGGGAAATCTAAAAAATATCGACACCAATAGAGTCTGAAGTTTTATTTGACAATTTACTAACCAAAGCAGAAAAATTTGAGTCCTGTATATAAATCTTTATCTTTGCTCAATAACTTTCACTATCAAAATATTAAATCAAAATTTATATTCACTATATATTCCTTATTCCAACAATGTAATGCAAGTTGTTGATAACTCTTAAGTTGTATTTAACAAATAAAACTAAATTTATTTTTGTACTAGATTCACATTTTTATAATAATAATTTCGCTCATCGCGAGCATTATCATTATAACTGACAAAATATAAATCCTATCGAGGCTACTTATATGAATTTCAGTGTAATATATATAATGCCTTTCCACCAAGAATGAATAGTTTGATAATTAAAACTTATTAAAATAAGCGATAATATTTAAAAGCAAAAATATTATTATATAGTTAAGCATAGTTTTAGTAGAGAGGAGACTTGTTTATTATTTATTTTATTACCGATCTTTATTGCGTTAAAGACGGTAGCGACCACAAATTATATATTACCCTGTTAATAAGAATGCCAAATTTGATATCTACTCTGCTCTTTATAGACTTTTATGATAGTGGTTTTTTTTAGATTTTAGCTCTTTGCAACTTTTCCCGGAAAGTTTGATAGAATTTAATAAACTGGACATATGAACGAGGGCTGATTATACGTTTCCATTCTTTTCTAGAAGCCGTCGTCTATCGAAGCTTGGTAACAAAACTATAGTATGTTTTTATCTTGGGTCTGTCGTATACGATCACCAATAGCTTGGGCATTGGGTCACTTACATAGAGTTTGTTGCTGAAAGAATTTCTATATATAATAATTAATTAGCAGTTTTAAAAGAATGGTTTGAAAATTACACAGAATTTCACACCAAAACAAACATTCTTGAGTCTTTCGACATTAATCAATTATATATTGGTATATGATTATCGCAAAAGTCCATGCTTACGAACCGAAATCTATAAATCTGCACCATGATTTGAGCCCAAGAAATTCGTAACCGAAGCCAACAATGTTGACCACTGCACCACAGACCCAACAATTCTCTCTCACCCATCCGATCCCACAAAAAGGGGTGTAGTGAGAGCGGTTAGCTAACCACTAGTCCTGTTCTAGTCCTATCCTTCTATTGCTACTCTCTTCAAAAAAGAGAGGTTGAACAACTGAGTGAGAGTAATCGTAGAAAAAATCTGGTGAGATACCTCCATTAAGAATCTATATGCTCCACTTTAGGAGCGTACATAGTAAAATAAAAGAAAAATTCGTTATACTTCTCTTACATGATTAGTCCTTCTGAAGCGGTGATTTACTGCGTGGTTGACAACCAAGTCTACAAACAGTCAAAAAACTTTTCTGATTTATATATATAGAAGTGTCATTATTAAAATTGAAAGAAATTGGTATATTTTTCCAATTACAAAATGTCATTTTAATTAACTTCAGTGGATATGTCAAATATGTAAAGGTCAGAATTAATTCTATAGTAGAAATACTTTTTAAAAATGATTAATTTGAATGGTAAAATATTCTTGCTAGACCAATTTTAATGACAATATGTTCCGCTGGTACAATTTCAAGAAAAAATATAAATAATTCATTACAATATATAGCATGTAAGCCATCGATTAGACATTTCACTTTGTATACTCAACGTTGTAGGTTGTAGCCATGTCAACCCACTACTGCATCACGCTTTTCTAACAAGGTATATTCTGTAACGTAAAAGCTTAGATACTTTTATAAGTTGCATAGAATGCAACCAAGTCAGTGTGTCTAATGAATCTAACAGATGATAAAAAAACACGTTTTTAAATTGACAACAAGAAAAAATTGGAGAAAGCTGTTGTTATTTGTATGTTGTTTATGTATATTGTATCTGTATGTTGTATGTGTAAAGGTTATATGCTCTTGTTTTGAAATTCTTCTTGACATCAATACCATGGTGCAAGAAGCATAGGTGAGCTGAATCTGGTCATTTTGACTGACCAAATTTTTATTGTCAGCAAAACACAGTTGTACACTTTTTTACCATGTCTGCTTCCAACGTGGGACATATAGCTTCTATGAGAACTGCTCTTTACTCAGTTCCTCAATTGTTCTTTTTTCTAAAAGAGTAGAGATATAAAGATAGGGTTGTACATGACTAATGGTTAGCTTGTTGCTCTCGCTACGTTTCGTTTTTTTAGGGTTCCTATCCAGGAGGGAGGGAGTTTTAGACATCACAAACATTAAACAGAAATTAATAAATCGGTGGAAGAATCAATTTATAAAACTGTCCGTACAGGGACCTTAACACGAGAAATCAGTAACCGTAGCCAACGAGGTTTTCCACTACACCACACTGGATGTAAGCATAATAAATTGTAACTTGATGAACTCGTAATGACGTCAAAAAGTAGATAAAACGGTGACTGTCGTTTTATATCCAGTTCAGTTCATACTTTTTACACCAAGTCTCAATACAAAATAACATTTTTGATAAGCATTTATGCAAGCTGGGACGCAAGCTTAATAATGCAAACATTTTCAGATTGGATGAAATTCCATCAATCTTGAATCACAAAATTTCAGTAATTCAAATTTTCAGATTTATTAATACACTTCACAAAATAATGATAGTTCAGCTAGTAAAGATTATTAACATAATATGTTCTCGGAAAAAAAGCGTACTGACATTATGATTTTATATATTCTAAAAGAATAAAAAATGTTTTACTTTCACAGGAAAGGCAAAACAATAAATCAGTGGAAACGTTTCTTATGCTTTTACTTTGAAGGAGAAATAAAGTATTTTTTAACCGGGTTTTCGATATAGATGTTTTTTGCTATTGTATTGTGAAAAAAATAAAAATTCAATGGTTCAGGTTTGTTTATCTAATATTTCTCAATGGTGGAAAAAGTTCTGAGTGGACATCATACCAAGAGCATCTTTTTAAAAATAAAATACTCTAGAGTATATAAAAATAACAATAAGTCAAATGAAGTAGCTGAAAAAGAAATTTAAAAAACAAACATTACGTAAAATTCTACTTTATCCACTCGATTGTGGAGTAATGGGTTTGAATCTCAAAAGCAAACTTTCATAAATTGATTTATCTAACGATTTATGTAAGTACGGGTGACTACGATGTTTTCATCTTTTTTAATCTTGTCCTGAAAAACGACCCATCAGCTTAAAAGCTTTCGATTAAAAAAATTATGAAAATGGGTAAAAAAATATATTCACTCACTTTAAACCGAAATTTATTAACAAATATTGTAGATTAATCAACAACGTTAGGTTAATTAATGACGCACTTGCATTCACAGAGAAGGACAATAAGGTTTTTAACGTCAGTAGAGTATTAGAACGCTATTTTTAAAAATCACACCAATAAGATTTCTTTGCTTATTTTACTAAAATTCACTACGTTTTCGTGGTTGATAGATAAAAACTTCTTAATAGTACTTTCAGTGGATTTGGCAGTAACTCACTAAAGTTAATCTGAAGATGTCACATTTAGTAACACAGCGAGTGGAACAACAAAGTAATCAATATTAATTTTATATTAAAAAAACTTGATTCATTCCAATACAGAATCGATTTCTTTATTGCACTAGTTGTGTATCTGGTTGTGACACGTGTTTCATCGTTTTAAGAAGCATGTTCAGACTAAAGATACGTCATTTTAATAACATTCGTTTTTCACTTCAAAGGTGTCATGTCAATTCGTGGTGGAAAGGCTTAATATTTTAAAAATAAAATACAATTTATTTTGTACAATTTCTACATAATATTACAATGATCAGGACCGGTTTCACTCATCGCGACCATTATCAATTGGTGATTATTAACATTGAAAAACAATTTTTAATATTAAATTTAAATAACCCAATAAGTTTATTATTTCACTGGCCGTGTTACCAATATTATTTAATATTCTATTTTATAAAGACTTATAATTAAATGCACTTTTGTTTAGATCATATTTACTTTCATAAAAATAGTTTTCATTTATAACAAATACATTCCACAAAAAACCAATTTCAAGAAAAATAAAGTGATCCCAGATAATAAAATATATTTTAACATGGAAGAAATATTTAAAAAATAAAACACAATTTGTTTGTACTACTTCCACATATTTATAATGATCAGGACCGGTTTCGCTCATCACGAGCATTATCAACTGATGATGCTCGTGATGAGCGAAACCGGTCCTGATCATTATAAATATGTGGAAGTAGTACAAACAAATTGTGTTTTATTTTTTAAAATATAATGTCTTTCCACCAAGAATTGACAGTTAACACCTTAAAAGTAATTGAAGAAATATATTACACTTACGAAAAAATATTTTCACATACATAAGACAGTTTTTACTCACTATAAATACTCACTCTTTGAAATCGATAGTTGCACAAAACTGTAACGACATGTCACTTATTCTTCTACCCTATATTAGGCCGCCTTTATTGTCTTTACTCCAAGCATTAGAACACATTACACAAACCAAACCAGACCAACCATAGCATAACCTACTACAACTTAACTGAATTTGTTAAAAGAATCCGTGACTTAGTGGAAATCAAAGTTTGAATGTACTAAGTTAATACTATCTAATCCAAAGTGCAAAATATTGAATTAAAAGTTAAAATGTACCAAGTGAACACTATCTAACACAAATTGCAACTATTTATAATCCTTTTATAAATGTATTCTTGTCATAACAAATAAACAAAAAGCAACGAATTTATAAAAGTAAGTCTTTATATATAAATATAGTTTTTATGAAAAACGTTTTTTTAAATCGTAAGAAATCAATTGGATTCAAACAATTAATATCAATGAAGTTTATCGAAAATACTATAAATTATGTTTTTTAAATATGGAATAAAGAATTTCAAAATATTTATTTAGACTGCCGTCTAGAAGTAAAAAAGGCATTATTATAAAAAATGCTTGTCAATCCGTATTTGACACTTTATTGAGAGTGGAAAATCCAAAAGCCTTTATTTCTCGATGTAAGCTTGAAAGAAATTTTTCGGCAATAACATTTTATTATTTGACAGATAATAAAACTGATGATTTTATTTACTGTTGTAAATAAAAAATGTGATATAAAGCAAGAATACACAAAGTTTTAATAAAACTCGATAAACGATAAACTGTAAATGTAAATTCTAAACGTTTGATGAAAATTGCCAACTCATCAAACTATTATTCACATAATAAAATCAAAAGCTTTACGGTAGGTTTCAAAACAATATATTGATGTCTTTGTAGCAAAAAATAAGCTAAACTTTCATGAATGTATTGTACTAAACATTCAATTCAAATTTCCTATGAACAGTGCGAGATTTTTTTTTATTACTCGTATTTCACAGCACGTATTTGAAATGTGTTGCTGTGGAAGGATTCTCCAAATATCATGGACTGCCAAACCCACAAACACATCTATTACACTAGTTACAAATCCAGGATAGACTCTCATCCGTATATAACAGAAATCGTTTATTTAGCTTTTTTGGTCACATCGCCTGCAACCTACCAACAATTTTAGGAAGCCCGTCATCACAGGACAAGTCGAAGTCAAAAGGGGACACGGAAGGATCCCTACTTGCTGGAATAACCAAGTGAAGGACGCCGCTGGCCTGTTCTTACCGATGGCTTTAAGAACAGCGGAGTGCAATATTGAGTGGCGAAAGACCATCGATGGAAACGGAGTTGTTGCGATAGGCAGAGGCCGCGACCCTCATAAGTGAGGAAAACTATTAAAAAGAAGAAGAAATGTACTAAAATGTATTAATTTTGCATTGCTGTTTTAAGCGAGATTTAATTTTGTAATAATATGAACTTAAAGTTTTTCAGTACGATATAGAGTTAAAATAAAAATTTAAGTATATTTAAAATGAAGCATGAGTTCATTTTATATTATAAGCCAACAACAGGACGATTTAAAAACTGAACTCTTTTAAATCAAAGCTTTATATTAATTAATCCAACAAGAATTTTACCTTACGTAAAATACCATTTATCAATATTTACCGATCACCATAGACAATCGTTAATTGTTTAATCCTTCCGCCTTCGTTCAATCAGCAATCAATGGTTCGAGTCCCCGAGCAAACATTTGCATATATTGAATTTGAATTTCCTTATCCAAACTTGCAAAGGAGGCAGAGAGAAAACATCCAACAGTTATCTTATACAAACATTATCCGAATACTCAATCAATAATAATACCTCAAGAAAGATCTAGATTTAAAATATAAAAAAATCTCGATTATTAAGATTGAAATTTTATTATTCGTCTCTTGATGGCGTCTTCTATCAAAAAATAGCGACCAAATTGCTATCTAGTGCTATTATTTCGCCAATCCCTTTAATTTTGAACAATTTACAGAGGTTGCTGAGCCTAGAAAATTTCTTTCTAAGTCATGGCTTTTACATTCTTTCCATTGCATGACAAGTTGAATTGATCTGATCGTATTTTCATTGGGGAAGATTTGATTGAAGTACGCAGCTTTTCTGCGTTGTGGTTGCTATAAGATCACTTCGCTTACTGAACCGATTTCAAGCCATCTATCTTGGGATCAGCACAGAAAATCTTTGACGTACGCTATGTGTTGAAAATTGTACGTCGTTACTATTTTACTAAGACGAATATTACTGTTAACTGTAACTGATGTAAAATCTTTAAATGCGTAATCTATATATATATATAATTTAAGAGTCAGTTCGAGTCCATTCGTGTGCTCGAATGCCTGAAGATGCCGAAAGGCGAAACCCGGGTCGTTAGTGACAAAATATATGGAAGTGTACAAAATCTCAATAATCCAAATTCTATATATATATATGTAAGAATGAATTTTTTTTGTTTGTCCTCTATGCGTTCCTTTACCATTCACCCGATTTTGATGAAACTTTGGTGAGTTGTTGTGCGCACACCCACAAAGGTTTCTAAGGAAAAAAAATTTGAAAAAATCTCAAAAAAGAATCAAATATTTACAACTAGCGACATCTCGCAAAAAACCCGCAGCCTTAAGGCAATATTATTTATAACTTAAATAATTTATTTCACATGTGCTGTGAATATCGTTGGAAATATGGAAACAATAACATATATTGTTTGAAAAGTATAAATGAATTACTACATTTTAAAAAATCGGGCTTTTTCTGGCTGAGAAAAATAAATCTGGGCTTCGGTTTGGGTTCGGATAACACGTGTGATATTGAGACTTGGGCTCGGGCTGGGCCGGAGCTGAAGATGACGGGCTCGGACCTGGTATTTTTATGAAATTTCGGCCCGTGCAGACCTCTAATCCAAAATCACTTCAATAAACAGAATTAAAACACAAACCCTTTCTTTCTTTGAGTGGCATTGCAACGCATGCCGAGTAAATACAAATGCAAGAAATACAAACTTCATAAAATATGTTCGTGACATATACTATAAGGTATAAGGCATCGTATTTGGAAACATGTTTGCAAATATTTGTGATTCACTTCATTTGTTGAAGAGAATGAGGAATTATGAAAATCGTTCAAGTGAAAAGGGTTGCTTGGGTTGTGTAAATAGCAACAGATAATCTTTTTGGGCAAAAAATAACAATATGAAAATGCTTAACAAAGGATTATACATGAAACATTTGGAAAAATGTATTTCTGTCGATCAGTTTTGAGATTGTAGGGAAAATAAATAAGCTTCTTATACAAAAAACAACGAAAGTTTCGCAGTTATTGGGTACTTACCAACCTTTGAAATTTACGTATAATTTAATGATCTGACAAATAAGCTCCATGATGACTATTAAGTCTAACTTATTAAAAGTTCGGAAATGTAAATCGCTTTGTAAATATAATTTATATATTCATACTATTAACCTTTCGTGAAATGACAATATAAGGTTATAATATGTGCCAGATGTATATCCGGTTATACATTTGATTTATTATTATTATATATTGAATGGTATTTGAGTAATGGATTTTGATTTTCAAGAAAAGCTCAGTTATTACACACAATAGTGAGTATTGTTAATTTATAGCTTTTGATTTTTTACTGATATATTATATCCAGGTATGCGATTGGAATTCAGAAAAAGGAGGGTTTAGCGACTGAGTAACAAGCAGTTATCGTAGAAAAATATCTGTCTAGAATCTAAATAAGCTGCATTATAGTCCACATGCTTCAAAATGGAAGCTGTTATAGTCACAAAAAAAATATTTACGCTAACCAGACGCAAAGAAACAGTTATGTTTTTAAACTTTTTTAATGGTATAAGGTTTTATTATGTACCATGGCTTGTTGACTCCGAGGTGCAGTGGTTAACATCGTTGGCTACGGTTAAAGGTGTCTCGGGCTCAAGTCCCGGTGCAGACAGTTTTATGAATAGATTTACCAATCAATTTATGGATTTCTGTTCTGAATGTTTGTGATGTCTAAAATTCCTTTCCACTCATCCGATCCTAAAACGGAGCATAGCGAGAGCGATTAGTTAACCACTAGTCCTGTCCTAGCCATATGCTTCTATCTTTACTCTCTTCGAAAAATAGAGGTTTAGCAACTGAGTAATAAGCAGGTTTCATAGAAAATTTGTGTCCATTACGTATTATGATAATATCGAAAAAATAGTTTTTCTTCAATTATAAGAAATTTTATATTCATGTTATTTTTTCGTTGCTGCATTTTTAACTTAACGATTTGTGCATGATATCTGGTATGTAAAATTTCAAAGGGAAGAGTAATGTGGTTTTTATTATAAAATAAAACACTATTTTTACACTGATTCTGTTTTGAATAAACTGGGTATTGTTGGTGAGTCGTGTACTGACAGCTGTTGGGCGCAGTAGATTTCGTGTTTTAAGTAAAATGATAAAACGCTTAGGGACATTATCTTAAATTAAGTGTTCAGAAAATTATGTTTAAAATACTTCAATACTATTATTCTACGCAACAGTATAATTGTGGAGGTGATGTTGCTATATATTACTATTTATGTCCAATAAATGCAAGCTGTTGAGATAAAATTTATACTATGACTAAGTAATAATAACAATCTTCCATTTTCTCTCAAATTACGATTTACCCAACGTTGTGTCTAAATATTAACTGAATTGTTAGACCTCAAAGCTCGACTGTTTCGTAAGTACCCTCTTCACTTCAATACTGTGATTAGGTCCGTGGGCACAAACATAATGAAAAATCGGAAATTAACAAATTTGCGCCAGAATCCTGAATATAACGCTATTACCTCTGAACACAAGCAATCCAAAATAGCCACTTACCTTAACTACTCACTACTTAATACTTCATAAATTCGGTCTGATAAATAATAATTTCATAGAAATTCATTATCATACCGACACTCCTTACGTATAATCACGTAAGTGCCACATACATGATTATACGTCTTTTGCATTTTAGTTTTTTGCGTACTCAGTTCTATGGTAAGCATCAAAAAACATTAAGAGGAGTACCTACTTCACCGTTTTTTCGTAAAGCATAAAAAAGTAACTAGCCACTTATACGAAAGTCTTTACCTAAAATCCGAAATCCAGTGTCATATTTTAAATACTTCAAAAACTATAAACAAAACAAGCAGAAAAACTGAATTTAGAAATAAGATTAAAAATAATAGCAGTGTCCCAATTTTGAAGAAGATAGATGCAGCGGTTACTTTGCAACTGCGTTTTGAATCTTTGAGACGCTCCCTGTAAAATGTCATGTTTACAGATACGGAACTATACGTCGATAGTGTCGATACATGATAAATTTAAATTAATCTGATCATCTTATTATCTTCTTTGCATGAATTTAATATTAGTTAGAGTATTATTTCGCTGTAGGTTTAATAAAACCATTATCATTATTCATGTACCATATGACATCCCGATGGAAGTATCTGAAAAGAAGTTTTTTATACAATAACTGCTTGTAACTCAGTTGGTCAACCTCTCGTTTTCTAAGAATTTAGGGATATAAAAAATGTAGGGATATATTAGTGTTAAGACAAGACTTGTGGTGAGCTACTCACTATATCCCGTTTTATGATATGATGTAATAAAGAGAATTTAAGCATGTATATGCCTGCGAACAATCAATTTATGAAAATATTCATACTAACGCCAACGTCTTTGACTTTGCTTACTCGGATACAGTTAAGTCAATTTAAGCAAATGTATTTACAGTGTTATATTTAATATAATAATGCTTTTCAAAGAAATGAAACTCAAAAGAGAGCATGGAAAGAAGGATAGGGCTAGGACAGTACTAGTGGTCTGTTAATCGCTCTCGCTACTACCCGATTTTTAAGATCAGATAGGTGGGAGGGAATTTTACACATCACAAACATCCATGCCTAGGAACCAACATTCATAAATCGATTGAAAAATCAATTTACGAAACTGTCCGTAAGGAATTTAAACCCGAGACATCCGTTACCAAACACCAATTTTTAAGATCGGATGGGTAGGAAGGAATTCTTATTTTAACTAGTAACACGAAAAGTGGCATGATAAATTTATGATTCACAAACTGCCCACCAAATAAAATCGAAAGAAAAAAATACTTTCTACTTTCTTTTAACAATCCGTTATCTCTCTTTAAGCCAATTAACAGAAGTTAAAAAGTGTGAATCTTTAAATAGCATTGTGATATTTTAACAATCTAACTTAACAATTCTCATTCCGTTTGGTGTTTTAGTTAAATAATATGCGAATCTGTTTTGACAGAAGGAAAAATACGAATGCAAGAATAAATTACAACCAAAATCTGTCTGTACAAATATAAATTATGGCCGGGAAGAGTATGCAAACACAAATTACACTAATCCATTTAATGCCAGGCCTTAGATTATTCGCAGTATCGCTCTAACCCTCAATTACGAGGCGTTTTACAAGAAAGTCGTTGTAGTAAGAGTATGTCAAAATAAATTATGATTTGTAAAACATATACAAGACTAATTTTAGGATTAAAATGCATGTAAAATATTCCTAAACATTCTAAACGATTTCAATTTACCACCAATCAAGAGCTTCTTCCAAATTCAAAAACACATTTCAATTGTTTTACTCACCTCGAAACTCCGGTAGCCAGAACGTGTAAAATGAATGATGAAATAAAGCGTGCAACTTGATATTTTGGTTAATTTGGCCAATTGATGTAACACTTAAAATTTAAATTGTTCAAGAGAGAGCAAAAAATGTTTTTATCGAAAACATTATAATATATTTATATGAGTTGCGTTATGAATCTTTGAAATACACTTTTGTAAACTCTCATGTTTGCAGATACGGGATTATACGTAGGGAGTGTCGATACAATTAATAGTGGCTTACATCAAGCGGGGGGGTCAGAATTTTTAAATCTAAAACCAATGTAAAATGATGTTTTCGTTCCAAAAAGTGGTCAATTTATTTTTCTAATTTACATCATTTAACCGAGACCTGCTCTGTCGTATTTAAAATGAAATCTAATCATTAAACTCATTTTCGTATTTTTTGAGAGTTACATCAATTGACAAAAACACCATCGATATTACTATGTAAAATAATAAAATAAAAAGATTAAAAAAAAACTTTTTTTATGATAAAATGCAATATTACACCTTCGTGATTCTAAAACAGCTACTTGCGTTATTTAATATGACCTAATTTTTTCAATTTTAAAATGTCGTTAAACATTTAAACTTCACGAAATTAATATGCTTAAGTGTAAACGGGTAATGAAGGGTTTACACAGTTGCGGTTTCCCTTAAGAGAGTTGATTCAATTCCCGCTTACATTTTGCGAGTGGATTTGCACCATGACGTACTTTAACGTTGGCGTCGGACACTACTAGGCGATTAATCTAGTTTTATTTATTTTAATGCAAAAAATAAATAAGTTAAATAAGGAAATGAGTTACATAAATTTCATTACTCTTCTAATGCCCAAACTGCAACTGTTCTTGTATCCACATCCTCTCTTTAAAGAGCGCAAAAACAGAATAAATTGACTTGGAAGAGACTCCTAATTGAACAAATCGATTTATCTATGGTCAGCTGTTTAGGATCCGCGAGTGAGTTTGTTGGAAAAGATGGAAACATCTCTTCTTATTGAGTGATATATACATTGATAGATCAATGAATGAAAGTCTATATTATTAGCTTTCAAATTCTTTACATTAAAACATACTGTAGAGAATTAACTACACAGATCAACTTTCACGTAGAATTATTTTCAATAAATATTTCTTATGTTTAAATTGTTCAAGTCGTGTACATTTCCATGTATTTCGTCTCAAATGACCTGAGTTTCACTTTTCAGCGTCTTCATGCATTCGAGTACACGAATGAATACAAGATATTTCTGATGATAAAAGTTGTGTTTCCATGTCGTGTTTAAGAGAATGATTATCAGTAATATTTAAACCTAGCAACGGTTTACTTTACCATATTGGAAAACATAGCTTCTAATTTTATCTTATTCATCATTATCAATGCCGTCTTCAAAAGGGATGTAATATATAGTTAAAAAATAACCATCTATCATTAAAATACCGCTTAAATACTACTGCCAAAAGTCTACATGTTTTAAGTTTGTTCCTTTTTGTCTCTTCATATTCTTCTCAAATTGTACCGCCTCTTTGTGAGTGATACGCTACTTTTTTATTTCACTTTTTTGTACCTAAATCAATATTTCAATATGATAAGATTTGATTTTCTAGTGTTTTGATCTAAGGAAGTAACAAACACTGTTATTCTTTAAAAATTTACCATATCCAAGCCCAACGTGAAGTATATGGCGTCACAATGGATACCTCCATGGCGTTATAATGGAGGTATCAAGGGTTTTTCTACGAGAACTCCTTGTGACTTAGTTGCTCAAGCTCTCTTTTTCAAAGAGAGTAGGGATAGTAGAACAGGGCTAGGACAGGACTAGAAATTGGCTAATCGCTCTCAATACGCCCCGTTTTTTTAGGATCGGATGGGTGGGAGGGAAAGTCTAGACATCACAAACATTGAACTACGAGCCTACGAACAACGACATTGATCACTGCACCACGGACCCAACATTGCCCACGTTACTTCATTAGACTTCCGTAAATATTTTTTTATTTACAGTATTTTTAATTTTCATTGGAAACGCGTCATATTTATAAAAAAAACACATTTTTTACACATTTGATTTTATCAAATGTTTAGAGTCAGATTTGCTCATTGCAAGCATTTTTAATTTTAAATGAAAAGAAACTGTAATTTTATGTTTAAAAATCATTTATTATAATATAATGCAACAAAAAAAGAATAACTTTTGGTACAATAAGAAAATTTTTGGTACAATTGTTATAAAGGTGAATGATATTACACGTGACATAAAATAATTATTAGGGTTTATAAATTTTTGGCATGGCAACATATTTATATTCAAATTGTTATCACCCTGTGGTAGTATTTGCTGGCTTAAAATGCG
This sequence comes from Himalopsyche phryganea, assembly GCA_022494535.1. Taxonomy (NCBI): domain Eukaryota; kingdom Metazoa; phylum Arthropoda; class Insecta; order Trichoptera; family Rhyacophilidae; genus Himalopsyche; species Himalopsyche phryganea. The sequence continues at coordinate 3,005,013 of JAGVSL010000060.1, read as the reverse complement.
TTTTAAACATTTTGGCGTACCGGGTAGCCCGATGGATTAAGTCGGGAGAGCTATCATTCCCGAGTATTAAAATAAGCACGCAGTAAGAGGGCATTTGAATCCCTGAATAAATTATAGCAGTTGAGATTAATGAATCCTTATTACATTAAGCATTTAAATGAAGAACGGAAAGCTCAGTTCATAGAGATTCCCGCTAAAATAGATAAGGAATATTTTTTTAAGATCTTTTTAATTATTGTCTATGACTATGACGTTATCATGATACACTTATATCGAGCATATACTTACAGAACGCATTAAATCAGTTTCTGATGGCTCTCTTTTTTAAACGTCAAAGCGTATGCAATTTAACGCACTATTTACCAGGATCTCAAATCCCAGAATTGATATTATGAGTATCGCGGGATTTAGGGATTCACTGTAAATGCTAAAAAATAATTCATCTATCAAATTAAAATTTCCTTATTGACTATAACGTTTACATCCGTTTGCTAAGGTACATACATAGTTTTTTGATAAAACCTATAGAATTAATATGAATTTCTCCTTTCTTCTCATATTTCGTAACAGCCGTTCTTTACCAATTTGAAATGGAGGACAAATTAGAACAGCTTTTTCAATGAATGGAAGACAATTTTTTAAACTCAGATTAAAGGACATGTTCTCTTTTTGGATACCATTGAGTAAAACCTACTATAATAATGCAATAAATAAAATAAAGTAATATTGATAATTACGTTTTTTTAAAGTATTTTTCTCTTTTTTTGTAAATGACTGTCTGATTTTAAATGAACAAAAAAATCATTACAATGCCCAAAAAATATTTAATCATAATATATACATTCTAAGTGAAGCAATAATGGACACAAAATAAATTTTAAATGTACAATTTAACACATGAAACCACACTAAATTACCAATTCCGGGATAGTAAAAAGAGTCCAGGATTGAATGTCCTACTACATACTGGTAGAACGCGTAACGTAATAGCATATAACGGTTTTGAAATAGAAACAGTATAAAGACATTGTTTTTTTTTATTCTGTCAGAAAACATGATAAAACTATAACTCGTCGATACCAAATCTTTTGATTTGTACGCGAAAAACTTTGTTCTTGATGTCCAAAAAATCGTTTTAAATCACAAACTATTGTACTTTGAAGAGAGAGTAGTTTGAAAAAACATGATGGTTTAATATCTCCTTGCCTATATGTCTTCTGTACTTATACCTTCGATATATTGATTTTTACAATACAACTTAAAAGATTCCATCATTTTTTAAGTTGTATTGTAAGTGCACTGCACCACGGAATTTATGTTCCCATAGTGGAATATATGTAAAGCCAAAAGTTTATTTGCAAATTTATTTTACAATAACTAAATGTTACTTAATCGGTCAACCGAGGTTTAACTTGTCATCTAACTGCAAAAGGTTAAAGTTTGGTAATCCGAGATTAGTATATAATATAAGCTTATTATGTACGTCTTTTATAATCTGATAATATATGTGCGCTTTGAAGCATTGTGAAATCCAAATTAGTTTATTATAAATTAAATCCTGCTTAACGGATCAATAGTTACAACATCTGAGTTATTCGTCAGATAGCATACAACAAAATAACAAATATTTTTTACACAATATATGTTTAAAAAGTTTCTAAGTCTACGATGCGGTTTTTGCTGTCACGCATACCTTCAAAAACGTTTTGTTTAACTGTTTAACCAAGATTTAACCGTACTTTAAAGTATTTAACGATATAAAAGTTATTAAAACGTATCAAAAATAAATTGCAAAACATACCGTAATTTGGAATTCAGAAGAGCACTCTAATTTGAATACGTTCAAGACGCCCCCCGTAGTTTTGAAAGATTTCTATATTTCTCCAATCTAGCTTGTCGTAGGCTGACTCTGTTATATAAATAATAATATTTTTAAATACTGAATGCTTTATTTTCTAGAGCATTTATTTGCAAATATTTCAATTTAATGCAAAATCAAAAAAGAGATTTTGCACAGTTATTTAAAACTTTTAATAGATTACTTCAGATAACTTTACTTTGAAATTAAACAACTTAAATCCAATGCCAGCAAAAAGTGATAATCTTCGGTATCGATAAATTCACCAAAGTAATTAATAGCATGTCCTTGTGTAGACATAAGGATCAGGCAAAAACATATTTGTGTTAGCTGTAAGAGACATTTTCACAGAAATTTCATTTCTCAACAACCACGGTCATGTTGTGTGATTTAATATTCTCATGAACCTTGTTATTAGTACGATGGGAATATTGTGGCTGAAAGTTGATAGACCGAATAACTACTGATGAATAGTTAGTACAATTTTATCATACTTGTGTTGAAAAAACAGTAAAATATCCACAGTTAAATCAATACAAAAATTCTTTTATGTCGTTCGCTGACTTTTTCTTTAATTAAACACATCTCTTTATTTTAAAATACATATTTTAAGTTTATAAAATAGTAAATATAATAAAAAAATCCATGCTATCAGTTTTTTGTATCATAACAGTGAATTGATATATAATTATACATTAAACAAAACACAAACTAGCTGTCATGTGTAAGATATGGCTTTGAATTGAGCAAAGCAATTTTTATTTTGTTATTAATGATAACATACTCTCTATAGCAGATTGCCAACCAGTGAAGAATTTCCGATTTTCAGGTGCGGAATTTATTTAAGATTGTCAATATTAAATAGTTATATTCATATTTAGAAAACACATTTTTAACTAGAGTTAGATTATCTTGGAAAGGGGCATCTATATTATTATATATATTCTGAACAATAATGAAAGTAGGGATAGAGCAAAATGGTTAGGAATCCCTGCTCTACAGTGTTCAGAGACAATATCACGGCCTTTCTAATATTCTACATCAAAATTCCAATCCGTTGGTATTTACATCGTGACACAATCCTAATTGACCACACGTCGGCGTGTCGGTTTACGAACACCACATTTTCAGCTGTTTCATCATTCAAGGGCTAGTCCAATATACTAGAATAACCACAAGCAAATATCATTTTCAAACCCTTTTTGAGATGAATAATTAGCTGGCTCTATCTTCAAGTATCACGCTTTTGAATGAAATCGTTTTGATAGTTATTTTAGTTTTCAAAAGATAATGGGTTGAACTTTTAAATCCAGATCGTTGGCGAGAAATAAAATTTTCAACTCAAATATCGACAGTACACTGACAAGGCATTAAGTCAAAAAAACAAGTTCTAAGATAGAACTGAATTGAGAACTTTTTTAAATAAAACACAAATGGTTTTTACTAACTTCACATTATAATGATAAGGACCAGGTTCGCTCATCATGAACATTATCAACTGCTATTTATATAAAATTAAATGTTAACAATTACAAGATATATAAAACAGTTGGCTCATGAACTAAGATAAGAATTTACAAATATTCAAACAAATTATGTATGTATAAACGAAATTAAATATTCTACAATTAAAATGAAAGGGAAAAATTGTGCTTAAAAATACTAATTTTCATAAGTATATTTGAATTTAATATTTAGAATCATTGTTTAACTTAGAAATAAATAATTTTACCATGTATTTAGTCTAAAGATGCTTCTCAAAGAAACAAAACGCGTTACATTTAGTAACACAGCCAATAGAATAACTGAGCTAGCAATTTTAATTTTATATTAAAAACGAATTTCCACAAAGTTACCGCCGAATCTATCGAAAATATTTAACTATTGATCTCAAAAAAGTTATTAGATCATATTTTTTATATAAAATTGGAATGTAGTACTACTCTATGTAATATTCGTTCATTATCAATAAAATCAAACAGTCATAAGAAAGAATATATGATAAAGAATAAAGCGCGACGGTTCTACAAAATAATATTTTACTCGATAAAACAAAGACGTTACGTAAAATACATACCTAGTATGAAGCGAAAATGGATTCAGTGAAGGGATTTCGGTTAACTTAGAATGCACCGTATATATAACATAGTTTTATGTATAAACGTGGTTAAATAAACATCTGACACCGCCCCGTACTTATGGGGCGGACAGGGTCTTCAAAACCAATCTGCAGACTCTTCCTATTAATGAAAATTTAAGAATGTAATACCCCTGCTGAGGCGTTAAGGGTGGAGGTCGGATTTGTTGGTTGATGTTGTTGATTTGCAGTTTGAAGTGGGGGGGAAGCGCCTGCGATCCTGCGAGAGTCAGTGGGGTCCCGACCGTTCCGGAGGAGAGGTCGCGGCCTGATCCCTTCGATTACTATAAAACCACTTACACAGTTTAACTTGAAAGTATGTAATTCTGTTGTGTCTAATGTCTTGTGAAACTGTAGCTAATTGCAAATAAATCAGATGAGTACGCGGATAAACGACCGGGGTTTTAATGGAAGACAAGGAAACGTTGTTTTCTCCTTTGTTTGTCTTTATCCCCAAAGGACGCGGGCCTTGAAGTGTGTTGAAGCCCGCACCCCGCTTCTCCCCGCTCCTATACCGTCATCCCTCGAGCGGCGAGCGAGACGGATGTGATTTGTGTCGTTTTGTTTGTTTCGTTTTCGCCCCCACTCTCTCAAGTGTCGCCTGCAACGTGGGCCGTGGAGGTTTAAATACCTCAGGACTTGACGACCTGAGACGCTAGCCGGAAGATTGCAATTAGTCAGGGTGAAACTCCCTGTGGCGCCCAACAACGGAAAGTGAATGTGGAAATACAAAAATGCATAGAAAATGCGAATGGCGAAATTGCGAGGAAGTTCCGCGATATCCGCCGAAGCCATCCGGCCGAAGAAGGAACCGGAGGAATAAAAATGAGTCCGCATATAGGCCGAGTCAAGTCGGATCTTATAGTGACCGCATGTGTGCGGAAAAGCCCCGTTATGTGCCGAATCAGTTTGAATCGTATGATAAACGGGTGTACGTAAACAAACCCCGTTATTGTAGAGACAATACCTCGGAACAAACATATGTAAACCGGAATTACGTAAACAAACCACGTGAAAATACTTCGAAATACACGTATGGAGACCGTGTGTACGTAGATAATTCGCGGTACACGTCGAATAGGTTCGACACCTTGGAATACGTTAACGATGACCGGATGTACGATGAGCCTCGCTATAAGCCGAATCGATATGCTAACGATGATTGGATGTACGCCGACGGATCGCGCGACACGTCATACGAATACGCAGACGACAATCGGATGTACGCCGAGGATCCGCCCTACTCATCACATGAGTCTGAAGCTGACGATGACCGGATGTACGAGGAAGAGATTACTTACATCCGCCCGCCAATAACCAAGCTTTCGCAAACCGGCATGAGGTTTGATGGAGACCCGATGATGACCGCAGAGCGCTTCCTGGAGTATTGTGAAGGAGCGCTCCCTAGAACCGGGACACCTATATCGTCCTGGGTGGCACAGACTGCCGACATCTTGGAAGGAGAGGCCAAAAGCTGGTTCACAGCGCTCCGCGAGAAGCCAGCTAACTGGGAGACGTTCAAGGTTGCTATTATCGAACATTATAGTGACGAGAACCGCCGAGCTCGTGACAGGATTGCGCTGATGACGACGAGGCAACGTGAGGACGAACCAATCGTCCTTTTTATGATAATAAAACGGGACCTAGCCCTGAACGCCGGCCCGAGTGATGACTCGGAACAATTGGCGAAGGTCTGCCACAGATTGATGCTGCCGAGAGACCAGCGAGAGATGAGTCAGCGCTCTTGGAGAACGTTGAACGAACTCTTTGATGCCGTCCTCCGATACGAGGGAGGCCAAGAGGAGCCCGGCTACGAAGCCGCGCACATCATCGCGACGCCAGTGGATGACGTCATGACGTCACCACGCTACGAAACGGTCGAGTTAACGGGTCGTAACGAAGTCGCCTCTACACCGGCGTACGTGCCGGTACTTACGAATGACGAAGTTGTGACGTCACTAAACTTGGACGCCGTATGTTCGATTCAAAGTGGAATCGCGCCGACGTCCGCTCATGAAACCGAATTGCCGCCCACACCTCGAAATCAGCCCGTCTACACTGAAGGAAAGCAAGATGGCCAGACAGTCGAACAAGCCCCCGACGTTGTGCAACGACACCCTAGCTCCGAAAGCGGACTAGAGGAAGACGCCGGTGAAATACATTCACTATCTGCCATCGCCGCCCTTATTCCCGACGTGGCTGCCACCAGTGACAGTGAGGTCGGAGACCAGCCCTTGGACGAGAACTGGAAGCCCGTTCGACCACCCCGCCGGGCGAAAAAGGCACCAGTAACGCTACTGCCTAGTCTGCAGTTGCCAATTACGCCACTGCCTGATTTGCAGCCACTAGTAACGACACTGATCAATGTGTCGTTGCTAGTTACACCACTGGCCGCAAAGATAGTGCCAGAGATGTCGCTGCCTGAGTCGACAGTGCCTGATGCGAGGTCGCCAGTAACGATACTGCCGGATGAGCAGCTACCAGATACGCAGCCGCTGGTAATGCCGCTGATAACGACGCCGCTGGTTGCGGCCATGCTTGATATGCGTACACCGGGTAAGCCGCTGCCTATGATGCCACCCGACGTTTGGCCGTCTGGTAGACCATCACCCGAAGTGCTACGCAAGCGTGCGCCCGATATGCAGCTTAGAGAGCTGCCTGAGATGAGCCTGGAGTCGCCGCCTATGATAAAAAGGTTGCGACCATCCGCCCTGCCACCCGAACTGTGGGAGATAAGCCTGGAGTCGCCGCCTACGCTGACGATATTACGGCCGGCCGCAAAGCCACCCGATACGCCGTTCAGTGATCCGGTGAAGTTTAAGTGGGAATCTTCGTTGCGCAAACTTGCGCCACCGCCAAAGCCGCCTGATGAGACGTCGCGACGCCGACGAACGCGCCACTTCGCTTAGTGACTTATGCGCGTATTTACAGAATTTCTTGCAGTTTAGAACGTTAGTTTTTGTGTTTGATATGTCATTTCCATTCTGTGTTTGTGTTTCAGTTGAAATTTCTCTTTAGTGCTTATGTTTAATTTGACATTTCTATTTTTGTGGTTTTTATGATTGACATTCCTGTTTGTTTTTACGTTATTTTTGAGCTTATTTTATATTTTGCTGGAAGAGCTGCAGACGGTTATTGAACATTGGGAGTGTGGTGATTTGACACCGCCCCGTACTTATGGGGCGGACAGGGTCTTCAAAACCAATCTGCAGACTCTTCCTATTAATGAAAATTTAAGAATGTAATACCCCTGCTGAGGCGTTAAGGGTGGAGGTCGGATTTGTTGGTTGATGTTGTTGATTTGCAGTTTGAAGTGGGGGGGAAGCGCCTGCGATCCTGCGAGAGTAAGTGGAGTCCGACCGTTCTGGGGGAGAGGTCGCGGCAACGCCTGATCCCTTCGATTACTATAAAACCACTTACACAGTTTAACTTAAAAGTATGTAATTCTGTTGTGTCTAATGTCTTGTGAAACTGTAGCTAATTGCAAATAAATCAGATGAGTACGCGGATAAACGACCGGGGTTTTAAGACGAAGAAACAGTTGTTTTCTCCTTTGTTTGTCCTTGTCCCAGGACGCGGGCCTTGAAGTGTGTTGAAGCCCGCACCCCGCTTCTCCCCGCTCCTATACCGTCATCCCTCGAGCGGCGAGCGAGACAGATGTGATTTGTGTCGTTTTGTTTGTTTCGTTTTCCCCTACTCTCTCACATCATAATATAAATGTTCTTTATTCTGAAAAAATAAAATATGACCCGTCTTAGATTCGAATACAGAAGTACGAAAAAGTTTACTCTTTTCTATGAACTCGGAAGTAACTTTGTGGAAATTCATTTTTAATATAAAATTAAAATTGATAATTTAACTATAAAAAAATTGTCAGAGTTACTCATTTAATTGGAAAAAGAAGTAAGTAAGAAGTAGAAGAGTAAATAAAAAAGGTATTAAAATGAGTCTTTAGAAATGAATAAAACCATTAACAGTAATCGAGTATTAATAAACTTATATAACCGTACCCGTTATAGATGCCGGTATTGAAATTGAAATACTGAATATCTAAAGTAGCTAGTACGTCGGAACTGTGTGTGTATTGCATAACATTTTGTTTTATACTAGTGAGTACCCGGCATGTGTTGAAATGCCACTCAAAGAAAGAAAGTGTTTGTGTTTTAATTCTGTTAATTGAGTGCTTTTGGACATACAATATATTTTGTTTTTCTGCTTGGTGCGTACACATAAATCAGAAGGTTTTCCGAGATGTCGCTATGTGTACGAATTTGATTCTATATTTTAGATTTTTTTAGATTTTAGATATATATGTATTGTGAGATTGATTTTGATATATAATAAGACCTACTGTAAGCTAAAAATTAAAATGTTTCAGTAAAATGTTTGTTGAGTCGGGCTTGGGCCGGGCCGGGTCTGATTGTACTATGCCTATATTCTTTGCGCAAGTGCAGGCAATAACTTGACAAAGTTTTATCGGAATCGGATGAACGGTATGGCAGTGCATAAGATACGAACAAACCCACATTGATTTTTACATATTAGATATACACCGCAAACGCTTAGGTCGTTTATGTCTTACCCGTCTCCCCACGTCCAGTAGAATGGAATAAAACCCACCCTACCGTTTAATTTTAATTTAAGAATTAGAATCATTGTTCACATTTGAAATAAATAACTTCGAGATATGATTAGTCTGAAGATGCTTCTTAAAGAGGCGAAACGCGTCACGTTAGTGATAAAGCCACTGGAATAACATAGTTATCAATTTTAATTTTTTATATAGGTTATTCTTTTTGTAATATTAAGAATTTATTTTTGTTAACGCTGAAAATTAAGATGGACGCATTGATAAATTGCGTGGTTTTTGTCGTACAAAGTAATTCAATTGAAAAATGTGGTTTTATGATATGAGTATTAAAAAAGAAAAATAAAAAACAGATTCGAAGTAGTAATTAAACCTGTCTTTCAATATTCTGACGAAATAATGAGTTTTTCACGCCGGGTCGACAATATGATTTATTAAAACAAACATATTTAAAAAAAAAACATTTCACAAATATCATTTTTAAAAGTCAATGAATAATTCAGAAATGTGGCGAAATTGTATTGCAATTAAGTGAGGACAGTGTGGTTCTTTCTTATTTAATTTTAAATGAGTGTTTTGTCACCTGTATTTGAATACAGATATGAAAAGCTTTTCATAGAACTTCCTTCCTTGTGGCTCATCGTTAATTTCATTGTTTCTGTGGAAATAGAGAATACTTTTGAGTAAAAATTTTAGCTTTATTTTGAGCAAGTTATTGCTATCATGAGCTAATAAAGATTTTTACATTAGCTATAGCTATAATGTATAATTACTTTAAATAAAAAAAATCAATAAACACTTATTTATAAGTAATTTTTCAATAAGGCAAAAAATAGGAAAGTATTATTTAGTTCTACACGTTTTATTTAAACAGAAAATTTTTAAGCCATGTCCGCTCCACATGTGAAGCATATAGATCGGATGGGTGGGAAGGAATTTTAAACATCACAAACATCCTTGCATTCGAACAGAAATTCTTAATGTTAATTCAGAAATGGTCCGTGCTAAGATTCAAGCCCGTGAGATTCGTAGCCAAACTTTTTCGTACAGATATTTTATTCGAACAGAAAATAGCCAAATTATCATACATTAGAGTCAGGCATTCCGATGATTTAAGCGAAATACGAATAATAACATAATAAAAATAGTTATATTGCTATTTTGGTATCACGCCATCGTCAGAACTATGGCGTTATATCGAAGTAGATTTAGTCAAACTAAATACATTCCTATATTTTATCATATTATAATTGAGTTCTACCAAGCTAATTTTAATTCAATCAAACTGTGTTTTTTTCTACACATTTGTTTGACACTGGTTTAAATTATATTCATCAAACATTGCTTAGGTAAAAAAAGTAAATTCCCATTGTTTATGAATCCCCTCAAACTTTGGTAATAAGCAAAATAATATTTTTACCATATTTTTTATAGCAGTATTTAAAAAAAGCTGCTTGAGTTTTATGAGTGGGTTGTCCAATGTATTTGATATGACAGCTGCATAAAATAATTAAATAAATTTATTTTTAAGTAGAGTCGTTGGCCTACTTTGCAACCAGTGGTTGCTGTAATAAGCATTTTATATTCAAACGACGGAAAGTAGATTGCATCATCTTATAAAACTTAAGCTCATTTTTTTCTTATCTATCTCGCAAATTTTCGCCTGATATAGATTGCAAATTTAAAGATGTATTAAGCCAAAGTATTTAATAAGGTATAAAATCGAAAAAAACAAACCACCAATAATGTAGAAACTGGTGATAGTTGAATATTAATATTTTTTTTTATTTATTGATTTTTGTTCGAAGGCATGGAGGTCTGTCATCTGATAGGTAAACTGGGCGTAGCGAGTAAGATTATCTAACTACTGGTCCTTGCTAGCCACATCCTTATTATTCTTACATTCTCTAAAATAGAGTGGTTCGGTGATTGGATAACAATTAATTCTTATAAAAACAACTTCCGTTGAGATAGTTGGTACATAAAGAGTCTTTATTCCTCACATAGTGAGTGGATATTATAGGGAGAAAAGTTTGACAACACAACTAAAAAAAAGGGGCCAAATTTTACATCAATCTATTTTGTAGCGAAATAAATATCTACGCATTCAAGCTACGATTTAAAAGTGAAATCAGCGGCTGTATTTTCCCCTGTCTTCTTTTTCATATGAATTATTAGTAAGAACATATTACAACAGGCTAAAACGCGTACACTACATTTTCGTATTTCTGTGTGGTGTTGGGTACAACTTTGAGTACCATAGGGAATATAATAACAAATTTTAAAATATAACACACAATGATAATCATATTTTTGCACCGGTATTGGTTACATTTTTTTTTAAATTAGGAACAGTTAACATTCTCATTCGTTTAAACTTCGGCTCATTTGTTTTAAGGATTATTCCCAAGTGCTGTAATTAAGTGTTTACATCAGTAATTATCATATTTATTCCCAAACACCTTTGCGGTGTTGTTTTTAGGGTAATTTAAATTTTAAATTCACTAAAATTTCCACGCTCTTGGGGAATAGATGAGGCTTACCTTAATGCTATCTGTTTAAAAGTTTGCCAAAGGACTTTCCCTCCTTGGTAAATATTTTATTTCGTAATATTGTAACGGTCTTGTTTATTCGGCTGAGTTAATTTTTATTCTTTGTCAATATTTTAAACATTTTTTTTTATAAAACGTTGTATTGCTTTATTATTATGCGCATATTTAAAGAAAAAGTTTTTCGATTTATAAAAGTAGTGGTATTTATATTTCAATTTGGAAATTGACTCAAAATGCTAGATTATTTTATAATAAATTATATTTGACAAAAAATAAATAATCGTTTGTTTATGAACCTCTTAAAAATCAATAAATATTAATCTAAAATAAAAAATGAAGCAACATTAAAAGTCCATTATCTGAACAAAATATTATGAATTTCGTAAATATTCATTAACCAACAAAGCAAATTGGAAAATTTTAAAAGAAATTTGTGAACCACTAAAAAATAATGAATCATTCATTTGTACTACTTCCACTTTTTTTAAATGATCAGGACCGGCTTCGCTTATCACGAGCATTATCAACTGATAAAAATACAAACATAACAGGCCTATTTATATAAAATTGAGTGTAAGAATGAAGGTGTATAAAATCGTCTTTGCATCTTCTCCTTTGTTATATCCTATTCATTAATTTGCGTTATACCTGTAATTTTATTTTTATATGTTAACTTAACCCACTGGGTAATTTTGTATCGATTTTAAAACCGCCATTTGACTGTTATTTTTTGACATGGGGTCGCTTGGTAAATTGTTAGTAAAGATAGTGGCCTGTCACTGCTCTGTCATAGAGACAAACCACGATGACTGACTGACTGGCGCCGATTATGTTAAGCTAACGAACTGTGAATATTAAATAGACCACCATTTATATGATACATTTCAGCGACATCCAATAATAATATTATGAAACGGACAACCACGTACTTTCGTCGTTGGTCGTTAGTGACAAAATACATGGAAGTGTACAAAATCTCAATAATCCAAATTTAAAATTTATAAGTTTATTTCGAAGTTATTCCTGAGATTAAATTAATCTTTAATAATAGTAATATAACACTTTTTGGGAATTAATCAATGTGGATGACTCAAATTCCATAAATAACTAGAAAAATATGAAAAGAGGTTGAAGAAAAGTAATGAAATCATATTACTAAAATATTGAACAACAAACATACAGGTGAACGCCGTGCCTTGCCTTGCCTTATAATGAATGACTGATGCAGTCAGCAATTCAAGTGATGACTCGTTCAGAAAGCAATACAGCCCGATTACTGATGTACAGTATAAAAGGAAAACCATAGAAAAGTACATACATTCTGTATTCGCGCTCTGGACTATGATACCTCTTCACAACCATATGTTTAATCGTCACTTAATCGTTGCACATTTAATACCCAGATTTTATACTACGTTTACCGAAATAAACTATCAACGTCACTTTTAACTACCACCCCATTGCTAATGTAAATCTTTTTAATTAAACTACATTTGGAACCGAATTTCTAAAACTTTTTCGTGAAACAATTAAAATTGATATTTGAATATAATATAATTTCATCCTGTAATGTTTTATAATTATATTTCACTTCTTTAGAATTGTGAAATTTAGGTTTTTAACATCATGTATTTCGTTTAGATAGTTAAAAACCGTTTTTTTAGTAACAGGGTGATAAACTGTGAACGATCGAAAATGTTAAATTCTACCTGGAGACCGCGATATTCAAAAGGGTTGAATCGTACCGGAGGCTTGCAATGTTCGTCAAATTATTCCATAATACAATTTTAATGTGTTTTATTTTTCGCTGTAATATAGCTTCATATTTCATATCAACGACTTGTAAAATTTGAATCATTATGAAATAGCTCTAAGAGAGAAAAGAAGTAGTTTTTTAAATTTAAAAATAATTCTGTAAATATTCCACAATACTGACATCAAGTTTGTTAAGTATTTAGTCACGATCAGAGAGAACACAATTCTTATATCAAGGAAAGCTGTTAACTTAAGTTAATATAGAGCGACGATAAATCTAGAATAATTATGAAGTGTTGCCTTCATTGAAAAATATACCTTTTCTATTCTCCATGATATTATCTCGCCATACATCAGATTAGATGGAGTATATAGATTACTATGATGAATAGTAGACAGATTTTTTTTAAATTTACATGTCGGTCTCTGGAAATAAGGGACGATTATCTATATAAGATATATGAACTGAAAATTAGACATATTTTTGATGTTTTTAAACAGTCACAGTTTAAAAATGACACGATTGTAGTATTTTTAATAAATCCAATAAAAACAATATATTATCATTGATAAAAATAGATTCAAAATATCAAATATTAGTTACCAATCTCTTAAAATTGTTTTGTAGCTGTATTTTTATCGATAACATACATGAAAGTCAGTGCTAAACAACTTTCATTGGATAATTTTACTGCTGGGTATTGTGGAAAAATGTGGGAGGGATTTCAAAAACACGAATTGAGGAAGTGGTTTAAGAATAAGATTAAAATAACTGTGTAAATTAAAGGTTATTCAATTTGAAAACCAGCTTTTGGTTGGACTAAATAAATTGAAGATATGTATAATAGGCTAACGATTTCCATCTGAAATCGTTTGATAGATCGAATTAAAATTACTCATTGGTCATTTCATTGATGGGCGGCACACATATAAAAACAAACATAATAATTTATGTGACATATGTTTTCTTTTTTTAAATTATTTGATATTTTTTACAAAGACTGTAAATATAGACGTCGTGCATTGAAGTTAATTTTTCATTGTAACACAACGTTTGCACTATTATTAATTTCGAAAAGAAAAATTTTCAGCGTTATGTGGTCAAGTGCATGGTACAAAATCAGTCCCTTGCAGCTCTGTTCGGGCCATGAATGTAAAGGGTAGACTTCTTTTTGTGTCTATAGCCTTGTGGAAAGCGGCCATGAAACATTGACTGCACATACACAACGGGTGATTATGGGAAAAAACAACTTGTTTGTATCAATTTATATTTTTTAACTTCTGTCACATATTTTCAAAAATCTTAACATTCCCTATAAAAATTATTTAATAATTGGTAATAAATGACAATATTTGACCTCAATAAATTTTCTTTAAGCTTGTAAGGAATTCTTTTATAATACATCTAAGGTCGCAGAAAGTCTTCGATTGGGCATCGTGTTGAAGATCACCAGCTGTGAAGGATTCACGCCCCTAAGGCTGCATACGGCGTTGAGTGCAGCCTTTTGTACGAATTCTAATTGCAGAAGAAATCCTTTTAATTATAGTATATATCTTTTGTTATTGAATATTGTAATTATAAAATAAGCACACTTAAATTACCAAAGAGTAATTAATGTCCAATTTTTGAATTTACTTTGCAAATGTTTGTTTTTTTTTTACAAAATGAAGTACATTTTGAAGTATAACAAATTGTATTTTCTTAAATGCCTTCCAACATAAAACGTTCCCTACCCCTGCTACAGAAAATACTTTTTTTACTATATCTGCTCCCGGTGTAGAGTATATGGACTCTTAATGGAGGTATCTTAAAAGAAGTTTTCAATGAGAACTGCTTGTTACTCAGTTGCTTAACCTTAGAGAGTAGGGATAGAAGGATAGGGCTAGGACAGGACTAACGGTTAGACAATCGGTTTCGCTACGCTCCGTTTTTAGGATGGCTGGGAGGGAGTTTTTAGAAATTACAAACATCCATGCGAACAGAAATTCATAAATCGATTGAAAAATCAATTTATTAAACTGTCCGTACCGGGAATTGAACCCGAGACTTCCGTTACGGTAGTCAACGACATTGGCCACTAAGCGACGTACTCAACTTACTACGGACAATGTATTTTATAAATATTTTATTTGTAAAATGATGTGTTGTAATGACTTTCATGTATATAGCATGCTTTTTACATAAAATAATATACGTACAAATAAAATAGTTTATTGCTCTCAAACTTTCAGACGAAGATGTCGTAAATTGGTGTATAATAAAATTTCCATCGTTAAAGAAAGTATGTATATAAATAATTCTTATATTGATCAAACTATTATTACCAATAATATATTTTCAAACTTCTATAGCAGTAAAATTATATTATTTGTGTCTCCACCTCATTTGCATTTTTTAAATTTATTAAATCTCAATGTAACGATAGCGAAAATTTATTACACAGAATTAATAACGAGCCAATGAAACATCTCACAATTAATTTTAGTTTAATTAAATTTTTTTATCAAGACTCACAATTGACAAGTAATGACATCAATTTTTTTTTATAGTCAGTTTATAAAATCGGGAACCGTATCTCGGGAATTTTGGTTATCCCACTCTTTTTGCTTCCCCCTTTTACACGTGACGCCTTAAGGTAATTAATATTCTTAATTAAGAGAAAAAAAGACCTACTTTCCGATTCAGTATTTATTTATAACAAGACCGTTGTAATTTTCTCCATTATTTTTTCCTTTGCAAAGAAAAGATAAACAAAAATTTAAAATATCGTTTACACGCCCGTTAGATTTATAGAAAAATTCTCGCCGGTTCTTTTAATCAGCATCATCATCGTAAAGTACAATGTTTGTTTAATAAATTATTAATTTATTAACTTAAGCATGAAAGATATTTTCAGTAAGATAATAATGATTAATTAATTATAGAAATTTTGTTAAGAAACTCTTTGTGGCGTTATATTTAAATTGAGCGTCGACTGTTTGGCAAAATATTTTAATATCATATCTTCCAGCGCAAACGTATCGATCCTAGATTCTCGTCACTTCACTGTATACTTCTAAAATTTTCAATCAGTTTTGATTGATATATTCTTTCCTGGTTTTAAAAGAATTTTTATGCCGTGTGTATTTTACTAAACTTCCCATATGTGATCGATATCTCTTACTTGCATAGACAGCAATGAAAATATTCTGTAAGTGACCGTATTCTTGCGAGTCATCAATATAGACATGCAAATTCCGCATAATATTTATAAAAGTTAGCGCCGATCCAAATGCAGTCAGCAAATTCAAGCGATGGCCATTTTTATTCGACGCCAATTTTGCATACGTAATGATAAATGTGGACGCTCTGAAACAGCAAGTCATCAATACAAGGAATGACTAAGGCAGGGAAAGATACGGTGGAAGACAGTATAAATGATCAACTATAGGAAAGAGCCGATATTCTGTCGTCGCGCCCCAAACTGACGACATGTCTCTGGATCCACTCAATCGTCACTTTAAAATAGTATTCTATACCTAAATTAAGATCTTTAATTATACAAACATTTGAAATTGAATTCCTAAAGTATTATTTATCTGAGATTGTTGGATTTTTTATATACACAATTTGACTTTCGTGAAGAAAAAATTCACCGGGCTACCCTATACAATAAAACAGTTGAGCATTTTTTTAAATAAATTTATTGAATACAGTTAAAATTTGAATGATATTGATAATTTAAAAAAATACAAAATTCATTCCTTGATTGTAGATTTTCTTAAAAAATAGTTCCACAATAACTAAATTGTAAAGTTAATAATTATTGAGAGCTCTATCCAAGGTCAAATAAACTACATAATTCTCAGTTTAAGAAAATATTGTCAATAGTAATATTCTATGTCTTTATATTTTCCTTAAAGCAATCCTTTTTTTTGTGATTATTTCTTTTGAAAAATTTATTACAAGAAGTGTTGATCCTGTACATGCGTTGTGATAACCCTGCCACCCAATAAGTAATTTTATCGGATTTAATTTTTTTTTTCATATAATAACACGATCGCTGGGGATGAAATATTTCATGTAACTGAAAATTCAATATATTTTTCATTTTCTATAACATTGTTAAAAGTCAAAAACTAGCAACAACTTTATCTCCCTATACTAGTATATTTCTTCACGTCCCCAAAGCACATGCCACTGGTGACGTATCCTAACCAGACGACATAACTTGAGCAGTTATCCCCGGTGGAGCGAGCTAAAGCGGCGTTCAAGCCACACTCTTATTTTGCATTTGTCTACATATTTTTTCAACAAAAATTAGCTTACCTTTGTTTCGTTTCTTTTTTATGAAATTAAAGTTTTATAAAACACTTTTTACGACGAATTAAAAGAAAAAAATTCAGTTTTCCATACATTCTTGATACTTTTTTATGCAGTTTTTTCTTTCGGAACTAATCATCAAAACTAATATAAAATTATATAGAAGTTACGTATTTTTTTAAGCATTAATTTCTGGGACCAATGCATCGCATTTGTAAAGAATTTGGTGTCTTACTTTAATATTTAAAATGATATATTTGAAGAAAACAAATTGCCGTAGAATTTTTCACACGTTCATTCTTTAATTCTAGAAGTTGCAATCTAGTATCATTTTGTTTTAAGTATTTATAATGGGAAAATGGCCAAGATTGACCGTTCGGTGAACTCTCTAGTAATATTTTGAAATACTTAGTTATGTGAAATAATTATAATAAATTACATAGCTAGCAAACATGCGTGTTTGAAACCCGTTTTATAATTGTATTTATCTGTTAGCTGATTCTTGGTAATCCATTTCAAATGACGCTAATCTAATTCGAGGGGTGTAGTCCAAACAGAAGGGAATTAATTCACCTTTACGACTGACGCCATCTGTTTCTTGAAAGCCAAAGGTAAAACTCGGCTGCTCCAAAGGAAACTGTATTACCCCCATGACTTTTCTTTTGTTTAGCAAAAATTATTTCTTAATCCATAAAGGAGCACATTTAACTCCATAAACAGAGTGCTAAAAAACACATGCCACACTAAATTAAAACAAATGTCTGGTTATTGTTCCGCCAGTAAACTTTACACTGTTAGTGGTCAATTCTTTGACATAATTAATTTACACAATAAAACCCGAAATTGTGTTTTTGTAATTAAAGCTTATGCGCCATTTTTTTGGGATTTTTATAATTCTCCTGAAAGTATTTCATTTTCCCTTTTTCTTAATCAATATTCTCCGTTTTCACTCACGTATAACGTTCGTTGGTTGCCGATATATTTTTTTACCCTTGTTGCATTTTTTTCTCCCTGTTAAATTTTATTAATTTCTTAATTGCTTTTCCATAATTTAAAATATGTGTTTAATTTAAAAGTCTTGGTATAAAGCTGCATAATTATGAAAAAAACTAATCCGTATGAAATAAAAAAATGTTTTCCACCATGTCCACTCCATATAGTCTCCTAATGGAAGTATCTCAAAAGAAGTTCTTCTACAAGAAATGCTTGTTACTCAGTTACTCAACCTCTCTTTTTTAAGATAGTAGAATAGGGCTAGGACAGGATTTATGGTTAGATAATCGCTCTCGCTACGCTTCGTTTTTAAGATCGGAAGGGACGGAGAGAATTCTAGGTATCATAAACATCCATGCCGTCGAATATAAATTCATAAACTGATTAAAATATTAATTTATGAAAGTTGGTCGAACTAGAACTCAAGCCCGGGAGATCCATAACCAAAGACAACGACGTTAGCCACTGCAACACAGACCCGAGGATAATTATTTTATTTATCATTAATCACATTTTCTTTGGTCCTTGAAAAATCAAAATTGGTTTTTCAATGTATCCATGGATTCATATTCAAATACATGGCACTAATTGATCAGCCTTTCCTACCTTACACACCTTAAAGCGCTTTCAATAATTACGTTTTGATCGTATACTTTACCATTTCTCAAAAGGGAGACTGACTTACAACCATAATTAGTTAAAATAACTATTGTTGAAATAATTAAATAATCATGGATAAATGTGTACAATATTATGAGCAATGGTGATAAGTGTTATAGAAAATTCTATTTGAAATCCTTTTCTACAAAATTATTTCATCGTATTACTTCTAAATAAATTAGACTAGATCGTTTTTTCAAATACTGACACTAATCTCCTAACGATTTGAATAAATCCAATTTACGCAATGGGTAAACAAATGCGTTTTATGCATTCACACAAAGGCGTACATTTTTTTCAATTTAAAAAAAACTTAGTTAAGTTTACTCAGACGATACAAAATTAAAATTGATAACTTAGTTATTACTCTGGCTGCATTACTAAATGTCAGCTACCCAGCAAGGTCAATATCGAATATAGATTTTTTCAATTCAAATTTGTGATCTTGGACATGAATGACTTCTAAGAATTCTCATCGAGTTTATATCGTATAATGTTCTAATTTTCAAAATATTTGGCCCATTGGCTGTCAGCTGTAATCGAAGATATATATATTTTTTAAATAAAAATACTATTTTAAAATATTTATCAAAAATATTACTTAGAGGAATTCAAAAAAGGTTTTTAAACGGTGCAACTTCTATAAACAATCATAGTACATAATTGTACATACTACATAATATTTATATATATTACTAAAAAAATATTTAAATTACTTTTTAATAATGAAAAAATAATTACAGATAATGTTCTAATAATCATCAAGTCTTTGGCATTGGTGTTATGTAAGGTTTTACAGTTTATTTTCCTATTAATAAAAGCTCAGCAACGAGTCGAAATCATTGATATAATGAGAGGTCTGTTAGTTTTAGCTTATGAGAGAGTGGTAGGTTTTTCCGTCTAACTAACAACTTATTTAATTTACATTCTAAACGTAATATAATAGAATTTTCTGATGTAAAACTTATTCAGTTCTGTCAGTTAAAGTTTGATCTCGTCAGTTCGAGTTCATCCATACATTTAAATTCCCTGACCTTCTAAGTGGTAAAACCCAGGTCGTTAGAGAAAAAAACTTATGGAACTAAATAAACAGTATCTGAACGTTTCAAATTTAAATGAAATAAAATAGATACTGTCTTAATAAATACATGAAATTTTAATGAACGCTTAGTATCAAGTCACCGATATAATGTGAAGCCTGTTGGTGTAAGTTTGAGTATATTTATTTCGTGTTAGCTATGCCACTGGATATTGAAAAGATATATATATATATATATACACGTATAATTATTTGTGGCGTCAGAATGCATTGAGTCTCAGGAAATTAACGTCTGTAGGAAAGCGTTCCCTAAGCGGTAGCAATGGGCGTTTTGCCGCGTGCATTGTGCGGTTTATGATTGAATTTCAGCTCGCTTCGTAGCACCGTTAATGCAAAACACTAATGCCACATACAACGTCGTATCATATTTCCAAGACGGTGCAGTTTACGGTTGCAATTTGCTTAAGCGGTGTCAGTTTGTGGGAACTATCTGAGAGCTTACGGAGTGTTAAAAAGTCCTGGAAAATAACGTCAAATCGAAAAATTCTTTTTAATAGCATCACGTCAAAAAATTCAGAATTACATAAATAAAAATGTCAAGTGAAATAAAAAGCCTTCTATCTACCAGTGTCTGGTATAGTCCCGTTGCTCCAATGCTATTTCCGTTGAAAAATGTACTAGAAATAGTCCAATAATCTTTTTCTTTCAAATACTCTCTCGACTACGTATCATTTAAAAATATATAGATTGAAAATCTATGAAAATTTAATATTCACTAGTTTCAATCAGTTTCACAATGGAGCTGGTTCATTAAAATATATTTTTAGAACCAACTACTTTTGCAATAATAAATATAGCCAGTCTTCATTATGTACATTTTTAAGTATCATAATTTTGTTCTTTCGACTCATTTTTCAGACGGTCAATGTGTAATACGTCATTACTAAATTATCAAGAGTATTTTAACAAAAAAAAATCGTCAGCTCGAGTTCACTCGTGTGCTCGAATGCCTGATGAAACCAAAAGGTGAAAGACGAAATACATGGAAATGTACAAAATTTCAACAATTAAAATTTGATATAGAAATTCCATCAAGCGCCCTCAGTCAATATTTTAAATTCAATTAAATTAAATTAAAACATTTTCACTGTATATAAAAATAATAACTATGTTTCAAGACAATAAATCGATCATTTGTCGGGTCCGTGATGCAATGGTCAACTTCGTCGGCTACGATTACGGATGTCTCGGGTTCAAGTACCGGTACGGACAGATTCATACATTGATTTTTCAATCGATTTACGGATTTCTGTTCGTATGCAGGGATGCTTGTGATGTGCAAAATGTCCTTCCACCCATCTGATCCTAAAAACGGGGCGTAGCGAGAACGATAAGCTAACCACTAGTCTTGTCTTAGCTTTATCCTTGTATCCCTATTCTCTTCGAAAAAGAGAGGTTGAGCAACTGAGTAACGAGCGGCTCTCTTTGACAACTTCTGTCAAGATACTTCCACTAAGAGGCCATTTGCTCTACATTGGGAAGAGATATGGTAAAAAAAATCCATCACACTTTGTACAAAACCCGATTTAAAAATGAAAAATACGCTTCTAAAAATTTTATGGATAACTGATTGTCAAGTATAAGCTGAAAGTATCGTTTATTTTTTTAATTATAACCATGTCGGGAAACGAAAACGATGGGAGATTTCGTTTTAAAATATCGGTTTAAATGTATCAAACATAGCAAGAATTTCGTTATTCTAAACGAAATTGTTTACAAATCAAAACACGTCTTTTCAGTAAATATTTTTCGCGAATTCAATTTCGATATAGATGAACATTTAACCGGAATTGCAGTGATTTCAAACAGGTGTGCACACACCGCAAACCAATATTATTTTCGCTGATAGAATTAAACTTTGATAACTCGATTTATAAAATTACACATTTTGATTCACATCAACATTTATTTTTGTATGCAACATATTAGTTATGTATAAAATAAATTGTAGAATAAATACAATATATTTGTTTTCATTGTATGTATTTATATTGAATGCCATCTCACTAAGGATTAATTGTAAACTTTTTCAATGGTTTCAACTATCGATACTGGAAGGAAATAAATTATTTATTTGAAAAAAATAAAGCTCATAATGTCGTTGTTCTGGAAGAAGACACTAACTGAAAAATACTAGTTTTGATTAATTGGATTTTAAAATATTTTAAATGTTTGAAATGCTTTACCTTTATCATTTAGTTTTTTTGTGCAAAACTGTATTTGAATAAAAGTATAATATATAAAAATAAATGTGTTCTTTCATACGGTAGAGTATGAAATAAGGAACATTTTGATATAACTAACTAAATATTTTTGTTTTTTGATTTAGTGTTTTCTTTCAAAACAGCGACGATATTATATAGATATAGCTTGTCTTAAGATGTTTCTTAAAGAAGCGAAACACGTGTCACAGTTAGTATCACAGCCAGTGGAATAACTAATTTATCAATTTTGTAAGATTTAATTTTATATTAAAAATGAATTTCAACAAAGTTAAAACCGAATCCATTAAAAAAACACAATTTGTTTTGTGGAAGCGTTATGTTTTTCTTATTAACATCATATATGTTTACTAATGCAGTATGGCTTTATTGAATATACAATAAATAGTCTTTCCATTTCATACAAAAAAAATTAAACATGGTGATAAACTGTTGAAGTATCGCGGCCACAGTTCAATTTTCATATAAAATATCTGAAAACAAAATACACGTATGGTTTTCAAATAACGTCGAGAAGTTTCGATATCAAAATTGGGACAGCAAATACTACGTCGGACATACCATATATGACCATATCATGAAAGAAATTATTCAAATTGTGTGATTGCTTCAATAAGGTTGATTTTAACTTTTCTGAATTGAGACTATTTTAGGTTTTTATTTATGATCGAAGGTTAAGCGCCCTTCTCAATAAAATAATTTTCTGCGAATGCAGAAGTCGAAGGAACTCGCAAACCGTTTTGTTCTTTAACGACTTCCTTTTGAAGCGAAGCACCTCATGATGCATTCATATTTGTGAAATTTCAATGCATTTTCTTTTGTGTAACTATTTTTTAAGAAGTGAGGCGAGGTGAAAAATCCGCAATGCAAGTAACGCTTCATTGTAACTGTCTCATATGATGTGCAGTGATTCAATCTTTTTATATGAAAGAAGTGTAAGTTTACAATTTAAAATATAGATCACAGGATATTATGCAAGAGTTTCATTTCATGTGAGTAGTTCTCTCAAGCTTATAATTGTTGAAATTTTGTACATTTTCATGCATTTTATCACTAACGACCCTGGTTACGCTCTTCAGCATCTTCAGGCATTTAAACACACGAATAAACTCGAAATGACAGACAGTAAAATGTTTATATCGTTTATATATAAAATAAAATATGAAAAATTATTATCACTAAGTCTACGAACTACATTGATATTTGAATTAAATTTTTGTTTTAAAAAAGTATGTACACATTCACGGATGATCATTTTAATTCAAATTCCGTTTTTCATTAGTTTTTACGAATATTTTAAAATTTTATCGCTCGCTGTTAATCCTTAAAAACCGGTATAATTTAGACAATGAAATAAGCATTTACTGGCCATGGCAGTGTTAAGATCAAGTCTAAACATCAGTTGATAATGCTCGTGATGAGCGAAATCGGTTCTGATCATTATACAATTGTACAAGTAGTACAAACCTAATTATTTTTTACATTAAAAATATAACCTTAAAAGTGAATCTTAAAAGTGATTAGTCTAAAAAAATGAATTTCCATCACAATAATTATTTTCTTTTACGCATTTCATTTTTTATACTATATAGGTACTCGTTACGTTTGAAAACTTCATACGTTGCACTTTGGGTACAGTAAATATGCATTTCAGTATTTACAGAAGCTTCCGGCATATTCGATATGAGGCACATATGGCAGAACGGAGCTTACGAGAGTATGACGTAATATCGCGTCAATTGTGCAGCCATGCATTTTTTTTCGTCGTATGAACACGCACAATAATTAACAAAATATCAACGAATACACTTGCGGTTTGCGTGACTTTCTCAGGCGTGTTGAACTAAGAATTATTGTATCTAATATATTTATTTACAATACTTATGCAGACTTTTTAACGAAGACAGATACTAATATAATTCATTTTTGTATATAGACGTTGTTGTCAGTTTGTCGCTTAACCTCCCCTTAAAAAAAAGTAAGGAAGGAAAGATGGAATTATAAAAGTACGTTAAGTTCAGTAGTCACTCTTAAAATTTCATTTATTCTTTTTTACCATTCCGCTCTTAATGTAGAGCATATAGACTACTAATGAAGGTATCTCAACATAAATGTTTCTAAAAGAACTTGTTTTTCAGTTGCTCAACCTTTTTTTTTATGATAGTAGGGATATAAGGATATGGCTAGGACAGGACTAGTGGTTAGCCAATTGTTCTTGCCACATCCCACTTTTAAGAGACGTTTGTAATCGTAGACAACAACGTTGATCATCGCACCACGGATCCGATATACACTCTGTGTATGCCCATCTTTTATATCAGATAGTATATGTGTGAAGAGTTGTGAAAACATCCATGCCTTTGGATATAGAACATATGGATCGATTGAAAAATTAATCAATCTATAGATTCAAACCCTTGGAAGTGGACTGAATAGAAAGAAATGAAGAGCTTTGACCACTTGGCTATGAAACCGACAGATGTATTAACGGAAATCGAGAACTTTGCAACCAAGAAATATTTTTTTAACGTCAAAATGAAAGATATTCGTTCACAACGAACTGATACAAATTAACCGTTGAAACTTTCAATTCTTCTTTATAGACATGGATGTTTGTGATGTCTAAAATTCCCTTCCACGCATCCGATCCCAAAAACGTGGCGTATCGATAGCTATCACCTAACCACTTTTTCTGTCCTAGCCCTATCCCTACTCTCTTCGAAAAAACCGGTTAAGCAACTGAATAACCAGCAGATCTTGTAGAAAAACTTCTGTTGAGATACATTAGGAGTCCATATACTCCGCACTTGTTAAAAAAATTACAATGCTGAGATAATTTAGTTTAAAACTTATCATTTTGAAATTTCACTTTTTCACAAATTCACAAACGAAAATTATTTTACGTGTCTTTTAAACCATAGTGTTTCAATGGTTCATTACTATTTTTATAATATCCAATATCATGTCTGTGCAATGTGAGAAAAAATTTGACAAAAAGTCACCACTGTCATATATCAAAAGCAAGTAACCGACAAAATTTATTTCACCAAAATGTAAATATAACTATGTCAAAAGATTTTTTTCGTTTTCCTCCTCGTTTTTGCATTAGCCCTTGCCTTTGATATTTTTTTTTTTTCAAATTACATGATTCAAAATTGACACAAAAAGCTTTCAAGACTTCATATGACTCTTTTAGTAATATTTTTAAGAGCTTTAATGTTCCAGCATGTTGTGTTGACCTCTTTTATACAGTAGAGTTCATATTGTGGTTATCTAAGAAAAAAATCATAAAGCTCCTTCCGTCCTTGCTACAATCTTACAAGTCTTTTAAAGCGCACGCCGTTTTCTTAGAAGTACTGTAAAGCACATTCAAAAATATAGCATAGAAATATTGAAAGCTTTAAAAATATGAAATTTTATTTAAAATCTTTTCAGCAGTTATTTAAAGTAAACAATTTCAATCAAATATCTCTAATGTGCAGATTGTAGTAATGATTTCATTCAATGATTCTTTTACAATCAGACATTCAAACTGATTATTGCGATACCTGATTTATTACATCATTATAGAATATTCTTGAAAATAAAAATTTAAGGAATACATATACAAAAAATACTTTTTAAAATAAACATGATTTTCATTTTAAAGTCAGCATGACATTGCCAAAAAGAATAACGTCATTGAACACACTAAATGGAAAATACTAGTTTTGAGTAATAGGAATTTGAAGTTTTTCAAATGTTTAAAATGCTATACCTTTTTCATTTAGTTTGTTTGAACGAAACTGTGTTTAATAAAAATTATAATTTATAAAAATAAGTTTACGTTAAGTTTTAATAGTCAATTTATCAATAACAACTTCAATTTTTACTAAAACCCTTTTATACAATGCATGCTCCCAACGTGGAACATATGGACTTCGCATAGAGCGTCTCAACATAAAACACAATTTGTTTTGTACCACTTCCACATTTAATAGACATAGATAATGAGCAGGACTAGTTCCGTAATGAGTGAAACCGATCTTGATCATTCTAAAAATGTGGAAGTAGTCGAAAAAAATTGTGTTTTATTTTTAAAATACAATGCCTTTCCACCAAGAATTGACCCAACGAAGAACAAACACCTTAAGAGTTATAATTTGGCTTCATTGATATTAAATGATATGCCATACAATATATTTTAATTACAATAAATATAAATAGAGTCTACAAAAATAAGTTGCAGTCTATATTAGTTGTTCATATCCTGAGGGGATTTTTCTCAAAGGAACATACAAATGGATCTCGCTTGTTTAAGTTTCCAAAACATTTTTCATTAATGCGGACTTTTTGAGATGAAGATAACTCATGATGCAAATTCTTTGAGTTTTTACTGCACTTTTGTTTTTGCAGAGTAGCTCTCTCTACCACGCTATTTCAATGCAATTTAATCTTTCCATTTCAGTTATGGCGAAAGATGAACTTTCATTATTATGAAAAGGGGGGTTGCAATTTACATGCCAAAAGACATGAAGGTATCGAGACTCTTCAGACAAAGTTATCTAAGAAGAAGTTTTGCTTTCATTTTCATAATCGTATTAGAATATTCCTTTTAAGGTGCTTATTGTCAGGTCCATCCATGGTGCAGTGTTCAACGTAATGACTACGGTTACGGATGTCTCTAGTTCAAACCCTGGTACGGACAGTTCCATAAATTTATTTTCCAAACGATTTATGAATTAGACATGGATGTTGATGATGTTTAAAATTCTCTCCAGCCCACCTGATCCTAAAAACGGGGATAAGCGAGAGCGATCAGCTAACCACTAGTACTGCCCTAGTCCTATTCTTCCATCCCTACTCTCTTTGAAAAAGGGAGATTGAGCAACTAAGTAACAAGCAGTTCTTGTAGACAAAATTTCTGTTGAGATACCTCCATTGACCTCCAGCAGACATGGTAAAAAAACTGCAAACTCTTGGTGGAAAGGCGTTATATTTTAAAAATAAAACACGATTTGTTTTGTACTACTTCCGCATATTTATGATGATTGCGACCAGTTTCGCTCATCGCTAACATTATTAACTGATTGTATTGGTATATTTATTAGTTTTATATGATTTTTTACTACGATATTTTTAAGGTTTTCGTTTTCAATCCATACTGTTCGATTATCAAACATGTTGTATGAAACCACATTAAATTTGAGATTCATCATTTATGCCGATTCCTGGTATTAGCAAAATAATATTAATAATCACAAATTTAATTGAGCAATTAATAACATCATTAATATCTTAGACTAAGAAGCTCCTGAACTAACTACATCATATGAGACGTCTGAAAGCAACAACCAATAATGTGTCCACTTTGCAATGTTAGTAGTAAACAACGATTTGTGTTTTACTCATAAATTATTATTTTTTTCCCTTTTCGGAGCATATTGTCATCATACGGTTCCTCCAAGAATCTCTGTCCCCCGCCAGTCTTCATTTTTCCTCTCAGGTTATCCCAGCGTTCCGTAACTCCACCGAATACATCATATGGATGGAATCCTTCACGTTGGTAGAAGAAACAGGCAGGATTCAGGTTTCCCTGAGGCACCCGCAACATATGTGAAAGCCAGTTCTATCTTTGTTTTTTTTTTTATTTTTAACGTACTAATAGCATGTCCGTAATATCTCTTACCTAAGTGTTCGGTTATTGGTTTTAGCCAGGGCTTTTTTGCCATGTAACGCGGTGGAACGGCGTTCCGGCACTTTTTTACATGATATTTTTAATGTAAGAAATTAGACGAAACAATTTTCCTGCTTACATATAATTCGTCGTCAAAAATTTAAAATTTCTAAAAAAAAAAAAATTTTTTATGTGCTTCGTGGCATAGCAAAAGCTGCCTTAAATTTGTTCATAATTTTCTTTAGCAAAAAGCTTGACAAGAAGTCAGTTCCGGCACCTTTCTTCTAAAAAAAAGCTCTGGTTTTAGCTATTGTTTCTTGAGTTATTTTTTCAAACGAATTGTAGATATTTCCAATAAAGGACAATATGCTTATTTTAATTGCAAACAAATATAATATAATCGTTTTCGCTCATCGCAAACATTTCCAACTGATAATTACAACAAAAAAAATGTTTTACATTTTAAAAATAATGATAAATATTACACTCGCGGGCCGTAGTTTGAGCAGCGCTGGTATAGGGTTTGCTTTTTAAATTATATTATGTAAGATGACGGACACATAAATAAAAGGTTTGTGGTTATACCCATATCAAATTATGAAAACAGTCATTCTTTCAAAAAAGTGAGTACTGCCAACATGAAAAAATATCAAACGCAAAACAAAAAGATTGAAAAATTACACAAATCCATCCGGCCAGGATTGTTTATTCAAAGCACAGCGGCTAAATTGCGTAATAATAATTTTATAAAAGCCTCAATGTACATGGCATATTTCCGCGCGCCTCAACGGTGCCGCGCACAGCTCCGGCGCTAACTTAATAATCAGTCTTGTGGCTGAAGAGGAAACGTCATTAGGGACGGAGCCCTGCGCCAGTAGCGCCCAAACTAGCAAAACTGATTACATTGAGAATATTATTTTTGTGACGACGAGCCGTTCTACAAAATGCCACTGCGTGCTTTTTAAGCTAGACTATTTTTTACGTAAATCCTCAGACCTGTATATTACATTTTGCTACAATGTTATAACGTTTATGTTAAAAGTATTATATTGTACAAATACATCATATTTTTCGAATTCATTATTACAAATTTCGTAACGAAAATTCGGTTTACTTAGCAGTAAAGGAAACCGTTTCGCGTTTTTCATATTTCACAAAAGATTAAATAATTTCCGTTAGATTTCTTTGACTACAGTCCTTAAAAATATGCCCACAATCAATATCATTTTAGGTTTTTCAAAAAGAACATTTCTTATTTATGTACAACTAGTGAGTACTCGGCATTTGTATTTGATTTTTTATATAATTTTATCCTTGATAGATATGCGCACAACAACTCACCAAAGTTTCATCGAAATCGGATGAATGGTATAGGAACGCATGGTGGACAAACAAACATTCATTTTCATATATGTAGATAATAATATAAAATAAAATTACCACATAATCATTTTTATGATATTATCTTGATTCTAAATTTTAATAATTCCGCCAGTTTGAAGTCTTATCCTAATCTACATTAACCGAATTGTAAATATATTAGCGAGAATTTGATTATGATTTCCAAAGTTTTTCAATATACAAGAATCCATACATACGTTTACGTTTAAATATTTTTATTAGTAAAATTGTTAAAAAGTTCAAATAAAATATGATATTAAATGAATCAACACTGGAAGATTAATATATATTGCAATTTGTAATCAATTATTACAAAACCATTAGTAAATGAATCTAGATTTTACTATTTTCATTTATTTTTGAGCTGATCATAATGATATGCATTGTGTATGATACATGCATTTTGAAGTGAACGAAAACTTTTCTTATTTTTCATCTTTATAGAAACATATTATAGGGCATATTATTCATGCTACTGATGCATTTTATGGCAAAATTCCCAAGTGGCCGTATGCAACCTTTTCGCTCTATGGACGGCTTTCTCGGAGGCATCGCCGCTGTATTGTATGTGGCTGAGGCTGCGATCATAAATTTTAGCGTTGCAAAAAGCTTCCAGTCCGGCGTCGTATTTCCATGCTCTAAAGCTATTCATCATGATCATTGAGCTTTAAGGCGAATGTTTTCAGTAAGCTGCCTTACATAGTATTATCTTTTATGTAGCGAGTATTCACTTTGCTAGGATATCAACTATGATAGTTTTACGGTCGCGAATAATGAACAAATTTTAAAGGTTAAATATGCTGTCGCACTTATATAATTTGTGCTACTTTTGGTTCTTAATTCTTAATGTGCGTGGCTTTTTTAAACATTTTTCGCATCATTAATAATAGTTAGTGTGATTGAAATCAGTGGCCTAGCAGTTTTTCATTCATCTGCACTACTGTATCAATCATCTTTTTCAGCATCCAAGCTTCGTAGATATTCCGTCTATTCCGTCTCATTTTTACAAATTTTTCTTTGGACGTTTTCTGTTCTATAACTTTTCCTACAAGACATTATGTACAATTAAAACTCTAAAAATGTATAAATTATTGTATTTGAAATATTTTATTGAACTGTAATACTGAGAACTGTAATTGATCGTTTGTATTATTGTACAACTAATTATTTTCTTTATTTTATAATTAATATAATGACAAAAAAGTGTGTTGTTATAAAAAAGATTAAAATTAATTCAATATACATTTTTTTAATATTGGGTATGGCACTGAATAATAGTTAGAAACTTATTATAAAATATTTAATTTATACGTTCTCCATGAAACTTTAAATTCAATCATTACTGTGTACCAAAAATAGTTGATTTTGTTTATAAATATTATCGAAAATAAAATTATATGGTAAATAATTAAGTGTATCGTATAACTTTTCAATTATTGAGAAATAAATAATTCGTCAGAAAGTTTCGTTAAAAATATCATCTCCGATATCGACCTCCATCAAAATGTATACAAATTTCTAAGTTCATTTTAAAATACTTAAGAGTGCAATATATATTTAATTTAGCAATTTTTAGTAATACCGATCGTCCGGTTCATCAGTCAAACAACTCTAAAAAATGAAAATTTAGTTAAATATGCAGTTATATGAAACATTTTGCGCTCTATCTGATTAAGTACACAGATAACTTAAAAATGCTAAGACAGATAACCTTGTGAATAATTTTAAAAAATTTACATATATCTCGCTCAGTAAAATAATATTTCTAAATATCCTTATACTGACTATACTCGTAAAGCACCTAATTTATTTTTGAACTCCTGTTTACAAAATGTATGAAACCTGAGTACAAATCAATAATATTTGATTTATTGTAATCATTCGAATATTAACAGTATAAAATATTAAAGTATTTAGTTCTACAAAATTTTATTGGGCAGTTGATAGCTATTTCGGTTTAACGCCATCGTCAGACCTATACGGGGTCGGCACACAAAGGTCGGTGCGCTTAAGTCGGGGTGCCATTACACCACATAAGCTCTTTTTCCAAAAACACAATTAGTACCTTGAATAATATTATGATATTTGAATACGTGAGACGACATAATATTGTCTATCTCTCCTAAGCAGTATATATAGCGAAGTATAGTTCTGACGATGGCGTTAAGCCGAAATAGCTATCAACTACCTAATAAAATTTTGTAGAACTAAATACTTAGATATTATATCTTCTTATAATGGAGTTATAGCGAGTAAATGCGACTTCAATCAGTAAATTTGAAAATTGCTTTTCCCATAATCTCAGTATGGGTGAACTGAACTGAACGATCGATTCATCGCTATTTTATAATTATAAACATTTAAAAAAATTTAAAACTGAACCGAATTGGAAATTACACTCATCATATTCTTGCAAACATATTTTAATATAATATATTGTATGTATAATTATGTCATAAACAATATGGAAACAGAAAGATCCCACGTAGTGTTTTGAGTTCAGTGAAAATGTTTACCGTAGTTTTAACAACGTCACTCAATTATTCTTTGTCAAACAAAAACATACATTCTCAAAAACTTTTTTTTATTTTTTTCTCTGTATAAATATTAAAAAGGTCAACTTTGACGTAACCACAAAAAAAGTACAACTTTGTGATGTTACAATATTTCATAAAAGGATTTCATTTATCATTAAGTCACAGCTACTTATTCTTAGTAAAGTTTATTCAACATTGTTTTAGAATATTAAATTTAATAAACTTTGATGTCCTTAAAATCCGAAATATGTGTAGGGAACAAACAAAAATAATTCTTTCGTTAACAAAACAAAAAAGTATTTTATTTAGCGACAAAATAAATTGAGTATTACCCTCATAAGCTCATGCGAGAAAAATAAATCCGAAGAAATACATAGTGGATTTAGTTGAATACGTATTGAGTTCAAAGGTATTTATTATGAAACATTCCTATGAAAAATCGGAAAGCTCCTTTTAACCGAATAAGTTGCTTGCGAGCTTAAAAATCAATTCCTTACTAAAGCAGTAACTTTCAGATATAATATTGTTTCCTACGGATTAAAGCGTTTCGAAAACTTCTTTGTTTGTTCAATATAATTTATTTTAACTTTTAAATTGTTTTGAATAGTATCTCAATAAGAAGTAAAATTCGTTTCAAGCATTACTTATAAAATATTTTTGAAAAAATTGAAATAAACTCTAGAATGAATTGAATCAATTAAAAAAATATTATTTTCCAATTATTCGTTTGGAAAACTGCTTATTGATTTTCTCTCTCTCGAAGAATATACTTACTTCACTGTACCTCCAAGATTATCTGTTTCAAAAACAATTCTCGTGTGACCCTGGCATCACCATTTAGATTCACCAAGCCCATCCAATGGAGATCATAATTTATCGCAAAAAATACATACAAAAATTTTTGATCAACTGCAATCATCGATTACGACTAGGTTTCATAATTATACTATTTCAAAGTAAGCAAACATTTTTACAACTACATTTAATTCGTAAATTCGAATGCTTGAAGATGCCGGAAGGCGAAACCCGGGTCGTTAGTGACGAAATATATATAGATGTACAAAATTTCAACAATTCAAATTTGATATTGAAATTCTATCAAGCACCCTCAGTCGATCGATATCTTAAATTACATTACTCTTAATAGCCCACTATTCTATATTATTGAAATATACTAGAATTAATCGTAATTAACCAAAACTAAATAGTGATCATCTGACATAATAATAGATATACATTGTCTTATGTCGATTTCATGACTCGAATGTTAATGTAATGGACCACTCGCCTGTAAAAATATCCCCTGAGGGCCGTACAGCATGGTTTTTAACTTGTGACTTGTAACTATAGGAGGTAGTGAGTTGTGACTATGCTAATACCAAAACTACGGTATTACGGTATTAAAGAATCAGATGAAAAACCGGTACCCGGCTTTCGGTTATACCGTTATTGCTATCTTGTATTCCAACAACAGTAACAGTGGGAAAATGATGATTCACAATAATTTCAGAACGACTTTAAATAGTTAATTAATAATGAACCAAATTTAACTTTCAACGGGTAAGCTACTAGTACGCAAGAGAGAAAGTGGCTTAAAAGAGAACCTGCATGAAAGGTTAACGTAATGCTTTGCGATTGTGTATACATGTTACGCCGAATGAGTGAAATTGCTTATTTCATGAAATCAGCAAGCCCATTGCATTATTCATGAATTAATTAAGCAAATCATCTGCCGAGTATGTGAATTCGGCAGAGTATGGAATTCTTAAACAATCAACATGACAGTAGAAAAAGTATTTTTTAATACGTATGTAAAATTTAGCTTGATTTATTAAGATTACTCTATTATTAAGATGAGGGGTAGTCCCGGCTTTAGGTTGTGTCATTGATTGGACATGTAACAGTTTTAGTAAATTTCCTGAATGTAATGTCATTTAAGTAAATCTGCACTATCAACAAACTCGCGTGATGACAACTGGCGAATAAAGTGCGCGTACGCACGAACCTATAAGAACGCCATAAAGTATTAGAAAACGACCATTGAACTATTATTTGGCAAATGTCGCCATTTTTTTTGGGAGGTCGTGTTATTTGCGTGTACAAACAAAACTGTAAATCAGTATTTATTCTAACCGAACTTAATAAAAATCAATATTTAAGTGTACTTATGGGATGTAATAATTCACTTGATTTTCTAATCGATTTATGGATTTCTGTTTGGAGACATGGATGCTTATAATGTCCAGAATTTCCTCCCGTCCATCCGATCATAAAAACGGGGCGCAGCGAAGACAATTAGCCAACCACTAGTCCTGTTTTAGCCTTTTCCTTCTATCCCTATTCTCTTCGAAAAAGAAAGGTTGAGCAACAAGAAGTTTTCGTAGAAAAAACTTCTTTTGAGACATCTCCTTTAGGAGGCTATATGCTTCACAGTAGGAGCGGACATAGTCTTATCCATGTCTCGTTATTTATTTTCCTCGAGTAAAAGACTTACAGCCTCCATCATCTCCTCCATGATTCTTCCCCTTGACATCATGCCCAGCAATTGATTATCTTTTGAAAAAAAATACTCACTTGCTGTAAAAAGATATTAATTCAGGGTTCCAGTAGAAAAGTATCAATTTGTACAATAATGTCTAGTAAGTCGAAAATATAAAAAAGTATTTCTAAAATTCTCAAAAATGTTGTATTAAATTCAAGAAAAAGTAAAATGAATTAAGTAATTAAAAGATCTTACAATAGAAGTCAGTGATACACTTTTCAACTAAATAAAACAAATGATTCAGTTAAAAAAACGAAAATTCCTTAGAATAAATACTAAATTAAATACTACACTTTTCGATGGGGAAATTCGAGATAGATTATTGTGTTTACTCTACTCTTCCGATATAAAACGTAAATCAGAAATTTTTGATTTACTACACTTTTCTTCGGGATGTGCGATATTTAACATGTGAGATTCGTACTAAAATATTATTGTATGATAGAGAAAATTATTTGGTCGTTAATCGCTAATAAGAGTTTCCACTAGGAAAATAAGTCTGTAAAAGCCGGTAATCTTGCGACTTAGTGACATTTTACGTAGACTTAAACAAGTGAACGTCGTGTCATTTAAAATTATTTCTTGTTCTTAAGCATTTAATTTAAAAATTCTTCTTCCGTGTCAAACTAATTTTGCTTGAAACATTAATAAGAAAATTTCTATCGGCTTGTAAAGTATAATCGTCAATTAAAAGGTTCCAATTGATTAAATATTTTTTATAGTCAATCCGTTTCGACAAAAATACGTAATTATAGATTTTTAATTTAAAATACACTATTACAACCACGACGACAGATATTTTGATTTTTTTTAAATCACATGAGAAAAATTTTATGTGAATTTTGACTAAAAATTAACTCGAGAAGAAAAAAACATCACAAAAACCCGTACTCAAGATCAAATGATAAATTGATATTAAACCTGCCAGATTTCGAAGACAAAATCATATATTTGCTATGTTTAAGTTCTTACCACTAGACCACAGAGACTGACTGTAAAGTTTAATTTAAAAAAAAAACTAACAACATCAAATTTCGCTAATCCACTAACTAAAACTTTACTGAATATTGATTATGTAACCCGTGGCGCAGTTGGTAGCGTTGCTGGCTACGGTTACGGATGTCTCGGGTTCAATTCCCGGTGCGGACGGTTTTCATAGATTGTTATTTCAACCGATTTATGGATTTCTGTTCTACCTAACCTAACCACTAGTCCTGTCATAGCCCTATCCTTCTATCTCTACTCTCCTCGAAAAATAAAGGTTGAGCATCTGAGTAATACGCAGTTCTCGTAGACAACTTCTGTTGAGATACCTCCAATAGGAGGCTACATTTATGCTCCACATTAGGAGCGGATGTGTTAAAAAAAATATCATCAAAATATTAGAAATCCATAATTAGCGTTATTTGAATAATAGATTATTTTTAACTAAGAAAGATTTTTCATTCTTGTAATCTCATTTTCGGTGTCATGCAGATTAAGTTTAGTAACTCTTTCAGTAAATATATCATCGTTGTTCTGGAAGAAGACACTAACTGAAAAATGATAGTTTTGAGTAATTGGACATTGAAATTTTTCGAATGTTTGAAATTATATACTTCTTCTTTCATTCTGTAGAGTTTGAAATAAGGAACATTTTGGTATAACTAACTAATATGTAATATTGTTGATTTTGTGTTTTCTTCCAGATTAGCGGCGATATATTATACCGTATAATTACAATTTTTTAATACAGTTTGTATGATAAACTAAAATACGATACTACGAGTAACTTATCCGTCTTCGATAAAAGCCTGTATTCGCTTTCGTATTTATTCGCTTAGGAACATACGCCATTCCAGAATGTCAAAAGTAAGTATGCTATTAAAAGCTGTCGACTTGGTGACCTTTGGTTTAGCGCTAAGGATTTATTGACCTCAAACAAACTCATGACAAGCCTAATCCACTCATTTTTCTACTCAAGGGTAAGACTTTTACGGATATTGAACAGTCATAGACATTTTATATTGTGGTGTTTATGAAATTCTGTTCTATTTCCTTTGTCCCTCGTAAAGTAGATGACAGCGATTGTCAATTATCGTTGGCGCAAAGACAACATAATATAATATAATAATAAAATATCAAAGTACTAAGATAATTCTACAGCATTTTATTAGTTAGTTAATAGCTATTTCAGCTTAATGCCATGGTCAGAAATATGCTTAAACTTATTTTAGCTAAGCTATAATATCGACTGTGTTTTGTACAATTGATGTAACCCTTAAAAAATACGAAAATGAGTTAATGTTTGGATCTCATTTTAAAGACCACAGAGCAGGTCTCGGCCAAATAAAAAAATTAGACAAATAAATTGACCACTTTTTTGGAAGGAAAACATCATTTTACATTGGTTTTAAGATTCTGACCCGGCCACTTGATGTACGTCACTATTAAAGAGACACTCCCTACGTATAATCCCGAATCTGCAACCATGAAAATTTCCAGGATTGCATTTCAAAGATTCATAACGCAACTCACCGTTTTTATTCTCTCCTGAACAATTTCAATTTTGAGAATTACATCAATTGGCTAAAACACCCTTGATATAATGTTGATACTTGGATGACTTGACGTGAGATAATATAATGTTGTCCATGTCGTCTAAACAGTAAATATAGCTTAGCTAAAATAAGATTAAGCATAGTTCTGACCATGACGTTACGCCGAAATAGCTATGTACCAACTAATTGTAGAACTAAATACTTTGACATTTTATTATCATATTATAATGGAGTTCTCCTAATTAAATGCCAATTCTATAAAAAAGGCAATGTTTAAAATAGAATAGTTTGTTTTGTACTACTACCGCATTTTTATAATGATCAGGACCTGTTTCAACTGATGGCATCACCGTTTACTTGTATTCATTTTTTTAAGAGAAACGTTGAACTAAGTGTTTCAACATGTATAATGTACATTTTATCTACTGAAATAAAAAGCATGATATAAATTTTTAAATCATTTCTATAAAATCTGAGACCAGAAAAATAATTTTTAGCTTCCATAAACCTTGTTCAGAAGATTATTTTTCATAAATTGGAAAAACTTTTTCATTTCAACGTTTAACTATATCGAAAGAATGCTAGTACGATTATTTTTATTAGTTTTTAGCTATTTTAACGCCAGGTGAGCATAAATATTATTTGATCTCCTTTTATTAGAAAAGCTACGCAGGCGAATAATTTACGAGTGAAACTTCCTTTATAAATCTTGGGTGAAGAATTTTATACTTTTAAAATGACACAGCAAACTCTTGTTCCATTTACGTATTGCAGTGCACAACCGACAAGTGTTTTCACTTAACAATTTTTCCTGTCGCCATACTTTTCCTATTTTATTCACCATTAACACTTTTCCAAATGGATACAATATTGCGTCAAATCTCTCAGTCAACTTTTTTAAACAGTACTTTTCTGTATATTAAAAACATCTTTAATGAATCACATTTCGATATATAAAATGAAGTGAATCATTAAAATTGACTATTTAAAAAAACTCATTAACGTTTTACATGGTTTGAATATAATTGTTTGAAACCTACAAATATGGTCGTCATTTTATTACACCGTAAAATAACTCGTCAACTATTTACAATTGAAAATTTCTCAAATAATAACATGTTTGAAGTGACATTTTTTTCAGTGACATAAATGAACTGAAAATCCTGATTTATTCCTAGGGGATTCAAATATTTAAAAAAAACAATTTTAAAATTTCTTCTAGGATCTATAACATGAGTTGTTTTGATGTATTTATTCTGTGGGTTATGTAATCCACCATATAAATCTTTTAAGTGATTTTCACTATCTATCAAAATATCTAGTGTTTCCATGATGCGACATATTTATTTATCTAATGTTGTGTTTATAATAAAAAATAAAATAATTAAAATACGTAATGCAATGAAATGAAAGTTAAATGAAGTGGTGCTACTTATCAGCAGGAAGGGGAGGAATCACAAAATATGGAAAATAGGAGCTCAGCGGAGAAATAGGATTAAGTTATCACAGGGAAGTGGATAAGGTTTGCCAATCTCAGTACACTTTACTTTGTTCTGTAAGTAGAAATACATGGGGTAATTAAATTTTGGGCGCCAGGCTTGAAGATACACGCCAAATGAAAAATAATAATAATTAAAATACGGTTACCGTTAAAAACATATTTAATAGAAATGCAGAAACCGTAGATGCACAGAATTTACATTATGAACAAATAAAGCAGAAATTACACGACGAAACAATATTTATGAACAAATGGTTACACTAAAACAGGAAAACAATTATAATATATACATATAAAATTACGACCTTGGATGATAAACCATCTCGACGGAGAACTCGGATGTCCGAGGCCAATCTCCAGCGCGTTACCGGCACGTCCTATTCGTTCCACATCCTGGCGTGTAAGCACGTTTTAGCGCAATTCTTGGCGAGGCTTCCCCTTCGTCTTCTACCAACGACGCAGCGAGGTGACGCCGATAGGTGACGATTGTAATGTTGCGACGAAATCGTAACACTAAAAAGAAGAAATCACTAATTAATGTTTGCTTAAAGTTTATTGAAATAATTATCGCAGTATGTCATATGCAATATTATAGTAACTTAGTGATAACGATTTACTATGAGTACTACAACCTTCCAGTTCTCTACTCATATATAATTAAATAATCCATAAAGAGATAATGGGATAACAATATTTAAATGATCACCATAAATCTACGTCTGAAAAAGGATATTTAGAAATATCCTTTTTTGCCCAGAAATATCAACAGTTTATTAAGATCAATAGATGATTATCAGCGTTAGCATTTTTCAAAAAAATGTACGCGATATATACAGTGCATAAAAATAACTTAATTTTTACAATATATTACACTATCTAGACATCTCTTTTCATAATACAGACTGCAGCATTTAACGACATGCGGGAGCTTAAAGCGCCGACCGTGACAGTAAACGTACCGTGACGACTGCAAACTACTGGCGAGTACTGTCAAATAACCCATCCGCTACTGTCAAAATGACAGGCGGTGTATTATATTTAATCCTGTGCAAAACTAAGCTGTATTATACATTTTAGAAGCCAGTATGGTCGATTTTATCATTAATAAATATAAATATGTTCAACGTAAACAAATTCTCTCTTTACGTAAGTTTTTATTTTTCATGAAAAAAACTGAATGAGACGGATATTACATGTGAATCATAATGTAATTTATTATCAGAAAACAAAACAACAGCTTTTTTGATTTTTAAAAAAAATATTTAATAAAATTAATTAAAAATAGAACTTTTAAGCAGTTTATACAAAATCATATTTTTGTATCGGGTTTTATTAAGCGTAATACATATTTAATACAATAATTTTACTTTCTCAAAAATGGATAATGCTTTAATAAGAAAATCATAGTAGACTCTGTGGTGTAGTGGTGAACGTCGTTGGCTACGCTTGTGGATGTCTCGGGTTCAATTCCCAGTACGGACAGATTCATACGTTGATTTCTCAATCGATTTGTGACTTTCTGTTCGTAGGAATGTATGTTTGCAATGTATAAAACCAACCCATCCAATTCTAAAAACGGGGAGTAGCGATTAGCTAACCACTTGTTCTGTCCTAACACTATCCTTATATCCATACTATCTTTGAAAAATATAGGTTGAGCAAATGAGTAACTACTAGTTCTCCTAGAAAAAACTTTTGCTGAGATACCTCCATACAATAATAACGAAAATCTTATATCTTACGATGTCATCCTTAATATGCAATGCAAACTTTATTAAATTTGGATTATTGAGATTTTGTACACTTCCATGTATTTTGTCACTAACGACCCGGGTTTCGCCTTTCGGCATCTTCAGGCATTCGAGCACACGAATGGACTCGAACTGATGTCTTAAATTATAGCAAACTTTATTATTTCAAATTTGGATTATTGAGATTTTGTACACTTCCATGTATTT
This sequence comes from Himalopsyche phryganea, assembly GCA_022494535.1. Lineage (NCBI taxonomy): Eukaryota > Metazoa > Arthropoda > Insecta > Trichoptera > Rhyacophilidae > Himalopsyche > Himalopsyche phryganea. The sequence goes on along the minus strand of JAGVSL010000060.1, from coordinate 2,964,711 downwards.
TGTCACTAACGACCCGGGTTTCGCCTTTCGGCATCTTCAGGCATTCGAGCAAACGAATGGACTCGAACTGTTCGAGTTCAGTTCGAGTTCAGTTCGACTCGAACTGATGTCTTAAATTATAGCAAACTTTATTATTTCAAATTTGGATTATTGAGATTTTGTACACTTCCATGTATTTTGTCACTAACGACGAATGGACTCGAACTGTTCGAACTCAGTTCGAGTCCATTCGTGTGCTCGAATGCCTGAAGATGCCGAAAGGCGAAACCCGGGTCGTTAGTGACAAAATACATGGAAGTGTACAAAATCTCAATAATCCAAATTTAATATTGAAATTCCATCAAGCACCCTCAGTCGATGTCTTAAATTTATTATTTCAGTTAGTAAAAGTCCATTATGTACAATAGAATGGGTTTTTCATTATTGTTTAATATTTACCGATATCAATTCTTAATGATTCTATAAAACCACAATAGACGTTCACTTACTTCATATTGAAATCATAAATTGTAAAAAACAAAAATTTGTTTGTTATTCTTCTTAAATCTAGTGTACATACTCCCTTTTACGGTTACACGAACGGGTATTGTATCGAAAACACTTGTGAAAAACACCAAATTGTTACGCTACATTCCCTTTATTAGCCGACTGATCAATAAATTAATATCGCCTGTCGGTAAACAAATCGAACACAAACAGAAATAAGCCAGCTTAATCCGTTGAATGATGTAAAGTATACCTTTAGTGAATTTAATTGTAGTCAGTTGGAAGCGAGTGCGTTTCTTGTAGGGTGTTAATTACGTAGCTTTACGTTGATAATTTATAGTCTTTATCTACGCACGACGCCAACAACTCGCGGTTGCTGAACCAATGTGGACTTTTCAAATAAATTAACCCTAAACACTTACTTTGAAACTACTTCAGGTTTTGAGTGGGGCTTTTTTTGGCATCATAAAGCGTGCTATTTTTACCTCGAGGGTTTTTAAATCACTGACCATTTTATACAAGAAGAATGAGTAAAAGTGTTGCCGGTGAGATATTTGACACATTTTAAATATTATTTTTTTTACTTTTATAAGAAAACCCTCTTTTTTATAGTATATCTTTTGATTGGCAAATATAGCATTAAAATAGAAGACACCAAATTGATTATTCCGACAAGGTCTCATTGTAAGTTATCCTTTCGAGATATTGTGAAGGCATCATAACGATGATACTCGGTAAAGGTTAAATTGCCAAGATAGTATATGTAAAATGTCAAATATTGCTTTAATTATCAACATATGCTTTAATATCATTTTTTTACCATGTTGGCTCCCAATGCATAGCATATTTTATGGAATCGTAATGGCTGTATCTCAACAGAAGTTTTTCTACCACAACAATTACTTCACTTTTTTTTCCAAAGAGAGTAGGAATAGAAGAATATGGCTAGGACAGTTCTAGTGGTTTGCTAATCATTCTCCTTACGCCTAGATTTTTAGGATCGTATGGGTGAGAGGGAATTCTAGGCATCACAAATATCCATGCCTTCGAGTAGTAATTTATAAATTTAATCAATTTATGAAACTATCCGTACGAAATTTGAGCCCGAGACATCCGTAACCGAAACCAACGACGTTGACCACTGCACCACTATTTTGAGGATATTGTATAAAGACATAAATATCTGTTATTTGTTTAAATTTTATCACCTTCTCTCTCCCATCCCTAAAACAGGTAGAACAGGGTTACGTGATCAATCCCTACACACCTACGACCGATGTATATATTTTTCTCTTTAAATAATTCTTATTGAAGTGCTTCATCATTAGTTAATACACTCCAATTTGAGAGCATACATGTTTAATAAAAGATAATATCGAATTCAATGCATGACAATAAAATCTTCAATACATTTAATATGAACAAGTATAATATAAAGACATATTATTGTGACTGTTGTAAGCACAACAGATTTCAAATGGTTAATTTTGTCACTTCTGAATATTTACAGGTATATTACGTAGTGTATCAATTTCTTAAACGTTGTGTCATATTGCATTCTCATAGCGTTACTAATACCTGTAGGATTTTCCACCCTAAGCCCAGTCACAGGCTTAAGTGGGTCGACAACAGCTTACCAACTACAGCCCCATTGTTTGGTTCCAAGTGGAACTCAGAGGGTGAATCGAATACCTGTTTTGTTGATGCTGTACATCGCAGTACTATACTATCGTACTATTCGTGAAATATCGCTTTTCATATCGAAAATAATGCTTAATTATTAGTATAAATATCATTACATCTATTCTAAAAAAGTAAATGATTTTTATCATTTTTTTTCTATTCATTTCCTTTATTCTACAGAGTCAGGTTTTATTGAAACAAATTATAATGATATGCTATCATATTGAATTAAATATATTTGATATTTTCTTGCAATGCACAATTGAATAAATTAGAGCTTACTTGGTAAAACTCATTATAATAAGGACAATCAAAGCATAGTTTTAAACAGCATTATGCTGAAATAGTTTTTGACTGTATTTTAAAATTCTTGTGAAACTAAATACTTGGCTACTTTTATCATATTCAAATATAATATATATTTAAAACCTGTATTATATTTAAATTATGTAGAATATAATAATCAGGCCATTTCAATCAAAATTTAAAATGTAATAAATTGTATACTTTGTATTAATTGCACAAGGATTGAGGATAAATTGGAAAGCGATTATTAGTGATATAAAAAACTGAAAAAAAGATTTTTTAATCATAAACCTTTTAGTACGTCTAAAATAGGAAGTAATGTTTACGATTGATATATCGAAAAATATACATATTGAACTTTTTATTTAAGTAAAAAAAACATTACTCTTAAAAATCAATATAAAGTGCTCTATTTTTGAACATTTTTTAAGCGATTTGTTTGTATTAAAAATTACTTCGTTATCATAAATGTCTGAAATTTTATCTTCAATCAATTCCCAAAGGATCAAACTCTGATAGATAAAATAATGAGAGCAACATTCTACTCGGAGCATTAAAATGCGTATTAAAAAATAACAAAAAAATTAAGTATTTTAATAGTATAAATAGCATTTAGTTCTACAAAATTAAGTAATTTCCAATTAAATCAACGAAGTATTTTAATTGTGTTTCTTTAAAAAGCATCATTTATTATTATCTATGTAATGGACAGGTGAATTCACCAAGAATTAACTACGTAATGAGAAAGGAAATTTCACTTATCCAAGATTTTTGAGAATATGTCATCAAAAATAATAATTATATGGGGGAACCAATCAATACGGATGGCAACACAGATGGGAAGGCAGTCCTGACAGGAGCATAAACACGTCTCAAAACGCGTGCTACCTTACGGACAAACATATGTCAATACTTTTTTACTTGCCAACGACCGGTCGGGTCCGTCCATACTTGCAAGTTGGTTGACGCCCGCTCTTTTCTTGTAATACGGAACGAGATTCCTTATTATATATTATGGCTTATGGCAGACACTTTTTCAAACATCAACATTTTTAAATATTTTACCATCTTTCTAACTTTAAATTGATCAATATTAGCAAAATATTGAGCGCTTTGTTTAAATATTTTTCAAAACCCAGTGCTTCAAAATTTAGTCATGTAAGATTTCCCTATGACATACGTTTATATTATTCTGATGAGTATTTTTTTTTTACAGAAATCCACTCATGATGAGGTCAATATCTATGGCTCTTCAAGTTATTGGTAAGTCGTTTCGTCTTTTTATGAATATGTTTCTACTGTTATACAATAAATATTTTTTGACATTATCGAACTGTTATCAAATTGATCAAAACATGAAAATAAATAAGGGTAGTTGAGCATTTTATTTGATTGATAAATGAAACGCGATAGCTAAAACCAATTTAAATTTTGCAATGTTTACAAAACACAATTGATTTAATACAACAAAATCGCACCGTGTTTACCCGATAAATCATTTTAAATTCAAACAGGAACGGTGGGACATGAGAATTTCATATCGTGGTGAATTTTCCAACAGAGAAATATTTGAGAATTACTAAGAATTCAAATAAATAAAAAATGTGTAATTTACAAAACTCATTTTCACAAAATACCTTCACATGAAATACCGAGAAAATCGTATTCTTTGAACGATTTTTTTAAAAGTTTATTTGGAAATGCAAGTTCCGTATTTAAAATATCCAAACGTATAATATTTATATTCCATTGGTAGTTATCTGTTATCACAAGTGGTCAAATACCTTTTTATAGAATATTAGATAAATAGAAAAAATCTATAAATATAAAAATGAATTCTTTTTGTTGGTTTGTTGTTTTGTTGGTTTGTCTGGATCTTATAATTTCCTAAACTACTCAACCGATCGCGACGAAACTTTCAGGAAGGACTTATTGTGATCATACCGGGAAATATTATATAAAATAAATGTTTGTTTGTCCTTTACGCGTTCCTTTACCATTCATACGATTTCGATGAAACTTCGGTGAGTTGTTGTGCACACACCCGTGAAGAGTTCTGATGAAAAAAAATTGAAAATCTAAAATTGAAAAAAAGAATCAAATACGTACATACAGCGACATCTAGGAAAAACCTTCTGATTTCTTCGTGTACGCACCAGACGAAAAACAAAAATATTGTGTTATAACAAGTGTGATATTGAAACTCGGGTTCGGGTCGGGCCAGACCTGAAGATGATGGGCTCGAACCGGGTGAGTCTATGATATTTCAGCATGTGTAGACCTCTAATCCAAAAGCAGTTCAAAAAACAGAATTAAAGCACAAACCCTTTCATTATTTGAGTGGCACTGCAACGCATGCCGGGTACTCACTAGTGTTTTTAACATTTTAAGTAAAGCAACTATTGTATACATGTAATAATTAATATTAATTATTTTTTCTATATTGAATTGCTTAATTTTGGATTTGACCCTTTCTGATTTTAAATTGAGGATTTTACCACTTTTGAAACATAATCATTCGCTTACCTTTTACTACAAGTCGTCAGTCATTATTACAAGTCATCGTTCTTTACTGATGATTACTATTCAAGTGTGTTAAATTATATCTGTAAGTAGTACAAACAAATTTTGTTTTATCAAAAGAAATAAAACATTTACAAGTTTAATTGCATTTTCTTACCTACGTCACTTGCAACTATTCTAATAATTATATTTTATAATAATGCAATAAATTTGTATCATTTGAATAAAAGATCTTCAAGAGATTTCTATTAGATAAAGAAAGAATAAACCACTTAAATGGATAATGTATAACGTATTTGCATCCCAATGGATGACTGAATTTCTATTTTCATATATTATGTAAAAGATACTTACATCTGAATGCATCTACGAACCACACAATATAAAATTTCTTCGGCAAATATCGTGTGAGGTTTTCTATATTGCTATGTGTACATTGGGAATGCAATACCAGACGATTCTATCACTATTAGCACTTCGGTTTTTCATATTAAATACAAAACGCAAGGCATAAAACGAAACAATGCCCTTTGTAATGATAGTTTGTGTTTCAATACGTTTATGACCAGTTTACACTAAGGTGTAAAGTTGTATGCAGTTGTTAATGAGAATCAGGACTGAATTACTAATTCCATATTTGTCGCCAATATCTCTTTTATATGTTTAAATTATTCCCAGTACTATAAGATATTTCTTTTTTTTTTGTTGGCGTCATTCTAATACGATATAATCCCGAATATATCCGAAAACAGAACTAAATTAATGTTATTAAAGATATCAACTTAGGGTGCTTCATGGAATTTCAATACCAAATTTTAATTTTATTTGATATTAGTTCGTAAAATAATCATAAATGAATTCAGTATGTACATAATTAAAATAATTTAATTCTTACAATAATACTTCATCTAATATTTCTGTGTGTGTAACGAGAAGGGAGTTAATTCGAGTTAATTGAAAAACGAGTTAAATATTCCTAAATATCCACAATACATAGGTGCATATAATTTAAAAAGGAAGAGTCGAGTCAATGCTACTGAATCGGTAAAATTCAAGTTTAAACATTACATTTTTCATGAAATTTCATACAAATGTAAATCTTGTTTTGTATCTCCTGAAAAGTACCAATTTTAGACTTAATGCCCTCTTCCTTTCTCAAACAGATCTATCCAAACAAAACCCATCAATTACCAATCACGAAATATCTCTGTTATATTTTTCCCAATTACATTTTAATGATAATTTGAATCTTTCAAAATTTGAACATCTCCATGCTTTTCATTTGAGTCAATTCAAGTTCATTCGTGTAATCGAATGCCTGAAAATACGAAAGGGGACACCCATGGCGACAAAAAGCATGAAAATTGATTTAAATTTAAAACATATGTTATTACAGTCTTACGTAAGGGAGATTTACTACTTTGAAATTGAAAATAAAAAATACACCCTCTGTCATAAGTACGCCATTCATCAAACAACTTTCAAAAAGATATCACTCATTTAATGTGCAATAAAACTCCAATAATAGCGTCTCCGATCCGGTCTGTGTTATTTTTTTACCAAATGGGTCATTTCTTTATTTTCTTGTCATTCCAAATAATATATCATAATAATATGAAAGACGTTTTATTGGCGCGATAACAAGAAAATTATGGGCGCCCACTTTTATTGTGACCATAAAACATGCGAAGTTTTCATCTCTGTCCCCTTTTAGCGAATACTTAACAATGTCCAAAATACTTTTCCATGTATTATTTTCGGTGCAATAATTAAACCGAACATTTGGAATGCGAGTCACGTTATTTAATGAGTTTATTGAATCCTCGTTATCTTGGTAGGCCTGCAGAAGGAAAGAAAATCCTTATCATTATTAATCAGCTACACAGTATTTGACAATAAATAGAATTAAATGCTATTTTTATCATTAATAATATATTTCCTTCAAAATAAACTAAAAAAATAAATAAAAACACATCAAACTTATGTTTTACTTGTATTTTAAAAGCTCTATTTATTTTCATCTAAGACTGTAAATTGAATTCTTTGAGAGAAGACTTTTTTATACATGTCCGCTCCCAACGTGGAACATATGGCCTCCTTATGGAGGTATCTCAACAGATTTTTTCTATGAGAACTGCTTGTTACTCAGTTGCTCAATGTAACATTTTTTTAAGAGAGTAGGGATAGAAGGATAGGGCTAGGACAGGACTAGTGGTTAGTTAATCGCTCTCGCTACGCCTCGTGAAGATCGGATGGGTGGGAGGTAATTTTTTAGACATCACAAACACTCATACTACGAACAAAAATCTATAAACCGATTGAGAGATCAATTTATGAAAACCGTCCGCACCGAGATTTGAACCCGAGACATTCGTAACAGTAGCCAACGACGCTACCAACTGTGCCGCGGACGTCAACTAAAGATTGCCGCCCGAACAGGGACCTGAACCCTGAATCCTTGGATTAAAAGTTCAATGCTCTACCGAATGAGCTATCCGAGCTTGCTGTGAGAAGATTGGAGAGGCATTATTTTTTTTTAAATAAACAAAACTATTTTAAACCCGATTTGCTTTCTAATACTTCCACATTTTTATAATTATTAGGACCAGTGTCGATTATCATGTATATCAAAAAAAATGTTCAAAAACTACGACAAGAGGTTATAAATCTTGACAAGGCTATTTTTCTGATGTTAACAATTAGAAGGATTGTCACTTGTCACAATGATACTATTAAAGTATACTGTTTCATATACCTTGTAATTATTAACATTAAACTTCATTTAAATAGCCTTGTTAAGACATATCTTTTATCAATGCAAAACAAATGGTGTTTTATTTTAAAAAATTGTAAAGAGAAATACTAAGGAATGAGGTTTTTTTATAGAATATATAAAAATACAGGGATGGTTATGGTTCTACATCACAGCTTTTATTTGACATGCATAAAAGTTTGATTATCACATAAATAGAGAATTTTCCTTTACCAACATCTTCTTTTATGTTATTTTAATGTTGCACTTTGATTTAGTATCATATTCTTTTCTTTTGTGAAAATATTTTTTACATTATGACCTATATGAATCGGCTTAATATTTCGATTAATTTATTAAATTATACTTCTGTCAAATTGACTCATTTAAAGGTAAACTTTATTGTTTCCGTTATTTTTAAAGTCAATTATGTATCATGAGATTAATCGCTACGTAAATTCATTTATTCATTGTAATGTGAAATGAAAACATAGGGAAACGAACAAAATATATAACACAATATCATAAGCCTTGTTTTGAAGAAAATAATTATAAAAGAAATAATTTTAAGTTTATATTTATCGATATATGATCAAAATTAAAAAGAAATGCCTAAATGTGTCATTGTTTTTTTTTTTGTTTAATTCATTGCATTGTGACGGAAACGTAACTAGCATGTAAGAAAATTTCTGAAACAGCGTTTTGTGATATTTCTGCGATGTGTCAAACAGCTATAACAAAAATTATCGTGAATTTACCATCTTTACAATTTTAATTTGTGTCTTAAATTTTTTTGATAGATGTCACTGCTAACGTTTAGCATGTGGATTCTTAATCGCGTATTTAAAAAAACATTTTTTATGTGTGAATTGGTTTAAAGTTAGCTGATTGACTTGCCTTTTTCAGTCAGAACAATCAATCACAAGTATTCTTTTGACAACAAATTCATAGAAACAGAGTTTGAAAATATTCATTTGGAGCTACCAGCCAAAATACCAAATAAAAAGAAAGTCCAGAGTGGTACCACTCGGCCATGCCAACATAAATTTCAATTATCTTATGATACACTTAATAAAAATGCATTTTTCTTTCGAAATATCATAACAGTGGTACTATATAAATAATGTTATAAAAAGACGAAAGAGTTTTGCCCATTACCTTTTTGTGAATTACAAATTCTCTCAAAATTTTAATTCAAAAGCCTCCTATATAAACCAAGCACCCGTCAAAAGAATATTTACATTTTAAATGTTTACCGTTTAATTAAAGTAGGTGATAATAATTTTAAAAGGAAGAAATATAAATTCGGGATCTGCAACGACCCTCATTCATTAAAAGATTCTTTTTGCTTTGACGATTAAAAACATAACTGCTTCCAGAGTTTGCCTCCGTAAAATGATATCTGAAATATAATAGATGTAACGTCATCCATTATAATTCTAGAGTATCCAATTGATGTATGACAATTGAGCTATACTAGTGTGTTTAACCCACTTATCTCTCATTCATATTGTTGAGTGTTAGTCTATGTTTAGTTTGGAATTAGGTGATATGCTATACACTTTTTCAAATATAAACACATAAGTCCCACCCCTTGGCCGTTTTCGCACGAATTTATTTTGAATCAATTGATCTGTTAAAATGCCCACTATGACTAAAAATAGATTAATTTCAACAGTAACAAATGGAAAATTATGTGAAATATATATTAGTTTCCAAACACATCAAAAAATAAACTAAACTCGTCACATTCTCGCTAAAGTAAATCAAAGAATCTGAAAAATATTCAATCTACGACTTTGCAAGCAAAATGGCTGCGGCCAGTCTTTATATACACCGTCAACATAAGTTTGTATAATTAATACACAGGGCTGACAATTGATGCTGCGTATCGGCAGTTAAAAGATGAAATTTGAAAGACTGAATATCGAGAGCTCTTTATATATACTTATATATATTTCTTTGTGTTCTAGTAGACATTTTCATGATCTGTTGTCTAATTTCTCTACTTAAAGGTTTGATCTATTTTTTAAAGCATACAACCACAAGTGTTTCTTTCTAGTTTGGACGGAAATACTAGACAAAGTCTTGGACATGTAAACATGTCCAGCGCATTCATCGGCTTAAGAAAAAACAACGCCATTAACCAAGTGGAGCTGATAAACGCCAATGTTACCACATTTTTCTCACAAACAATTTATTCATAACGCAAAACGAACATACAAAAGAAAATCGCATGCACGCTTTGATTAGTGATTCAAAATACCGTAAATCAAATTTGAATCATTTAAATTTTGTACATATCGATACGATTTGTCACTAACGACCTGGGATGCAAAAACATTCCGGCATACATAGGCATTTGAGTACACTAGTGAACTCAAACTAACAATTAATTAATAGGTTATATCGTTTATATTATAAGACGAATAAAGAAGAAATATTATGACAAGAAACTATTCATATTTGAATTAATTTCAAAAATGCCTTTCAACCTTAATAAGATAAATAATCGCATAAACAATCAATGTACAAACTCTTACGAGTTTGCAATTACAGGTGGTCATAAGTATCAATTATAACATAGAGATATCAACCTACTGATTTTAAATTTGTGCATTTTGTTGGGATAAATTAATATTATATGACATAAGGGTTAGATTTCTGAATTAATGTATGATTATTTACGAACTCATCTCACATTAATTTGAATTTGATATAGAAATCCCATCAAGCACCCTCAGTTGTTACCTTATATTAGAGCCAAAACGTTGTAATGATAGCCGCAAATTCAAAATAGATTTGGTAAGATTTTTAATCTAAGATTCGTGCCAAATTATTGGGTCTTACGTAGCCTATTTTCATTATAATAAATGAAATTGAAATATCAAATACCCTTCTTCTATAACCTTACAAAATACAGCGTTTATAATATTTAGAGATAAATTCTGCTGTTGATGAAATATAAGCATTTTACGTGGGGAGCTTACGCAGTGCTCTTTGAAATTAAATGTTGCGGCTCCAACAAAAGCCCCAGTATCAAAAGCTTTCAATTAAATGAGCCTACAGTATTGATAAAGCCTTCCATTGAATAATTTCAATAAATTTTCATCCACAATGGAGGGTCTTTAAAAAATTTAAGAAATTATTCCAAATTTAAAATTAGATTATTTGTATTGAAAGCGGTAATTAAATTACTCAGCTTAACAGTAGACTATCGGCTGTTCGATATTTTTTATTAAAAAGTAAAGTATTTCTGCTTTTTTTATTAACCATCATCAGTTATTTTGTTTTCGATTTAATAAAAAAATAAAACGATTAAATTAAATGAAATTTACCACTGGTCTTCCAACTTTCAACCATGCTAACTCATAATGTGGCTATACCAATTCAGAAACGCAGGCAAGTTGAAATTTGTAGTTTGGGGCTAGGAGAGAATTGTTGACGTTGCATTTCGTCAGATAAAACGGCCATTACATATTATTAACAGTCATTTCTAAATGAAAACATATGCGTCGTTATTATATATTATTATATTCAGCGATTACAAGTTTGGATTACAATACAAGAGCGTACAGCGTTTGGGAAAAGTAATCTCTACATCTTTTTAAAAAATATATTGCTCATTATCGTATGTTCCATGCTGGTCCGCCCATTTTAACATTGTCATTCGACGTGTTGTGTTACGAGCTAGAGTACGCGGTGTATAACTTTGCACTTTTTACTACACTGATACGCTTTCAGTATAATACACAAAGCGTGTTATTGTATTAGTATGTATGGATCTCGTGATCCTAGACCAGTGTATGTATCAATGTGATTCCTAGAGCCGGAGTGCAAAGTTATGCGGCGTATACTCAATTACACGTCTTTCACCCCTTTGATAAGCATTTTTAGGCTAAATCTAAATGTATTTATCAAAGAGGTGAAACATATTTTAATAAATTACACCATACGTGGAAAAACAAAGCCTTACTATTTGATTTTTTTTCAATGTATTGCACTTCTAATGTGAAGCATATAAACTCCTAATGTAACATGTCAGCAGTAGTTATTTCAACGAAGCCTGCTGGTGATTCAGCACTTGACTGCCATTTGCTGAGAGAAGGCAAAGATAAATGAATGATGTTAAAAAATGACTAATTCAAAGCTAACTGCTCTCCCTTTGATGCGTTTCCAAAATCAGATAAGTTATATTTGTTATCTTACATTGAATCACATTCATTATCAAGAAAAACCTCAATTAATAATATTAAATTAAGCTTTACAACTATGTTATTCCACTGGCTGTGTTACTAAAGGTGACACTGGTTTCACTTCTTTAAGAAGAGGTGAAGGTGAGACACAAACGTTAAAATGATGATTCTTACGAAAACGCGACGCGAAACACGTGTCAAATTTAGTAACACATTAAACTTATATTTAAAAAGAATGACCCACAGAGTTACCGCTAAATCCATCGAAAATATATCAATGGATATTTTGATTGGGGGCTTCATTTTAAAATGAATAGAGTTGTATTAACTAACTCATTACATTTCCCAGCAAGAAGTAATGTTTTCAAATCTTTGTTCCTCGGAGAAAAACAGTAAAACTTTTTTCAGAGTATAATCTTTTTTACTTTCCTACAAACTAATTAGATATCTACCCTTGAATGATATCGGAGTCAAAGATCTCCAAGTGTCGTCGCAACGTGTGGCTTTGTATGTGTGCTTTGTGTGTCTCCATCCTCCAGTGTTTGCCATCTTCTGTCTATTCTTCTCGAGCTGCAGTACACCGATGGGAAATCCCGCGATAGTATCTTTGTTTAAAATAAATAGGCACCATAATAATATAACGAGATAAAACAGTAAATACAAAACATTACGTTACATATTTTGTGTATATTCTCACAACACATATATTTAAACATGGTGTTGGCTTTAATAACAATCTTCAAACACAGCAATAATAATTGTGTATTAAATTTTATTGCTAGCTTTGTCAACATATTTTTTTTTGTTTGACGATTTGGGATTCATTTCGTTTATTATTATTTATGATGTCAAATTTATTTCAGTTTAACAAACAGTTTTTTTTTACCAAAATATAATGTTGTATCGCTTAAAAACGCATTATTTCTTACCACATCTATTTCAATTATAAAAATAACATAAACTTTCTGATACATACGTATTTCATCATTTTTTTTAATAAAATCTTAACCGGTTCTGCTCAATTGAAAATCCAATCCGTATATATTATAAAATTGTGGAATAAATACCGACACTATTTGTTTTACTTAAATAAATAAAATGTCTTTTCATTTAGAATCGACAGTTAAAATCAATTAAATCAATAATGAATGCTTTATTCTTTAATTTGACGATACCACTATAAATAATTTTGAAAGTAAATTTGTCTTTCTTTTATAAAAAGGGGGTAATTTTATTTTTTTTATATTTTATAGTAATAGATAAGGAAAATATTATTCAATAGAAAGAGAGATGAAAAAATGCATCTATAAATTTTGCATTATTAAGCTTTCTAAAATGCATGGCAAATTCCTCTTGTGTGTAATATGGAATATAGGGCACAATAATTTCAGCTGCGCTATTACATTAAAAATAATAAAATATAATTATAATTTAAAAACACAATCTTCATTATTTTCTTTATTATTTCGATTCAAGGCTTAAGATAATTATTTTACTTTTAATGAGGTGAAATATATCATTTAGTCTGAAAACCCTCGGCGCTCGGTGTGTCATTACGTCATTACGTTTTCACAGCCCTCAGCGGTGTGTACCTACAAACAGTGTAAACACTTGGGGGTTGTGCAAGCTAGTGGTGTTAACTGTGTTGGGAATTGTTTCGTTCTCACCATCAAATACTTTAAATAAACTCGCTTGGATACGTCTCTACATTAAACATATAAGAAAAGTTACCTACGAATCAATAAAATAGTAAAATTATTATACTGTATTCCCTCGTTTATAAGACGGATTTTTCCGATGTTCAGGTCTCTGAATTCGGGTCGCGTCTTATAATTTATGTTCAAAATGTAGCAAGCTTAACGAATCCCCGAAGTATAAAATTGCAGCGTGTCAGCTTATTGGGAACCAATGTTTGACTCTCCATGAGGTGGGGGGGAGGGATGATACTCGAAGGAAAAAATATCAGCTCTATTCACACTAGTAACATACTCTTCAGTCTGGTTCACAGTCTCAATGGCGAAACTATTTATTTGCAGTTTAGCTACTTAGTACAGGTTAAAGTTGAGTTTTTCCAACATTCAACAAAACAAACTCTCTCTTGCGGAAGTGAGGACCCGGTCCCCATGATCACCGCAAAGAGTACGACCTAGCGACACAGCTAAGAACAGATAGAGCGTTCTAATACTGATGGTAAACTAATGTTTAAAAATTGAGAGATAAATTCAAGCGGCTCTTCTAGAATCCATTGAAGTATCACGAAATAGGTCGAAGAAGGATGCAATGTGAAATTAAATTCGGTCTCTATGTATCGAATGCGGGTTAAGAGATTTTTATGGTGCAAATTATCGTATTTGATTAGATTAGAGAGTCTTCAAAAACACCAACCAAATTAAAATTAGATTAACAATATAACACTAGGTACTTTATTATGAAAATATATTCATAATTTACCATACTATACAAAACAACAGTTAACTCTGATATTCAGGTATACAATGGATTATACGCCATATCCGTTAGTTTTACCAGTTTTACTTTGTCCCACAATGAACTTATTTGCAAGCACTTACAAAGCAGTCACATTCTTGTCTCCGGTCTCACAGGCTAGATCGATCTCACTTCAATAAACACACTCATGGCGCCAGAAGAGTTAAATTGAAAAGATTTTCTTCAGACATGCAGAAAGGTAGAAAGGTGTAGGTTAAATAAAATACTATTGCATTCTTAGAAATCCATGTTAATAATATTCACATACATAAGGAAATTTAGAATTTATTGATAAGAAAGTAACGTTATACTAATGATACCTCTCTCGTCTGTGAGATACATTTTAATCAGTTTTGATTGATTTAAAACGCTTAATAACGCATACTTTACAAATTTGGATTATTGAGATTTTGTACACCTCCATGTATTTTGTCACTAACGACCCGGGTTTCGCCTTTCGGCATCTTCAGGCATTCGAGAACACGAATGGACTCGAACTGACAGTTCGAGACTCGGTCAGTTCGAGTCCATTCGTGTGCTCGAATGTCTGAAGATGCCGAAAGGCGAAACCCGGGTCGTAAGTGACAAAATACATGGAAGTGTACAAAATGTCAATAATCCAAATTTGATATTGAAATTCCATCAAGCACCCTTAGTCGATGTCTTAAATTAAAGCATACTTTACAATTATTTTGATATACATTATATTGGTAGATCTCCAAATTACAAGTTCTGTTTAAACTTCAAGAATTATCGATAGTGATAGTTTTAATCTCAATCATTAATATTGTAATTGTTGAGATAGATCATTTCCTTTCAAACCTAGTATGCAATATTATTATTTGTATCTTTAATTTCATTTGGTACAATGTTAAGTACTGAATAATCCGGTCTAGAGGCGGTTCTATCAAAAGCAGTATTGAGAAATTTATAAATTTTAATTGTTTGCTGAATATGAATCAACCGCAAAAACCATGTAATATATTTTATTCATCCTTTTGTCAATAATCACCTGATTAAGGAGTGAGGCCAATTTAGCTATCGAGTTTACATTGAATTCAATGCAAGATTTTCTAAATTATATTTAACTTCACAAAGGTAATAAACATATATTTCTTCAAATCCAATACAGCATTTAAAGCTTCATCCTTGATTACTTCTTATATTTGGATAGTTGTAAATAATTTTTAATCAAAATCATAATCTTGAAATGGCAGTCTATTTTAATTTAGTCTTATCTCGTATCCTTCAATAACAATTATTAATTGTTTAAGTATATTAACTTTTGTGTTTAAGAAATAGTTTAACAAAGACCACACGCTGTTGATCGGTAAATTAAATACATTATAAATCCTTTCAAAGGATTATTAATTAAATTTATAACTTACGGCTTAATTTTAATTCCATATTGCTTTAAAACAGAAGGCTTTTTTATTCAAAAGACTATTGATGTTTTCGACATATTTGGATATACAATTTTATTCAATAATAACTAGTGGCTTTATCCGGATTCTAAGACACATTTATGCCAGGGTCTTGAAAGTTTAAAAATGTCCGGTGCTAAGCAGTGTTTCATGTTTGTAAATTAAATTTTAATTTGTGAAAAATGTGTCGTTTTACACGATTGAAAGAATTGATCAGATTTTTTCAGCACTGTGCTGATATAGAGACATTCTTCTCTTATACTAATAATTCGTTTTTTTTTTTTAATAAAACACAATTCATTCGTGATGAGCGAAACCGGTCCTGATCATTATAAATATGTGGAAGTAGTACAAATGAATTGTGTTTTATTTTTTAAAATATAATGTCTTTCCACCAAGAATTGACAGTTAACACCTTAAAAGTAATAATTCGTTTTCAATGCAACAATATAAATTTTTCCTTTCTGAATATCACTGTTTGTATTATAGGCACGATTTTAATCAAATAGTATTAGAAAACTTTTACGAATGATTACGTGATCTTAAAGATGATTCTCGAACGAGTAAAACACTTGTTATACAAACAGCTGGTATTTGTAAAGTAACCAATATTTAATTGTACATTCTAAAGAGTCGTGTTTTCTATGTAAGAACTTCAGTTGATCCTTTTTAAATATTGCATGCAATAATTATATGTTGAAAACTAACTTTACATTATATTAATCCATATGGATAGATCCCGCTTAACGAATAATAAAAAAAGGCACCTATATTATTTTTAAATGGATATTTAAACGATGTAATGTGAAATCAATAAAATACAAACTCATTTTTCCAATAGATAAGATAACTCGTTAGAGTATTATTTCGTTGCTTATTTTAAGAAGAAACAGTGCACAAATGTGAAGTAATTTATAAATGGAGTAAAAGATATTTCAGAGAGAAAAATATGTACTATAGATGACATTGTTGTGTTTTTATTCAATCATTCTATTAATATTTTTTAGAGTAATAGTATTTGTTATGGTATATTAATTAATATATTACAATAAATTATCTGGTCACTGAAACGTTTTCATTTAAGCTATTATTCAGATGAAATTCCGTTTTGAATCAAAATGGAAAAAAAAACAATTGATGTGAAACGACGGAATCATTTTTTGTGCTCAGTCAATCGGAAGCAATCAACAATGTGAATCATTTTCCAACACCCCTCGATTGATTGACAGTCAATGTGTCACCTAAAACTAGAATCTGTAAATCCGCTTTTGATTCGAAATGATGTTTTTAAAAACATTTTTTATTTGGAATGTTCAAAAATAAATGTTTGGCATAAAAAGGTATTGCTAATGTGTCAGATATTACTAATTTTTAAATCACTAGTCATGATATAAACTTGATAAAAAAAATACATAATGAACACTTTTATAAGAACACTTTTATAAGAACACTTTTATAAGAACAAAAATACTCACTTGAATTGTATCAAAAGTTAATATTATACTATATAAACTAAAAATAAATCTTGTCTAACCTTATCATTGAGATATTTACTTCTTAAATTAAAATTATTCTGCAAAAGGTTGAACAAGCAAATTTTACGTGTATTCGCTTGACGTCATGTTTCAATAACGTGTCACTTGGTGGAAGACGTAATTACCTGCAAACTAACAACAGGTGTTTTCCCCAACAGGCAAACTCGCTCATTGGGAGAATGCGAGAGAAACACGATTCCTTTCGTATCTCAATGTTCTAAAATATTTTCAACTGTCTCTCCACTCACAGATTGAATTGTTTTAACTTGTTTTTCAACTTTGGTGAAAATGTCAGACCGTGATATCAACAAATAATAATGTTATATGTTGTTTGGTTGCTTAAAATGTGAAATAGAAAATCAATTTTTTTATAATAAGCAAATTAAAGGTATTATTAAAATATCTCGCACATTGTTTACGCAAATGTCAAAAATTAGACATGTTTAAAGTTTTTATTGATGTTTTTTCTTATTTTTAAATCATGTCCGTATATATTCATTTATTTAATAATATATTTGGACTTTAATATACCGAGTAGTATAATACAGGGAATTCATAAACAAGGCTCTTGAAATAATGCCTTTTTGTATAAACACATAATATGCTTTAATTGTATTTATATGTATAAA
Organism: Himalopsyche phryganea; assembly: GCA_022494535.1. Lineage (NCBI taxonomy): Eukaryota > Metazoa > Arthropoda > Insecta > Trichoptera > Rhyacophilidae > Himalopsyche > Himalopsyche phryganea. The sequence continues at coordinate 2,946,690 of JAGVSL010000060.1, read as the reverse complement.
TATAATATATATCTGGGGCCTAATGCTACAAGTGCCTATGTCAAATTTACCAAATTTTCAGTACAGGCGATTACGTATTTCTCAATAAGAATATTATATATCACTATCTTTCCCGTTTCAGTTGTCAAATACATTGGTGATTTTTTGCGCTAAAGTTGCTCAAGTGAACATAGACACTTTTTGTACTAGTAAATCCCAACATTTGATTCACTCATGTCAATATATGCATTTCTTAGTGTACAATATCCTGAAACTTTATTTTGACATACACTATATATTTTCTCTTATTTCAGTCATTTTAAATCGACTGTCATAAGAATTTCTACCATTCTAGGCCAAAATAATGAACAATTAGAAGTATTTTCTGATATTTAAGTCAAAATGGTGAAAATTTGATATGCTTTCTAATGAACACACTTTCTTTAACATAGAATTTAAGATATTACTTTTCTATTTTTTTCCGAACTGAAAACATTCTCAATTACCCTAAAACTGATGTTATACCAATGATGCATTTCAAATGAAAATACAATATTTTCATTTGTTTCACACTGAATTGTTAATTATATGAGGCGTTACAGTTATTTAACAAGGTATACATTCAAAATAATCTTTTTTTATCCACGTCTTGTTTAAGTTAATAATAAATACAGTCGCTTGTGGATATTGCATATTTTTTTTTTATTCTGATGTCAATTAATTCTTTAGTATTGTATTTAATACAGGTTTTTGTTTGCAATTAGATAAATGAAAATTGATGATTATAATTTGGAATAAAAACACAAAACGAACTTCAATTTTTTCGGCATGTATAACCAAATAATTTGTCATCAATTTACTTCATATTTTTTGATACAATCCTAAATCATATTTTATAATGTATTTCATATACTTTTGACAAGTTGTAAATTCTTACAAGCCAGGAAGCAAATTCTTTGTATAATATTCTAAGCAAATGTTGTTCAAACACTTTGGTTGTTGTGGCAATTAATTACTGTTAATATGAATATGAACTTTGCAATCAACATTGTAACGTGCAATCTTACTACATTATGAATGTCTTCCAATTATCACAAATAAACAATGCAATAATTCAATCATTCATACATATTATAATATATCATACTTCATATTATATGCTCACATATTTGATAACAGCGAATGTTATATATTTTCTATCAATAATTAATTCATTAATTTATTGGTAGTACATAGTACATTTAACATTGCAACTATGCACCCTTACCTGTAGCTCTATTTTCAGATTTATTATTCAATTTCTTCTTACTGAATTTCGATATTAGATGTTTAGTACCAATTTAATAAACCCGTATAAAGAAAATACAAAAAGCATTACGTTATGTGTAAGTGGTGCAGTTGTCGACATCGTTGGCTTCGGTTACGGATCTCATGGGATCGAATCTCAATACGAACAGTTTCATAAATTGATTTTTCAATCAGTTTATGGATTTCTATTCAAAGTCTTGGATGTTTCTTACATCTAAAAGTACTTCTCACCCATCTGATTCTAAAAAAGACTTGATTACCACTATTCCTGTCCTATCTTTATCCTTTTGTCCTTACTCTCTTCGAAAAATAGGGTTTGAGCAACTGAGTAACAAGCAATTCTCGTAAAAAAAATATTTTGATACTTTCATTAGAAATCCATATTCTCCACATTGGGAATGGACATTGTTTAAAAAAAGTTATCTACTTACTTGTTTTTTAATCCATATCCACTCCCAACGTGGATCATATGGTCTTCTTATGTAGGTATCTCAACAGAATTTTTCTATGAGAACTATTTTTCAATCAGTTGCTCAATCTCTCTTTTTTCTAAGAGAGTAGAGAAGGATAAAGGTAGGACAGGACTATTGGTTAGCTAATCGCTCTTGCTACCCCGTGAGGATCGGATGGGTGGGTGAGGAGGGTGTTTTAGACATCATAAACACTCAGACCACGAACAGAAATCCATAAATCGATTGAGAGATCAATTTATGGAAACTGTGCGCACCAGAACATTGAACCCGAGACGCCCGTAGAAGTAACCAACGACGCTTCCAACTGCGCCATGGACGCCGACTACTTACTTACCGGGTATTTATAAATCTGAGAATAGACCTACTCAGCACTTTTCATGTTTTTACATGTATATTACATGTTTCATTGATAAACATGGGAATGAATATTTTGTATCTCCTAACCATCTTTCAATAAATAGCTAAGCAAAAAAACTAAGAATATCATAAAAACTTGGCATAATATATGATGTGATCCACTGAATGTTGCTATAATATAATGATGTGAATGTTGTCGAAACTAGATATGTAAGCTTACTTTATAATTATCTATAAGTGCATTTTATATTGATTCAGGATAAATTATTAAATAGCCAAGAAATTAAGAAACATTTTAGAGTTCGGAATCATAGTTGAAAAGTGGCCGCACGATATTAAATCAGTGGCAACTTGAGTGGTGCGCACGTGCCTGCCCCAAATACGTGACGCAGCAAACACGAATTCAACCAATGTGTGAAAAGTAAAAGCAAATATGGCGAAAATAGAATCAAAGGCACAAGAGAGGACTGTCTTGATGCTTTTAAGATGTGGGGGTGTGAAAAAACGCATGAACAACTGAGTTAGTGTTGTTATTTTATACTTTGAATGATATTTTCACTAGAAATGTTATTGGCAAAACAATTTCTGTATCAGAAATGCTACAAAAAATTTGCTGCGTACTTTTTGTGTTTAATTATAGTTCTAAAAATGTTGTGTCGAATTAGTTTTAATATCAGTTTTATGATACATTGAGCAACACGTGTCTCGCTTCTCTGAGAGAAGAATATTTCTTAATGCAGTACTTTCCATACATTTTCATTCCACGACCCACAACATTAATTTACAAAAAATTAACCACGACCTACTACCCCGAAAATTAAATTTATTTACCAAAAGTTTTATTTGGCATTATATATACATACACCTGTATTCTACAATCGCCTCAAAAACAAAATTTTATTAAAATTAAGAATAATTTGGTCTTATATGAAGAATATATACATATCTAAAAAGAATAAGTGCCCAATTATATTCTTGTAGCTCTACTGGAACATTTTACGGCCCTCAAAGGTTCGCTGACTAAAAGTTTGGAACGGACTGTCTTAATGAACACTTTCGCACATTTATCTTTCAATCTAAGGATTTGTTTCTAAAATGATAAATATCTGCGATTTTTTGCAGTACGCAAAAAAATACCTCATATTAAAGGGAAAAAATTCTTTACTTATGTGAACAAAAAATGCTTTTGTTCGATATTTTATTTAAGTTTGGCTTCAACAGTAAATTCTTTTGTTAATTAAAAATTTCACCAACCATTGTACCATATTAAAAACAAATACGATATACTGTGAAATGTAGAAAAGTTTTAGGTAAATTAAAATATTAAACTGCTTTTTTAATCCCAACCGAAAGACACTGCGACGTTCCATGACTTTTAATTGTTAATACCTTTTTGAAATTTTCTTTGCTATCTAATTAAAAATAATGACAGTTTCAAAAAGTTTGCGATGCTTTCAGACATTGCATTTCGTCGAAAATTTTGACTCGGCAAAAAAATCACGAGATGTGATTCCAGATAGTAAAACAAAGTTCACTCAAACACTCGCAAAATTCCATTTCCTTGCGAAACTTCACCAAGCAGATGAGAGATAAAGCTTTCAACCCTTATTTCCTTCGAACATCGATAAGGCTTCTGCTAAGCGAGCTTTTCAAACAGCTTTTGTACAACTTGACGTTTTTACTTGCAAATAGACAAAACAGCCCGTTTGAGATTCCCAGTCTTTTGTCGTTCAAACATTGGAAAGTGTTTAGACTGGCTTAACGATACCTCAAATATTGTTCGTTGTTGCTGGTTTCATTTGTCCTTAGAGCCGAGACCATTCTTTAGACTTCCGTTATTAAAACAGTAATCTTAATCTCACATAAAACATTTACACTTTATTAAACATTAATTTAGAGATCAGATTATTTTATTAATATATATTGTAATATTAAAAAAATATTCTACAATCTGTTTAACAAAAAAAAAATAAACGATTTAATAAATGTAAACTTATTAAAAAAGGGCAAGTATTACAGTAATTGTTTAAGTTGAAAATTATGTGCATATTTTACCACCACGTCTGCATTAATTATAGAGTACACTATCGTATGGACTGCTAATAGAATGTTTTAACATGATTTGAAGAATACCAGTTGTAATTCAGCTGTTCATGTTTTCTCTTCAGAGAAGAGAAGAATAGACGAATAAGACTAGGAAAACACTGAGGACAAGTCATCAGCAAACACGTCAACACTTCATCAAATAATAATTATAATGCAATACGAAATCTGTATATTCACTGTTTTCTGAGATTTTGAATATTGAACTGTTTACGAACTACGAATTTATATAGTAATGTAAAAATATTCTACAAACTTTTCAGATCATTCCTTCCGTTTCCATTTCCAAAGAGAAGCTTAGAGACTACTTAACGCGTTCTTATAATTTTCGAGGCCTAATTGTGAGTTTAAAAAAAGCTTTTGTTGAGGGTTGCTTGTTTACCTATTGTAAATAGTTGGAAAACAATGAATGAATATTATATGTTAAATCGTCACCTTGAGTAAACATGGCCCCATTTGCTTAGTTTTATTCGCATTTAAAATTCTGTTCTATCTGCATCAAAATTCAAATTACAAAAATTTTCTATCTGAAAAAATCAAATTTTACAGTGTATCAAGGTTACATGTGTATACATAATTAGAATAATTTAAGACATCGACTGAGGGTGCTTGATGGAATTTCAATATCAAATTTGGATTATTGAGATTTTGTACACTTCCATGTATTTTGTCACTAACGACCCGGGTTTCGCCTTTCGGCATCTTCAGGCATTCGAGCACACGAATGGACTCGAACTGACAGACAGTAAACAGTGTCTAACGTTTATATAGAAGATACAAATACGACAAATATTATTTACGAGGTAAGATATTATACGTCTGAGAGCCACACTGATACCTGAGTTAAAATTTCGAGAATCGCCTTAATCCTTATTTTGTAAACACCACATTTACAGAGTGGCGAATTGCCGCTTTCCAACTTCTTATGGAATTACCAGTGATTTTACAATTATAATAGCATTGTGGGTTTCGACGGGATGCAATTCGACGAAAGGGTAAATATATACATAATTGTTGCATAAAAACATGGGGGATCATAAATTATTTTATCAAGAAATTTTTGAAATCAATAGAGCCCAGTTAAATTCCTTGCCAATTCTGAATGAGCAGCTGAACCTTCCTAATTTTCCGTTATTATATCCTATACGTTGAAACACCTAACCGATGTCACTAAACGTGGAATGATTGTGTAAAAATGTATTTCATTCAAAAAGTTACATTTTCTGAAATCTTAAAGTGTTTCTCCTGAACAGTTTTAGTTTTTGCGGATAGAACCTTGTTTACCTAAGATGACGAAATGTTATAAAAAAAACGCAATTCAACGGATTCTAATTATGAGCTGAGAATTTTTGTCCAGGATCGACAGCATTCAACAAAAATAAAACATTTTTTTGAATTATAATCTAGTAATAACCATCAAATGTGTAAGTCTTAAAAAAAAGTTAATTATTAAAAATTACTTATCAAGTAAATAGTTTGATCAAAAAATAACTTGTAAGTGCCTACAAAATTTAAAAGATTTTAAAGACTAGCCATTGAGATCGTTTGGGATTTTTTTTCTGATTGAAAGATATTTCTTTTTTTATCCGAGCAGTTAAAAAGTAGTACTTTAATTAAAAAAATAACTCGCCGTAACCTTAAACCTGGAAGTAAATAGAGTTTAAAAATGTTAAACGCTTTCTGCGGCAGAAAAATTATAATCGCAAAGTGGATGTTGGGATAATGAATTTAATTTAATACGAAATATCAAATTGCTTGAAATGTCATCGTGGAAAAGCAAATACTTGGTAAAGAAAAAAGTGTCAGCTTGAAGGTAGACTTATTATTTATTTCAGTTTCTTGTATAGATTTTTATGATAGAAGATATTATTCTAGATAAAAAGCCAATCTCCGTATTGTCAGTCTACGATTTCACAGTCACGGACTCAAATCCCTAAATAGATACATATATTGATTTTTTATTACGTTAATTTTCCTTTCATCGTCATTTTATTTTAACCTTAACTAATATAGGAAAAAGGTTGATTAATACCCAAGCTTTAACAAGCTCATTAGATCAACATTAGAAGTTTAAAAAATCTCAATTATCTGAAAACAGATTATCTAGATTACTGATCATCCATCCGCTTATGATTTCGATTTATAATAATTCAAGAATATTAAAAATATTGATTTTAAAAATGACGAACTAAAAGGAAGTTTTACTTGCAACCATCTTAAAAAACTAAAATTACATGTTAGACATTGTAAGCATACCAATAAATAAAAACGACAGACATGACCTACAATAAAATACTCTTCCTCTTTCTATGACAAGACCAATCGTCATATTTTTCTTACTACCGATATAATTAATACTTTTAGATCGATAAAATTAAAATTGATAACTAAGTTAGTCCACTAGTTATGTTACTAATTGTGACACGTGTTCTCTCTCTTTTCGAAGTATCTTCAGACTTAATCTATCGTATGGGTATTTATTGTTAATCACGTTATAAATAATTGGCTCATCCAGGTGATATAATGTGATCATAAACAATATTTAATTTTGTTTCATTGAATTAAACCATAAAGACACACCATTACTATACATCGATAAACTACATAGTAAACCTGATTTATCAGTGTATAATAATTATTTGGTTGATGGTATTACTTGCATAGAATAAATAAAATAATAATGCTCTATGACCTTTTCACTTCTACGTCTGTCATTTCATTTCGCCTTACAAATGAGTCTAATTTTATTCCGCTTCGTGGCCATTTGATAGCCGCAATTTTCATTACATGATTATTAGAGGCTTGCAAAATTATTTTTGCAGACGACACGATCTATTCAGGGTATATTCTGCATTTTAATAAATGCTTTACCAAACAACTCACTAAATTATTAAATATTTTTTTACCAGTCTAATTACTTAACCTTTGATCTACCGTTGATACACTTGACAGACTTCCACCTTGGATACCAACCTTCAATCATTATATATTTATTTATTTATTCGTTACTGACACATTTTAGAAATATGTTTTGACTAAAATTGATTCAAAAAATTCAATATTCAATATAGTAATGACTGATTTATTATTAATTTTCTTTTTAAATCCTTGGAAAATCGTCAAAAACTGACTTCATGTGGTATTTCAGTATAAATACATACTCAGTTCGAGTTCATTCGCGCGCTCGAATGCCTGAAGATGCCGAAAGGAGAAAACTCGGGTCGTTAGTGATAAAATACATGGAGGTGTACAAAATCTCAATAATTAAAATTTGATATTGAAATTCTATCAAGCACCCTCAGTCGATGTCTTAAATTATGCATACTCACGATATTAAATAATGCTTAACAGTCAACGATGATTAAAAGAATATATTTATTTTTTATATCTTACTTTTTGAACAAGGGGGTATTTTTGAAAAATATTTTCAAATAGCCTTAATAATATATGTAGTAACTACACACATGACTTCTTATTTTATTATTATATATAATATTATATCATAGAACAAACTTGACCCTCATAATTCAGAACGTATCCGACGGTGGAAAAACGATAAACAGTAAATGCAAACATCTACTTGGGCTAGTTTTTAACCTATGCTGTGGCATAAAGATAACCGTAAATAATTGTTGTTGGCTTCAGAAAAAATAGCGAACCGTGATCCCACCCAAATTTCAAATTTAATTTATACAATTTTATGATGAAGTGGTGCTTTGTACTTGTTTTAGCGCCGTGATTTATAGATACTAACGGCTTAAATTATTGATTTATTATTGATCGATATATAACTATTCAGTTTATTTTGTTACTTATTGGACAATTTTTTGGTCATATCAAAAAAAGATATAAGATAAATACATGACTTACAATTAAGCTTACTGATCGTGTTGATAATTATTGTTGACGGTTAGCAAACGCTTCTCAATTGAATACCAGTGATTACAAAGGTGTTAAAAAACCAAAAAATCTATATTTTATATGGAATGGGTGCCAAAGTACTGTGGTTTCTTAAAATTCACGGGAACTAGGACTCCACAAGTCATAAAAATTAAAATAATCAATCAAAAGATGGCATTGCCTTTATGTGCAAGGCTGTAGAAGAGAGAAAGGTGTAAGTTCTTTTTTCATACATATTGTCATCATCGTCGGCTCCGTGGTACAGTGGCCAACGTCGTTGGCTACGGTTACAGATGTCTCAGGTTCATGTCCCGGCCGGGACAGTTTTATAAATTGATTTTACAATCGATTTATGGATTTCTGTTCGTAGACATGAATATGTGTGACGTCTAAAATTTACTCCCACCCATCCGATCCTAAAAACGGGGCTTAGCGAACGATTAGCCAACCACTGGTACTGTGTCTCAGTTGTATTCTTCTAGCCCTACTCACGCGGAAATTATCAACTGATGATGTCTAGTTGATAATGCTCGCAATGAACAAAAGCGGTCCTGATCATTTTAAACATGTGAAATTAGTACAAACAATTTTTTTTTTTTTAAATAATTAAGACAGAACAAACTGTGTTTTATTTTTTAAAATACTTGATATGTTTTCCGATTAAATACCGATGTTACGCTGCGAAATATAATACACATGTAAGCATAGTGTAAATCCGTAGCGGGTGGTAATACAACGTTGAGTACTCTTGAGAGCATTTCAAATATAATGTCGCACTTGAACTGACAGCCAGTAAATAATTAAAATCCATTTTTACATGTTTTATTTATAGCAACTGGGAAATACATGAATCTGAAGTACACTTACTTGACACGATGGTCTATATTTTGATGGCGCTTTAATTAAATTTATGTAATATATCAAAACTTTTTTTCGAACAAGTTTACAGATTTAAGATATAGAATCAATCAATCACCATGTTAAAAATGAAGGAGTTTCTTGTGAAAAATATTTAATAACCAGGTAGCGAGTTTTTCTTACGTAAATAATAATATGTATGAATGGCAATATGCTCTCTAATCGCTAGTAGCTTAAGTGACACTTTTCATTTCATTTTTTTTCGTAAATAAAAACTTTCATTCGGCAGTTTTTAAATGTATTTTAATGATTGATTATATAATGTAATATCAGCATCATTATTTGTAGCTCAACTTGCCTTCACCACGGTCAATGTTGAAAAAACAGCGTTAAAAATTATGACATTTAATATAATTTAAGATGAATTTGAAAACCTGGGTATTTATAATAAATATATTTACAATATATATTTACAATAAATATTTGAACGATTCAAAAAAAATACGACATTTGATTAAAAAAAATAGTGAAAGGACCTAAATCGTAAATTTTAATCAAATTGGAATAAAAAAAATATTTTCATTATAAACTATGCTTATATATTGTAGATTGTTAGTAGTGGGGAATTTTCCCCTAGGAGTGAACTTTGGAGTTTCTAGGAGTAATTACTGTCACTTATTAAAATTTTTCAATACATACTACTTATTATATGCATATTTGGAAAACACTTTTTCAGTTAAAGTTAGATTACCTTGAGATGAGGGGGATTATATTCTGGTGAAATGGTGAATGGTACAAAAAAGTTTGAGAACCTCTATTGTAGGCATTCAACAATTCCCCGTGAAATAAATATCGTCACGGTGACTTTATAAAATCAATGAACAATTCTGCAATAACTTCTACGCCAATTGCCTTAAGTGAACAAAGCTTTTCAATTAATGGTTGCTTAAAAAATAAGAAATGGGTATACCGTAATATCTACGAAACATTACAGACACCCGTGATTCAACATAAAAATAAATCGATGAACTTTTGGTCACCCTACCAAATAAGATCTACGCTCTTGTCGGTAACCACTCGTCTATGAGACTGAATTTTTTTTTAATACAGTTTATAAATTTTCTTGCTATTATTAAAATGTGTAAACAACGCTATCAAATTATTAGCTTTAAGACAACAAAACACGGTGCCAAAATATATATTTTTACTGTGAAATATTTACATGTTTTTTTACCCTGACAAATATGAGAAAATAATATAGAATTACGGCTTTGAAGAAAGAGGCTGGTGAAAGGCAATTATATGCTTGAATACACAAACAATCATTACTTTGAGGATTTTAAATATTTGCCTGCGGCGCTTTTTTTCTTATATGAAAGATGTATTTCAAATAATAACATGTTAACAACAGCAAAAATGTCTTAGAAAAAAGAGTGGTCTATAGAAAAAAACTCCAAAGTTTTTCACGCTTTAATTGTGTTAATAAATTGTATTTTTTCCTTCGGTAGTTATTATAACCGAGTGGAAATGTTTCTCATCAGTTTAAGTGCTCTGCGCTGAAGTTTATGAAAACATATTGCGCGAAAAAAAGCTCGACAGAAGCTCATCTTTGCTCGCTCTCCAGAAGTTGTCAACGACTGATGAAAAAAGTTATTTTTCACCTACCGACTCTTGACTACGTGAGGGGAAAAAACACACAAAACATCAACTTGTCATGTTAACCACCTAAGTTTTGAAGTAACCGTTAAACTTTTTCCTAAATCTGTCAAGTTTTATTCGCGTAAAAAATAATTAAATTTTAACCGTGATTCAGTGCTTAGATGGTTTTTATTACGAAGAAAAAATCTAGATTTTTTATGATCAAAATAATTTATATATATTCCAGGCGGAACGTCATGTTTTGAGCTGAGCGAGAATTTATCGAACTCTTTAACTCGAAATTTCAAAATACTAAAAGTACATTGGCATTTATATAATATTTTCACTCAAAATATAAAGTACAGTACATACATTATATTCGTGAACAATAATTTCAATTGAAACTTTTTAATCAGAGCTCGTTGTTCAACCTACCTTTTACAAGATGGTAACAATTTTACAATGAATTGCGCTCTATAAACGAAGACTAAAGGCACTAGGTGTATCCTGAAGATGCTTTTCAACGAAGCGAAACGTTTCAATAATTTTAATTTTACATTCAAAATTTAAACCATTCCACAAAGTAAAACAATAAATAATTTTGTTTATACATTTTTAAATGTGGGCTTTTTATATAATGGAAAGAGTGTTCTAAATTGTACGGGCATTATTTAGGAAGCGATAAAGTAGTATTATAATTCATAATCACTTAATTTAATCAAATCTGCCCCAAGCCACACACCTAATTGCTGCAAATTTCATCAACCATGATGAATTCTGTGGCTCGTATTAATTAATGCGAACAGTTTTGATGAAAACACTGAATTTATAACGGCTGATTATGACGATTATTGAGTCTTAATAATAAATTAATATTCTTGCTATTTATTAATATGTATCAATTACATTGTTTTATATGTAAATAAATATATATATTTTAAAATCACATACTTTCTTGATTGAAAATATTACATTTGAATCTCAAGACAAATTAAATAACGAAACTTATGAAACTTAACTACTTAAAAAATTAAATAAGTTGTACATATTTTCATTTATTTTTGTATTGAATGTGCGGTACAGGGAAAATTATATAACCATCTAAACATTAAATAAATAGCATAGAATCTCGGTATTTTTTTTAGTATACCTTTAGTAACGACAGTTATGTTATTAGATATAGTAAATTTGAATTCAAATAAACGTTACTATATTACCGACATTACTTGGCCACCGCGCAATTTAGAACAAGAATTGTCAGTCTAGAATTTTCTTCAATTGCCATTTTATGAAAAATAAATATCTTAAAATATCAGTTTTTAAATTTATTGAAATTTCAGTTCTGGTTGAGTATGGCAACATTCTTAATATGACGGTAGCACCGTCACTAGCGTCCAAGTTAAATTGGTACATCTATACTTCCTGTCAAGTACATGAGGCACCTATCTTTTCGCATTTATGAGTAGCGTTTTGACTTCTCGATTCGCTCCCGACAGATATAAACATTTTTAGTGACCCATATAATGAGTTATGTTTCATCTTAATTGCGTTTTATTATTAAGTTCCACCTTTTATGTAAATCTGAATTTAATCTGTTTGCTTCCTATTCGGCTATTATTAAGATTACTTTATTTTTAATTGTATGCTTTCTGCCATAGAAAATTTAATTGATAATTATCACTGCACCAGTGTTATATATATATAAGTTAATTAATGAAAATGATGAAGTAGAAGTCCGACGGAGACGTAACAATATTTGGAAATTCTTCAAGAATAAATACATTGCACTGTTAATTAATAATTATCGTTACATGTTACCTCAAATAAACTTTTAAAACAATTTGAATCTAATAATGAATGAGATGAACTTTACACGTGTCATCAAAAACTTATTTATAGATTCTCATATTCTTTTATTGTTCAAATATTTCAATCATAACTTGTTTGAAATAATCTTTAATTATATCATTGATTACATTACGAGGGACAATACGCAAGCCGAATGTCGTGGTTTTGATTAAATTCAATTAACAACTTCTCAAACGTCAAGCGAAATGAATTGTGGTTAATACAATAAGGAATTGTTAAATTGGGGTTTGAAATATATCATCAATTTTATCATTACATCTCAACACATATTAAAAATATTAATGAAACAGTGCTGATATTGTATTTCCTGAAATACTTCAAATTTAACTTATTGTGATTAAGTATCCAATAATTAAACGGAGTCACTTTTTTAAAAGGGTGTATTTATAATGATTCTAACAAAAGAAAAAAATAAGCAAACTTTATATTTCTATTTTTTAATAAAGAATGCCAACAGTTAGGAATTAGATTTAATAATATACTTATGATGTAGATCAATTGAGTTGTATAAAATACTTTGGTAAACAGACCCAGTAAGTTGGGAGCCAGTTATATCACATATTATTTCACAATTAAATATTTTTTTTAAATTAACTAGCGACACTCATATGTAATACACCACACGCCATTGTTGTACAATAGCAAAAAGGTTACTTTCCCCCAAAGTAATATCGTGAGAAAACAAACAAACCTGATACTGTAGTAATTCTTACACTCTACACGAACATATGAGTTTTAAGTGAATTGTTATAAAATATTTTTGAATAATCCAACTGACTAAATTTAATGATTTAGTATTGGAGTGGTGAGTTTGCATGTAAACGCAATTTATAAATTTATTTTTCACGGTTTTCTATCGATATTGCATTTGATCCGTTAAGTTGTAGATATACACAAGAATATCGAGAATATTTGTCCATTCATATGGTATTTTTGATTTTTTTTGACAGTGACGTTTTTGATTTTACAAAACTCAATTTATCGATACATTAAGACTGAAGATGCTTTTCAAAAAGGAAAAAACGTGTAATACTTACTGAAAGAACAAGTGAAATACCATAATAATCAATTTTCTTTGCCATATTTCTCAACAAAATTTAATTAAAGTCTAAAAAGGTTTTCTGTTACAAGCTTTTTTCTTTCAAAAAACAAAAATGAAAAAATCAATGAATTCCTATGCTTAATTGAAACTATTGATAAACATAACGTGTAAATTCAATTGAAATTTTTATACTATTTTAATATTTGTGTTTATTAAATATTTTTTAAAAAAAATTATAACATGAAACCAATAATAAAGTCACTTACAACATTAAATTTAATTGAAAATATTTATCCGTTGAATTTGCAAAACGTATTCACCGTTCATGTAAAAAATTACTTGCTAAAAATACCTCTCAATGTTTCACAAGCATTTTCAGTATTGCTAAGTACATATGCTAAAATGGAAAAATTTTCCAAAAAAGTATGAACAAAGTTAAAAACTTAATACTCTTAAATAATACTGACAGCAAACTTTTCTAAAATAAATACAAAATCTTTGTTATTTTTTGTTTGCGACATAAAATACATAATGAGACTGGAAACGGTCGGATTTATAGAGACAAAAAAATGCTTTATTCAGTTAGTTTCTTCTTTCCACTTTTAAAAACATATTTTAGCGAATTACCCTACGTTCGCCATAAATTAAAGCAAAGACTTTGTTTGGGCAGCGTGTGTCGTTATTTAATAGTAACTTTGAAAATTTTAGATAACTAATTACTTAATACGTCAAACGAAGGCAGCAATATTTTTATATTGAATGGAAGCAAATAATACTTTTGTTTTATTCGATTACTCAAAAATAGAGAAAAAAATTAAAAATGATCTATGATTACATCACTCGTAATTTATTGATGACTAAGGTGATGACTAATTAACAGGTCTAAAAGTAATTAATTATATATTATTTCAAATGTAAGGCAGATAATTGCCGGTTTTAGTAAACAAAAAAGTAATTATTCAACTATTATAGTGCAATCAAAGGTTAATGGGACAAAAATCGTTTTTTGCATTTGATTTGACAAAATACGCAAATTTTGCTCACAGCGGATGTACGATATTTAATAGAATCACAGAAGGTCAATGAATTCAATTCATTTCACTCATTATTTCATGTAGTTAAAATCGTTCAATTGCAGAAGAATCTCTCCTACATCCATTCATTGATTTTTTTAATTCGATTGACTTTACAGAAAGAATTACTTAATTATTTATTTATATTTATATTCAGTAACTTATTCGATAAATGGTAAGTTAATAATTGTCAAATAAATAAAGGTTAGGTTAGATTTAATTAAAAAAATGACCACGTGTATACTATTATATACACACGTGTATCGAATTATTCACTGACTATTTTGATTAATTACTGACCAAAACTTTAAATAGTTTATGACCTAATAAATGCAGGCCAATCAATTTGATCCAGACGGGAATACAATACGAAGACTTCTGATTGTTACCCTTTATCTGCAGGCCTTCGCATCCAAGTTATATAAGTAAGAACACGCATTCTATTTATGGCAAAACAATTGCCAAATTGATCCTGCATGTGGGACGAAGTTGTGTATTAGAGAGCTTTCAGAACAATTGAAGCCATTAGCAGAAAATACCAACCCCTTCGATCGCTACAGAGTGTTACCAGCAGCATCGATATTCCATCGAATACTTCAAGTAAAGTTGAAAACAGTTTTCTCTGGTGGGGAATTTCTGAAACACTTCAACTGCATAGTGATCATTGAGCATATAAGCGAGAACACTCCTCGGTTGTTCTGTCGACCACTTCAAACAAGTGCTTTGAAACAGACCAGTACTAAGCGAAATGTGCCATTTCAAATAATAGAGTATTTTTATCTATCAAATTAAATTATGACCCACTTTTATTGGGCCAGTAACGATTACAATTTTTGATCAGTAATCAAAATGTTCAATAACTTCTTCGATAAATGGTCAGTTAATAAAATAAACCATCAGTAATTTGTATAAAATGATCAGTCATTAAATTAAAGGGTCGGGTATTTATACAAAACGATCAGTTTTTCAAATAAAAGTAACGTTCATTTATTTGGCAATTATTTACTCACCAACTTAATTTAAGTATATCTGTAGTTAATACTGAAGATTTATTATTTATTATTGACCACTTATAGAATAAGTTACTGACCAAATATTTAGTTGCCTATGTTGAATATATTTTAATTAAAAAAATATTGCTAGTTATTAGCAGCATTCTCCATACTTAATTTTTCAGTCCATTGTTAACATTATATAAAAGTAACTTGAATGTACAATAATATATGGATTGAAACGGTAGTTTGCGATTGCTTGTGATTTGTGATGTGTTAAGCCGTAGTGATCACCATTTTTACTTTTTGAAATGCTTTTATATTGTCGGGCGAAAATTAATAAGTTCAATTAAATATTATGTTATATTAAGTAGGAAAGACTTTAAATTTGACTGAATATTTTAATTTAAGAAATGGAAAAAAACTTTTTTTGATTCTGACGGTCAACCAATGGTGGAAAAGCATTATATTTATATGCCCAACGTGAGTTAAGCCAGTTCTGATCAATTCATAAAATTTGTACCAAAAATTTGTTTTACTTTTATTAATTAATATGAAGGTATTTAATATCTCAATTATATTACATTGACATTTTCTAGATTATTTTGTTTAAGTTAAAACTAAATCTCAATATAAGTTATCTTGATGGATTCGGCTGTTACTTTTTCTCATTAAAATGTCTTTCAACGATAGAGTAGTGATTTGTTTTAAATTGTAATTCCTTAGTTTGATCCTGTGCTTTCAGTCTGGCCAATAGGAATTTCCCACATCAATCGGTCAACGGAAGCGGAAACAGACAGATATTAGGCAACAGTATATTGAAAACACTTCACGGTGAAGTTAGCTTAGTTTATATTAAATCTTACCTCTGATATTTCTAATCAACAATATATTTATATTAGTATTTTCTGAAAGAAAGTCAATAGATTGGCCTTTAATGTGTTGAAAAATACATTCGATAGCAACGTAATACAATGGTTGGTATATGTATAAACTTCAATGTACTGTAACTAATGGACAATTATTATATATCGACGGTATTTTGGCCAATTGATGTAACCCTCAAAATTGAAATTATTCAGAAGAGGTTAAGAACTATTTTTATCGAAAACATTATAAGGTGAGTGGCGTTATGAATCTTTGAGATACACTCCTGTAAATTCTCATTTTTGCAGATATGTGATAATACGTAAGGAGTGTCTATATGATAGTGGCTTACGTCAAGAGGGGAGGTTAGGCTTTTTAAACCTAAAACCTTCAAAAAAGTGGTCAATTTATTTTTCTAATTTACATAATTTGGCCGAGACCGACTTTGTCGTCTTTAAAATGAGATTCAATCATCAAGTCATTTTCGTATTTTTTAGGGTTACATCAATTGGCTAAGACACAATTGATATTTTGTAAAACTTAAAACCTTATTTTGTAACCGTGTTAACCAAGTCAATGCCACTTAAATCAATACTATATAAATACTCCATTAGTTTCCCATTTAAATACTCTACTTTTCAAATAGTCAATAACGAATGACGAAGTTTTGTAGAAGAATAATTATATTTGTGACAAAAACATATACATTCAAAACACGGCCTTAAATCCTTTACTGTGCCGTGGTGTATAGAATTTCTTAATTAAAAGTGGTTTTAACGGTGCGGCATTTATCTAAATAGAAAATACAATTCGTACAAGCTCAAATACGGGAGTTCCCCTCAGAGCAAACCTGCAGCTCCACCGCACGGTAATTAAAACTCGACACAGATTGTATACAACATAAACTAGTATATGAAATCCCTGTGTACTACAGCAACTATTTATGTAAATTACGGTACATATCATAGATGATATGATTTCAAATTAAGAACACATTTTTTAAGCTATGGTGAACACATTCTACCATTACCGCTGTGGAGTTGACGGTAGATTCTATTGTCGTTACGAGGTCACATCATGTTTGACCATACATGAAGTTAGTAGATGTACCACATTATGCTTTCATGTCATCTAAATGAGAAAATATTAATTATTTACTACATAATAAGCATACTTACTAGTTACAAAATAAATTTAGAAAAACAAATTTCACAAAAAATATCATATCACAGAAGTGATCATAATAGTTCAATGAAAAATCATAACTCTATAAATATTCTATTTATTGCTGAAAATTCCAACTTTTTCACCAATTTCACAGAACTCTCATAACATTTACATTTCAAATTTTCAACAATTTTATAATATCTAAAATTACGATTAGCTAACCACTAGTCCTGTCCTAGCCCTATCCTTATATCCCTACTCTCTTCAAAAAAGAGAGGTTGAACAACTGAGTAACAAGAAGTTCTCGTATAAAACTTCTGTTGAGACACCTCCATTGGGAGGCCATATGCTTCATAGTAAGAGCGGACATGGTAAAAAATATAAGTAATATTTATGGTACAGTGCCAGTTGGGAGATTTGAACGAATGGAAAAAACTGTAAAGTAATAAATCTACAACAAAATTATTATCATAAAAAAGAGCGGATCGTCGATTATTTAAATCTTCGCTTTTATCTCATACCATTTTATAGCTGGGGTAGATTTATGGGTCAATAAAGCTTTTGTGACGACCGATTGCCGTAAATATGTGAATTGATTTTCCATATATTTTTTCAATACCAATATATTCTTCTATAATATTAAACTTTATAAGCTAATGAGACTGAGAACGTTTCAAGTTTCTTCCATTAACATTTTTCATAATATTTTAAAAATCAGCGACGTTATAAAAAATATTTGCAATATTTCTAAGGTCAATGCAAATCTTAATATGTTCACACAATTTCAATTTAATTATTGTACTCACTACTGAAATACCTATAAGAAATAAGTAATAACGACTTATTATTAATCATTAATTATCACCAGATGAATCTGAATGACTTCAATACACATTCAAATTTAATTACTGTGGGTGCTGTAAGCACAATTAAACATGTACAAGTCTAAATAAATATTCTTAGGTTGAAGGCTTTTGTATTTTGATCGTGCTTTCTCCATATTCTATTGAAATCATCCAAAACTAAAACCCCATCTGCCCTAGATCGTATTCGGCCATTGAAAACTGTTAATTTATCTTACCAAACACTCACGACCAACCCACATACATACACCTACCCTTAATTTCAGTTGACCTTAACCAAACAAGCCTTTTACGGAACTTTTTCTTTCTTACAAAGTACAAAAGCTTAAAGCAGAGCTTTCAACTGTAGATATTATCTACCGTTGACAATAATTAAATTTTGTTCTGTAAATAATGTGTTTTTGATTTGTATGGACTCTGATGAAAGCTTATTATAATAAATAGTAAATGCCGTCGCATTAAAGCTAGCGCGGCTGTATTATGATTTCGAAAATCCCAAATAACCACCGATGAGGGACTATTATTATAAAATAGATGTTTTAATTTGCTCTTAAAATGTTTGCTTTATAACATTGATTCGATTAAGTTTAAAACTGTCCTGAAATAATTGTGAAGTAAAGCAGATTTTATGTCAAATATTTTGTTGATTGAATTGATATTGAATTGGTAGAACTTCATTATAATAGGATAAAATATCTGGATACTGAATACTTTGATATGTAATTTAAGACATCGACTGAGGGTGCTTGATGGAATTTCAATATTAAATTTGGATTATTGAGATTTTGTACACTTCCATGTATTTTGTCACTAACGACCCGGGTTTCGCCTTTCGGCATCTTCAGGCATTCGAGCACACGAATGGACTCGAACTGAGAGACAGTAAACAGTGTCTAACGCTTATATAGAAGATACAAATGCGACAAATATCATTTATGAGGCAATACATTATACGTCTGAGAGCCACACCGATACCTGAGTTAAAATTTCGGAAATCGTCCTAATCCTTATTTTGTAAACACCATATTACCAGAGTGGCGATTGCCGCTTTTCAACATCTTTTAGAAATACCAGTGATTTTACAATTATAATAGTATTGTGGGTTTTGACGGGATGTAATTCGACGAATGGGTAAATATATACAATCATTCCACATTTAGTGAAATCTGTTAGGTGTTTCAACGTATCGGATATAATAGCGGAGAATTAGGAAGGTTCAGCTGCTCATTCAAGATTGGTAAGGAGTATAACTGGCCTCTATTAATTTCTAAAATTTCCTGATAAAATAATTTATGATCCCCCATGTTTTTATGCAACAGTTTAACCCCATCATCCGCATTAAACGTATGGTTCTCCATTAGCAAGTGATTTGCGAATGTCGAAGTTTCTTTTTTAATCTAAAGGCAGCTAAATGTTCTGATACCCTTATATCTAATGTACGTGTGGTTTTACCCACATAGAAATGTTGGCAATCATTGCATTGTAATTTATAAATACCAGATTTGTTCTTAAAGTTTACTCTATCTTTATTGTTAATAAGTAATTTGCCTAGAGTTTTTGCAATAGAACGCCGGTCTAACACTATCAGCGAGTTGTTTTTTAATTTTAAAGCTTGTGCAATCTAAATAACTTATTCTATGCCAGATTCTAGGGCGGTCTATGTCTTTAGACAAGTTCCCGAAATATAGCATCTTTTCTGCTAATTTACGTTGTTTTTTTGATACAAGACTATCTATAAGAGACGCCTCATAGCCATTATTAATGGCAATTTGTTTAATAATGTTTAGTTCGTTTTCAAAATTAAATTTATTTAGAGGTATAGTGACTAATCTGTGAACCTGAGAATGGAAAGCAGCCAATTTATATGAGAAAGGATGGTCTGACTTAAAATGGATCGTGGCTTCTGAAAACGTCTGTTTTCGGTAAATTTTAAATTCATGAATGGAGTTTTTAATATCAATATTAAGGTCAAGGAAATTTATATTCTTGTTTGCAAAACAAATGTAAACAAATCATCAAAGATACCCTTAATACGCGTTGAGTTAATCCTGTCATTACTACGGAATTACTTAATATATTAGACGTTTGCGTTGATCAGAACTATTTTCAATTTGATAATAGATTCTATGAACAAACCGAAGGCCTTGCAATGGGAAGTTGTTTGTCACCACTATTAGCAGAATTTTACATGAACCATTTAGAAAACCTTATTTTTAGCAATAAAACAGAAGTTAGAAACGTAGTTTATTGGTTCCGTTACGTAGATGATATCCTTTGTCTATTCAATGGAACTGAGAGACAAGTTTCTAACCTTCATAATTTTCTTAACTCACTAGATGATAAAATTCAATTCACTTTAGAAGTAGGGGGCAAGAATATAAATTTCCTTGACCTTAATATTGATATTAAAAACTCCATTCATGAATTTAAAATTTACCGAAAACAGACGTTTTCAGAAGCCACGATCCATTTTAAGTCAGACCATCCTTTCTCATATAAATTGGCTGCTTTCCATTCTCAGGTTCACAGATTAGTCACTATACCTCTAAATAAATTTAATTTTGAAAACGAACTAAACATTATTAAACAAATTGCCATTAATAATGGCTATGAGGCGTCTCTTATAGATAGTCTTGTATCAAAAAACAACGTAAATTAGCAGAAAAGATGCTATATTTCGGGAACTTGTCTAAAGACATAGACCGCCCTAGAATCTGGCATAGAATAAGTTATTTAGGTTGCACAAGCTTTAAAATTAAAAAACAACTCGCTGATAGTGTTAGTCCGGCGTTCTATTGCAAAAACTCTCTAGGCAAATTACTTATTAACAATAAAGATAGAGTAAACTTTAAGAACAAATCTGGTATTTATAAATTACAATGCAATGATTGCCAACATTTCTATGTGGGTAAAACCACACGTACATTAGATATAAGGGTATCAGAACATTTAGCTGCCTTTAGATTAAAAAAAGAAACTTCGACATTCGCAAATCACTTGCTAATGGAGAACCATACGTTTAATGCGGATGATGGGGTTAAACTGTTGCATAAAAACATGGGGGATCATAAATTATTTTATCAGGAAATTTTAGAAATTAATAGAGGCCAGTTATACTCCCTACCAATCTTGAATGAGCAGCTGAACCTTCCTAATTCTCCGCTATTATATCCGATACGTTGAAACACCTAACAGATTTCACTAAATGTGGAATGATTGTATATATTTACCCATTCGTCGAATTACATCTCGTCAAAACCCACAATACTATTATAATTGTAAAATCACTGGTATTTCTAAAAGAAGTTGAAAAGCGGTAATCGCCTTCGGCAATCGCCACTCTGGTAATATGGTGTTTACAAAATAAGGATTAGGACG
This sequence comes from Himalopsyche phryganea, assembly GCA_022494535.1. Taxonomy (NCBI): domain Eukaryota; kingdom Metazoa; phylum Arthropoda; class Insecta; order Trichoptera; family Rhyacophilidae; genus Himalopsyche; species Himalopsyche phryganea. The sequence goes on along the minus strand of JAGVSL010000060.1, from coordinate 2,924,823 downwards.
ATTTCCGAAATTTTAACTCAGGTATCGGTGTGGCTCTCAGACGTATAATGTATTGCCTCATAAATGATATTTGTCGCATTTGTATCTTCTATATAAGCGTTAGACACTGTTTACTGTCTCTCAGTTCGAGTCCATTCGTGTGCTCGAATGCCTGAAGATGCCGAAAGGCGAAACCCGGGTCGTTAGTGACAAAATACATGGAAGTGTACAAAATCTCAATAATCCAAATTTAACTTTGATATGTTATTCTAATAAATTACTTTCCTTTTTAAAATTAACTAAAATGTCAATGAAGATCAATGTAATGGCATAGAAATCAGTTTTAATTATATATATCGTGTGATATTAAAGAACATCTAAATTTTCTTATCTCACAGTTATTGTCAGAATGAAAACTTTTAGGTTACTGATAAAATAATTTCTTGAATGCTTTTCGTTTTAGCACACTAACTGCCCCTAATCAAAATATCTATACATAGCATCCTGTTTGACGCCAATTTGATTAAATACATTTCAAGTTTATTTCACTGTGAAGCTTCTTTGCTGTTGTTTATTCAAAAACAATTGTATAACTGTAGATATTTTAAATAGCCTTAGAAGTTTACATAATGTAATTATTTTATTGTAAAGATTCTAAATATTTTATATTTTGTCATTTATTAAATTCAGAAATTTAAATCCAAAAAGTCTAACAGCATTCTTGCTTATAACTTTAGCATTCAACCTCACACTTATTATTTAACTATACCCAACAGAAATATAAACCACTTTTAAGGTGTGAACTGTCAATTCTTGGTGGAATGGCATTATATTTTTTAAAATAAAACACAATTTATTTGTACTACTTTCTCATGTTTATAATGATCTGGACCGGTTTTTCTCAGCTCGAGCATTATCAACTGATTAAAATACAAACATAACAGGGCTATTTACATAAAAATTAAGGTATATAAAACAGTTGGTTCATGAACTAAGACAAGAATTTACTGATCATCGAACAAATTATACACAAACCAAATAAAATATTCTACAATTAAAATGTTAAGGAACTCTTACAAATCAATAAATACTAATCTGAAATCACAAATATAGCTACATTATAATTCATGAACCAACTTTTTTACATACCTTAATTTTTAAAAAAGAAACATAAACAATAAGTGAATTGACAAGGGGTTTAATATATTGTACACAAAAGAACAAATTAATGTTTTTTATATGTTATAATTAAATGATAAATATCATACATATAAATTCTGTATCTTACAAATCAAAGTTATCAAATTTCATGAATTATATTTATCGTTATTTGGCAGAAAAATATTTTAAGAGTACATCGCGTGTAGAGTATGACTAAATTTTGAGTAATAGCAGCGAAACAGCCGCGGGGCGATTGCATCGCTTTTCATCTCTTCCGTTGGAAGTGGGGTTCGTACTTTATGCTTTTAAAGCCAGTAATAATTCGCACTAAAACAATAGACCTGTCACATAACGCAGTTCTATAGAAATGAAACTACAAGAACCTACCGCTCCGCATGTCTGGAGCACAAACTTTTTTAATTATCTTGAATTATCGTCAAGCAACATATTGAAAATATTTTGATAAACACAATACATGCTTTCTTGTTTAATTAATGTTCTTATCCATGTCGTATAGGAAAAGATGTAATTATTCATAGTTTTTACTGACCGTTCCTTCGCAGATTGGCCAGCTACATAATTACAATACAACATCTACCTAACACTTTTAATGTAATTTTAATTACTTTTAATAAATGAATGTTTATTTCTTAATTGTAATTTAAATTCGACTGATATGATAAAAGATAACATTCTACTTTAATCAATATAATTATGACGAGATAATATCGATTGTGTTATGACCAATTGATCGCCAAAAAAATTGAAAATGACTTAATGATTGGATTTTATTTTAAAGACAACAAAGCAGGTCTTGGCGAAAAAATGTAAATTAGAAAAATAAATTTACCACTTTTGAGAAGAAAAACATCATTTTAAAAATTATGATTATATCAACACTCCCTACGTACAGTCTCGTATCTGAAAACATCAGAATTTACAGGAGAATATTTCAAAGAATCATAACGCAACTTACCATATAATGATTTCGATAAAAACAGTTTTTACTCTCTCCTGAACAATTTCAATTTTGAGAGTTACATCAATTTTCTTAAACATCGTCGATATTATATAATGAGCAATACTTAAAATATCGCATATTCCACAAGTACAATTTAATCACCAAGACCAGATTCGTTCAACCTAAGTTTACAATACTTCTAACTAGTAGTAAATTCCCTACTAAAGTTGAATTTTATAATTCCAGGTTCCATTGCTGCTGTTTATCAAATATTTTCAATATAACATGACATTTTTCCCATATTTTGAAAGTACCTTTTGAGTTAGACAAAGATTATCTTGGGAAGGGGGTAATTATATTCTGAACATTGGTGAAAGGCGAGCAAGAAAGGTTGAAAACCCCCGATATATATGTACCAAAAGCAGTAAATAAAAGACATTAGTTATCACCAGATGCACTGCATTTTAAGTCGGACTTAATAAAACCTTGGAAATGTTTTTAAAAGTTCAATAAAAAGACTGTCTACAAGAAATGAATGGTCGGTCGTAAAACCGTATTTCAAATACTTAGAACTGTGTATTGCATTGTTTTAACCCATTTATACAAAGCATTTAATAAAATCAAAAAAGGTTAAAAAAAAATTTCATCACGTAGTCTTTTTCGAGTCTGACAACGAGTGAAGTCATCTTTTAAATAATTAGCAAGAAAAAAAATATCAAAATTTATTTTTGATGTTTTTGTTTTTTTTTAACACAATTCATTTGTACTACTTCCACATGTTTATAATGATCAGGACTGGTTCAAGTGAGCTGATAATGCTCGTGATGACCGGAACCGGTCCTGATCATTATAAACATGTAGAAGTAGTACAATTGAATTGTGTTTTATTTTTTAAAATACAATGTCTTTCCACCAAGAATTGGCAGTTAACACCTTAAAAGTTATTAGTCAACGATGTTTTGAGAATTGCTATGTATTTCTTTTTTCTAACCCTACCCTATCTGCGATGAATTAATAAGCATGTATCATTTTAAAAAAAATCATTTGATTAATATATGTCTTTAAAAAGTTTAAATACTTTGTATGAAAGTATATAATATTTAACCTATAAAATATTTTTTTTAAAACCATGTCCTCATCCAAAATGGAGAATATTGCCAACTAATGGAGGTATCTCAACAAAAGTGTTTTTAATACTAATGCTTGTTACACAGTTGCTCTATTTCACTTTTTTGATTAGAGTGGACATAGCAGAGTAGGGCTAGGACAGGACTAGTGGTTAGCTAATCTATCTCGTTACGTACCGTTGTTAAGATCGGATTAATTAGAGGGAATTTTAGACATCACATATATCCATGCCTACGAATAGAAATCCGTAAATCGATTGAAACAATTTGTGAAACTGTTCGTACTGGGATTCAAGCCCGTGATATCCGTAACCAAAGCCAACGAAGTCGAGCACTGCACCACGGACCTGACATATATTATACAATTCAAAATTACGAATAAAATAGATGGTAAAGAAAGCTACCGTGTGAGTTCTACAATACATATTTCAGAAACATAAATAATAAATAAGTATTTGTCTTAACTCACTTTAAATAATGTGAAAGCTAAATTCTCATTGGCATCATCGGCTGGCTGATTTTTCTCTTGGAATTTAGAAAAAATCATCAGAAAATTTTGTCGTTTTATATGTTATGAAATTATACATTAAATAAGAAACGATCACAAATGTAATAATGTCCCAAACTTCCCCTCCATCTAATATGGCGGTTATTGATGATAATAAGGACATTTGTTTGAACATTATTGTGCATAACAATCGTCTGTTTCTATCAATCTAAAAATGAAAATGGTAGCTTCAAATGAAAGCTTGTGGTTGCGAACGGGTCGCGGTGACAGCTTCGTTATATATCGTAATCCCCAACCTTCTCCGTTAGCAGTCAAAAGCTCTGAGTTAGCTTTTTAAGTACTGAAAACTGTTCCGTTGGTCGGCTTGTTATTGAAGTTTTGCAAAATAAGCATTTTCGAAGAAATGCGCCATTAATAAATGACGTGATATTTCGGAGCTTAATTTCATTAAGATGGTAGTGGGCGATTGTCATCCTGCGATTGGAAAAGTCTCGCTTAAGAGATATCTTTTATTAACGATTATTAAAGGTTAGCAGTAACTCATCCAGCTTTTAATATCGTTGTGTATTTTATTAAGTGTAAAAATTAATTGCTACAATTAGCCGCCTACCGTTGGGGTTGAATTAAAAATGAGCTTGAAAAATTATAAACACTCAACTCTTTTTTTTAACACGGGGGATACCTTCAAGATAGTATTTTGAGCATCGATTTTTCATAATTTTAGTTTTTTTATTTACAATTGCTTAATAATATTTACGCGTTAGTTAAACACATTACAATTTTGATCATTTAATGGATTTTTAATGTAGCTGTATTTTCGATTTCAGTTTTTTATTTATTGATTTGTAGAGCTCAAATGAGTAAAAATGTTCAAACCTTTCTTTGCATAGAGCCTCTGTTAATGATGAAAATAATGGTATATTCTTTCAAATAAATGTTACATTTTAAATCCGCTCTAGCATCTCTGCATCAGATCATTTAATTTATCATATATTATATGCTAAAAAAAACAATTAACTAAATATTCATATCTGAGTTTAGCATATATTTGAATATTTTACTATTTTCTCATAAATTAGCATATCGCTAAATGCACAAAATAGTCTTTCACTTATCATTATTCATAAATGTATTAAAAAGGTTATCTCAATATATTGCCTAACTGCTGGAATGCCTCAATAAATAAAATATATTCAACAGTATTTTGAAACGACGTCATTGCAATAATTATCCTCGTCTTGTGATTTTCTAATGTACCTAGGCGTTGAGAATGAGCGATTCAAATTTGTACGTGTTGCTTTTAAACGCCTTTCTGTTGTTGTTTAATTTTCAAACCAAACACTTCTTGCGCCCTCAATTTAAAGCCTTCGTGAAAGGGCGCGAACCCATAAATACCCAAGGGTCCGTGTAACTTATTACTTGAGCTGAAATTATTGCACATTGGAAACTATATTAAATTTTCAATTAAATTGAAAATCGGGCATATTTGTACATAATACTGCATACCCATTTTAGATTATCTTCTTTTTTATCTCAGATTATTAAATGTACCTATTATGTATATTCTATTTTACACTGTAATTATATTAGTAAACTGATATCCATGGCTGAGTGGTGTCTCTCTAAAGATGCTGTTTATTCCCAATGCGGCTTTACGTCGACATACAATTTCATAATATACATTTTTTTAAATCGATACTTGAGCTCATATCAAAATCCATTAATGAATGAGATATTTTAAACTATGTATTTCTCGGGTCTGTAGTCTAGTGGTCAACTTCGTTTTACGTTGGTTGTGGTGCTCACGGGCTCCAATCCCAATACGGACAGTTTCGTAAATTGATTTTCATTCGATTTGTAGGTTTCTGTTCGTATTCATAGATATTTGTGATAAAAACGGTGCGTAACGAGAGTGCTAAGCTAACGACAAGTGCTGTCTTAGCTATATCCTCATATCTCTACTCTATTCAAAAAAGGGAGGTTGAGTAGAAAGCAGATATCATAAAAAACTTCTGTTGAAAAACCTCCATTATGAGTCGATATTCTCCACACTAGGAATGGAAAAAAAGAAAAACTTATTATAAATTTTTGGAATTGTTTTATAAAATATCTTATATAAATATCCAGACCACTCTGAAGACGCGTTATTAACATCACATATCACATGTAGGTATGAAATTTTCTCAGGGCGTATGCGTTCGCGGTGGAAACAATGCACACACAGTTACGACGTACTACTTCAGACATTTAGTATTTCATTTTCAATACCGTCATCTATGATGGGTACGGTTATACCAGTCATAACATAATGAATTCACACATTTTTCAAATTGTAATAATATATATGGAGTTATGAGATTTTTATTTTAGAAAGATATAGTTTATAAATAATACATCGATTGTTTCATCCGTGGTTTATTTGTAGAGACAAATGAAGCCCACTTAAACTTCAATTATTTAGAAAAAAAAACAAAGTAATACTTTGAGATTAAAATTATTACGTTAATAATATTTGTATTTTTTTACTTTGCTTTAGCCTTAATACTTTTTGATAAAAACATGTCCTTTGATAATAAAATCGTTTCGTATAAAATCAAATCTTTTCGAACTAAAACAATTATGGAATTCGACCTCAGTAGATTCTTGCAAAAATACTTCACATTACGTCTTTGCTATCGAAAGTATTCAAAATATTAGAATATTTATGTTGGTAAATTTTTGCAAAACAATTTATTGATGTTTCTTTTGATGTATAAATATTTTGTAGCAATGTTTACAATGTATAACAAAAATTGCGTAAGAAACATTAAAGCATTCAAAAATAAATGGAGAATTTATTATTATAGATGTACCAGCTAGCAAGGGAGCCACCGTTGCGTTAGGCATGTTGCCATACTCAACCAGAACTGAAATTTCAATAAATTCCAAAACTGATTTTTAGCGACCGATTTTTAAGTTGGCATGGATTTTCGAAATATATTTAATGGCGATTGGCGAAATTTCTTCTAGACTGACAATTCTAGTTCCAAATTCGGCAGCGACCAAGTCATGTTGGTATAATACTATAGTGTGAAAAATTATGATGTCTTCGCTGATAGTGTTAGACCGGCGTTCTATTGCAAAAACTCTCTAGGCAAATTACTTATTAACAATAAAGATAGAGTAAACTTTAAGAACAAATCTGGTATTTATAAATTACAATGCAATGATTGCCAACATTTCTATGTGGGTAAAACCACACGTACATTAGATATAAGGGTATCAGAACATTTAGCTGCCTTTAGATTAAAAAAAGAAACTTCGACATTCGCAAATCACTTGCTAATGGAGAACCATACGTTTAATGTGGATGATGGGGTTAAACTGTTGCATAAAAACATGGGGGATCATAAATTATTTTATCAGGAAATTTTAGAAATTAATAGAGGCCAGTTATACTCCTTACCAATCTTGAATGAGCAGCTGAACCTTCCTAATTCTCCGCTATTATATCCGATACGTTGAAACACCTAACAGATTTCACTAAATGTGGAATGATTGTATATATTTACCCATTCGTCGAATTACATCCCGTCAAAACCCACAATACTATTATAATTGTAAAATCACTGGTATTTCTAAAAGAAGTTGAAAAGCGGCAATGCCTTCGGCAATTCGCCACTCTGGTAATATGGTGTTTACAAAATAAGGATTAGGGCGATTTCCAAAAATTTTAACTCAGGTATCGGTGTGGCTCTCAGACGTATAATATATTGCCTCGTAAATGATATTTGTCGCATTTGTATCTTCTATATAAGCGTTAGACACTGTTTACTGTCTCTCAGTTCGAGTCCATTCGTGTGCTCGAATGCCTGAAGATGCCGAAAGGTGAAACCCGGGTCGTTAGTGACAAAATACATGGAAGTGTACAAAATCTCAATAATCCAAATTTAATATTGAAATTCCATCAAGCACCCTCAGTCGATGTCTTAAATTTTAAAACACTTAATATAGAAGCTTTAATATTCAAAAAGAGACACAATCAAATCTAATATCCAAAGTAAAGGATTTAATCTCATTCGTTTATAATTCAGACCAAATCAAATATTAGTTTTGCAGATGAGTGTTCAAATGGTTTACTACATTAGTATTTCACTAAAAAATAAAACAGAAATGAGTGTAAATTACCTGTGAATTTGTATCCCAAACTACCTCATTTCAAATAAACTCATTAGGCAACATTAACTGATGGCACATTGATCCTTATTGAAATTTAATTTATTTTCACTTTCAATGTATTAACTATATACATCTATATATATATATAAGTGAATGTTTGTTTGTTTGTCCAGTATGCGTTCCTATACTATAAATTCGATTGTGATGAAACTTTGGTGAGTTGTTGTACGTATACTCGCGAAGGTTTCTAAGAAAAAAAATTTAAAAAAAATCAAATAGATACAAACAACGACATTTCAGTTCGTGTGTGACGTAACATGTTGTGTTAATTGTTAAATTCCGAATGCCGGTCTTAAATGGAAGATTTAAATGGGAAGATGTACTGCCACGCATCCCAATGATATTCCAGTCGAATTTAAACGTCTGTAGTTTCTTAGACAATCGCTACAAGTGACTGGACTAAATTTGGAAAATCCATGCTTCTCACATGGACAGCTGTATGTGGAAAGTATGATATAACTATAATAACCCATCGATACCAAATCTTATGATGTGCATGCCAAAAATATTATATTTTATACTTAGGCAAATCTTTTCCAATGACAAACACTTGTACTTGTGAGAGAGAGTATTTATAAATAAAACCATTTTTTTAATGACTTAATGCCTTCTGTCAGCTTACCCTCTATATAATGCTATCTTCGGTTTATGTCCGAAGGCAATTCGAATCAAAAACTTTGAATAATATTATTGAAGAGTTTGGCACCACTGTGTTATTTCACACTTACTAAATTTCATTTGTAAGCAATCCTTTGGTGTAGTTTTCATTCACTCGACAGCCTCTTCGTTCAGATTTGTTTTCCTTTTTGCAAGTTTCCCAGCTTTTCCAATTCCCCCTAGGCCCAAAACGCCTGCGTACCTTCAAGCCTCTATACAAAATTTTCTGAATTCCTTTCATGAAACTCTTCATACGTTGGACCCCTTCAATGAAACAGAAGGGGCGCCTAACTTGAGACCCTCTCTTAATAAATAATGCATTTTTTAATAAATATTTAAAATTCATATAACTGATCACTTGAATGATTGGAATAACCTATTATTGTTGTAAATTCATCAGATTTCTAAAAATAAAACACACTTTTCCCGTACTGGTTCCACAGTGTAAAAATGCTTTTTAATAAATATATTATTTGACGAAGGAATCCTTTTGTACTCCAGTTGACTTTATACCCACTTCACTGTGAATTAAAAGATCTTTTGCAGTATTTAAATCGATCTAAATTTAAAGCAATTACTCATCTCCAAAAAGGATATATATATGCAACTAATTATTTGTTCAGTAACTAATTCCATAAACGGACTGTAACTAATTCGATAAATGGTCAGTGAATAATAATGTTTGTTCAGTAAATAATGGTTAGTTTAAATTTAACCTAAGTTAGGTTTAATTAAAAAACTGACGGTTTTATATAAACTACTGACAGTTTATTTTTTATTGACTGATCACATGTTTACTGATAATTTATCTAATTGGTTACTGACTATGTATTATTTCTTACAGACCAAAAATTGAAAAAGTTACTGACCCAATATATGTGTATACATGGTTTGACGAAATGTTATTTATAGTTGTCCGTTGTGCAGTTTTCAAAATGTGCCTTTAATTAAGTAAAACCATTCACTGAAAGTGCTTGGTGGAATGATTTGACATAGTTTTTTTTTACCAGAAACCAACGTATCAGCATCATCAACTTTACGAATACAATGATGAACTCAAATTGACTATCATCAAAATGCTATCTTACGTATTATGAATGAAATACGAGTATTCGGTAATACGTGATTTTTTTTTATTGATTTATTTTTCAATGACGTGATGTCAACTGGTAAAATATTCATCTAAAAATCAAAATTCTGTATAATTTCAACTACAAAGGCATGGATTTGTAGCATGGTTTTTTTATATATCATAAGTAAATAAAATAAGTAAAAAATGATATTATATACTTCTTTTAGGATTCCTCGAAAAATACATCAGCATTGAAGCCTTTTTATGTGCGAAGAAGCACCGCCCCTGAATCCTTTTTTGATGTATACATTTCTATTAGACACTATTTCGCATCTTTCTCATCGTATATTCTTAGCAAGGCGATTTTGATACACATTTTCAGCCCACACGGCCATAATAAAACTAGGAAAATACGCCAGCTTCGAATTGGTGCAAAATCAAATTGATCCCAACGCATCTCATTGAAATCGTTTTTTATATTCAATCTTCCTTATTTGACAGAGATATTCATAAGTTGATACGTCAATACAAGTTTTTGAAAGCATTAGCTTAAATACATGCATGTTGACTGTGGAAAGGCAAAAGGACGTAACCCAGATACCAAAAATATTGTGTATAACTCACGTAAAACGTGTTATGTATATAAACGTGTATGTACTGTATAACAATATATTTATATCGACTTTGGAAAAGCAAAAGGACGTATCCCTTCGACTTTCCAAAATATTTTTTTTTCGATAATCACAATGTATACAAATTTAATACACGCTCTGTGTGGGCTACACACAATATTTTTTGTGTGTGGGTTACGTCCTTTTGCCTTTCGACAGTCGATATGTTATCACATAATTTAAGTTTTCTACGAGAACTGCTTGTTGCTCAGTTGCTCAAGCTCTCTTTTCCAAATAGAGTATAGATATAAGGATAACGCAAGGAGAGGAATAGTGGTTAGCTAATCGCTCTAGCTGCGCCCGTTTTTAGCATCTTCATAAATCGATTGAAAAATCAATTTATGAAGCTATCCAAACCGGGACTTCAGCTCGAGACATCCGTAAATATAGCCAACGGCGTTGACCACTGCACCATGGATCCCGACATATTACTTTACGTATGTCAAACCATTTATATATTTTAATTAATTTGCAATATAAATATACTCATGTTATATCTGCGATATAATTTTAATATAATTCAGGAACTTTCTCGCACGGTGTCACTTCTATAATTCTTTTTTAGAGACTAACAAGGTTAATCCACAAAGAGCGCTTTTTGTTTTCATTTTTTAACTTTCCAAGTTTTACTCTGCAAACTCTACCAACACGTACAAAATTTTATTTCCATTCAAGAATTTTAAAATTTCACACATTCGAATTTCGACATTGTTCTGTTCTTTGTATTTAATTTTTTATTTTTCGTAATTAACTGAAACCTAAAAAAATATACGGAATTAAATTATGAAGACTGTTTTAATCATAGTGATAGATAGTGTCATATTAAAAAAAACAAAATTGGATTGCAAAGATTAACCATATTACTTTCTTCTAAAAACAAAACAATTTTTTTGTATTACTGCCACATGTTATATTATAATCATGACTGATTTCGCTCATTGCAAGCATAATCTACTGATTTAAAAAGCATAGCAAGGCTATTTATAAAAAATTTTATGTTAATAATTAAGGTAGATTTAATAGTTGGTTCAAGAACTATGACAAGTGAAATAAATATGTGGAAGTAGAACTTGTGTTTTACTTTTAAAATAAACTGCCTTTCCACCATTAACAGAGACCTTAAAAACATTAATTTGTATATTCAATGTGAATCCATCGGATAAAATAAAACAAATAAAATTCCTCAAGACTTTTCAATCCGTATCTTTTTCAATGTAGTGCTACCTAGGGCTTTCAATCTCGGGATCCGGGATCCCGTTCGGTTATTCAATCCTGTAATCCCGAGATTATCTCAACATCAATCTCGGGATTTCGGGATTCACTGTAAATGTTATAAAATAATTCATTTATCATACAAAATCTTTCCGGTTAACTACAACGTGTTGCTCGGTTTATTTGTGTACATAGTTTTATAATACATATATAATTTTTGTAAATGTTTTGTGGTCTCCCACCCTCTCATATTTCGTAACAGCCGTTTTTAACTAACTTGAAATGGAGGAAAAATGATTCTAAAAATACATGGAAGTGTACAAAATCTGAATAATTCAAATTTGATATTGAAATTCCATCAAGCACCCTCAGTTGATGTCTTATATTTATGCTTCTAAAATAGAAAAAGGACAATATTTTGAAGTCGAATTTAAGGACATGTCCTCCTTTTGAATACCATCTGGTTAAACCTACCTTAATAATGCAATAAATAAAATAAAATATAAAAGTATTTTGATTATCATGTTTTTTTCTCTTCTTTTGTAAATGACTGTCCGATTTCAATCAATAAAATTATCATTCCAATGCCCAAAAAAAATATTAAATCACATGCTCATTCCAATAAGCAATAGAGGACAAAAATTATATTTTAAACGTACACATGAAATTACACTAAATGACCAATCCTGGGATTATGAAATTCTTTTTGATTTTAATTTTTTATAATTCAAAGATCATAATACGGTTTTCCACGCAATGCTTAAGCGGGAATATTTGGAATTATTTGCTAAGTTTCGGTTCAACACAAGTCATGTTTTATTTAATTGGAGCTGCGTATTTGAGGAACTCTTGTAAAGTAACCATATAATACATACCTGTCAGTCAAATACTCGAGCTGCTCTGATGCGGGTGCAATAATTGTCAGTATTGATCGAGTTTGCTTTTAAACTATCTGCTTGTTTTGACAGCTTCACTCGTCGCCTTTTGTTGACTCTATCATTCAAACCGCCATAAATACTTGACGAAGACAAGCTCTCTGCCTAATAGACATTGAGTACACAATGCCTGCTAAATTTTTGAATAATTTCAGAACATTAAACATTCAGGTTATAATATTTTAAACAATTGAATCGGTTTGTTATCCTTTATCGCATGTTTCATTGTCTGTGGTTGGATTTTATCATTTTAATGTTCACTTTACAAAGTTTAAAGAAAAGTTTGCTGATGCAATGGAAATATTCACGTAAGTTCTTAATTAATCTAAATTCTAAATACTGAAAAAACGCTGTCTTTGTAGTGTTTATTTTTTAAGCTTTGTTGAATAAATGGAATCGTAATAGAATATTATTTAATTGCAAAAAACAGCTGATTTTATGGCAGGACATCATTTGAAGGTATTTGTTTGAACCAGTCGTTTTCTAACCATATCCACTCTCAAAATGGGGCATATTGCCTCCTAATCGAGGTATCTTAACAGAAGTTTTACAACGAGAACTGCTTTTTACTCTGTTCCTCAACGGTTTTTTTCCTCTAAAACAGTAGGAATGGAAGGATAGCTTATCACTCTCGCTACGTCCCATTTTTAGGATCGGATAAGTCTGAGAGAATTTTAGATATCACAAACATCCATGCCTTCGAACAGAAATCCTTAAGCGATTGAAAAATCAATTTATGAAACTGTCGGTACTGCGATTTGAACCCGTGAGATATGTAACCGAAACCAACGACGTTTACCACTGCAACACGAACCTGGCATATTTCGATATGATATTATAAATTATTTAAATTATAATAAAAGAACCAAAAGTTGTCAAACCAGACCAGACATCACAAATATCCACGCTCTAACATTAATGATATTTATATTATGCTCTTTAAACAAACAAGTGCATCGTTAAAAATAAGTCTTTTTGGGTCATGATTTCTAAAGGTAGGTTAATTTTTCTTCTGATATAGTTGTGGCAGGTGGCTGTTAAAGACCTTAAAATAGTCGAGATTCGAGAGGAACCAATTGTCGAGTCTCTGTTTTAACTGTGAAATTGTACTATACTTAGACGTACTCATTCATTTAAATATTTTTGTGGTAGCGAGTCATGGCACTTCACTAAAGTGACCTTATGCCATACTCCGAAAACAGATGCTTGCTACGAATACTATTGGTACGGTGGTTTGACTTTGTCAGGAACTCAGAGGTAAGACAGCGGACGGACCAGCCCCTTATAACGTTGAAAAAGCAATGATAAACGTGGCTTGGATATGTGCTGCAAATGCCCAAGAGGAGCCTAAATCCTCCCTGTCCCTTTTAACAACTGGGTGGATTCCGTATCCCTGGAAGACAGCTGATAACCGTCTACAGGATGTCCTCGGTGGAGCTACAGGACGCATGGATGACTTGGGAGTAAGCAAGAAGACTGGCAAGGAACAAAGAGTCTTAGAGACACCGTGTGGTGGCTTTATTCTCCGAGTACGAGAGTGGATATGGCTTAAAAAAACATTTTGTTCAAAAATGAATACGAAAATAAATACGTACAGAAACGTATGTGCCTACGTTCGTATCCATTACTCCTAACGGCAAAGTGAATTTTCTTAATTTCTCCTGTCACCGCATAATAAAGCCCTTGTAGGCAAATAGTCCCCAAACCTTCCAACCACGGTGTGAATATTAGGTAGATGTATCATCTCTATGAAATCAGGTTTGATTACCGTACTTTATAGTATTACGGTATCGAACCTTTGTTATACGAATTGTTTGAATTTCGAATATGTTACGATGTTACGTGAAAACTTGCTTTATGGATGACGTAATTTCGACCCACCTCCATAAATACCTGCCACAGCGCCAACGCAAATAAAAAGCGAATGGAAAATTTACCCATACAAATTTTGAGTTATGACACTAATAATATTAGAGACTTTATTTTATATTAGTGGCACCAGATCTAAGCATCAGACCTGCCTTAAATTTACAGCTAGCAAAATATTACTCTACATCGCACCACTATTAAAATACAATCATTAGACTGGTTATTTAAACTACATAGAAACGAATATATTTATAAAATCAATTCCAATGCTTTTGAAACATTATCAAAACAATAGATTGTTTTCTTTCTGACACTGTTTGAGTTTAATATATATGAACAGATTTTATAAAAATACAACAAAAAAAAACGAATTAATATATAGGTGGACCGTTTCCCCCAATGTATCGTTCTCCAGTGAATTTCCTAAATAATTTCATACCAAATAGGAAAACAATTATCAAACCGATCGTCTTCAATTAATTACAGATTTTAAGCTCGGTTAAATTGACAGATCGTTCTCGCACAATGTTATCGCAAAAAATAATCAAATCCCACTTTTATTGCGACCATTAACCAAATGGGGGCAATCGACTTCTAGTTTAACAAAATTCGGTGCAATTAGCTTCATCTGAGATATAATATCAACACATGAATAGTAATTATCTGACGTGGTTTTGCTAAGTAATTAAATATCTTCATCTGATATTAACGAACCCACTACTGATAATGATCTATTCATAAATGTGGAGTATAGACTACATATTTATCTTTTTTCATAACATTTTTTAATACTTTACTAAAGACTTTATTAAGTGAAAGTTTGTTGATCAATATTCACCATCAATAAAAACGATTTTTTATAAAAATGATAGTTCCTGAAGTGACGTGTGTTGGTGACATTTTATCGCGTCCCTGCATAAATTTATCGTTTATTTACTGGCCCTTCAAAAACAATAGATCGAGAATTTAGTGTGCACGCTATTTCTACATTATTTTAGATTTATGTAGAAAGTCGCTACTATACTGTAGAAAATAAAGTAGTATGTTTACTGTTATTCCTTGGTAAAAATCAACGTATATCGTTTGACTTGACTGACGTTCTCAAAAACCCTTTAAATAAGTATTTGCCGATGAGGAAAAGAGTCAACGTACATGAAATTATGGCACTATCTGAAACATAAGAAAAAGAGTGGGAACATAATGAAAATGGTAAATATAAATGAAAAGTCGTCTTTCATATTCATATGGCATTAGAATTATCATGATATTATAACCATGTAGTGGGCCAATCTTAGACCGATGGGAAAACTTACCCGAATTGATGGTAAAGAATTGATCGCTTGAAAAAGTAAATCCCTCATACAGTTATTTAAAAATGACCATAATCTTATATAGAAAAAAATATTAAGTCGATAATACAGATATTTAGATATTTTTAAAAAGGCATTGTGTTTATATTGACCACATTATTTCCAATGTTTCCGTTCTGGGAATACAGAAATGCCATCAGAATGTTATTTCTTGTTGTAGAATTCGTTTCCCATTTTCTTAAGAGCATTTATCGCACATAGTCGATTTTATTGTAAGTTTTTATTGCATAAAGGAAGATAGCGAAGGGAACCTTGTATAGTCCATAAGTATTTTCTCTGGTTAGTTAATTTTTACATCTGTGGATTTTTATGCGTGTTTAATGTTTGCTATCCACTTAAATAATTGAACACTCAAAAGCTTAAATTACTTGAGTATATTTATTTTTAAATACCTACAATAATAAACTTAATCATTAACCGCAAATGGATATTTTAAATGTTAGAGGTGGGGGTTTCGATAGATATTGACTACCCAATTTTAATCATTATTTTAATGGTAATATAAGAAGGATCGGATGATATTGGATAGGGGTTTCGAAGGATATTTGCTATCAGTTTTAGCAATTATTTCAATGGAAACATGCGAAGGATTGTTGAACAAAATTACAATCACGCAATCATCAGAACTTTGCATCGTTCAAACGGTGTGATTTCAAAATAACTATTAACAATATGTTAGAATTTAAAATATTGCCAACAGTCGTTTTATAATTAAATTTTCAACAAAGCTTTCTAAAAAATAGTTGACATATATATCATTCGTCCAATTCATTAGTCAGACAACTCAAAAAAAACGAAATTTTCGCTAAATAATGTATTCATTTGTACGTAAAATATCTCAATAAGTATACTCAGATAACTTTCTATAGAATTAAACAAAATATCGATATTCCGGGATCAGTAAAAGAAGATTTCAAAATTTTCTTCCAGTGATTATAATTGGAAAATACCTAATTTTTAAACACCTGTTTATAAATTGTATAGGACTCGAGTACAAATCAATAATTTTTGATTTACAGTGACCAATTGAATATTGATTTTTCCGTCATCTGAATATGGGTTAATGGAAATTTCTGAGTATTAAACTGGAAGATTGATATATTTATGAAGTTTAAGAAAATGGTAAAAAAACTATGGAATTTAAAAAAAAATCATAAAACAAGGTTAAAATTTAACACAATTAATAATTTGAATTTATTATGTCTCTTTAACTCAGATAAAAAAAATTTGGCATATTCCACCCACATTATTTTCTCTATCAGAACGATTAAGAGTATATATGAAGAGATGAATTACACGTAAAAAAGTTTAATGTAGTTTTTAAGTGCCATAAAATTGTAGATTTCGTGAAGGTTTTTTCGGCTTTTTACTGGAAAAGTTTGAAGATCGTAAATGGCAAAACTTTTATTACACCAAAAAGTATATTTAGCCAAATATCTCCGGATTCGAATGATATTTATTAGTGAAGAAGTCGTATTATCGTCCACAGTTTGCATGTAAGAACAAGACACGTTTCACTAGAAACATTTTTACTTGAAAATTTTA
Source organism: Himalopsyche phryganea (assembly GCA_022494535.1). Classification (NCBI taxonomy): domain Eukaryota; kingdom Metazoa; phylum Arthropoda; class Insecta; order Trichoptera; family Rhyacophilidae; genus Himalopsyche; species Himalopsyche phryganea. The sequence goes on along the minus strand of JAGVSL010000060.1, from coordinate 2,907,538 downwards.
ATTGAATACTAACATGTTAAATGAAAACTTCTACAGTAAAACATTAAGAAAATAATATAAATTTAAGTCATGACAATTTACGAAAAATTTATTGTTTTACGAGGATGTTGTATATCCATATTTCATATAGACGTATAATACATGTTAAAATTCCAAAGCTCTGAAATGGATAAAAAAGCTATGTTTCTTTATTTGTTTATTTTAAAATGGACGAAGGTGTCATGGGTTGTTAAGGCTTTCACTATAATAATCATCACAGTAGTAATGTTTATGCAAAAATAACACATTTGAAGTGCTTAAAAAATTAGTTCACGGTATGTAAAATTGTATAACCCGTAGCTAACACTTAAACAAATTACTAGTCAAATTTTTATCAACTAAAAAAACTTACTTCAATTTTACATGTACGAATTTAACTTGGCCGCTAGTGAGGGTGCCAACGTCACGTTAGAAATGTTGCCATACTCAACCAGAACTGAAATTTAAATAAAATCCAAAAGTAGACAAGATATCTAGTTTACATAAAATAACAATTAAAGAAATTTATTCTAGAATGACAATTCTAATTCCAAATTCGACGGCTGCCAAGTAATGTTAGTAATACTATAACTAAAAACATTGATTTTGTAATATAACTTTCTCAAGGTGTTAAATGTCATTTCTTGATGGAAAGGCAATATGTTTTTAAAAAATTTTAATTCCCACTTACCATAAAAGTGTCGATGTTAATTACCAATTTTATTAATTGTTTATAAATTATTTAAGTGGTTCTCAACCTTTTTGTAATTTTTTTTCCATTTGCTATTAATTTTAGACTCATATTTTTCTCGCATAATTGACTAATGGATAAATTAATGTGGCTTAATTTTTTATTTCAGATTAATATTTATCGATTTGTAAGAAATCTTTAACATTTTGATTGTAGATTATTTAATTTTGTAACATGTATAATGTATATATTATTATTTGTAAATTTTTGTCTTGAACCAATTATTTGGTACACATTGTAATTATTAACACTCAGTTTTATCAGTTGTTGCGATGAACGTAGATAACAAATTGAGTTTTATTTATAAAATATAACGGCTTCTTCCACTTATATATTCAATTATATTAAATGATGTAAACGGTATATAGGAATACTTTTCTCTTTACTAGGTGGTATTTCTTATTCAATTATTCTCATACAAAACATTGAGTGCCACGGAAAGCTCTAAAAGCTACGAAGTATCAAAAAATACCCGTCATCTCTTTTGATGTTTTAGAGTTTTCAATGAATTTTGATAGCTTCCTTCTTTCGCCGCGAAATGTCGTAATCTTCTTTTTCAATCAATAATATAATTTATTTAGGTGTAAGTTACTCTACTCATTCATCAATTTTCTTAAAAATTGCCAGCCCCGAAATATATTACTATACAATGAAATTATGAATAATCTTATTATAGAATCCACAAAATTTGTATCTTGTTCTTAATTTAGAAAGAAAGAAATAAAACACAGCTTTTTTTATATGTCATAATTATATCAAAAGACCTTCATTTTAGTGGTTCATAAAATAGTTATTTGAAAAGACGTGATTGCTTTATGTTTCACAGTCAGTACTTTTCAATGAAGTAAATTTAAAATACATTTACACTATTACATTAAACTTAACTAACGAAATACGTTTATTTTTAATGCTGTTTTCAGTAGGCACATCACGTACCTTTTATGGCTACAAAATAATACACAATCATAAAAAGGCATGACTTTTCATTTTTAATTATTACATAATTTTGATTAATTTTACAACTGCCCATATTTCATCAGGGATAAATATTCTTTGCTTATAAAAACATATTTGATCACAAAGCTTAAATTAATAAGTCATTATTTTTCACACAAACATGCTATTAGTTCAAATCAAATTACGTTTATTTATTTTTTTAATATAATGCCTTCCCAACAAGAAATTTATGATATTTCTTTGTTAAATTATATATTGGAACACTTTATTTCGTAATTTTAAACATATGGATATCAATTCGATATGATGTAATGGGAAAATATGACAATAATCAAATTTGCAACCAAGTCTTATTATAATAGGTTAAAATAACAAAATATTTAGTTCTACTAAATTTCTACTGAACTACATTGTTATTTTATCCTATTATAACGGAGTTTTAGCAATTAAATACCAATTCAATCAACAAGTCTCATTATCTTAATATGGCGATAGATTTATGTTTGTTTTATGATGAACATCTCATTATCTTAAATATCATTTGTCAATATTTCAATGTTTTCAGTAAGCAGTTTTTTCTATCTGGTGACATTATTTTTAACACAATATGTAAAAATAGAAATAAAGCACAGAACATTGCTAAAAACAAAAATATGATAAGTATCTGACCGAATATGATTGATTCATGGGCTGTTTTTGAAGAAAATTATTTCGTGTGATTATGAACAATGTCTTTTACCACAAATTTTGAGAGTATTTGACTGTTTTGGGCACCCAGTACTTTTGAAGTATTTTAAATACCCCAGACATCGATAGCTATCCACTATCCTAGTAATAAAGAATAATTCAACAGTGAAAATTATTTCATTTCAAATTAATGTGCATTTTGAACCGACTCACTTTAGTTTGAAAATAATAATAAAGGAAAGGTTTTAGTATGACCAGAAGAAAGCCGTTTTCTCTTCCACTTTTTTAGAATTACGTTGTAAATTACCCAAAAATGTACCAGAATGTTCCAGAAAGAATCCTTTCATAATTATAACAAAGGTTACATTACAGAGATTGTTAATATTTTCTCACAGATCTGATTTAAGGAATCGTGAAATATAGTTCTAGAAGAAAAAATATTTGGACCAAAGAATTCCATAAGAACGCTTTTTTCTTGAATATTTTGTATTTAACAATTAAAATATTTAGGTCTAAAATTATAAGACTTCAAAGTGTACATAATCTCACATTACTTAAATCTATAATAAAATACTTTCTACCAAAGATCTGAATATTTGTTATAATATCAAACGATAGAATTTAATTGAATTATTTCATTTGCAAAAGAATTAGGCACTACTCAAAAATACCAAATTAGTATTAATATTAATTCGTTAGTCATTTTCCAGCAGGGGTTTTCACCTCTCTCTCTCTGAATATATTATTTTGGTAATTTATGTAATTTTTAATACTTTGCTTTGAACATGATAATTATGTAAATAATTTAAAATTTATTAATATCACAGAGGAATGGTAATATTAATTATTATGCACCACGCTGGATGGATTAATTGAAATGAATGATAATATTTTTTTTCATAATATGCAATGGGATTGAAATACGACCATACGGACTTTTGTCAAATTTTAGGATACAGTTGATAAACTAATATTGTTAACTGCTTCTTGATAATGAATAAAAATTACATATATTTTTAAACCATGTCCGTTACTAATGTAGAGCATATGGCCCCCTAATGGATGTATTTCAACAGAAGTTTTTTGCGAGAACAACCTATTACTGAGTTGCTTTACTCCTCTTATTTTCAGAAGAGAATAGGGATAGAAGGATAGGGTTGAAACAAGACTAGTGGTTAACCAATCATTCTCGCTAAACCTCGTTCTATGATCGGATGGATGGAAGGGAACTCTAGACATCACAAATATCGTGTATTCGAACATAACTCCATAAATCGGATGAAAAATCAATTTATGATACTTTCTGAACTGGGACTCGAGCCCGAGAGATCCGTAATCGAAGCCAACGATGATGACTACTGCACTACGGACCCGATAAAAAAAAATAATTTAACAGCAGAGATCGACAAAAATCATAAAATATAGTTTATAGCTATTTCAACACCAAAAAATCGTGAAAATTATGCTTAAACAGATTTTTGCTCTGTTATAATGGAGTGTAATTTATTTAATGTGATAGTATAGAGTTTCAGACCAAGCTGCTCTAGAAAATAAATATTTTTAATTGAAATTGAAAATAAATCTATTTAACTTGAAATATTTTTGGAAATAGAACTATCATTGGGTTTCTACTATGATGATGCAAAATCAATCGATAAATTTAATAGTTTCTTGTATCAATTTGGGTAAGTTTCCCCATCGGTCTAAGATTAACCCTCTTCATGGAAAATGTTTTGACATTATGCTGTTATAATACCATGACAATACTAATACCACATGAATATTTTTTAGTTAAGCAAATGTATAGTGTAGCCTGGTGGTAAAAATATGAATTAATGTTCAAAATATTTTGTTTAATTATTAAATTTGTAAGCTCTCAGCTTGGAATGATAAAACACAATTTAAAAACTATCTTAAAATAAATTGGATTAGTCATATTTTCAATTTGTATTACTAATCTGTAAAGCGAATGCAGTATATTTTTTCCCATCTCAATTATGTACAGAATATATGAAAGCATAAAGAAAAGAGGCCAAGGCTTTAAAATCACCGAATTTATGGTAATTACAGTGATTATTTGTATCGCGGGCCAAAGTTTTCCGATTTGAATGCAAACTTTGGCCCACCTTGTTTTATCTATATTTATGTATTAATTATAACAATAAATCTATTTATGTTAATTAAATTTCATCTTAAGATATTTGTACTACTAAGAACAATACCACACATAAATGCAATAGCAAACTATAAAAATACAAAAAAAACCCTTATAACTGGGTCAAAGAAACCAAACTGGTTGAAAAATAAGTATGTATTGTCTATTGGTCAAATTTAATGAAGATTGAGCACTTAAGAAATTATTGAATGATAATTTAACTAAGTTATGAGTATCACGAATTAACTGAAAACGATATTAAATACTTGGTAAATGATTGTTTTACATTTTCATATAAAAATCTTATTTTATACTAGAAAATCATTTTTATTAGCTCGCTGCTCACTTCAATTATTAAAAAAGAGCTTAAAGACCAAGATGCGAAGCTATTTGACATATTATTGTCCTTTAGTAATAATGAAAATTAAAAAAACCTTACTACGAGCTTTGTAAGATGGATGGCTAAGTCTCCGGTTCATAAAAAGAGCTTAGCATGTTGGATTTGTTGACTTGAGGGCAAATGAGGACATGCGAAAAGATTTAGAGCTTTTCTCGTAAAAATAACAAAGGCTGTGTAATATTATCTCCATGGTGGTTTTAATATGATATGCGATATATTAATATGATATGCGCTAAGATATGTTAAATATTCATCTTGTTCGTTTGTTCAGTAGAGGTATTGAGACAAAAATAGAAGCAAATTTAATGCAGTATAACTTCACTTAATAACGATTAAAACTAAAAAAATTGTTAATAGCTTGTTGTTTATTTATGAAATCCCAGAGAAACTCTACTATTTTTACTGCTTAACTGCTTAACTGCTTGTTACTCGGTTTTCAACTTCTCTTCTTGAAGGAAAGTAGGGATAGAAGAAATGGGCTTGAACAGGATTAGTGGTTAGTTAATCGCTCTCACTACGCACCGTTTTTTAGGATCGTAATTAGTGGGAGAAAATTTATAAACATCATAGAAATCCATAAATCGATTGAAAAATCAATTTATTAAACTGTCCGTACTACGATTCAGATCCGTTGACCACTCGACTACGGAGCCTCACATTAAGTAGATAATATAATAAATTTGAGTATGTACTAATATTTTTTATCAAACTGAATACTAAGTTTAAGATGTCTTATGAAAGTTTGGTATCTTACCGGTTGGATTATTTTATGTGAATAATTGGATAGTTTTCGTTTTTAAATCGTTATTTGATATTTTTTATGCACTATAAAAGTAAACTTTGTCACCCATAAATCATCGGAATTTTTCATAACATTTCCTGACGTTATTAGTTTTTATAAACCAGTCGTTGAGAAACTTTTATATAATACGAAGCAAAAAAAGACAAAATATTTTCTTCTTGTGAATCTTTTTACTGTTTTCGATAAACCTGGCGCTTAATTGATGGAAATTCATTTTTAAAATAAAATTACTATATTTATACATAACTTTATTATTTCACTGGTTGTGGCACATGTGTGGCACGTGTTTTTTTTCACAGAAAAGCATCATCACAATTACTTTAGTGTTAGATATTACAATTAAATTATTCTGATGATACTTCTCAAAGAGAAGAAACACGTTTCCCATTTAAAAACCCTACCAGTGAAATAATAATGTTCTGAATTTTAATTTTAAAATCAATTATTATTCTTTTAAAACATCTTAGTTTGTTGTCGACAATTTTATTTTCAATAAATTATTTTTATTGAAGACGTTTCTCATTAAATAAAAAGAATGTATGTTTACTCATAAAGAGTTTATTTTTGTTCCCTTTTTTAAAGAAGAAAATGTTCTTTACATCTGGTATAAATGCCTTACCCTTCTATTGATCCCCTGATTTCTTAATAATAATAATATCAATTCAGGGTTGACGTCAAACTTCCCCAACATCATAGCTGCGTTACAGGCTCATTGTAACAACATTAAAATATTTTTTTTTGTAAGAATCTCTTTTAGGAATTCTCACTGTTTATCAATGTGTTAATTTCTTTAAGAAACATATGAAATTTTAATGTCAGCTATTTTCAATTTACTGTTGTTTATAAATTTCCACATAATTTGACAACTGGTCTCTAGAGTCCGGAGCATATTATAAATCTTAGATAGGATCATAGTTGGACCATTTCTTTACCAAAACATTATTCATGATTTTTCTTTACCGTGTCCTCTCACAATTTAGAGCATATGGACTAATAATGGAGGTATTTAGACAGAAATTTTACTAATATAACTACGTGCTTGTCAGTTGTTCAACCTCGAAGAGGGTATGCATTGAAGCATAGGGCTACGATATGACTAGCGGATGGAGGGAATTTTAGACATCACAAACATTAATTCCTACGAACAGAAACGATTGAAAAATCAATTTATAAAACTTTCCGTACCGGGTTTTGAAAACGAGACATCCGTAACCGAAACCAACGACTTGACTACTGCACTACGAAGCTGACAATATGTTGCTAATAATTTAAATATATTATAATTCTCATATAGATACACAAACAATTGAAAGATAAGCTATAATATTTTAATTTAACATTGAAAAATAATTTCTTCAGAGTAACCAACGAATTCAGCAAAAATTTGTATCAATTGCTTAAAAATGTGTTTGGTTATGGAGATATTTATCAAAGATTTTGAATTAAAACTCTTATATTCACAAATAAGTTTTGACAAGTATCTATCGGAGATAAATTTTATGTCATAAATGTTGCATTATAAGTTAAAGTTAAAAAATTTGTACGTTTTCCGCCTAAAACAGATACATCTATACCATAAATATCTGATGATGTCATGAGACATTCTTGCAAATTTAATATTTACTGCCATACGTTTATGTCATTCCAAATTTAAAAAGTGTCAATGTTTGTTGTAAAATATGGCAATACTAAAATAAATATATCGTTTATTATGTTATTACTTTGTAGACATGATAAATATGTAGTTGTTGCTAAAGTTTTAGTTTGGCACCTGGCAAGCACGAAAAAAATAAACATTACTGAATAAATATTTAATAACATCATTCGATTCACAAACTGTCATGGTTGGATCTAGAGCAATCTTCTTTACAGCGATCAATGTTTACTCTCTCTGGAAGGAGAGGTTGAGCAAATAACATTCAAATATATCTCGCTAAAAACGTTCTGTTTAAGTGCTCTTCTTTTTCTGAACTAAAATGAGTTCTTATGATCCACGTTGGGAGCGGAATATATGTCAACGGCTTTTCAATCTAACCCAAAATCAAATCAATGAATACGTTACTAGTCAAAAATAAATTAGTGATTATTTTTATTATCTACACAATATATAATGCTTCTCTTCGTTTTCCTATCTCTAATTGCTCACTGAAACTATATGTAGCTTGCAAAGTAGGCACCCTGTTTCCTGGCCGATTAACCCTTTGCTTTCTGACGGTACAAGACAGTACTACTTCGAAATAAGTCCCATTAAATATACCATGGTAAATATATTCCAGCTTAATCTATGACAGTACTTATTTGTACATATTTTGAATGTATTGTCAGCAGGGCAGTTTTAGTTCGGAAAAATACGTTGTAATGACAAGTAAGTTGTAATTGAGCAGTCGGAGAAATTTGTCGTGTAAAAATTGTGATACTTTGAAAGATGAAACATTCACCATGAAACAATGTTTTTAATATTTTTATTATTTAAAATTGTGAAATTAATTATTTTTTTAAGTCGTATGAATCTTGGATATAAAAATATATAATGTAATTGTGACTTACTGATAAAAAGAGTATAATTCTTTCCTTTCTCTCGTAAATTTTCACCAATATGGGTTTTCCCGAAAATTTTGAAAAAATCAGCTATAGCTTTTACTTACACGATTTACTTGGACAAAAATGTTTATTTTTATGTTCAGATAGCAAAGAGTTAATTGCTCGGATTGGTAAACGCGTCTATGGTAAACGAACGAACGAGCAAATCTTTGTTAACTAATTTGCCTCTTTGGAAATATTAGAATCGTCCCAAAACTCTTCTCTGCCAATAGCTGGCAGTGTGAGTATGTTGTTTATTCAGTATTTTTTTTAAATGATGCATTATTTTTCTGTTTGTTTGATTGTCAAATAATAATGCGTGACATTTAAAAATAATACGTTAATCTTTTGTTTAATTCCATTTCCACGTTTTCGTGCCCCCACAGCCGGAACTGTGACGATAAGCATACGCTTTGGATTATCGATGAATATTGTGTTTGGTTACTTTAACTATTTAACTAGCAGTTCAAATGCATGTGTATCATAACATACTTTGTATTTGATTAGCAGGAACGATGAGATACCAAATAATCTCAACTAAATGGACGATATTGCATTACGCAGCTTCGAATTTATATAATATATAATCTAGCTTTGAATTTATATAACATTTGACAATACATCAATCACTAATAAGTTTTTTATTACCAATGAAACGAGAAATCAGATTTCGAGGAGTTATGTTTGATTACCAAAAAAGTGTCTCGATTTTGGCGGATGGATGGAGTTATCTCAACCGAAGTTTTTCTACGAGAACTGCTTTTTACTCAGTTGCTCAACCTCTCGGAGGAACCCTTTTCGAAGAGAGAACTGATCGCTCTCGCTTCGGTTTTAGGATCGGATGGGTGGGAGGGAATTTTAGACATCACACACATCGTTACATTCGAACAGAAATCCATAAATCGATTAAAAAATCAATTTATGAAACTGTCTGAATTGGGACTCGAGCCTTTGAGATTCGTAACCAAAGAGAACAACGTTGACCACTGCACCACGGACCCGCCAATTAAAAATAAATTCAATATTATCCAAGAGGCAAACGGAGTTTTAACTATTCGGCTATAGAGTCCGAAGTTAAAAAATCGCAACATACTATCAGTCTAATATCTTTTACAAATTAGTAATCCTGACTTCTACATCGTCAAGCCTGAATATGCTGATTCGCTGACTGAAACAAGTTCAGATCATATTTATTATTTTGAAAACAATTAACTAAATGTGTTTTATTCTACTAAATATAATACATATAGTATTGTATTAATATTTAACTGTTCATCACAGAACGATCATTTAGACACAAAACTGTCTCTGTTTGTATTGGATCCCTAACAAACAAGCTAGAGAACATTGTACTAAATTAGAAATTATCCCCCGGGAATTGCTTCACTAAATATTCGATAATTTATTAATTGACGTATGAACGTTTATAAATGACACACTATGGCGTCATACATCGTCGGTGAATATTAAACAGACAGGTTTCATGGTGATGTTGAACAATTAACACGTTGAACAGTTAATTCACTACGGAGAATTTTCCTTTGCAATATATGTTCAGAATAATCATTTCAATCATCATCAGTTACTACTTTAGAGCTAGACTTAGTTACTAAAACACAAGCTGGGCTTAACACATCGGCATTGTCACTGATGTCAAAAACACACGACAAACATATTTATTATAATATATGCTATACATATGATAAATGAATCAATTTGGCGCTTCTCGAGTTCTTACTAAATCATTCATTCGACTCTTAACACCGCGATTCAAGCATACTTTAACAAAGCACTTAAATTTATATAGAGTATCTGGAGAATATTCAGGCTAAAGTCAGTAAATCAGTAAACATACATATTTGTATAAAGTAGGTCTATTTTAATAACATTTTTAAATTACAAATATTTCACTATAAGGTATTATCTTTTACGCAAATCTGTGGTCGGTGAAATAATTCGTTTTCATTCTCACCGAACATTATTAAATTTTTTATACATAAATCTATTTCAGTGTGTATAACTTAGATTTTACGTATAAAAGTTCAATGTACAAAATAATTTCGGCGAAATTAATTACAATTCAAAACAAGTCGTGCGAATACTACAATAATACAGAAAATATCATCACACAGATGTTTGAAATAATAATCACAAATGTTATATTATGCTATTACGAGAAGTTTTGATAAATCTGAGAAGTTCGCGAGAAATAGAGGATAACACTTAATTTAACCTTTGAGACACCAATGAAATTATTAAATTAAGTGTTTCTATTATAAATATGGTTGCCGTACTGGAAGAAAACACTAAATGAAAAATACTAGTTTTAAGTAATTGGAAGTTTTTTAAATGTTTGAAATGGTATACCTTTTTCATTTTGTTAAAAGAATATTTTTTTAAAAATGAGTGTGTTCTTCCATACGGTAGATTTCGAAATAAAGAACATTTTAGTATAACTAACTCAATGTGTCATTATTTCGATTTAGTGTTTTCTTCCAGAACAACAACGATATATGATTTAATGATAAAGTTTATATTAAAATAATATTATTAAACTATGAATACTTTGATTGCTTATAGATTTTACATGATAATTGAATACAGTTAATAGATATGTATCGTCTGAAAATATAATATAAAATACGTATGTCTATTGTACAATTAAATTTGCTAGTATTATTATAGATTACGGAGGATATACTAAGGCATAAAAACGAGTTCTGGGATCATCGCATTCAAGGCATTTTTTTCAAAGTGCACGCTGTACCAAATTTGTTTTTTAAAAAGATTTTTTAAAGAATAATCTTTTTGGCATGCAAACATAAGATTAGGTATCGTTTAGTTTTAGTTATATCATGCTTTTAGCCAGAATAAAAAATAGCAATATTAATTAATACTGTATATTTTCAAAGCCATAATATCCCATGACTTCATGCTTTCTACCTGTACAGAAAGCGCTAAATTACCTACATTAAAACAGAAAATCATCAAAAACTAACTTAATCCGTTCATTCAGTATAATGTTGATTGTATGTATGGTTTGATTCTGTGTTTAGTATCTTAATGCCGTCACGTCATAAAACAGACAACAATAATCAAAACAACAACCCAATGAGTCAAAATTTGTGCCCTGCATGCAAAGTGTTATTACACAAACTTGATTATTTTCATATCAAAATAATTCATATTATTTTGAAATCTACATACAAAGAAAATGAAATTGCTTACAGCATTTCTAATACAGTTGTATAATTATCAGCGATTCATTTTATTTAGTAAACATCAAAGCATTTAATATTAAATGTATGTTTGTCTGTTTGCCATACTGACACATTTTCAAATAAACTGTTACATCTACCTTTTCTCGTAACGGGTGCCCCGTATGCCGCCTTTCCTCTATCTTAATTAAATCTTCAAACACTTTGGTGGTAGAATAGATATCGAACACCATAGAGATATCATAGTTAGGTATATAGAGATACCAAAGCACGGACGGGAGACAATTCCTTTTTGGGCACCTTAACAAAAACAATTTTCAGAATTATTATTGACAGGAACATTACCTCACACTCATAAATATTTTATAAGTTGGTACGTCTGTTCTTCGGCGCAAACGTCAAACTTAAACCCCAGTGGTTTGCAACTGAATTTTGCTTTCATACGATTTGGAAAAATGTCTACTTTAACACCATCATTCGGATTGACTTGTCACTACATTATAATTTTAATTAATAATAATCATTTAGACCAGTGCTTCCCAAACTTTTTCACTCCACGGCCCACAAAATATGCAAAAAAAAAAATCACGGCCCCCTATCCTGAAAATTTAATTAATTTAGTTTTCAAAAGCTTTATTTGACATCATATCTAATATAATCACTTTTAAAATGTTAACTGTACATTCTTGGTGGAAAGGCATTAAATTTTAAAAATAAAACACAATTTGTTTGCACTACTTCTACATCTTTATTATGATCAGAACCGGTTTCGCTCATTATGCTAGTTGATAATGCTCGTGATGAGCAAAACCGGTTCTGGTCATTATAAACATGTGGAATTAGCACAAACAAATTTTGTTTTATTTTTTATATATCTAATATTTATACATACATCCGTTTTATATAATCGCATGAAAGACAACATTTTAATAAAATCACGAATAATGTATTTATATATGAAGATGTATATAGTATAAATTCAAAATGCATAATTAAATACTTGTAGCTCTACCGGAACATTTTGCGGCCCCTCAGAGGGCCGCTTCCAACAGTTTGGAAAACAAGTGGATTTTAAATCAACGATTTGGCTTAATTGAGCTAATGGCTTATTAATGGAGCCGCTTATCCGGGTTAAATAGCAAAGAACGGAAACCAAACCAATGAACTAACAGTAATTTGCATTGCTTAATTGGGATAGTATTTCGCCTAATTGGGACAATAAATTTAAAATTGCAATAGATAATATACAATACTATGTTACACATAATCTCACGAAAATAATTACAAACGATTTAAAAAAACACAGGCAAAAAAAAATACAACCCAGTTAGCGGTCATTCTGACGAGCGCTTTTTACGCCGGCGTTGGTGCTTTTTTTACCCCCTCGGTGGTAGACTATGTTAATGACGCGTGGTAAAAAAGCGCTCGTCGCTATATTTTATGCAGAAAGGCAATGAAGAGAGCTCTACATCTACACTGATTTTTCAGAAGTGCAAACTTACAAAAACAAACGACAAATTATAGGCACTGTGCCTATTAGTGTTGCAAAAACCTGGGAATTTTGAAATTATGGAAAAAAACCTGAGAAAACCCCGGAAAATTGGGAAAAACATAGTAAATTGAAAAAAATTAGGAATTACCTGATGATTATAATATTTTTCATCTTTTTCGACATGTTGAGTCCATGTGGACATATATGTACATCTCGCCTAGTTTAACTTCATACATAAAAACAGAAACGTTTCAGTTAATATTTTGTGTAGGGTTGAAGTATATTTTTATACATATTACTGGTGATCGGATATTGAATAAGTTCTTTACTCCCATCTATATCATTGAACTAATAACTCATCGTAACCTCAAATTTATGGATACAGTGTTGACATATATAAAAAATGCCACGCTTTTAAAATAAGTGTTACCGAATGCTAAAAATGAAATACAGCTATCATTAATATTGTAATGGTTTTTTCCTAATTTTCCCAAGCGAGTTTAAAAACGGGTTTTTTTCTAGTGCTTACATATTATTTTATTTCAGATTATTTTTTCTCCTGGCTGTTTTATATAAATAAATCTTTTTTTTTTTAAATGACGATATTCAATGTTTAATTTTATGTGGTATTCACTTAATGAGTGTCCTGATTAAACGGATACGTATTAAATATTTTCAAAATTACTACAAATTGTAATTTTCTTGTTATCTCAGGTCCAGTAATGCGGTGCAAACTAGCTGTCGTCGGTCTGCTGGCCCTGGCCCTCGCAGCCGTTGGAGAGGCAGATCCAACACCAGAACAATCGTCACTTGCCGCCCTCGACGAAGCCCAACAAGCACAAGTAATTACTACTTTCTCACAATTAATTGCCTAATTATAATACACCCGATTCTTTTTTTATACGAGATACACTCCAAAGACTACCGTGCAAAAAACGTGTAAAACAGATAAGGAACCCATATTAAAATAGGGTATAGGTTCCATTACTTAAAATACCCCCAAAACAACAAATTCTCGAACTCTAGAATTTTTGAAGCCTATTTGTTTTATTGGTCTCGTGAGCATAAATAAGTTATTTTCTTATTTTGGAACCGTGTATAGTATATTTAAATTATATAAATACTACAGTACAGTGAACAGCTAAATATTATAGGGTTATACATAATTGCACTTTGTATTACATAGTATTAACTCAGTACACTCAAACATTTATTTTAATACTTTCCACTTAGAAACGGATTCTTTTATCAAAGTACCGCCAAACGGGTCTATTTCGCCTACCAAGTGTACTTCCACCTAATACGAATTTTGTGTATAACTTAACTTATTTTTACACTCGGGTAGGCCAAATATTTGTTTATGACTTTATTCTAAGTCGTCAGTTGATCACACTGAACCTTTTCAACATTTAGAATTTCTTATAAGTTATACAAACATACGAATCTTAAGATTTGATATCGATGAGTTCTAGTTATATCATGCTCTTTACCAGAATAAAAAAAACCAACTTAATACTGTTTATTTTTAAAAGCCATTATATCCTATGGCTTCATGGATTCTACCAGTACGTTTAGTGTTAAATTGCCTACAACTTGAAATTTAAAACAGAAAATCATCAAAAACTGACTTAATACGTTCTGTCTGTAAAACCTTCGATATTATTTCGTGTTTGGTTACTATAATAATTATATTATGTCTACAAGCATCTCAAGCTGACATCCCAACTGTATAGCGATAGGTATTTTTTATTAAGAAAATTATTTACAAAAATGTCTCAGTAGAGAGCATAATTCATATTAAAAAATATTTTCTTAATTATTGTTCCTATCACAGTGACAGCCGACGTCTGAATCAAGAAAAATCGTGACTCGATTTTTTAATATCGCAAAAACACGAGTTTTTAATTAGTCAGTCGATTATATCAACCCAAACGCAACGTGGGTAAAGAGTTAGCAAGTTACTTTCGGAGCCAAGTTTAAACTTAATTATTTTCTTTTGGAAATTAATTAATCGCGAGATTACGTAGGGACGCCTCTTTGTATCGACATAAATTTCGCATTTAATAACAGAGCGAGGATTGGTGCGTAAATAAATTCAATAAAAATATTGTTGATAAATTATAATCAATTTTTATCATGCCTTTTCATAAACACATGAATAAAAAACCCAGCACAGAGGCATTTCATAACAAAAACTTTTTTTTAAATTATGATCAATTACAAGAAAGCTTCAAGTATTTCAAAATGATTTTCAATCTTGTAGTAAAGTGTGTGTTTGATTTATTAACATTGTGTAATGTAGGCAGAAGCTTGTAAGATATCGGAATATTGCCACTATATTCAAATTCCTCCAGGGTCATAAAACTCAGATACTTATCATAAAATGAACATATCGCATTAATTACAATTCACAATTTCATACTCACTCAATAACAAATGAATAACTACTATCTGGATAATGTAACCAAGATACTTAAATAAAGATATTGAAGATGTTTCTCAAATAAGCGAAACTTGTGGCTCACTGTTGAACTACAAGTTGTTCAACAAAGATTTCAATTTCACTTATCACTTTTAAGGTGTTAACTGTCAATTCTTGGTGGAAAGGCATTATACTACATGTGAAAGTGGTGCAAATGAATTGTGTTTTATTTTTTAAAGTTTCAATTTTATAATGAAAATTATTTTCCATTATTAATACCGTCGAGTACTTTACCAATCATAAGAAGTTCTACATAGCCTTATTTCTGCTGACGATGTTTGAGTGTGTTTAAATGTATGCGGTATGTTTATATTATGTTATATGAATCTTCTGGATAGGGGGCCAATATTGTCTGAACATCCTTCTATAACCATTATATTGTGTAGATACAATAGTTATGCATTTATTCTTCGATTCGAAAATAAATGAGCAACATTCCAAAATAGAGTGCCGTGTTTTAAAATGAGATTATTCGATTAAGAAAATGTAATTGAACAAATTAATTCAATTACAAGTGAAATCCCGCTCGTGGAGTGTTAAACAAACCTATGTA
This sequence comes from Himalopsyche phryganea, assembly GCA_022494535.1. Taxonomy (NCBI): domain Eukaryota; kingdom Metazoa; phylum Arthropoda; class Insecta; order Trichoptera; family Rhyacophilidae; genus Himalopsyche; species Himalopsyche phryganea. The sequence goes on along the minus strand of JAGVSL010000060.1, from coordinate 2,891,443 downwards.
GCTGAGTGAAAGCCTTAAAATGTACATAAGCGTGTGAACCTTTGAATTTGTAATTACTTTCTTGTGAACACAGCCTCCGACTCACTTAACTCTGAAAGTTAATTGATTTAGACGATCATTTTAACTTAACTGCTAAAGAAAATAGCTGAGATTTGAGAGTGGGCGCAAAACCATTGAATAACGCTTCTTTTGAAATCAAGGCAATGCCTTCGAATTGATTTTAAGGCCGTGATTGGGGCTCTTAATATTCATTGTAATACTTGCAAATATAGCGCCATTGAAAATTATTTTAATACAATTCTTGGTTATTATACCAGATCAAATCGTTTATAAAAGCTATTATTAATAATTACATTTGATCAAGTTGAGAAAAGTCTTCAGACTCTTTGACCGTTAAAAATTGATGAAACGATTATTACAAACATTCGTGCAGTTTATTGATAAAATCTAGCTAGCTACTTATCATTTATAAACAATTCAGTTGTAAATACTAATCCATAAACCATTATGCTGTTTATGGTAAATATTATTTTAGTGGTACTCACGTGCCTTGCGTAAAAATGCCATAATTGTATAAACTATATCAAACATTATAACAGAAATACATTATAACTTTCATATATTTCTTTAATCTTTCATTATTCCGATTTCAACCAAAACGATGAGAAATCTTTATTTAATATTTCACTCAACAGGTAATCAAAGCTATAAACTCGGACGGGAACAAGGATGGGCGCAGCAATTGGACAAAACTAAAAGGATCATTGGCCGCGCGAGCATGGCAAGACATGAACTCTGCAGAGGGCAAGCGCGGATGGCAAGATATGAACTCAGCGTGGGGAAAACGGGCATGGCAAAACCTTCACGGAGGATGGGGAAAGCGCGGATGGCAGGACATGAACTCTGCATGGGGAAAGCGCGGATGGCAAGATATGAATTCCGCATGGGGAAAGCGCGCATGGAACAACTTGCACGTAAGTTATTATTACTACTTTATTTCAATAAATAAATCAACAATTTAACGAAACGCTGGCCTACGGTACCGTTGATTAAATATCGCGGACCACTTATTAGTATTAAGATATAAAATAGCGATCATAAAATGTTTTTTTTTTGTATAATGTAATGACGATAATCCTTAAATTTATAACAAATTAAAAACTGCTGCATGTTTGAAATAAATTCATGAATTCTTGACTCTAATGACGTCACTACAACAACCCCGCGAACAACCAAAATTTTCTCGAAGACCACCGTGGAACACCGATTGGCTACTGCTAGGTTAGATAGCCTCAGGAAATGGTGTAAGAAGTATTTATAGATAGCTGGATAAAAAATGACAGTCGTCATTTTTGCATTAATTTGTTGACGTCATTGCGTGCGTATTGGATTACAGTCTATTATGTTTACAACAGTGTTTTGGAGAAAATAAAAAAATTGGTTAAATATTTTACAAAATGGCCTCAAGACCGACGCAAAATATTTTTCCACCTTCTTTATAAATGTTTAGATCAGCCACTATTTTAAACATACCTGTACTGGCGGTTTCCTGCTGCGCTTATGTGTAACGCCAGCACGGTGTACTTACTATGTACGGTGTACATACATGAATGAACTAAAATTACCTTATTTTCCTAACGCAAATCTGATGAATGCAATTTTTCATTTTTCAGGCGATGCTTCAATTCATTTGAGATTCAAGGAATAATACAAATTGTATTCCTTGTTTTCAGGGAGGATGGGGTAAACGTGCGTGGAACAACCTTCATGGAGGATGGGGAAAGAGGGACGCAGCTGATATCCTGGAAATGATGGAAGCCAACAACAATGACCAAGATGGAACCTACGACACCAGCATCATTGACCAGTATGCCCCTTTGAGACAGGTGCGGTACCATAATGCATTTTTTGCCATGAAAATTCAATATAATCTTAAGCAGCAACAATGTCATGACTAAAATTTGCTTTTAATTTGAAGGAATACTTTGGAATTCTGATGTAGTGTTGGTGTTATTCGGGGCATTTTTTTTTAAATAAAAGGTGCCGGAACTCACTTGTTGTCAAGCTTTTTACTAAATAAAATACTATTTTTTTTATCTTAGACATTGTATAAACATGGGCTGCCATTATGTAAGCGCGAGTATCGATTCGTCTAATTTATTTTGAAACATTAAAAATACCGTAAAAAGGTGCCGGAACGCCGTTCCACCGCGTCACATTACAAAAAAATCCCTGTTTAGTGGTATTTAATTATTTCCAAATAATGTTCAATAATAAATCTTTCACACTTATATAAATATATTTGGCATTTACATGGTAGAACTCCATTATAATAGGCTAAAAATGACAAATTATTTAGTTCAACAAGAATTATATCATTTTGTTGATCGCTACTTTGGCTTCACGCCGTCTTCAAAACCATGTTTAAGCATATTTGTTAAACAGCTATGAACCAACTGATAAAATTCGTACCTATAGATTTGAATACTTTGTTATTTTTAGCCTATTAAATAAAATTTCACAATATCATGAAAATAGTCAAAAAATTATCCAGATGAATGTTTGTTGTATCATGCTATCTTATAAAAATCTAATAATTATAATTATATTATATCACTTTTATGCACACAGGTTCTTAGTGACAATGCTGAAAGAATAATGAATGAATATGGAGATGATCAAGATTACGGAAAAAGGCAATGGGGGTTAACTGACAAGTCTCAATATTTAGACATTAAACGTAAGTTTTTCATACACCTAATTTTACAGCAATATTAGCAATATCAATCTAAATATTTTTTCTTAATGCAGCATATTAGAATTCAAAGTTATAATTTCTTTAAAATCTGCACCCTTATTCTTTTTATATTTTAATGGTTTATACGAATAATGAATGTTATATTCTATGTATATATTATATAATTATGTACTATGTGAATCACAGAAAAATTATTATTAACTTTCAGCACCAGCAGGAAAACGTGAACCAGGTTGGAATAACCTCAAAGGATTATGGGGAAAGAGAAGCGTACTGGAAAATATGGATGGTATTAATATATTTTTTTAATTGTTCTTCTCACTTCATTTTGAATAATTATTTTTTAGCAGTAAAGTACTTGTAATAAGTATTATTTTTTCATCTTCCCCCTCCCCGCGCCCAGTCAAATAAAACTTAATTTATCATTTTTTTGTAATACGATTAAAGAATCAATGTCTATATTATAACTTTTAAAGATATTACGATAGAGCTAGTCTAAAACTGCTTCTCAAAAAGATGATACATTTGTCAGCCAATCACTGAAGAAACAAAGATGAAAATTTTAGTTTTATATAAAAAATAGATTTCCACAAAGTTACCGCCAAATCGACAAATGTTGACATGCATCCAAAGAAACATTCGTTTTATAGTTATAAATTGGCCATAATTAAATCTGCATTCATACTTTACTTCCTTGGTCCTTATTTTCAAGCCCAAGTATGAAAATGTAATGATATCAGTCAAGCAATTAGTACACTAGCACCTTTACTATATGACAAAATTCTTCCAATCTATGCCATTTATTACACTTAGGAACTTTTCACTCACACTAAACCCTTATATTGACTGTTCAAATTCACATACTTACCTATTATTCATTTCATAATTATTATGTAAAATTGTGCAATACCTACGGATGTCACATTTACATAGGTATACTTACTTACTCAGCAGATTTCTTTCAGCAACTTTTGATTGTTTTTATGACTTATAACCAGTCAAAGCACAGGCCCTAATATAATAAATAAATGAGTTAAAACTATCTTCTGTGTTCTTATAATAGTAAAAATATTTTTCTTTTTATTTCAGAATCACTAAGTGGATTCCCTGACAGAGATGAATAAACGTATCGAGCCAAATCAGTTGTAAAAAGAAATAACTATCAGCCCTATGCACACATTAAAATAGATGCTACTTAATTAAATAATTAAACATTTTAAAAATTTGACATTTCTACAGGATTCATGTAAAACTCATAATTTACAGTACACTTTCATTGAAAGTAAATTTATAACGTTGTTTGATTTTTATAAATCTAATGCTTTGTTTATATTGTATTTTCTTATATAAAACTATATTTTGTATCATTTGGAATATATTTTTAAAATCCTAATATTTTTTTTAAATACAGTGAATATCGATATTATGCAACATAATAAACAAATTAGACAGTCTAGAAAAGAAATTTATCAAAATATTTTATTAAATGTTTTTAGAACATAATAAATTGTATACTTTTTTGTCTTAAAAATTATTCCTCATGGACAATAAAAATATTGACTCACTGTATTTAAATTGAAAAAAGCTACTTATACTCTAAAAAATCTGTTTGAAATATTCAACATATTTATTTAGCTAGAAATAGTAGCCATGATATTTCATTGTAGGATTTGAGAGAAATTCGTTTTTTAGTGATACTTTTTTCTACCGCGGCAGCACATAATGATTAACGTTTGTTTTATCCAAATTAAGAATTAATTACTTTCTCTTTGACTCATGACAGCCCATTTAGAGTCCCAGCCAATCAACATTGGAGAATGTTGAAGTCTCTACTTAGGCTGTTATGACAATGAAACCACACAATAACGTCTCGGTTATATTTATACTTCAAATTAAAATATAAATGTTATTTCATAAGGTATGAGATGCTATTGTCATGATGATAATAAACATTAAATTAAATATATATACATTTTAAGAGAAAAATAAATATACCTTTTATTTGGAGCTATTATGTATTGTTTTAAAAAAATTAAATCATAGTGTGAAATCCAAAGCATTTGGATTTATTATTGTAACCGTTTAACAAAATGTAACTATTCACTGTATAATTATTTGTCAATAAACGCTGAAAATCAAATAATTTGTCAAATAAAATATATTAAATGTACTGTACAAGCATTTATCTTTCTTTTTACTTACATAAGTGAAAATTATAAAATTAATTTCAATGTAGCTTTACCAACTTAAACATCTACATCCACTTTGATCATCAAGAGCCATATATTTGTATCCCTATTAATGGTGGGTATCAGCAGCATTTTTCTTAAGCCATGTCCGATCCCAAAGTGGAGCATGTGGCCTCTTAATGGAGGTATCTCTACATTGACCATTCAGCTACAGGGTCGGAAACTGGTTTAAGTGACTGATACGATTAGGCGCCATATTACCTTGAGAAAGAGAAGCCGTTATCTAGGGGAGGAAGGAAGTTTAATGTAATAAATATTTATTTCTTGAAAGAACACTTTCAAAAATGATATACAATAACCCAAAAATGTATATCTATTGTAGAAAAGGACACAGATTATCTTTTAGATGCACTTATATTTCACTAGACATTTCTGTGTTTAAACAACATTTTATCAAACTTGTCACAAAGCTACGCTATAATTCAAACTAGTAATCCATTTTACATATATTACATTCTTTGGACAGGATGGGTTGGATTAATAAAAAGGACAGATTTTATGCAAGAAAAACAAACATTTTTATTGAAAGAGTTCAGTATACAAAAATAGAACTATCAAAATAATTCATTGAAATACAAAAACTTTCAAATTCTGCGATAGATTGCAAACTTGTTGTACTGTATGCATTCGTAACCATTTCAATTAGTGCATTTTGGGCTAATATTCTCCCCCTATCAATAATCATACTTTCCAGATAAGAGATTGGATGTATGACCACAATGCTTGAAGGCATTAGCAAATTTAATCGTGAAGCTGAAATTCAACAATTCTAAAATGGCAGTATTATCCTAATTTATAACATAGAAGGCCGGTTCTGATTTATTTATCAACCCTCGCGGAGTCTCTATTTTTAGTTGCTATTATACAAACATTCTCTGGTGAAATATTTTTGTCAACATAAAAACATAACCTAGCTTTAAAATTGCGTTTCCGTAAATACAAAACACGTCCCCAATCTAAAATAAGTTTCGCCTTACAGCCAACAACAGCCCGTTGCTTTAAGCTCAAGCCAAGATTGTTACTAGATTTAATATTGACATCGTGAATTGCTTCACTTTTAATATCTTTAGCAGATTCTAAATCAATCGAGCTTTCTTCCTCTACTGGTATTTGATTTTCATCAATGGCAACATTTTCACTGTCTCTAACCAGACAGTCATTTTTTTGAACAGGAGATTCGGAAACTGTTTTATCATCAGCTAATTCAGAACTAACGTTGATTTCATGATTTGTATCATCGTATTTGGCTTTCTTGGGTTGTTTTGCGTCATCATTATTATTTTGATTTATTTGGGCTCTTCTTTCTCTGCTTAGACCAGATCCACAAGTAGCCCACGACACGAGGCCACAAATTATGTTAAATTTGGAATAGGTGATTCCAAGATTCTGCAATAAAAATAATATTTAATATACGATTCCATTTCAACCATCATAAATCTAATATTATGTTATTCAAACAATAATCAAAGAGTGAATTTTGAGAAAATTTAAACATCAATAATAATTCAAGAAAATGTCAGGTATAACAGTGTATCATAGACAGTGTTACTTACTTCTAGAAACTCTCTTCCCACATAAGATTTCCAGTAGCATCTATGATGACAACAAGTTGCCATTACTAGACCTTCAGTTTTTTCCAATATTTCAGATTGAGTAACACAACGAAAAGCGAGATCTGTGAAATTGAGCAATAATTCATTACAATAAATTGCTGAAAACTTAAATAATTCAAAGTTTTAAAAATAGTGGCAGTAAAATAACTGGCTTAAATTTAAAATCTGCACTTATGTATAACTTTAAACTATAAAACAATATCATAAACAATACCAAGTCAACGCATTATAGGATATATCATTGAATTTGGTCCATGCTGTTGGTTTGATGATTATACAATGATTTGATTAGGGAAAGTTATAAATTGCAAACAATGACAACAACAATGATTTTTGAATATAATTGAATGAACAAGTACAGTCAGAGATTCACAAAAAAAAAAGCCCAAGGGATATCATATTTCTACAGCATACATATTCGTAGCAATAATTTTGTTGACCAAACAAATCAAAAAATCTATGTGGCAAAATCGTACATCAAAAATCCATTTTAACTATTGGCTTAAAACATACCGTACTTCAGCATTCAAAGCATGATTTTTAGTTAAGAATACAGAAATAATCATAATTAAATCTGCTGAAAAATTTTCATAATTTTAGCTTTCCTATTTAGCCTCTAAATAGAGAAATTTTCACGATGAATCCAAATATTTATGAAACATGGACATTGCTATAAAGAGAAACAAGGATTTTTTTAAAATACACAATTTTATCATTGTCCGATAGTTTTTGCCTCTGCTGAAAAATTATCTTCTGAGGTGCGATGTGGTATCTGAACAATAAAAACTGTATTTTAATGAATGACACACCGATAGAACTTCTCAAGATGTAAGTTTTAATGATCTTTGATGCACTTTGATCACATTGCATTCTAGGTGAGTATTGTAATACTTTCGAACGTTGGCCTTTGTCTATATTACCAGTCCAATAATTTTGTTTGTAGAACTGTCGATACACATGCTAATAAAACATTATACAAATTAATTACAGCTTATAATAATACATAAAAAAATTAGTACCGGTAGCCACTCCGCACAAATGTTTTGCAACCCCAACAATTTTTTCAGACAATGAAACCACGGGAACTTCAGATATGAGGAGATCAGATATATCAGCTCGAACCCTGTAACTTCCACTGTCCAGTTTGTTATCAAGTTTGTGTCGGTGCGAGGCACGGTCCACTAATAGAACCGAGCAGCCAGCTACTTGGTTCACCACCGAGGCAAGGTAGAAGGATACCTGTCCTAAAAGATGACTTTATTTGTGAATGAAATTTTTTAGAAACTATTAAAATATTAGAGCAAAAAGAAAACGAGTATGTCTTGTTGATTGCCAGATATAAAATATAAATTTATCTGAATGACAAATATGTCAACCTCACAAATTGTCTTGTACAAAGAAATATTAAAATAAAAAGCTAGATTATCAAGAAACAAAGCAATGAATCAAAACCAATTTTTGGTTGTATAAAAAACTACTATTATGAAAATATATGGAAAAGGCAGGTAATAATACTTTTGTACGCCAAACATCCACAAAACCATATTAAACTTTGATGTGGTTTATTACAATATTATATTTGGATCGTTTCATATTGGACAAATATTCATCTTTTCTAACCACAAACATTTAAAGCTGAATATTTTGCTTTAACAATCAGAAATTCTTGCAAAATTGCAATTATTAACATATTTGTTTAGGTTAGCCATTCAATGTGTGTTCTATCAATTTGTATGTGCAAATTAAGTATTATAAGTGTGGTATAATTCTTCAATATTCAAACATTGTGTATGTTCCCAAAAAAACATTATATTCCCTTATCCTAAAAAACGAGTGGTACATCATTAGTAAATGTAATATTGATTAACAATTTATTATTGTTTTAATTGCAGTAACACTGTTATAATTATAAAAGATGTGGAGATAGGGAAATTAATGTATAAAAGAATACATTTACATATTCTATGAAGAATATAATTTTGGTGGACTGCAACACATTACTTCTCATACAGTTGTCCAATGTGGATCAGGTAAGTACTTCAATTGTTGTTTGAATAATGACTTTATATGTGAGGTAGCTTGATTAAAGTAATATTGTTAAGAAAAAATATAGATTAAATCTACTTTGTGTGATTCTATAAGTGCATTTGGATTAGAGTTATTACTAACCATAAGAAAATTCTGCAAATACCTACATTACATTATAAAAATTACATTAGTGACAACGATTCAAGCCAAAATACCTACCTATCAATGAGAAATGACAGATTTGAAAAATTGTATTCATTATATTTGTTATCCTTTAACCGTTTTTCATATCAAAAGATTACCATCATTCGTACAATAAAACAGAGATTAGGTTTTACATTTGACTTGTTACTGCTATTGTCATTTAGTTAAATATTTCAACAGATGAGTGTTTACCATAAACAAGTTCAAAAACTGAAAACTAACACTCGGTGAGCATTTATTTATTATTTATGATAAGAGAGAATGGTGACAAAAGTCATCTCAGACCATATACATCTACATGTTTACACTAAATAAAAGAATTGTAAAAATTTTGGACCAATTATGCCATTTTTTGTCATACATAAGCAAAACTGTACATATCAATAGATGCTTTGGCACCTCATATTACACTATGCAATAGTCCAAATGATGAGACATAAATATTAATATGCCTTCTTAGCAAAGGCTCTAGATGGGACCTTAAATTTACTTTTCAAAAATAAACACATAATACTATTATTACCTTTACCAGCACCCAATTCTACAAAGCATGTATTTTCATTTACTAATTTCTCAGATTCTACAATACTGATAATGGCTGAAGTTTGTAACAGGTGACGTTTAGTATTGTCACCTCTCTCAGCGTTTTCCAATTCTTGCTTCACACATGCATGAGGCTGTGATAGATCATATGATGACAGTTTGTCGTGAACTAAATCTGAAAAGAATAAAAAGAATTATTATACAAGAAAATCACAAGATTTTAGTGTCACATCCAACAATGGATTTCTACTTCAGTTTGTGTCAATATAACATTCATATTTAGGTGTACCTTCATATATGTTTTCTATCATTCCAACAACTTCAGCTAAGGCATCACTGGGAACATTGGCAAGAGATCTCCGGACATCGTTATCTTCATCGATATTTTCATTACTGATATCGGACATATTACAACCCTTTTTTATATATGGTGGGAAGATGTCTTGCTTGGCGTTGCAGATTTTTAAATGCTTTTCTAATTTATTAACATAGCATGTGCTATAAAAGAAAAATAAACATGTCAAATACAAAACTTCACTCACTTCAAATAATATACATAATTAACAAATCAGGGAGACATGTAGCGACCAATGATGAACAAAAATACTTACATTTTTGCAATTTACTATCAATCTATCTAATATCTATATTAAAAATCTATTACTAATGTTTACTATGAATCCTTGGTGTTTTTATTAAATCGCACAATCCTATTCGTCCCAATAACAGCCTATTTTCAGGTTTGATGCATGGCAAATAAATACAGTTATTCAACAGATACTTATTAAATTTATGAATGAAGACAAATATCAAAATTTTCTGACATCGTTAATGACAAAGAGAAAACAAATCATGGTGCCTTGGATCTTTTAACACTATAACCGTCACTCAAAAGGTTGTTGCAATACTTACTGTTTTGGGTCTAGTGGACAAGCCATTCGAAGTCTTCCTGCATCCTGAAAACATGATACATGAATTAGGTAATCATTCAAGTGCAATGTACATCAAGTATGAAGCTAAACAAAGTTTATATATTTTTTCAAAATCTTATTTCACATTACGAACAATTCATGGTAAGAATAAAATACTTTTGTTTAATTTAAACCCACAATCAGTATTCGCAAGGGGTATTTATTAATTGTTTTCCACATTCAAAGCCTTCAGCTTTAGACAAAATCTTTAATAACACAGGGATATAAGACTAAATCTGTACCCGCTCTAAAAATAAAAATAGTCTGGAAAATGAGAGCCCGCTATACATGAACTTAATACTTTCAGTAGGTTAACATAGGCAGGGGAAAAGAACATATTTCTCAGTTTAATTATTTGTGACCTGTTTCATAATTGTTCAGTTTCAGTTTTACAGAAATAGAGGTTGACTTAAATTCTAGCTGATTCGGAAATTACCTCAACTATCCCGGTAATACATTCTACCCGAAAATACATCATAAATGTGGTAATAATGTAAGTATTAGAATTAAGAGTTAATATCCTAACCTGTTGGCTTTCGTCAACTGCTGCGTCCAATGTTTTGGGTTCATGTTCCCCGCAATACTTAGCACCAGTCCGAACTGTCATTCTACATAATCGCTTTTTTCGAGCGACAAAATAATTGCACTGCCCTTCCATGGTGTCAATAATAATTTAAAAATTAGTTGACGTTGACAGTCGCATCGATACGGAAGATATGGTTGTACAGGTTATCATTGATTTCTGTTCGTGAAAATTATAACACACGCGCACTTTCCTCAAATATGCGTTAGCTCAAATTAAATATTTAAATAGTTTTCAACTTACTTCTTATCATTTCTTACATTTAAAATCTTAGCCCACATGTCAAGACGCCTGTCATTTGTTATTCTCTGTGGATTTTGTAGTGCAATTTATGACATGTGACTTATGTCATCGTCAGCCGGTCCAGTGTTTCATATAAAATAAAATAACTGGTTTCTGCAAACGGGAAGAATGAAGAAAAATAAAAATGAGGAAATGGTGGGTATTTTGTCATTCCATAATATTCCTCCTACTGAGTCAAAGCCTCTATATTTAACTATTGTAGAGGCTGTTATGACTGAGCTCAACAGTTTTTATTGAAATCACCCCTTCAATAAAATTATCCAAAAACTATTACAATAATGCAGTAATTATAGCAATGTTATAAGCTACACCTACCTAATTAATATTGCGTAGGTACAATGGTATTATTTTAATGATAGTTATATACTAACCTGTCGGTTTTACATTTTATTGTGTTTATTCAAATAATTATCAGGTACTTACGTATAAATTGTTATAAGGTATGTGATATGACTTTTTGTCTAATGCGAATAATAGGTATGCTGATTTCATTAATTTGTTTTTGCTTAGACTTGTTTCAAAAAAAGATTATTGTGTTTTGATTAAATAAGTAAGTACCTACTACCAAATCTTTTTCTGCATAATGGAATTATTGTTAATGACTGTTTTAAATGTTTTTATGGGACTTTTTCTGCTGAAAACAGCAAAATTGTTATCGTTTTTTCATAATTATTATTAATTTTAATGAAGGTAAATAGGTACGCAATAAAATTTTTATCAAAGTGTTATCAACGATAAAAAAAGCTATTATTACCTACCCATGAGTGCTTTACCTACCTACGAGAAACCCATAAATTATCTCTTTTTTAACTTAGCTAGCGAACTCTCTGTTTTAATAATAATATTTTAACGTATAATGAATCCCATTGACTGACTTGACGTTTGATTCAGTAAAATTTCAGTACAATTATAAAGTGTTTTGAAATATTTTGATAATAGATGATAATATTACAGCTTTTACCCATAATATTTATTCATGAGTATTTAATTTTTATATTTGGTACCAAAGAATAATGTGCTATTATAATTTAAGACATCGACTGAGGGTGCTTGATGGAATGTCAATAGCAAATTTGAATTATTGAGATTTTGTAAACTTCCATGCATGGAAGTGTACAAAATCTCAATAATCCAAATTTAATATACTATTGTTGGTACCCTTGCGTACAAGAGTGACGTTTGAATTGAATTTAAATTCATCAACGATCATTTGATAGTTATGAGTTTCATATTTTTTTAAACTAACTTAACTATATGACATCGTGTGTATTGTAACTACTGTTTAGTTTGTATACATTTGTAGTAAATATTATCAACAAAATGAGTCTTTTATCTGCTGTTCTAAAGGTAGCCGATGAATCCAACAGAACTGAGCTCAAAATAAAATACAAAGACATCAATCGGAGAACTACACTGTTTGTTGATGGCGTGAAAAGTTTTGCGATCGACGTGAAGGAGATAATCGTCAGCAGATTCGTTGATTATTTACCTGTGAAAAGTTTTGATTATATAAACTTTAAAGGAAGAAAAACGAAGCTGCAATTGGAACACGATGAATTGCAAACCATGGTAGATATATTTGCAAATACGATTTCGGCATCCGATAAAAACTTCAGAACTCTATATGAAGATTTCATAGTAACTGGCGGTCGATTTAGGTCTATCTCTGATTTGGGAGATTGCTGTATTGAATACGAGACGTCATGTAGATTCATCGAGAGGCGAAGATACAAAGAAGCCTCGGAACTTTTGGAAAAACTTTTGAATGTTCTTAATCAACCAGTGACGCATAGCGATTTATCAAATCTTACATATTCAATAAAGGATATTGTATCTTTAAAACACGCACAGTGTTTGTATAAGATTATTGAACAGTGGCGAGAAAGACTCAAATGGTCAACTGCAGATTCAAATAAAGGAAACATCATTTTGGTTGAAATAAACATAAGTGACAGAGAGAATTTGCAAGACATTTTAAACGCGTTATCGATTTCTAAAAGGATTAATGTTGAACTAGCGATATTTGCAGATTTTTTTGTCAAAGTTATTGCTCCTGTGTTGATCACAAAAAAATGTGAAATAAATGTCACAGAAAAGTTGAATAAGATTTCATTGGAAATTGAATACAACGCTCGAGATAAAAGTAGCGTGAATTATAGAAATGTTTTGAAGAATTTAGTTTTGTTCTTCGAAACGGTGCAAATGAATATTGATTGTATATGGGAAGACGACAGGTCTGTGTTCTCTATCCTAGGTCAAATAGCCGGAAAACAGTTTTTTAATATACTGAAAGAAAAATGTCTGGATAATTTAATTCCCACAGATGAGTGTCAGGTTGATTCTTATCTTTCAATCGTAGAAGAAGTCAAAAGGTTTAGTTTGTTTTTATGCGAGCTGAGATTTACCGATGAAGAGTCATCGCCTTTAACAGAATTCTTTAACAACTCTCACATTTTAATATGCGATAAAAAGTGTCAGAAACTTTTAGACAAAGCTAGAAGTTTAATGAAGACAAACTTGCAAGAGAATATTGTTGAAGTCTGCCTTAAACAATCGCCTGCGCTTTGCGTCGATGAAATAAAAATGCTAGAAAAAGATGATTATCAAGAGAGAGATATAATTGATTCTCCTTATCTGTTGCCGAAATGCTCGATTTCATTGAGCGCCAAAAAGATATTGCAATTGGTTGTTGTTGAGCTGGATCAAGCCCAAAAGTCGTCGCCGTTCTTGGCAAATAAAGTGATTGTGGCCGTGAGGAATATCTTTGAGCTTTACTACACGCTGTTGCCCAAGTTTCATGAAGATGTTTTGAATGAAAACGCACTAGATTTAGGTAAGTTATAATAATGCAATTACATATTATTTGATATTTCATTTGTATGGTCAGTAGTTGCAGAGGCAGAAGAAATGAATACAGAACTTGGGGTTGAAATTAATTATACAACTTCGATTTCGATATTGAAAAAAAAACAGCTGATATACGAGTTTTGAAAATACTGATATCTCAGTATTGCAACATATTGTGATGGAATAATTTATTAACTGTTCGTCCAACAAGTTTTGAATCTAAGAGAGCTTTTTCTGCATCCGGACTTATTTGCACGAAGATCCGATCAAGATTGATTTTAATGTTGTATTTTAATTCAAAGACACGATATCTTTTAGTGTTTTTTTTTAATTAGAAAATTGTCTCAGTAGACAAATTGCTAAATGAATATTATATCCATCCAATGTAGGACCATGCAGAGATTTTTTGGATGAGTTAGTAGATATTAGTCCTCAGAAATTGGTCAATTTGGAATTGGAATTTGACAAGATTGTAACTGAATATATTCAGTATTTACGATAGTTACCGCGGTAATGTGGAAAATTTATTTTTAATCTAAAATTAATATACTTATTATTTCTATTTGTAGTGTAACAAAGTGTGACACTTAAACTTCTAGAAATAATACCTCTAAATGGTTAAAGTTTCTGCATTGGTCATCATCCATCTATAGGTATTTGAAAACATCTGTTTGTAGTGTATTATCATTGCATTGACTTTTCTGTTATCTTGCAGGGAAGATGTCCCTTAAAACTTTCTTTATAATTAATTTTCAGCTCTCTTCTACAACAACTGTTTCTACCTGGCTCACGGCATGCTCGGTCACCCCTGGAGTAGAGTTTTCCGAAAAGAGTTTGCAACTAGTATTAATTTAGTGCTGTCAGATCAGATCCACAATATAAGACTAGCGGCTATTGTGAAATTCTCAAACTTTATTCGTAAGCAGAGGCAATCTATGAAGGATGCCATTTCCAACAGTGGTACGATCAATTAATTTGTTATTTATTAAGGATTTATATTGGTTACATTGATTTATTACACATTTATTAGTTGAAATCTCATAGTGAAGGCAAGACACAGGTTTTTATGTTTATTAATTTGATATTTAAAATTTTATACTAACCCCTACATCAGGGGGGTAGAATTTTTTATATTGTGAGGCTGCATTCAAGAAAATTAGATAAGATTCACTTCTGTTAATGTCTATGTGTTACACCTTATTTTGTAAAAATCTATCACCTATCTGTGAGAACACACAAACAGGAGGTGGCTTTGTCCATTTCCTATTCTCCCAAATTCCCAAGCTTCATCTTCATCAAACACCAAGATTCGATACTGTTGTATGCTCCTGTATGAATTTAAATATAATGTATTTGTATTTCACAGAGCTTAATAATCTTGCCAACATTGACTCACTTGGGATTGAAAGTGAGACCAAGATATCGATTTGCCTAGAGAAATTGAACAAACTAAAATATAAATGGAAACCGATACTTCCTGCTGACACATACGAGAAGACCATGGCCAACCTGATCAGCTGTCTGTCGAAGGAGTTGGTTGATGTCGTTCTTACCGTAAAAGATAAGTCGATTGGAGAAGATCTTGCTAGATCTATTTCAAATGTTTATCAGCCGGTTTTGGATACCGTACCACTTCTATTTGATGTGAGTTCTTTTTTAATTGATTTATTTTTGGACTAATTGTCTCTTATAATCGTATATTTTTCCTGTAACCAACATTCACATAACCCAGTGGTTTTTAATCCATCCTCCGCATAATACTGTAGCTACGCGAACATTTTGAGAGCCTCATACTGGATAGGAAACTTTATCATCGTAACGAAATCCATTTGCTGCAATTAATACACCAAGATGAGAAGACCAATTTGTTAACATTATTGTCAACTCATCATATTAAAATTAAATCCTCTGAAATAACTGAAGAAATTTTGGATTGCTGTTCAAGCATCAGTAGTCCACAAGAGCACTGAAAATCTTGTTACTGTTTCAACATCATATTTTTTCTACATAAGCAATATAAATATTAAGAAACACGAAAGACTTATATAGGCAAAGAAATAGACGTAGCTTTTCACATATTAGGCCTGATATTAATGAAATCTGTAAAAGCCGACATGCTCAAATATCACATTGATTGCTCAATTTTTGAATTAAAAAAGTTTCATTTTTATAAAACAGTAATTTTAGTTTCAGATTTTACAAGAAATACCCTCGATTCTCTACATAAAGGATACTTTTCATGTAAAACAGCTGTGTAAAATATGATACAGTGAATATAGCAAAATTAAAGATAGGTTAAATTCAATGTTAAATTCAGTTAAATTCTGATAATTCTTTAAATATATTTTTATCATCAACTGCTTTATGATATCGAAAAGGCTAAAAATCACCGACATAACTGTTGAGGTACTAAGAAGTAAGAACATGTGTTGGTTACTTAATTTTGTGAAACATTTCCTACATTATAAGTAACATCGTAAAATAATTGATGTGGAACTAAAATAATGATTCCTTGTTTTGTAATAAAGCTCTAATAGCTACATTAGATAACTGACTGATAAAAAAATTATTATTCAATCAGGAAAACATCGACGCTGATAAATTATCCCGACACTGGACGAGACTCGTCGAGTTCGCTTCCTTGTTGCAGTGCCCTATGTTCAGCGTTGCCAACGCATGGAAGGAGGAAAACGGGCGGCTTGCTAAGTTTTTCACACCCGACGAAGTCAGACATTTTGTTAGGATTGTTTTTCCGGGCAGTGCGCAGAAGTCAACTGTTCTTAGCATGATACAGTGATTTATGACTTGAAAGTAAAAGTGTGTGCAGTTTTTTTGTATGCTGCGGAATTATTGGAATATTTATGTGTCATGTAACTCCAGTTCATAATGGTAATAATTATTGGCAGATGTCTTCAAATGGTCGAAATAAAAACATATTGGAAATAATAATAATATTGTTTGAAAATTATGTTAAAGTTAAAACTATTTTACGAAAACTCTATGATTTTATATAGAAATACTGGCAATTACATAGTGTTAAATTCATTTTTTTTAATATTGAAGATTGTGAATTGTTTTTTTAAACCATGTCCGCTCCTAATGTGAAGCATATGGACTCCTACTAGAGCATCTTAAAACATTGTTTTTTTTACTACAACTGATTTTTCAATTGCTCAACCTCGCTTTTTTGGAGAGGATAAGAAAAGAAGGATGTGAATAGGAATAGACTCATAATTAGCTAATCGGTCTTGCTACACCCTGTTTTTAAGATCTTCTATCCTTACTCTACAGACAAAAAGAGAGGTTTTGTGAAGTTACTGAGTAACAAGCAGTTCTTGAAGAAAAACTTCTGTTGAGATATACTCCATATAACCCACATTAGAAGCGGACATTGTTAACAAAAATCTAGGATTTTATTACCATAGCTTGGTAAGCTCTGGTTTCTATGAATTATTCTTTATTTTTAGGAAGTGTTTTTGGAATTAATTATAGCTGTTTAATTAGAAATTAATTAGACACCTTTTATATGAATACCTTTTTTTAAAATGTAACTAAAATGTGATAGTATAAGAGAACATAGAATATTTATTTATTTATTAACACATATTTCTTTTACTACTTTTAATCCATACTGCTTCCACAGAAACATAAATCTGCATTTTCAGTGAGGAGAAAGGTGAAATTATGAATATGTGATGACTGGTAGTCAGTTAATCACATTATGTATGCCTTTTCCGAAAGAATATATTAATTGGAAAATCAGTACACGGAGAAGGCCTGGCGAAGATTTGAAGCCTGGACCTCGGCAAGGAAGCACAGAATTTTTTTGACAGGGACATGCTAATTCTTAAATAGCTGGACCACATTTACGCTATGCTGACAGGACTTTCAAAAGACTACCAAAGTAGTATAGATTTTTGTCGTAACCAGTTTGCATGGCCAAAAGTTTGAATTCTCGAATGAGTATTTTAATACATTTATTTATGGATTTGTTAGTTATGATGATTAAAATATAAATATGAAATCAAAGGATATTTAAACAGTTGATAATGCTCGCGATAAGCGAAACCACGTAAGTATTCATTGACAGCTACTTATTCTTCTTTTTTTCCATGCTATAGTAGTATGTATGAGTTGTATCAGGCTTCCTCTAAGGAAGTGTTACAAATTTTTATCAAAGTGTTAATGTGCATATCTTACCAACACTTCCCTGTCTTTATGAACTTTTTTAGCTGCGATAAACTTTCTTTGGATATTATTCTATTGGAATCTACTTATGTTGTATTTCCACTTTCATTGTATCGCGCATCACTGGATCCAGTGCAAAAGAAGTTGCATTGTACATATAAAAGAGGTGCCCAACATTTGTTCACATAACCGTATTTAGAATTTTAAAACAGTATTAGCACAATGGAGGCGTTGAATAAATGTCACTTGGCTTTAACCGAGTACTGTCGGGTACCCCAGACAGTCCGCATTAAATTAAATATGACTCCATCTATTGATAGGCAAATGGTAAAAGAAAAAACAGGCGAAATAAGATAAAAATATCAAAGTATTTGGTTCAACAAGAATTATAAGGATTGGTTGATACCTAATTCGGGTTCACGCCATTGTCAGAACTATTACAGTTCTAATATAAAAAATAACTATCAATCAATTTTTATAATTTTTGTGTAACTAAACACCAAGTTAATGACAATTCATTCAATCAATAAAACAGGAGACACAAGATGACCTTGGTGCATTACAATTCATGAGACATTTTTTAGATTAACAATAAGAATTGCTTAACATACTTAAAAATAAAAATAAGTAGAAATTTCTGACAGGCTTCGAAACGTAAAATCTTTTTTTACAAATGTTATTTTTCTCAAGATGGTTCCAAATATTCATAAGCTATTTCGATCTTGCACAAAATAGTAAGTCTTAAAAATGTCAATACTCTCTTCAGCAATGATTATAATAGTAGTAAATAAATATGTGAGGTTATGCTTAAATAAAGTTAATTGATTATCTTGTAATACTTATGTAAATTCATAAATTTTCAAAAGTTGTCTATTTCTGCTTTATGTGATCAGCCAAGCGAGTCTTTCTGCAGTCATAACAATATCTGTATTGTACTTATTTCAATGGCATCACAACACCATCTATGGACTCGATAATAATTGTGTTGTTGTTTACGATATTATGAAAAGTGAAATGGACTTATTTGCAGCATGTTAAGTAATAATTTTAATGAAAAGACAGTTTATTTGATGATTAATTATCATATATATTATACAATACTTAATTTGAGCTTTATTTCTTGTTTATTTTGAAGAGTAAAGGTATGATACATTTTACTGTCAAATAGATATTTTTTCTAAATCTCATCTCAGCTCGTAATTTGGAACATATATCCTCACGAAGTATTTCCACAATAAGTGGAACAAGGTACAATTATTGTAGTGTAACCGATCTTTATTTAACTATTATAATATACTATTGCACAGTATTTATTATTACTATATCACAAAGGTGATCATATAATTTAAATTTAATATTTTTTTTCCATGTCCGCTCCCAATGTGGAGCATATGGTCTCCTAATGGAGGTATCTTAACAGAATTTTTCTACGAGAACTGCTTATTACTCAGTTGATCAACCTCTCTTTTTTTCGAAGAGAGTAGGGATAAAAGGATAGGGCTAGGACAGGACTAGTGGTTAGCTGATCGCTCTCGCCACGCCCCAAACATCCACGTCTACATCTACGAACAGAAATTCATAAATCGATTGAAAGATCAATCTATGGAAACCGTCTGTACCGGGAATTGAACATAATGATTTGAATGAAAAAAGATATAAAAATTATTTAACCTGCATTCCTAATTTTGTTTCATTTATTTTTTTGACTGCACTCCTAATTTATACATCAAATACTGTGGCTGACAACTGTATAGTAGGAGTATAATTTCCAAGGACATATTTTCTTTCAACTATTTTCACACAAATGCCAGAAAAGACTGCATAGATTGTTTCCACAGAATATGTGTTAGTGATGAGTGATTTTTAGAGAGGCTTACGATAGGACAATATATAAGGAAAATATAAGTATTAAGCCAATGACTCACTCTGCATCTTGTTTTCACAATTAGATAGAGTGGATGGGAAAGAAAATGAAAATATTACATAATGACAGCCACGCTTTGAATATAAAATCATAAATCAATGTAAGAAAGTTTTCATTTGGGATTCAAAATCTCGACAGCGCAACCGGGTAGAACCCACTCAGCTGTGTGGATCAATGGAAAAGCTCCATACAAGTAATAAACATAAATAAATATAATTACGATAAGTATTCAAGATAAACTTATTATAAATTTTCTAAAAACTGAAGTGAACACTATTAAATAAACTTTTTGGATTATAAAACCATTTAAACTTTTAATGAGCAGCTTTCTTTTCGTACTGGGTATTTCTTATTTAGATTTATGGAATATGGTTCTACTCCATCCGAACAAGCAGCAGTCTTCATTTTCTTTTTACTGTATCTCGGTGATTTCCTAAAGGCATAAAATACATTAAGTGAAGCATGAACTTGTATCATGCAAAGAAATCATTTCCATGAGGTATTTTTTTATACATATTTAAATTGAAAAACACTACGTGCAGTTTTAATAAATCGCAGAATAGTGATGCGTTTTTTATTAATTCATTATTTTAATTTATTTAAAGCTATATAAAATGTAGAGTTTGCAACATCTGCGTCCAAGCTGGCAGTAATAGTGTACATGCAATATGACAGCAAGAAAAATGATGTTTTCATCATAAATTAATATCTGTGAATATTTCTAATGTGACGTAACATATTACGCCACATTAGAAATATTCACAGATATTAATTTATGGTTGGTAATAAAAATTCATCAGTTGCATACAAAAAAAGATCCCTGAATGCAACAATAATAATGTAGTCTCTTTTAATACAATATGAAACCTTCTATGTTTATTAATTGAGATCATTAGTAAAGGAGTCATTTTTTTAAATATATCTAATCTTACATGTAAAGAGAAGGAAAGAGAGTACATACCTTAATAATGTTTTTAATAGAGCTAGTTCTAATAACACACCCAGTGGAATACCAATGTCACTTTTAAGGTGTTAACTGTCAATTCTTGGTGGAAAGGCATTAATTTTAAAAATAATGCTCTATGGGTTACCTAAAATTCATAAACTCAATATGCCTAAGCAAAGTAACTTAGCGGCGTCTTATAAATTATCAAAAATAGCTAACAAACTTTTTAAGCATAGATTAGATTTCAACCCTAAATTCGGCATTAAAAATTCTATTGAGTTAGTAAATAAAATTAAAGATATTGTAGTATCATTAATTTCTAAACATGTTTCTTTCGATGTAGTGAGTTTATTTACTAGTGTACCAATACCCAACTTAAGAGTAGCAATTTTAGATTTTAAAGAAAGTAAAAATCTTAATTCCTCTTTTACTAGAGACTTAAAATTGATAATTAACTGTTGTATACACCAAATTTTTTTCAAATTCAATGAAAGAACATATCAACAGGTAAATGGGTTGGCAATGGGTAGTCCTTTGTCGCCAATTTTGGCTGATTTTTTCATGAATTTTATAGGATCTAAAATTAGCAATTAAAAACTCTTTAAGAATGTCAATTACTGGTTTAGATACGTAGATGATATCTTAAAACTATGGGCAGGTACTGAAAGACAATTCGAAAAGTATTTTAAATAACATTAATAGTGTTAATCATTCAATTCAATTTACAATGGATCTGGGTAATAATAAAATTAACTTTTTGGACTTAACTATTAAAATAATTAATAATCGTTATATTTTCAGGACTATGGAAAAGAGACATTTAATGACAACATTATAAATAATTCCTCGAGTCATCATATTTCACATAGATTGTCAATTTTTCATTCCTTTATTCATAGTCTCTTAACGATTTCGATGACTAAAGTGAGTTTTGATTTAGAATTAAATATAATAAAACAAATCGCATGTAACAACGGATATGATGCGAATTTAACTGATTGGATTGTTTCTAAATAAACCAAAAAACTGGAATTATTAAATGTAAGCTCCAGCTTGATTGTTGATAATCCCGTTGTTAAAAAACGATTGGTAAAATTAAGCTTTTTATGTAGAGTTTCAGAGAATATTTCTAGAAAGATAGAGAAAAAACTGTATAATGTTACCTTTTATAATACCCAAAACTTAAGTAGCATGTTAGTAAATACTAAAGATAAAGTCAATATTTTGAACCAAAGTGATATTTATCTATTAAACTGTAATTCCTGCGAAGCTAGATATATTGGACAAACAGGAAGATCTTTTAATAATATTATAGTTAAAGAACATCTATCTTGTGCTAAAAAGGCGATGAATTGTCTACATTTGGAAATCATTTGTTTCTAGATAAACATACGTTTGATATAACAAAAAAATTTAAAATCCGGCACTTAAATAATAAATCTTTAAAATTAGATTAACAAGAGATATTACAAATAAATTTTTGCCCAATTCAAATGTATTGAATGAGCAAACTGTCTTCGCGTCTTCCCCACTTTTATATTCGATTCATTAATCTACGGACAACTTGTGTTATATCAATAAATTTATTTCAATAATTTGACTTTTTTGTTAGAATTGATTCTGGTCTCTTTAATTTTGTTTTTCAGATATGTTTTTGATGCCCCTGGTCTATTTTTGTTCTCCATTTACCATGGTTGTGTAATGTTAATGTTAATTACGTATTTAATATTTCATTGTTTTCAAATGGTTTACCAACTTATTTTTAAAATGTCCCAATCTGCTATTATGCTTAACAAATATTTACGCATTAGTGAAATTCGTAAAAAAAAATTTCCTCAGTTAATGGACTTAATGGAGCTTTATTGTTGATTTCAGATTAGTATTGATTGCTTTGTAAAAGGTTCTTAACATTTTAATTGTAGACTATTTAATTTCGTTTATATACAATTTGTTTGATGATCTGTAAATTCTTATCTTAGTTCATGAACTAACTGTTTTATATACCTTGTATTTATTAACATTAAATTTTATATAAATTGCTCTGTAGCAAATTGTATATTCCACAATATATTCCACATTGGGAGCTGAAATGGTTTCAAACAAAAATTAGTAAAAAGTAAAAACCACAGGGATAATTTTTTAATATAAATATATTACATGTATAAAGAAGGAAAGGAAATACTTTAGTAATGTGTAAGGAGACATATTTCTAGAACACGTTTGATGAATAGTGATACATTCTTGTATTACAAGGCTTTAGAAAAAAATTTGTCAAATACAAAAATTTGATGATTTAGATCTCGATACGAATTTAACGGTCACTCAAGCTTGGAAAACGTTTTCTATTCGTAATTAGGTAGAAATTGTTTCTACATCTGTAATAGAATTAAAACAACCGACTTTAAATGCTTTCTCGAAAAAATTACGGCCAGAGGTAGTCACAGGTGAAAATGTTGTTCCGCCAATAGAAAATTAATACAAACAGATAATTGACATTAGTCGTGGTTTTGGTGAAGACGGGTTTAATAATCTGAATATTCAAAATATTGAAGAGGAGGATATTGGAGGAACGTGCTTTTACTGTAGAAGAGCTAGTTGAAATGTAAAATGAACCTACCATGATTAGTGACACAGAAAGCAATTGCAACGAAGCAATGTTTCACATTCAAAACAATAAATGAAGACTTGGGCTTGGCTGATAATCGCTTATTACGAATTTGGGGAGTTGAGCCGCTGATATGTTGAGGGGGTCCTCAACTTAGGCTTAAAAAATATATTCATGCACACATATCGATCATTCAGTTCATTAGTCAGACAACCCTAAAAAAATGAAGTTTGAGTTAAATATGTAAAATTTTGCTCTCTATCTGATTCAGATAACTCAACCATTCTCAACCTTTTTTTCTTCGGGCGGTATACGTACATTATACTGATATGACGAAAAAAACCATATAGGGAAAAACAGTATTGATCGAAACACGTTTTTACTATTTTAGACAAACTGGGTTTTTAATTGCTACATGATACCCTCAATACGTCATCAAGGTGAGATTTGGTAAGTCGATTCCTGTATGCGTTTTTTACATATTTCATTTTGGAATAAGATGGTTCACAAATATACGTTGATGTGAACAACGTAAGCAGTAAGAGGATACATTTTGGTACAGTTTTGTATTTTTCAGCGACTAATTTCCATAAATCGATGTATTCCTTTTCCTCTCTCTTTTCTTTAAAAACAGTTTTCTGATTAGTTTCGTTCTTAAAATCGATAAATTCATCAACTAGCTTTGCCTAATCATATCCCAATGCAGCTAATTGTGTTATAGTTGTTGTGTCTAGGTGCCAGGGATTTTCAATAAGCAACAAACAATTCTTGATACAACGTAAGTCCTGAAATCCGTACCAAATTTAGAATGCAAGATTTTTTTGTTTCGGGAACCTCATAAAAGCTTGCTGGTACGCAGGTTGAGTATGGCTGAGATTACTCAAAAATGCTACCAAAAAAATGCTAAGATAGATAATCTTCTAAAGAATTAAATAAAATGTTGATGCCTATACTGACTATACTAGGGAAGTACCTTGATACCTGTTTATAAAATATTTAAAACTCGGGTACAATGATATTTGACTTATGATGACCATTTGAACTTTGAACATTGCATTTATCATTATCTCAATATGGGTTATTTGGAGATGTCTGAGTAATGAGCTGGACGAATTTGAAAATACTGTTTTTGTCGTATCTATTATTTATTGAACATATAAGAAATAAATAATATATTTATTAATTTATACAATATTTAGTAATTTATAAAAACAAAAAGTATAATAAATTCTAATATGCAATTAGAATGTGTTTATTGTAGATATTAAACACAAATATTTGCAAATGACCACACTGTTTATTTGTTATAATACAAGGCACTTTTTTTTAAATATTTAAAAATTTGTTTGAAAAAAAATATCTGATTCGCCAAAAATTTTGAAAATTGGAAAATCATACGAGATAAACTCGATGAGAAGTCACTCATGTCTATAATCATATATGTTAAATAAATAATAGATACAACAAAAATATTATCTTCAGATTGGTCTGTTTTTTTTGTTCTGTTTTTTTGTGCTCTGTTTAGGTTACTGGACGATTGATATAGGTAAATTCTTAGAATATATCGTCGTTGTTCTGGAAGAAGACACTAACTGAGGAACAATAGTTTTGAGTAAGTCGACTTTGAAGTTGGCCAATTGCTTGAAATGCCATACGTTTTTCATTTTGTTTTGTTTGTACAAGTTTTAGGTAAAAGTATAATTTATAAAAATAGGTGTGTTCTTTCATACGGTAGAGTTTGAAATAATACACATTTTGGTATAACTAACTCAATATATCATTTTTCGATTAAGTATTTTCTTCCAGAACAACGACGATATATTAAAATGAAACTATTGATCATCATTCTGTGTACATCTTTCGGACAAGTAGGGTTAATGGAAAGTGTTAAATAATATCTAATAACAGCATTCAATGTAAAATATATCATTAGACTAACAACTGCTAATAAAATGTTATCTGTGATCAAATTAAGATGAGCTCACGCATTAAAAAGAATTATTGAATAAACTTCTGGATGCATTACTTGCAGTATACATCAGTGACTACCACAACTAGAGAAAGTCATTGCATGTAAATTATTTCAAATGCATGCATTACTTAATGACTGCCATACCCTATAAAAGAGCTTGCATGGATAGACATGCTAACCATAAGTGGATCATCTGTATATGGAATAGAATGAAATATGAGACTTTCGGTGGGTATATATTGTGAATTAGATAAATGAATATAGTATGTAAAATTAAAATATAAATACGGAAATTGAAGGGTTAAGCAAAGTGTTAAACAGCAAGTGATAGTTTCTTTGTGGACTTATTATTGTGAGTGATCTGTAACAAAGATGGATATTAAGTGTTCGATAAAACATTGTGTATTTCGAAGACTCAATCATTAAAAAAATATAAAAAAATATCAACTAACGGTGCTTGATGGAATTTCAATATGAAATTAGAATTGTTGAGATTTTGTACATTTCCATGTATTTCGTCACTAACGACCCGGGATTTGCCTTTCGGCATCTTCGGGCATTCAACCACGGGACCCATAATGCGTTTGTTTTCCCAACTGGGATTGGGTGCCATTGTTGTGGTCAATCCAGGTGTCACGAAATACATGAAAATGTGCAAAATCTCAACAATTCAAATTTAAAGAAATCATTAATAAAAGTATGATTTTTTTATTTCAAATATTACATATCATTAGTATTACTACTTATTGATGGTTGTGTAACTTTGTTAGAATATAAAAGCTGTTTTAATTATAATAAATTCAGTGTTTTTATTGTAAACATAACAGTGACAGTTGTGCAATATTATAAAATAGCTGTGAATGAGTTATTTTGGTGTGATACAGAACAACTAACTCTAAAAATTGCATTAACGAAATATTTAGTGTTTCAAATGTTTAATTAATATTATTAATTATTTCAATATCAGTGAAAGTGATTTTATTCTATCTATTCAGCGACTGTCGTACTTATGACCGTTTTGTATCTAAGATGTCACTAGATCAGTGTATTCGTTCGTTTCCCATTTGAGATTATTGCCAAAAATTAAAATTTTGCACGTCATTCTTCTTCTCTTGTCTATTAAAAAGTAGATTTGAATTTATTTCTGCATCAATACTGCATCCAGAATAATACATTCAGGTGGAAGAATTCTATACCAGCTTCGTTTTCTTCTAATTTATATTTTAATTACACGACTTACATTACATGCCCATTTTTTATTTAAATAATAGATATTTTCGTTTTCCAATTCCATCTAAATCAAAGCATTTCAGTTGTACCGATATCAATTGTGTTCATATCCATAACGGGTCTAATTAAATGGGTAGACTTCAAATAACAACTGTCACATTTCACATTTGATATATTAAAAAAATCTTATTAAAAATGTTAGGACATTTTTGATTGTTTCTCAAATAGAATCGTATAAATATGCAGCATGCGATGTCGCGCATAACTCAAAATTATGTAAATTCATCACAGTATACAAAATAGAATATTGAGAGAATCTTATCCAACCAACTAGCAACATTATAAACTCGTTTAGGTAAATTAACTCAGTAGATTACTCAGTATTGAATATAGATATATAGCTGAAAATTATAGGTTGTAGTTATATAATTATCCACTACATGCCTTAAATCTTGTAGAACTAAATACTTTTATTTTTTACCGTATTATAATGGAGTTCTATCAAGTAAATGCCAAATCAATCAATAGATTAATCAGTCACTTTAAACGTGTTAACTGTCGATTCTTGTTGGAAAAGCATTATATTTTAAAAGATAAAACACAATTTGTTTGTACTACTTCCATATGTTTATAATGATCATGACCAGTTTCGCTCATCACAAGCATTATGAACTGATTAAAATACAAACATAACATTGCAATTTACATAAAAAATAAGGTATATGAAACAATTGGTTCATGAAATAAGACAAGAATTTACTGATCATCAAATCAATTATACATAAACCAAATAAAATATTCTACAATTAAAATATTGAAGAACTCTTACAAATCAATAAATACTAATCTGAAATCACAAATACAGCTACATTAAAATACAATGAAAAAAGCTCTATTTACATAAAATTAAATGTCAATATATCACAACGTATATAAAACAGTTGGTTCATGAACGAAGATAAGAATTTACAGATCATCATACAAATTATATATAAACGAAATTAAATAGTCTGAAGTTGAAATGTTAAGGACCTCTTACAAATCAATAAATACTAATCTGAAATAATAAATAAAGCTGCATTAAAAATATATATTACTTAGTTATTTTCAATCTAGTAAAAATGAATAAATTTTTCGTAATGTTTCACAATTAAAGAAACAATATAAATAATTTTCATTTTTTATGTGAAATATTATTTCACAGAAGAAATGAAAATTATTTAGTTTGTAAAGATTTCTTACAGTTATGGTATTTGTTGGCTGCCATATCAGTTGGAGAGTACCTGAATAAATAACTAATGATTCTAAATCTACAAGAGCGCATATCAAAGTATCAATTATAAATAAATACAAAATCACTGAAATAGTTTTCAATCAAATTTTAATATATCGCTAATTAGATATCTATAAAGGAAAACCATTTTCCAATTATTTGTGACACCGAAAAATGTAACCAACGACTTTGAGAAATTTTAGAAGTTACTTTAAAAACACAAATTTAATTAGTTTCGTATTACTTTAAGAAGCTTGGGATTTACGTTGAAAGTATATTAAGCTTTCAATTTCTTGAATACTTTTGGATTCAAGTGATTATGTGTGAACAATGTGTTTTTTTTCTTCAGATTTTTCTATTGTACAGTAATCATAATTTGCAATGGTTAATGAGCTGTTTTGATAACCATGCATGGCTGTTGCAAACAGCATATCAATATTATGTTAATGAGCACTTAAGTACATGCAAGCAGTTATTGAAATGGATTCTGTTCATGCAATGAGTGATTTTGGTCACTCAAACGTGAAGCAAACATTCATAAATAAACAAATACAAGAATATAAAATTTCTTAACTCGTTCTAATTACCATAGCTATCTACATAATTAAATTTAAAAAAATTTGCTTGTAGATATTTTCTACTGTTACATTTTCACAAATATTTCAAAACTTTTCGAATTAGTGATTTTATTGTAGCTATTTTTTTACTTTGTTCACAATCCACTTAATGCTTAAACAGTAAAACAGTAACATTTAAGATTGTATAAATAAATAATTTTATATTTATAATTAAGTTAAATAAATAGTGATTGCCAAAACTCTGTGAAGGATTAGCCAATTGATGTAACGCTCAAAATTGAAATTGATCAGGAGAGAGTTTTTATCGAAAACAAAATGGTGATTTGCGCTATGAATCTTTGAAATGCACTCCTGTAAATTGTCATATTTGCAGATACGGTAATTTACTAAGGGAGTGTCGATATAATAGTGGCTTAAATCAAGTGCCCGTGTCAGAATTTTTAAACCTAAAACCAATGTAGAATGATGCTTCCCTTCCAAAAAGTGATCAATTTATTTCTCTAATTTAAAGCCGGCCGAAACCGGCTCTATCGTCATTAAAATGAAATCCAATCATTAACTCATTTTCGTATTTTTTGAGGCTTACATAAATTGGCCAAAACACAGTCGATATAAAATATAACAAGATTTTTAGACAGAGAATATAAAATAATAGCTTTCACAAAAATGTGATATACTGGGAAAAATACTGTAGGGTTAGGGATTGTATTTGTGTGGTAAAATCTTTATCCCATGATTTTGACATTACACCAATTCTATCAGGGGCTCTCGAGTTTGCGGTGTTGCATATTTTTGACAGTAAATTTATTTATATGAATGACTTGCTATCAATATTTCATAACATTTTTTGTTATATGCTAATAATATTATAAGCTTCATTATCGATAATGTCGACAACTATTTAACAGAAGATATCAAATAATATTCATATTTAATATATCCGAATTAATGATTTTTCCAATGACTGTTTTAGGGGACTTTGCTGATATCATTGTTAACGCTTGTCGTTAACCAAGTGACATCAGATGAGTACAGAGTAGTCGCTGATCAAGTAGCTGAAGAATCACGACCCAGAGGTTATCGAGGACTTGTCGGTGCCACAGATCTTCCACCGGACACTGACCTAGAAAAATATGTTAAAAAGTACGGAGAAAAATCTCAAAAAACCAAAACTTACTATCTTTATGATAATCAAAACAATAATCAAATGCACAAACAAAAACATACATTCTCTCCCCTGACCCAAACAGACCGACAATACCTCAACCCTTTTCATGAACGACAGACCGACAGATTCCGTTTAGCCGAGGCAAGCATTCAGGTGTTGCCAAATGCACAAAATCAAAGCTCAGATGCCGTAGGTTGGATGCCTATCGTGCCACAAATACAACCTGACTATTACCGAAAACCCAGACAGGAGACTTACCGAACCGGACAGAATATCATATATGTAAAAAAAAAATCAAACAAAAGGCCACAGAGACAGTTGAGCCATTTGAACGGCGGTTACAGACCAATGATGCACCCTAGATACAATTCATACAACAGACACTTAGTTAAGAAAAAGACTGCTATGAAAAAAGGTAATTCTTCTGGTTTCAGTGGCATGGCGTCTAAGTTGAACTTCATATCGACATCGTCCAGATCCCCCAAAGAATTGGAAACATCAGAAACTCATCATGTGGAATACAAGACTAAAATCAAGCACCACCATCATCACCACCATCACAAATATGTGCAAACGGTTGTTAAAAAAGTTCCAGTCAAGGTTCCAGTAAAAGTGTATGTTCCGAAACCTTACCCTGTAGAAAAGAAAGTACCGTATCCGGTTGAGAAGATTGTACATAAAATAATTGAGAAAAAAGTTCCATATCCGGTAGAAAAGAAAGTACCATACCCTGTGGAGGTTAAAGTACCTCAACCTTATCCAGTCAAAGTAATTGAAAAAGAATATGTTCCAAAACCATACCCAGTAATCAAACATGTCCAAGTAATAAAACATGTTGAGGTAAAAGTACCTGTTCCTCATCCTGTACCCTATCCGGTAGAGAAAAAAGTACCTTATCCAGTGCATGTGAAAGTTCCGTACCCAGTAGAAAAGAAAGTCCCATATCCCGTTGAAGTAGAAAAAAAGGTACCATATCCAGTTAAAGTTTACATTCCCAAACCATACCCGGTTGAGAAAAAGGTCCCATATCCCGTTGAAGTCAAGGTTAAAGAACCGTATCTCGTTTATAAAAATGTGCCGATCCCAGTTAAGGTTTACGTAGATAAGCCTTATCCAGTACCAGTACCGAAGCCATATCCGGTAGAAGTTGAGAAAAAGGTTCCTTATCCAGTCGAAGTTGAAAAGAAAATTCCCGTACCTGTTAAAGTTTATGTACCTCAACCGTATCCAGTAGATAAGCCTTATCCTGTTTTTGTTGAAAAAGGGCATGACTATTCAGCGATACCTGTAGCGTACGACGAAACAAATTACTATGGTCATTCCTAATAAGTGAATAAATCTATAAATTATTTTTAATTTTATCCTGTGGGTTATCTTATTTTTGTGAAGGTGGTGATGTTATATACATGGGAGAAATAAATGAATTCTGTGATAAAGGTCTTGCGGTTTTATTTTCATACTGTAATAAGAAAAACCCCCTTCTTGCTTTTCAGAAAGTGTAAGAATGGGCTACGAAAGAACTGGTAGTTTTTATCAGGCCAGTGGCTCGGTAGACAATGTTGTGCTCTTCGATGGTGGCGTCTAAGTGTTTGAGTCCCAGTACAAACACTTTCATAGACTGATTTAATGGATTTAAGTTAAAAGGCACACATGTCTGTGATGTCTGAAATTCCTTCCCACTCATCCAATCCTAAAAAACGGGGTGTAGAAAAAGCAATAAGCTTACTGCTGGTCCTGTCCTAGCTCCATCCATCTACCATAATTCTCTACAAAAAAGAGGGTGCTTGAGGAGCTGAATAACATGCAGTTCTCGTAGGAAAACTTCCCTACCTTTATTAAAATTTCATATGCTCCACATTGGGAGTGAGCATGGTAAAAAGATACTCTCTTCAGTGTTGAATAATGGGGGAATGGGAAGGATTGAAAATATCAACGAAATTTGATTTCGATTCACAATCAATGTATGAAAGTATTCATTTAAATATTTGAAAATATGTAAACTCTCTCTCTCTCTCTGTGAATCGTTTGCATCAAGAATACTGATAGGTGGCACTACCATCTGGTAATAATTTATAGTTTAATTATATTGGCATAAATGAGTGAATCAAATTTCGTTCTGACTCGTTTAATGAAACGATTTTAATAGAAAAAAAGAAATGATACGAAAAAACGCGTTAAAGTGAAATCGCGTAGTCAGATATAATAGGGCATTTTTGTTTCTTTTTCTGAAACTGACAGTGCTGCCAACATAAACAAAACGTCAAAGCACGTGCTTTCAAATAGTTTTTTCTCGAATTTTAACAGTGTGATATTATTGCAACTGGACTGCACTGCACTGGAGCATTTTGCAAATCGTTTTCTAGCGGTAGATTTATAAAGGATTGCTCATTTCTTAAATAAAAGATCAAATGGTTGCAAGAAAAAAAATCATAATCAGGCTTAAATGGGTGTTGACAGTGCCATAATGTAAATCAATTTTGTTACTGTGCTTTCATATTAAATTGTGTAAAATAAATCTAGATAGCTTAAGTACAACGAATTGACATTAATTAATAAAAATCATACTTAAAATTTGGCTCAGTATTTATTCTATAATATATAATAGAAGAAACGAAAAATCTTAATTTTTAATAAAAACAATATTACGATATCTATAATTAATTTGTGTTTGTAGGAAAATTAGTATTTCTTAAAATCAGGATAATTTCAAAGACACATTTTCAACCAAGTAATAAAAAATGGTTCTAGGAAAAAAGCGAAAAGGAAAAAACCAGACACGGAAAAAACTGGACATGGAAAAAACCGGACACGGAAAAAAACGGATATGGAAAAAAGCGGACACAGAGTAGAAAAAGTTTCACATTTGAAATACTTCCTATCGTTTCATGAGTTTTTTAGCTTGAAAAATTGTTAAATCAGATTTTTAATTTTCGATAACGTCAAATAATAATTTTCAGAAACTCAGAACGTCCGACGACGAAAGATTCATTTGTTGCGTTCTATCTTTGTTTGAAAGTGTTGAGTTGTCGATAAATTGTATCGAGACATTTATATAGGTTATTTTTTGTATTATTAGGTTATAATTTCAATTTTCAATGCTGTGCGGGAGTATGATCAGACAGATGATAAGATAAAGTACTTAAAGAAGTTAGTCAACTTACAACAATAGTTCCCTAAAAGAGTACTACCCAACAAAATTTCTTTTAGGAATGCTATCTTTTTATTCTTTTGACGCACGAAGATCGTTTTCGATTGTAAAGCATTTCTCTCTTGTTCTTCGGGGACGAGTTTATAATCCTGAAAATCTGATGACTATTTACTTACATGCTCCCAATTTTTATTTACGAGGCCGAAACCATAACCAAGCAACTTTTATTCTTAAAACTTGTTCTTCGTGTCAGTCATTTGAGTCACCAGTTGCAATTGCCGTTTGGCTGATCAAGCAGTGCTCCGCAACCAGTGTGCCGCGGCCCACCCACCGTGGGAAAGGGTGTTGGTCCGTGAAGTAATAGTGTCGCGTATACGTGTTAGATCCGACTGCAGGCCAGGGTTTGTTACGAGGAGTGGTTGTCCAGGCCCTCGGGTACTCAGTCCACCCGAAACTCAGTTTCGTAGTCACGCCCTGCACATGCTGTGAGTATTTTGCGAATTACGCAACAGTTAAATTCAATATTGAAGCCGCGTAACGGCTCGCAGATAAGGCGGAGACACTGGTTGCCTAGGCTGGATCCAGGCATCGCCCCTCCCTACGCCTAGTAGTCGAGGAATGTGTTTATTTTGAATTGCGCAATTTTTTTCTCACCTTAGGTTAAATTCATTTATGTTGTTGTCAGTATTTGTGTTATTATTATCTATGAATAAATGTGTAAGCTCCGGGTGGGCATACATGTACAAACCGAACGCGATTTTGTGAAAAGAAAACCCTTGCTTGCATTTCCCCTCCCTATAGCTCTATTTCCTTCTGAGGTAGAACCGTCTCTTTCTTGTGAAAAGGAGACTAGTGAGACCTTTCTCATGTTTTAAAATTCATTACATAAAAGTGTAACAATAGATACACAAAATCGTTAATCGAAGTTACATTCAATAATGAAAATGATTAAAAACTCAAATCCCTTTAAAATTATGTAAGTGAACAGTTTTATTTTAATGTAATACTGGAGCAAAAAATCATCAAGATACAAAAAAAAGTCATCTGTATTAATCTATCAAAAATTTGTTTATGTTCACCACTAGCATTCTTTACAATTATGTTATTATCAATCGTCATATCAAACAGTCTTTGTTCACACATTCTAACGTAACATCTTAAACGAATCAATTACTAAAATTACTAAAAGTGTTTCTTATTCACTAATCACTATATTAAAATTTATTTAGATCAAAATCACACAGGATAGGTTACAAAAAAACGTAACAGTTTTTATTAGTCTCTTAATTCCAAAAACACCACACTCATTAAGCTGGAATATCAACCTTTACGGCCACAATAAGCGAACCCGTGCAACTATTTTACGCAACTCTCAGATTTCGGTTCCGTCTTCTCCCTCTTCCTCAAACAGGGGTTCGTTGGGATAGGCGAGGCTCTTCTTTTTAGGCTTGTGTGGAGGTCGCGGAGAGATTTTACTACTCCTTCCCATAGTGTAGATTGAATCGTGCGATCTGCCATTGCCTATAGGAGTTGAAGTTCGTCTATCGTTATCGTCGTTCGGATCATATCTTTTGAGGTTACCGGTTTCAAGTGGGTTTTTTTTTCTGGGCTCTTGGGACCCAGCGGCGCTGGGAGATAACTGCAAATGCAAACCCTCCACTTCCGGAGTAAGAAGAGCAGGGGTGGTACTGGCATTCGACCCGGTGGTAACACGCGCCCTTCTGGGTATCGTGACATAACCTTGTCTCGGCACAATGGGTGGACTGACCAGTGAAGAGAATAGAGACTGAGAACGATCGTATGGAAGACTTCTGTACCCGTGGGGGTTCTGCGGGTAGTTTGACGAGTGCAGAGGACTTTGAGCATGGACATGCAGTAGTAGCCGGGAGATGTCCGGTGTCGTTGACAATAAACTGGTCGCAGAGGAAGTTTGGCCTCCCCTCGGAGGGAATGAGAAAAGATCAGGTGGGTATTGAGCTCGGTTGCCTGCTCGGAGGTTGTCCATCGAGTATGTCTTTCCTGCCGATCTTGGAAGCTGATCTAAGATGTCCCTAGAATGGCTTTCTTCCTCATTTGGAGCTGGAACGTAGAAGAATATAATGTAATACTCCCGAAGAGGCAGGGGTAGAGAAGAAAAGCAAGCACACTCCACTTTCTCTTACAGTCACAGCAGCAATCGGCTTCAGGTCGGAATAAACTCTCCGGGCACATTAAACCCCCAAAATCTCAGAGGTAATATCTTCTTTATTGCAGTTCAGTGCTTGGTAATACAATACAGGTTCTCAAGTGATTTCAATCAATACAATTGATACAGCTTACAAATGATTTCTTCCATTTTTGACAAGGCAAACACTCTCTTGCGGGAATGAGAACCCGGTTCTCAAAGCGCCACAAGAACCCGTCGGTATGGACGGATCGAGTTGCTACCCATGTAACGGACTAGTCCACTCTGTTTTCAAATATATATTTTTAAAATGCAAAATGCGACCATTCCAAAGTCTCACGGAAAAAATCGAAAATGGAATGGGCCAATTCGATGAATTCTACTAGATAGAATAGGCAGGTAGGACTCGAGTGACCACTTCCGTCCCTAGTAAAAAAGTTTTTGCTGTATCCCGCGGCTAGGATATTAGCAGTCGGTTTTGAGGTTCTCAGGCTGTCAAAAATACGAGGAACTACGGTTCATTGCATACTGTAAAAAGTTGTATAAATTTATTAATTGATTTGTCAAAGACTTTACATAAATATAAATATGGTCTTGCCGTCTTAGAGACGGCTGGCCACGATTTTGACTTTTTGAAGGCCAAGGCTCCGCCCAATAAGTTTTGGTGGTGTCAAATGAAAAAATATAAAACTGAACGAGGAACACATGGGAGCTGCTTTATGTGAAGCAGGAACGAGAAAATTTCCATTACCAGTTCGTTTTCTTTAAGCATTCTTCTTAAAAAGTTGAGCGAGACCTATTATCTGTGTAGTGACGTCGGTCAGTGTGCCCTGATTTTTATTTAATAATTCGGACATCAAGCATTTGTACAGACGTTAACTAATTACCAAGGGAGCGTTTAAGAAAACAACAAAAAACACTATTTGCGATCTTAAATATGTTTTCACCATTCCTGAATACAAAATTTAAAAAACAGCTAACATACAAACAAATCTGCTTAAAAACGAAATATCGTGGCCTAAATATAGTTACGCGATGTCAAAATTTCGACAGACAGAAACTACGATCATAATACATAACCATAAAATACCTACAGGATATTTTCCAAGCTTAATATTATTATGTTCAAAACGCGTGATAATATTCCCTAATATCCAACTTTTGTGTAATAATTTCTTCAAAGCTATGTTATCTTGAAAACAAGCAGATGTGATTGGCAAGCATGCATGATTTCGTAATAAATAAAAGCTATCCAATAATCATTAAATTATGATTTAAAAAAAAAGTCATATTATGTTTTTTTAAAATGACCGAGGATGGTAAAAAGAAAAATAAACGAAAAAGATAAAGTCTATTTGATAGATAGAAGCGCGAGAAACAGGATAAGTAGTACATAGTAATTGTAAAATTATTAGAGCTTGGCCTTGGTAGTACGTGGTACGGTCATAATAAATCAATGTGAAAACATTGCTTACCAAATACGGAATCGTTATCCAGTAAAACTTTACTCATCTCGGACATCTCGGTGGCAACACATGTAACTGAAAAAAGAGAACCATATCGTCTAGGAGGTTTTTTGATTGGATTCACTGTGGTCATAAGGCTTTTCTGCAATTTCAGTACGACAGAGCTT
This sequence comes from Himalopsyche phryganea, assembly GCA_022494535.1. Taxonomy (NCBI): domain Eukaryota; kingdom Metazoa; phylum Arthropoda; class Insecta; order Trichoptera; family Rhyacophilidae; genus Himalopsyche; species Himalopsyche phryganea. The sequence continues at coordinate 2,854,515 of JAGVSL010000060.1, read as the reverse complement.
TCGATGAAGGCTTCTCCGTTAGAAGAATGCATAACCGAATGGAGTTGTTTTTCATTATCAGACCACCCGCAGTATATTTTGTAAACTGATAGGGCAACAATCAAAAAGAAGGCTGTTACTGTTAGCCAAATGAAGATATTCACGTTTGTCTCTTCACTGTAAGTTGTCGTTGCCCCAGGTATTCTATTCACAGTAACTGATACATTCCGTTCTTCGGATCCAGCCGGATTCGTTGCAATACATTTATATTCACCTGCGTCTTTGTAATCTACGCAAATTATTGTCAAATTTGTCCATCCAGCAGATACCCCGTTAGTTTTTGACTGTTTAATTTCATATCGTTGAACCAAGTGATTCTTCAGTGGATCTGCATCTAGAATTCTAGAATTTTGTACCCAATTAACCTTAGGTTTCGGGTTGCCGACTACATTACAACTCAAGGTGATATTTTCACCGCAGGCCTTGACAGTGGATCTTTGGGATAGTTCTAAAATTTTGGGTCTACATGCAAAATCTTCAGATGTGAGTTCAATCCAGAGTTTGCTGCTCAACTTCTTTGGCTCGGCACACGCCGTCGGCAGCGTGTTGAGATTACGCTCAATAACCCAATTTCTAAAAGATTGCAGATTGCAATCACATTTCCAAGGATTTTCGTGCAAAGCAAGACTTGCCATACTTTTTAATTTGTTTATCGTCTCAAGTTTTACATACGACAAATTATTGTTTTGTAAAAATATCGTCTTCAATATTGGCAGATTTCTAAAACTGTTTGTGCCGAGCTTGTAAATAGAATTGTGTCTTAAATCGATCTTCTGCAAAAACGGAAGATCGTTAAACAAGCCGTCTTCTATTCTCTCCAGCTTATTTTCACTGAGTATCAAGTGCCTGAGTTTTACGGTTTCATTAAATGTACTAGGATGTAGAGTTTTGATGTTATTTTTAGATAAGTCAAGTTCTATCATGATGCTTAATCCGCTGAAGCCATCTTTGTCGATGGTCGACAGCTTGCAGTCGTGTAGCCATAGTTTCTTTAAATTGCAAAGACCGACAATTTCAAAGGCCCTCGGAGATATCTCGATGAGTGGATTGTTAGACAGATCGATGTTTTGAATTTCACTGCTCAGTTTGTTGGGAACTTTATTGAGTTCTCGCTGTGAGCAGTTGGCAGCTTTGTTTCCTGACTGCCATTTGCAGTCGCACGTCGTAGGACAGTCGACGGTGAAGTCTGCGTTTGCATATCTGACGGTCAGAACGAGTGTTAACGCGCAAGCACTGACTCGGAGCGCCCTCATCGCTTTTGTTATCGACACAGGGTCTCAGGTAAGATCCAAATGATTGTATTTGCGATTATTCTGTAAACATATGAAACAAGTTAAAGTTTTTAGGTGGCAAATAAGCATATGTGTAAATATATACCAATATAAAGAATTAGTATATAACTTTCATATTCTTGTTTTACTATACCGGCTCCCAATGTAGAGCATATGGATTAGAATGGACAATTTATAAGACAATTGCATGGTATTCAGCCACTCCACTTCTCATCTCCGGAAAGAAAGCTGCTAAAAGATGGGCCTTGAACAGGACCAGTAATTGCCTAATCGCTATTATTGTAACGCCATTTTATATTCCCTCATGTGAATTATTACAGAATCGAATTCATCTTTTCTATCAATATTTTGAATAATTGAGAAGTGTATTTGAGGCTTTTACTCTTTGTGAGAAAACCGCAAAAAACGACTTTGATAGTTTTTTATGACATAAATGTTTATTTTAAAACTTTATTAAGAACGTCAAACATGAGAATTACCTATTTAATTAAAAACAAAATTCAACCCAACTAAGACTCCCAATACGAAAAAAAATTCGAATCGGGTTGGTCAATGTCGGAGTCGCAAATAAACACCCATATAGTGATCCTCCGTGGTTCTTCAATATCAAATTAATAAAAATACCTTTTATAACCAAGATATTATGTTTTAACCCTCTCCTGAATAAATAAGTTTTGTGACATTTGTTGTTTTTAGGCCAAAGTCTTCAATTGATTTGCTCATCTATGAAATAAGATTTCAAATAAACAAAATAGGGCATAAAAATTAGGTTAAGACTTATCGAAGGTTTGATAAAATTAAGAATATAAAAGCAATGCATCTTTGTGTTTATTCCTATTCAAAGAAAACAATATCACTGTCATATTGAATTAATTTGAAGAACAATTAGTCATTATTTAGAAAAATATATTTTAATATAAAAATAGATTGAAAATTGATAACTTAGTTATTCCACTTGGTTTATCACTAACGTGACGCGTTTCGCCTCTTTAAGAAGCATCTTCTAACTAACCGTATCGTATGGTTATTTACTTCTAAGGTAAACGATGATTTTATTCTTAAAAGGGTGGAATTGAACCCGGGAATTGAACCCGAGACATCCGTAACCGTAGCCAGCGACGCTACCAGCTGCGCCACGGACGCCGACAATACGAATTAAAAACGGTATTTAATTCACGAGCTATGTTTTAAGCAGAACAGGCGGCTCGCCATTATAAAATTTATTCCTTTTGGGTATTTCACATCCAGGTGCCAGTAATTGATTTGTTTATAGTGTAAAAAATGTTTATAGCTTACCCCCTTCCACACGTCCAGTAGAATGTAATAAACCCACCCCTACCCTTTAAGAATAAAATCATCGTTTACCTTAGAAATAAATAACCTTACGATACGGTTAGTCTGAAGTTGCTTCTTAAAGAGGCGTAATGCGTCACGTTAGTGATAAACCAAGTGGAATAACTAAGTTATCAATTTTTAATTTAATTTTAGATTCCACAAAGTTACCGCCGAATTCATAGAAAATAATAAAGTACATTTTGTTTACTGCATTAATATAAATTATATTACTGTTAAACGGAAGACAATGGTATGTCATATTTCACGATTACTAACTATGCAAGAATAGCTTAAGTGCTTTATAAAAGACTTGCATAATAAATAGTTAACTGCGCTATAAAAGTCTTGTATTTATTATGTATATATTTGTATTATGAATACTCAAAACGTATTTAAAAATTTAAATATGTTCATAAAGAAAAAATACAGTTCAATCTATAGAATAAATTAATTTCGATCAGTGGCTCTAATTATGAGCGATAAATTATAATTAATTTCAATGTTATATGTATTGATTAATATGAAAAGTAATTTAGATAGACAGTGGCACCACACCGTTAAGAAACGTCCCGAGTCTAGCATAATAGTTGAAAAAATCATGACGACACTTCATACGAGAACTTATAACAATGAAACACCCCGAGTCACTAAGCCGATATTATGAATAAAAATTAATATACTTATTATGAACTGAAATATAAGCCATGATAAGTATTAAGCCCGAGATAACTGAAATCTTATTTATATGTAGATAAGCTATCTTAACTTCGGTTGAAAGTGTTTTTCATATTGTGCAATTTAAAAAAAAATGTATAATTTTATTTGAGTCACTGAGTCGCTAAACATGCTTCTGGCAATTTTTCAGCAAAATAAGTTTTTAATCAAACGATAGATCTATCAATTTTTCCAGTTGCAAGTCTAAAATTTCTTACTATTTCGTCCACTGTTCGAAAATTAAAAATTTTTAAAACTTAAAAATGTCCCTTTTTTACACAATCTCGATCCTCGTTGTACACGGTCGACGCGCTCCGAAAAAACAGTGTACAAGAATATTTAACTTTTACTTATACACCGGAAGACACAAAATAATTTATATTTAAAACTGTCATACTGCCCATAACAGTTTTTCGTGATTTACTCAAAAGTAAAAAAACCTTTGGGAGCGTGTTAAATGACTCATTTTTGGTTTTTTAGCTATTTCAAAAACCAAATCAATAGTGTCCCATCACTGCTAAATGGTTAAGAACCTCTAAGCCAGTGGTAAAGGAGCATAATTGGCTAATATTAAAAATAAATATTTGCTGCTATTTTAAATTCATCAATCAAATTAATAAATGAAATTTACTTATTTTTGTTTGTGGTGTGCCGTGTGGTAGGTATGTGTAAAGTGGTTCATACTGGCGCGACGTCACAAATATGGCAAAAATCATACTACATCAGCCGTCTGGGGAGTGCAGAAAACTTAGCATGTCGGAATAAGGTTAGGTTAAGTTTGGCTGCCTTGCTTATGCGATCAATGATATTTTGGATTCATAGACGCGTTGCCGTTTTTGGAAAATACAAAAGTCAAAAGTAGTGAGGTTATAAAAAAAAAGAAAATCCCTACAAATTTGAGTGTGTTGAAATTCAATTATATATTCCCGCCAAGGTGTTTGACATTCGTTCGAAATTATGAATTTGTGACGTATTTTCCAAAATTAAATTAAATCCCGACAATTTGAATGTGTTCGAAATAAAAAAACCGTAATTTTCATGTAAATTGTAACCCAAAAGAATAAAGGCAAAACATATTTTAAAGGAAAAAAACGTTTCCTCGTTGGAGAATCGAACCGAGGTCGCCTGCGTGACCCACTATGGGATTTTTGGCGATGGTAAGAAAAATTTATATGAGCTTGAATATATATAAACTTTTATAATATGAATTTTCAAAATGTTTTCAAAAAAATACCCGGTTAAGAAAAAGGTACCGAAAAAGGTAAAAGACGTCAAGGTCTGTCAAGGTCAAGAACTGTCTCTCATTTTTAAGAAGGGCCAATCCCATTTGAGGTCTACGTCAAAAAGTCTCATCCTGTACTAATACCGAAGCCATATCCAATAGCAGTTAAGAAAAAAATTCTTGATCCAGTCGAAATTGAAATAATCTCTCGTCCCTGTAAAGCAGTGATTCCCAAAGTAGTTCTTACGGACACCCGTGTGACCGCTGAGGGGGTCTGTGGCAAATTAAAAATAATTTGGAGGTGTGTCGACAATGTTGGGGGGTCCGCGAGAGGTTCAATCTAAAAAAATAACTGTGACACATTTTCATTATTATAGAAGTTGAAATAAATTGGTACCGATTTGTTGGGTACTAGACTCTTTAGCAAGAATATCCACAAACTTAGTTGTATCCATACTAATGGAGGAAATTTGTTGAATAACCCACAAATAAGGGAGCGAAAAATGTCGGAACAAGATACGACAAATTTTGGTTACAAAAACAGATAACAATTTTATATCGTTCATCATTGCTCACTGTACAGAGGGTCTTGTTGCTTTCCCGTCGTCCTACTTAGTAAACGTGGATTTAGTACAGTTATGAACTTCATCATACTTTAAATATCAAAATGTTTCATTTGGACTTTATTTATACATAACCATTTAAAAATTCAATACATCAAATTTAAATTTACATTTTCTTTATCATGCAGTTAAGTTATTTTACTTACGGGGTTCGTGGTCAGGTTTTTTCTTTAAGAAGGGGTCCATGAGCATAATAAGTTGTGGAACCATTGCTGTAAAGTGTAATGTACCTCAACTGTATCCTGTAGATACCTAAGCCTTATTATGTTTATGTTGAAAAGGGGCATGACTTTTCTGCGATACTCATGGGATACGACAAACATGCTACCATGGTCATTCCTTCAAGTGAATAAATTTATTATTTTTTTAAATGTTGTTATTCTGTCGGCTATTTTATCATACTGACAAGTGGCACGAACACCTAGAAGTAATTTACAGTTAAATCATATTGGTATAAATGAGTCAATCCACAATGAAAATTTTTTCAAATGTTCAATTAAGGCTATGGAAGATGATATAATTATGTCGGCGCAAGCGACATTCTGGCTATCCAAAATTGAAGCATGTCATATAGAAAACAATGAATTCAAACATTAAATAGTGTGAATCCTTCTGTAAAAACAAAATTCATTAGTTTCAACATAGCCTAAAATGAAAGACTTTTCTATTTATATTTTTTTATTCAATATTTTACACAATATTAGATTTTTTTGGAACACATATAAATTTTCTTTTACATTCTTATCTTGAATATTTCCAACTGTAACATAGGTAGGTACTATTTATCTATAATCGTCACTTTCCAAACTAATTATTGTGTTTTATTTAGTTCTTTTAATGTCTATCTAATTATAAATGGATAAAACGTAAAAAATATTTACATTTATAATCAAAAGCATAAATGATTAATGCATATAAATACAATAATAAGTAATAAGACAGATTTATAAAAGAGGAAAATCGCAGCATAATAATAATAATAATAATATTGACGGAAATATTATTTAAATGCAACAAAAGGAATATTTCCAAAAACATGAAGCCTAGGCCTATATAAAAATTTATCAAAAATCATAAATGAGCACAAAATGTTCATGCTTAAGTATGAATAGACAGTTTTATATGAGAATGTAAATATATAGAACGAAGTTGTATAAATAATGAGCGAAAGAAATAATTTCTAGTATCATTATATATAAAAAAGCTAATCTAATCTTGTTTCAGTTATTTAAATGAATCATGTCCAAAAATTGTAGTAAACGTTTTCATAGATAACTTATTACAGTGTTCCGTAGATAATTTATTACATTCTAGGAAAACTTTTTGACATCACCTGTTTTGACGTTTTGTTTATGTTGGTAGCACTGACAGTTTCAAAAAAAGAATACAAATGAATCAATATCAGACTTAAAATTTGATGAAAACTGACAGTTCTACGACCGCCAAAATGAAGACATCGGCTTGAGATGCAAAACTTTACTGGCAAAAACATTGTTGCCATCTATTCCTACTTCCAGAACATTTTAATCGACATTTACATTATTCAAAAATAAATAAAACCTATACAAGCATATTTCACAATATTCAATCAAATATTTACTCATGCACAAGATAAATAATAGATTATAGTCGAAACATTTTTTTATAAAAATACATTTTGGTCAACTTTTAAATTACATATAGGTAATATATATTTTCTCTATTAAAAAAACAATTGCAAACATTGATGCTTTTAATAGAGCGGATGTGTCAAAGTATAATGTATAAATATCTTAAAGTAGCATAAACAATTTACAGATAAAACATGCTAATTGATTAAAAAGAATTCATATCAGTGAAAAGGATTTTACTTGTTCAAGTGTTAATTTTTATAAAAAGAAAATACTTGGTCACATATATTCCTACAGTCCTTCAACACATTCAATGTATTGAATAATATAGATTGAATGAAAAAATCACCAAAGAAAATTTGATTTGGTTATTACAGAATGAGGAAAACAGTATAACTGCGCAATAAATTATTTCTCAACATATTCACAAAAATAATTGTAAAGAGTAATACTCAAATCATAAGGATGTGGTATTTATGAAACAAACCTGCTTCAATGATTTTCACATCCTCATGCAAACATTTATATATATATTTGATAAAAATAGGCATAGCATTTTTTAATAGGTGAATAATAATTCATAATATCCATGTCCACTATTTACAAGGAAATCTTAGATATAATTAATTAATAATTACTGTAATGCTAATTATCGTATTTAGAGTAATTTACAGATTTAAATATTATTTAGTAAATCTACTTAGATAAGCACTGTACACAAGGAGAAAATATGTTATCAATGTTTTTACATGTTGTATAAAAAATCTGACCTTAACTCTACAAGATTTAAAAATACTTAGGCCTTTTCTCTACATACAAATATGTCTAGCTAGAAAGCGCAAACATTAATGTGAACTAAACCAGTCTCATAATTTTTATTTAGTTATACTAAGCTTACATCCCAGAAAAATATAAATTCAATGGACAACACTGAGAATTCCGTAACATTACATAATTTATTCCTTTACTGATGAGCATTTTTAAATCAATAATAATGGTTTTATCGGCAAGAAAAACAGCTCGTTAAAAGTAAATAATAATAATGAGGTGTCGGTTTTAAATTGGACAATAATTAGTTAACATCATGCCAAAGTATACATTGTGAAATTCAATAATTTACATGTATTTGTGTATATTTTTTCCCCGATATTAAGAAATAATAAAAAAATCACTTTATAAACAATGAAATCGAGTTGAAACGATCATACCAAATCACATCTTCAGTTAAATCTATTTCTTTAATTATAAATTTAACATAATGGAATCATTAACTCGTTTTCTTATATCAACCCACCATGCATGTGCGAAGAATCTAAGCAGGCCAAAATATTGGCTTGAGTACTTTCCAATTAAACCTTCAGAAATACTTAATAATTAAATAGTAAACCATTAAAAAAATGTTTCAAAATATGGAAACAAATATAAGATTATTTATTTAAAGACTATGCATCCATATCTAAGCTCTTTTGGCATACTAGGTAGTTTTTGAATAAATATGCTGGTTAAATGCATATAATAATTGAGTCGTCACATTCTCTTTCATTCTAATTTTAAGAATGAATATTTTCACATTAGAATGAATTCCTCGGAATCTGTGTGAATTTGTCAATTACGTGGCATAGGGGGATGAAAAAATAATATCTATCCCAGATTTTTATTCTCTATAACTGTTTGTTTCATAAAACTTTTCAGGTTGATAAATTGTTCAAATTGCTTCTGTCAAAAATAATAAAATGTCAACCAAAAATAGATCCAATGCAAATAGACAGTGATGGTAAATTATTATCTCTTCAGGAAACTAAAGGAAACATGAACTAAATGATCCCAGAATGTTAAGTGATCTTTGTAGATTAAGGGGATACTAGAAACACTACCGATTCCAAGCCTTAGTGGTTTCTTCGCTTTTGCATGACATGATGGTAGATTTAATGGCAGACTGAATATGATTTATGTGAAATTTTATGCATAAAAATCATAAATTCGCCAATCTGAATTAAAAAAAGACGGATTTTCTTAAAATAATTTTAAATTACCTAATCATCACTGTTGTTGAAAATGAACTATCTTTATAATATGAACATATGTTGAGATTTATTTTCATAGCGATACAGAGCCTAAATTATAACACTTTTTTGTTCACCAGGATCAGTCTAGGTACACACCTGGTCGTCCCAATGCGTTATGGATGCTAAGCAATAGATGAAAATCTAGTTAATAAATCTCACACAAATTGTAGTTAATAAATCTTTCGATCAGCAGTGTTTAAATAAAAAGTATTATTTCTTTTCGAAAATCGGATTATCTACTTCTGAATGGGAACATTTTGCAAATCGTTCTCTAGCTGTATATTTATTAAGGGTTGATGATAACTTACATAAATTGACAAACGGTTGCGAGAAAAAATCATAATCAGGTTTAAATGGATGCTGACAGTACCATAATGTAAATCAATTTTGTTATTGTCTTTTCATCTTAAATTGGGTAAAACAAATCAAACTAGATTACAATGAATTGACATTAATTAATAAAAATCATACTTAAAATTTGGCACAGTATTCATTCTATATAATTGAAGAAACAAAAGATCTTAATTGTCAATACAAACAATATTACGAAATTTATAAAAAAATTGTATGTACAGGAAAATTAGGTTCAATTTCTTAAAATCAGGATAATGTCAAAGACACATTCTTAACCAAGTAATAAAAATATTCTGTATTAATGTTTCAATTAAAAAGTTATTCAAGATTTTGTAAGTTAAATATTGTAAATGAGTAAACTACTGTCAATTAATAATGATGAAGTTACATTTAGTCCGACAGGAAGTTTGGAGACTAAACTGATACTTGGTATAATTTTATTCTCCAACATATTATCATACCAATACATGTGTATTTGGAAAGGGCGACATTTACTCTGTCTGTTAAGATGTCGAATTCTACATATGGATATTATTCAAACAATCAATAAATAAATTGTTATGCCATGCATCAATTAACTTATATCTATAGTCATAATAAATGAAATGAATTATGTTAGAATTGTCTCAAAATGTGTGAAGAACTATGACAAGACTTCCAGCTGTCGATTATTTATTAATAATGTTGTAAGGTTCATTATTTCATCAATCAAATTGTAACAACACATATACAAAATCATGTAAGTTACATTCAATGATGAAAATGATTAAGAACTGATATTCTTTTAAAGTTGTGTATGTGAACAGTTTTATCTTAATCATGTAATGCTAGAACAAAAAATCATCACGATACAAAAAAAAATTCATTTGTATTAAGCTACCAAACGTTTGTCTGTGTAACACTGTAGTATAAATTTAGTTCACCACTAGCTTTCTTTGCACTTATTATTATCAATCGTCCTAACAAACAATGTTTACATATTCCAACGTAACGTCTTAAACGAATCAATTACTAAAATTAATAAAAGTGTTTCTTATACACTAATCTCTATATTAAAATGTTTTTAGATCAAAGTCGCACAGGATAGGTTACAAAAAAAACACAGCAGTTTTTTCGTAGTCTCTTAATGGCAAAAGCACCACACTCATTAAGCAGGAATATAAACCGTTACGGCCGCAACAAGCAAATCCGCACGACTATCTTAAGCAACTCTCAGACTTCCGTTCCGTCTTCTCCCTCATCCTCGAACAGGGGTCCGTTGGGATCGGCAGGGCTCTTCTTTTTAGGTTTGGGTGGAGGTCGCGGAGGGATTTTACCGCTCCTTCCCATAGTGTCAATCGTGTGTGAATCGTGCAGCCTGCCATTGCCTATAGGAGTCGAAGTTCGTCTATCGTTATCGTCGTTAGTATTAAATCTTTTGAGGCTACCGGTTTCAGGTTGGTTTTTTCTTCTAGGCTCTTGGGGCCCAGCAGCGCTGGGAGATAATTGCAAATGCATAGAGTTTCCGTTCACTCTCGGAAGAGTTCCTCCTCCGTAGGGGGTGCTCGGAGCAGGAGAAGGTGCTCTTTCCATGTCTTCTACATTTGTGTGATGGTTAGGGAAAGGTCCTTGGTAACTATTTGGCGTCGCCGGTAATGGCCTTCCTCTCATTATAGGCGAAAGCTGTTGCTCTAATCCTGCTTTATTTAAAGAGAGCACCGAGCTTCCATCAGCTGTCGTTCGGAGTCCTAAATTGTCGTAGACGGGTTCTACGTATTCAACTCCCGGAGTAGGAAGAGCAGGGGCGGTACTGGCACTCGACCAGCTGGGAACACGCGGCCTTCTGGGTATCGTGACATAACCTTGCCTCGGCGCAACGGGTGGACCGACCGGTGATGGGAATGGAGATTGAGAACGAGAGTATGGAAGACTTCTGTACAAGTGAGGGTTCTGCGAGTAGATCGGCGAATGCAGGGGACTTTGAGCTTGGACTTGCGGCGGAAGCCGGGAGCTGTCCGGCGCTGTCGAGGCTGAACTTGCCGCAGGGGAAGTTTGGCCTCCCCTCGGCGGGAATGAGAGAAGATCTGGTGGGTATTGAGCTCGGTTGTCTGTTCGGGAACTGTCCACCGAGAATGTTTCTCTTGCACGTTTTGGAAGCTGATCTGTGAAGTCCATAGAACGGCTTTCGTCTTCATTTGGAGCTGGAACAGAAAGAATGTAACGATAAAAATTAAAACTATACGAGAGGAACACAAAGGATAATAATAAAATAAAGATTAATATAATATAATTTAAGACATCGACTGAAGGTGCTTGATGGAATTTCAATATCAAATTAGGATTATTGAGATTTTGTACACTTCCATGTATTTTGTCACTAACGACCCGGGTTTCGCCTTTCGGCATCTTCAGGCATTCGAGCACACGAATGGACTCGAACTCAGTTCGGGTCCATTAAGCGAGACCTATTCTCTGTGTAGTGGCGTAGGTCAGTGTGCCTTGATTTTAATTTAAAAAACGGACATTTAGCATTTTTAAGTCGTTAACTAATTACCGAGAGAGCGTCAAAGAAAATAGCGAAAATCGTTTTTTTCCCGATTTTTTTTGATATCGTCGATGTTCTGGAAGAAAACACTAAATTGAACAAATTACATATTGAGTTAGCTATACCAAAATGTTCCTTATTTCAAACTTTACTGTATAAAAAAAAGAACACAATTATTCTTTATAATTATAATTTTACTTAAAAACAGTTTTGTACACACAAACTAAATGAAAAATGTATAGGATTTCCAACATTTGAAAACTTCAAAGTCCAATTACTCAAAACTAGTATTTTTCAGTTAGTGTATTATTCCAGAACAACGACGACTTATGTTTAAAGCGCGTGACGATATTCCCTACTATTCAACTTTTGTGTAATAATTTCTTTAAAGTTATTTTACATTGAAAATAAGTAAATGTGATTTAGTATCCAATAATCATTGAATTATGATTTTCAACTGAATTAACGTGTCATATTATGTGTTTTATGACTGATAATGATAAAAAAAAAACAAAAATGTTAATATATCGGAACTAACGCGAGAATCAGGTGAAGTAGGCAGTATTAATAAAATGATTAGAGTTTGGGCTGTAAGGTGGCACGGACATAATAAATCTCAAAATGTTACTTACCAAAAACGGAATCGTTATCCAGTAAAACTTTACTCATCTCGGACATCTCGGTAGCACCACTTGTAACTGATGAAGGCATATCATATCGTCTAGGAGGTTTTGTGAGTGGATTCACCGTGGTAATAAGGCTTTTCTGCATTTCCGGTACGACAGAACCTTCGATTAGCGCTTCTCCGTTAGAAGAATGCATATCCGACTTGATGGGTCTCTTATTGTCACGCCGTCTGCAGTATATGCAAAATGATATGACAAGAATCAAAAAGGTCATAACGGCGATAACTATTAGCCAAATGATTATATTCGCCATTGGTTCTCCTCCATAGTTTCCCGTTGTTGCGCCAGGTGTTCTATTCACAGTAAGTGACACGCTCCGTTCTTCGACTCCAGCCGGATTTTTCGCAATGCACGTATATTCACCTCTGTCTTTGAAATCTACGCGAATTATTGTCAAATTTGTCCAATGAGCAGATACGCCGTGAGTTTTTGTCTGTTTAATTTCATACCGTTGAGCCAAGTGATTTTTCCTTGGATCCTTATCTAAAATTCTAGAAAAATGTGCCCAATTAACCTCAGGTTTCGGGTTGCCGACTACATTACAACTCAAGGTGATATTTTCACCGCTGGCCTCGACAGTGGATCCTTGAGATGGTTCTAAAATTTTGGGTCTACATGCAAAATCTTCAGATGTGAGTTCAATCCAGAGTCTGTTGCGCAAATTCTCTGGCTCGGCACACGCCGTCGGCTGCGTGTAGAGATTACGCTCAATTACCCAATTTCTAAAAGACTGCAGATTGCAATCACATTTCCAAGGATTTTCATGCAAAACAAGACTCGCCATACTTTTTAATTTGTTTATCGTCTCAAGTTTTATATGCGACAAATTATTGTTTTCTAAAAATATCGTCTTCAATATTGGCAGATTTCTAAAACTGTTTGTGCCGAGCTTGTAAATAGAATTGTGTCTTAAATCGATCTTCTGCAAAAACGGAAGATCGTTAAACAAGCCGTCTTCTATTCTCTCCAGCTTATTTTCACTGAGTATCAAGTGCCTGAGTTTTACGGTTTCATTAAATGTACTAGGATGTAGAGTTTTGATGTTATTTTTAGATAAGTCAAGTTCAATCATGATGCTTAATCCGCTGAAGCCATCTTTGTCGATGGTCGACAGCTTGCAGTCGTGTAGCCATAGTTTCTTTAAATTGCAAAGACCGACAGTTTCAAAGGCTCTCGGAGATATCTCGATGAGTGGATTGTTGGACAGATCGAAGTTTTGGATTTCACTACTCAGTTTGTTGGGAACTTTATTGAGTTCTCGCTGTGAGCAGTTGGCAGCTTTGTTTCCTGACTGCCATTTGCAGTCGCACGTCGTAGGACAGTCGACGGTGAAGTCTGCGTTTGCATATCCGAAGGTCAGAACGAGTGCTAGCGCGCAAGCGCAGACTCCAGGTCGGAGCGCCCTCATCGCTTCTGGTGTCGAGACAGGGCCTCAGATACCATCCAAATGATTGTCTTTGCGATTATTCTGTAACAGAAGAAAATATTTTATAGTCGTTAGGTGGAAAATAAAGATATAAGTTAATAGATACATATATAAAGGATCAGTATACAACTTCCATCTTATATTTATAACTATGTCAGGTCCTAACGTAGATAATATATCAATTACTAAGGGAGTTATTACTCACTCACTCAAGGGGGTTGTTACTCAACAGGAGTTGTTCAAAGAGAACTACTAAGTATTCCCTCTGACTTTCGTTTTCGAAAACGAAGAGAAGGACCAGAAGGATGGGGCTAGGACAGGACAAATAATTGGCTAATCACTCTTGTTACGCTTCGTTTTTTAGGATGGAATTGTGAGAGAGAATTTTATTAATTACATACATTCACAAAAACAATTGATAAATGTGCTGGTATTGAAATTCGAATGCACAAAGCACGACACATTACCAATTCCATCTTCTAATAATACAAAAAGCTATCTTACATAACTATAATATTTGAAATTTCTTGAATATTTTCCAAAACAATTAATATGATAATGTTTCCCGTACGTATTGATGATATATCACTTTCTTTCTTGAAGAAATTATATGTTTAAACTGTATAGGTAGATTTCTTCAACAATGAATCCTTTGTACAAAGGTATTACTGGAAAATCTATGAAAACTTTACTGTTCTGACAATAATCATTGATTTCTCTACGATCTCATGACATATATTATACTTAAATATATATTATTCATGTTGTAGCGTTTTATCGGTGTGATTTTGCGTTTTAAATTTGGAACGAGGCCGGAAATGACATTTGAAAATTGAAAAATAGAAAATGGCGGATGCCAGTCTCGGTGACAGAAAAATAAGCGAGAAATCGAATTTTAGCGATTGGTAGGTGAAAGTAGGTCGGAAAATGACGTGATGTGAACAAGGATTCTACAAAAGTAATTCATATTCGGTATTAAAACAAATATATAAATTGTGGTTACTTTATATTAAGCCGAAATATTGATAAAACGTTTTGTGATACAATAAACGAGTAACTGTGCAATCATTATGTCACCAGAATGTAATCAAGTTTGTATGTACGAGAGTCATGTTATATTTGGAAAGAAAATAAGAAAAACTTATATTTTCATTATTATGACTATTTGTAATTTGACTTTGTTTTAGGGGTTGAGAATCAGTGGGGAATTGCTGCCGTTTAGTAAGTAAATATTTTCAATATTACATAATGTGAAATATATATTCGGAAAGCACTTTTTGAGTTAGGATTTATTTTAGAGGGGATTATATTCTGAGCATTGCTGAAAGAGACAATATAGCAAAAAAGGCTGGTTACTCCTGTAATAGATACTGAAATTCCAACTGAAATATTGTCAAATGAAAACTACAAAAGATTTAAGACTACCTCAGTCTGTGGTGGTGAAATTATTATTATGAAAAGACCCTGTGCTTGTGCAATATATGGTTGGTGGAGACTATTGCAGGTTTCATCGAATCTTTCCTAATTTATTAAAACTAGAAGAGAAACCTTATATTGGGGATCTGAATTATTAAAAAAATGCCTAAATGGTTTAATTTGGGAATTTTCAAATATATAAAGACAATTGAACGTACATTGGATTCTTTTTGTGCACGGGGGATACGTTTCAGAGACTACCGTGCAAAAAAAAGATAAGGTGCCCATGTAAAAATGGAAGATAGGTTTAATTAGATAAAACACCCCTAAAATATAAAATTCACGAAATAAAAATTAATACCCGTCATAGATGACGGTATTGAACTTGAAATACTTAATGTCTAAAGCAGTTAGTCCGTCGCAACTGTTTGTGCATTACATAACATTTTATTATATATATTTACCTCGAACGCTTAGGTCATGAGAAAATTTCATAACATGTGTTATATGATAATAATAAAACGTCTACAGAGCGGTTTGGGCTATTACGTATATAAGATAAAAAAAGTTTTATTATAATAATAGTAACATGCAAAAAAACGATAGAAATTCATTTAGTCAATTCGATAAACAGACAGAGAAGAGCAACATAAATGTGTAAAAAATTAAAAATTCATGCATGGTCAGGAACACCTTCATCTTAAAATTCACTAAATTAATGGCAAAAATGACGATTCCAATATTGACAGAGTGTTTTTAAATATATACATATGCCACTTTTAAGGTGTTAACTGTCAGTTGTTGGTGGAAAGGCATTATATTTTAAAGAATAAAACACAATTTGAGCGAAACCGGTCCTGATCATTATATACATGTGGAAGTAGTACAAAAATTTGTATTTTATTTTTTAAAATATACATACACTGTATTTAACCATCTTTTATACCGCGTAAATGCAAATAAAAAACAGTGTAAAAAGAATAATTGGCCCGTTTTCTAAGCGTCCGTGCAAAATCCGGTGTATTGGGCTATTCCTAAAAGGTGATGGAACACTGGTTAAATGATTATCTTGCCATAAAGTGATTAAGTATTTGTATATCAATTAATTTCTGTTACGTTCTTTATACACCATTAACCAATACACTAGTGGTTTTACGAAATAAATACGCAGTTTTGCATTGCAAATACGTGCCGAATAAAATGAAAAGATTATTTTATTCCTTATCAAAATTTGCTTTATATTTATATTTGTAATTACAGAAGAATGTTCGTACAAATTAAAATTTAAAACAGCTATACGTATTTAGATGTATTAAAAGCAAAACTTTTTAAGATGTACAAAAAATATAGACTATTGCTTAGTTTGTATTCAGTTCAAGAAAAACAATATGAACAGTTGTAGGAAAGATCTGATCAAAGTCGTTGTTGCAATCGAAATAAGATCTTCGAGATGCATCTTTCTCTCTTACAAAGACCGGATTACATTTTTATCCAATTATCCATTTAAACAACAAAACTAAACAGAGCGGGGGGTTTGCTAAGCGATTCTTTCGAGGAACGTTGCACGATCCGAGCTAAGAGGTAAATGCAATTATTACTATATTGAGAAAGTAATTTTAAGATAATATTTAGTGAATACTTAAACACTTATCTTTGTACATAACGTATCACCACTAATGTATATTGTATGAGATGAAAGACGTATCTGTTAGTGATTAACAAAATACTTCATAATTGATACTTAACAGACAGCGGTGCTAAACGTATCTTCTATATATTATTTTAAACGTTCAAAATTATTTAAAAGTGATTGTAGAATATAATCATCGCAAACAGATCATACTTCTCACAGCCGACACTTAATCCAAGGATAAAATAAAAACCAGCTACAAAACACGGTGATGTGCAGTATTATAGCGTATGGGTGTAAGACATTCAGTGTGGAAGAAGCTGGACAGTTCAGCACATTTGAGATGAGGACTCTGTGGTGGGAATGAGGGCGGAGTGTGGAGAATAAGGTTTACGACCTATCAATTATAACAAAATTCAAAACGACACACCGTCATAAAACTACTGAGACTGAAGCGGGTAGGAATGGCAGAAAGGCATCTTCTAAAAAGTCTTCAAAATGACCCAGCGAGGAAAGAGACCCGTGGGAAAGCGGCGGATACGATGGGAGGATAGATCAGTGGCCGGCAATTACAAATGTCCAATTAGTTTATGATATCCAACGCTAAGTGTTATATTTTCATAGATCGAGACAGAGAGACAAATTGCATCACTGCCCTGCTCGAGAAGAACAACAATTAATGTATTGGTCACTCATGCCTCATGGCATTGTATGATTAAACTACCTTTTTTTGAATGTGTTTCAATAAACTAAGTGTTTTGATTTCACCATCTTTATCCAGCGAAATTAAGATACAGAGACTTTTATCATAAGCAAGATATTCTAAGAGTGTGCGTGGTGGGAAAAAGGTTACCGCAAAATGTATTTTGACAGAAGTATTATGGAGATATGTGATAAAAAATCATTATTATAGATTCGATGAAACAAACTTAATGATGATAAAAATATTAACTAAAAATAATCGTTTTTTCTGTTGCGAAAAAAACCCAAGATAAACAATGGCACGAATAAAACATCACATATTATTAATAAATATTATTATCTAGACAAAAATAGCATATTAATTTCACATACGTTAAGGTAATGATTCTGAAAAATCACAAATGATAAGATGTTCTATTGATTTATTTATTGAAAAAAACTTACGTAGGTGCTATTATATGTTTCGAATACAAATTGTATGTCGAAGAAAGTGGCGCTAATTTTGTATGGAAAATAAACAACGACTGTTGACACGATAGAGTATAGAAACGATGTAAAGGAGTCGAAATTAATTAATGATGACCAAGTAATCAAAATAATGAAATATAGGTATCCTCGCTATCCAAGTATTCGTTATGCGAATGCAAAAAAATATATAAAACCATGCGTAACAGCGCAGTCACCAAATGTCATCCAAAATCCCATACACTCATGCTCAAAACGTATTATATTCCCGTTTCGCTCGCCCACCCTTTTCATCCATATTTTTTCCTCTTATTTGCTATATTAATTTTAAGTGATATTTTTCATTTTCGAAGAACAACGATAAATAGCACATCAACGGTGAACATGCAATATCTCAGAACCCCAAAAACTGGTTTGTTCAGGAATGAAAAAAAAAACAAAATTTACCTTTAGTCTTTATATAAGAAGAATATATTAACTTTTATTTTAATTTCGGAAGCTGTTTTGACACTTGATTTGCTGACGTGTGATATAGGGCTTCCAATCTGGGGATTCGGGATCCCGAATAATTAGTCAATCCCTTAATTGACTTAATACTAATACCGGGATTTCAGGATTCGCTATAAAATAGTAAAAAATAATTTACCTTAAAATGCAAATTCTTATGCGATGAACTATAAAATATAAAATGCAAATTATTATTCGATTAACTCTAAACGAACAAAAGTTTCCGGCGGCCGAGTAAATATTTTCAATTTATATATTATATTATAAAAATAAATGTGTAGTGCTCTCTCTTAGGCTCATGTTTCGCACTTGCATAGATAGGAACAGACAATTTGTTGTTTTTATGCATCATTACATATGTACAAAAAACAGTTGGCCACTATTCTATTTTTTGATGCGCAAGTGTGAAGCTTTTGTCAACAAACTGTAGCATGTATTCGATTACAAATAAAAATACAAACAAATCGAAGGAAATAAACACGCAATTAAATACGAATATTTTGCTTGGAAATACTTTTTGGATAAAATGAAGATACCTAAGTACCTACATATTTTAAAAATAAGCAAACATTTTTTATGTGATTGCACGTGTTATTTTATGCGTTTTAAGAAACACACTTATCTATCCTCTTATTTTGTATGAACTGCAAATCGATTTTCACGGGGTTTTATTTTTGTAGAAGCATTTTTATATTTTTTCCGAGGCTACATTTACACGGTTTACCGTGGTACACACTATCTACAATTTTTTTTTTTGACAATTTCAAACATAAAAACCTGGCTTTTTTTCAATCCCGGGATCACGGGATTGAACAAAAGTCAATCCCGGAATCAGAAAAGGGTCCGGGATTGGATGCTTTAGTGGGATACAATGTTACTCTCAATTTTAAACACAACGGGGTTACGAGAAATATGTTTTTTCTTATTAACTCACGTTGTATGATACATAGGCATACGACAAATTTGCCAAGCAACGTGGTAGAAAATATGGAATCAGGAATCACCATAGTCCAAAAATAGCAAAACTAGGGTTCCGAGATATTGCATGTTCACCGTCAATATAATGTTTATCATTGTCCTTAAATTTTTATTATTAGATGCATTTTTCGTAATTCACATTGGTATTATAGTTTTTTCTGTATTTATAATGTAGTATCAATAAAAATGACGTTTCTGTAAAATACTTATATTTAACAATTTTCTTTTTTTGAAATGTGATCCTTATCGTTGTTCATAGAGTGCCTTCGATTATTGAAACGCAAGAGTGTATTTGAAGGTGTGACCATGTCAAAAATGAAATAAAAATAATCAGCTTAAGAGCAGTGTTTGACTGGAGGTACGATATTTTTGTTTATATAATAATCTAGAAATGGCTTCGATTTTTTGCAAAAATATTGTTAAAATTGATAGCGATAAAAATAAACAGGAAATTTGATTATTATTCTAGGTAAGTTAATTAATTATCTCTGATTAAAATGTATTTAAAGGATTATAAAATGATGTATAACAAGACAGGTAACAAATCTTTAATTAATAGATAGATAGCAGATTAGTTTTAGATCAAATTAAAGCATGGATAATAATATCGACGTAGACAGGCAAAGGGACGTCAACCTCAGTGTTTTCAATACATTTTTTTGTGGGTTACGTCGATTTACCTTTCTACAGTCGAAATACTAATCATTACCAATATAATTATTAAAATATACAACTTTTTTTTGAAATGTTTATTTATAGACTAAGATTTAATAATTACTGCTCAGTTGGTGTTATTAGCCTATGTTTTATAAATATGTATACGCCAATAACAAGTATAACGTAACTTTGAAAATAAAGCTATTTTTTATATTCTGTAAGATGCTTTTTAAATTTAAGCTTTGCATTTGAATATAAGGAATGCTAGCGAGAATTTTTTAAGCAATTAGATGTCGCACCTTATATTTTATTGCCTGTATTGCGGTGTACATGCCTACCTTGATTTCCTGTCACCCGCTAATCGTTTTGCTTACCAGGTCATTCCAGCAACATTTAATCCAACCGAGACCATGTATATAATGGAAAATCTGTGGCGTTATGGCACAGGTTGATACGTCAGTGTTGCCTTAGCTTGAGTAGAAGAAATATGAACCTCGCAAAATTATCAAAAATTCAAATTAAATGGATAATATACTTCATATTCAATGAATCTTCTTTATGAATGGATGCAATGACTAGCATACCGAATTCTGCCACTACGTGCTGACGAATATTTTATTGTGAGAATAAACCTAATAAGACAGAAACAGTCATGTCAGCTTTTGCCACAACGCCACAGAAATATGTTACGGTTTAGAAAACCGTCTTAGAAAGACGTCGGGATTCATTTTTAAAATATCAATTCAAAGATTCCCAACTGTAAAGCAACGGTGGCAGATTAAAAATTGAATAAATGTCATTTGGTTTGCATTATTTACAAACAAGTGTAATTCAATAAAATATCAATATCTAAATTGAATATAATATAGTAAAACTAATTCTTATGGTCTGAAATTGAAAAAAATTAATGATTTAATATATAGGGACTCGAGTTTTCAGCATCTATTGAACATCTATTTTAACAAATACATAAATTTGCAATAAATTCAATACACTTGGACACATTTATAATATGCAAATGTATATACTTATTAAAGATATAACAATAAAAAATTCAAAGAAGAAACAATGAATTTTCGGATGAAAACTTAGAAAAAATTTAGTAAGGAAAATTTTGATTAGTGGCCATTAATAATTGCAATAAATCTGGTGTTAACTCACTTATTATATTTGTTAAAAAATGCTCAAACTCTTATGAAGATTATGTTGGTCAACATTAATTATAATATATTATATGAAATGATGTTATATATTTTGAGAAATGATGTTATATATTTCTCTAGAAAAATTATAATTTTACAATTTTCTCGTACATTAACAACTGTTGTGAATATTAGTATCTATCGTAAAATGGTCAATGTACGTATCTCTATTAATAGACAATTGATTTCCTCACCTGTAGAATACGATTTCTATGGGGGATAGAAGTAAAAATTTGGTAATTTATTTAACTTAATTTGAAAGAACGAACGTATCGCACGGATGAAATAATATATTTGAGTGGATATCTTGAAAACATTGAGCGATTTTAAAGTCACTATGTAAGATGAACAATCAATTTTTTGTTAATTTCTTTTTACGGTTATTTAAAATTATACAGAAAAATTATTTTGTAAACAGTCTATATGAGTCACTCAAAATATTAAATAAATAAGTATCGTGTTAAATTCGGTCATATACTGACAGAAAGCATTAAGTCAGTTTTTGCTGTTTTTCTGTTTAAAATGTCAAAATTGTATGCAGTTTAACGCTAAACAGTATATGTACTAGTAGAACGTATCAAGTCATAGGATATAATGGCTAAAAAAAAACATTATTAAGTTACGTTTAAATATAGCTCATCGATACCAAATCTTGATTTTTATGCCAAAAATGTTTTTTTTATTATGTAAACACATGTAGGTACTTGAGACAGTACTTTGAAAAAAAAACATTCGTTACTATTATGTGATTCGCTACGAGGTTTTGTGGACTACTCTCACAGTGGTAGTAAAGTAATGACTGCGAACACGATAGATAGTTATTTGAAATTCTCAATTTTTGAATGGAATAAGTATATTTTGGACTTCATTACATAAATTTTAAATAGTTTTTAACAATTTTTTTTTATAATCAATAAAAAAAACGAAATTCTTCAAAATCAATTCAAAAAATGTAAACCTCAGTAAAATAGTGTAGTAAGTCTGAAGTTGACATTTTTGAGATCTGTATACGATTGGATTTGATATTTTTTGTTATATTTAAAAAAAAATGTTCATATATTGAACTGAAATAGTGTCAAAGTAAAGGCAATAAATACATTTGATCACATTTAAAAAAACAAGTTTTCCGATTAAAAACAAACAATAGTTTACTAAGACTTTAGACTTTTTTTGTATTCACGGCAAATTTTTGAAAACTTCAAATGGCTCTCCTGCAAAATAACAAAATCAGACTTACAACTGTATTTCACTTGTTTTTATGACTTAATGCCTTCCGTCAGCATATCTACGATATAATTTTTTTAGAATTTGAAAAATCGATATATTATTAGGTACATTTGATCAGTTGTGGCTTTAAAAGCGATAAAGCATTATTAATTTCACAATAATATTATTAATTATTGATTAATATGAAATGTAATTAATCGTAGATAAATAGTATCATTAGGAAACGTCCCGTGTCTAGCTTAATGGTTAAAAAAATGATGACGACGTCTCACACGAGAACTTATAACAATGAAATACCCCGAGTTACTAAGAACAATATTATCAATCGAATTAATTGTTCGTTTGACTGATAACGCTATCACGATATCTGATATGGTTAATGGTATAAAAGAAGAGGAGCTGTGATTTTGAAAACATAATTTCTAAGATGAAGTTATTGGCAGTGTCAGTTTTTTTGGTGGCGTTTGCCTTCGTGGCGGCCGATCAACAGCTCGATGGGTAAGTTTTTCCGATCACTTCCGCGGTTCTTTAAAGATGTGAAATAGTTTTTTATCAGTATTTGTTAGAGTTTAAAATACGTAGAAATCAATAAGTAAATACATATGTTAGTCTTCAGTAAAATATTTCTTTGATAAAACAAACTATATAAATACTTCTCTTATAAATATGATGCAAAAATTGAAATATCAACTTCTGTCATAAATATGTACACGTCGCTTTTGAGTTAAGACAAGTAATGCAATTTTCAAATGTTTTCGTAAGTCGTACAGCATTATTAAAGCATGGCAAACATTTTACCCAAAAAGTTTGGACAAGTTATCTGTGAATTTGAAGTGAGCATTTAATTACAGTTTCTGTTATATTTATATTCAAGTAATCAATCAAATACAACGAGTATAAATACGTTTCCTGAAGTATTTATGTCGTTATACTTATTCTATATGTAATTATATGATATAATTTAACTCAACTGGGAGTTTAAAACACAATTATTAAGTAAATGTGGCTTAAACAGTTAACAATGATCGTTTACACGTTTACTGGGTAATATTTTATTTGGGAACTAAACAGATACAATGATTTTCATGAAGACCATAATTGAAAATAATATCGTTATGGTTCATTTTTATAAGCCATGTCCGTTCCCAATGTGGAGCGAATGGCCTCTTAATGGAAGTATCTCTGCGGGAACTGCTTGTTACTCAGTTGCTCAACCTCATCTTAAGCTTTGTTTTTAAGGTCGGATTTATGGGGGGGGGGGGAGGGGGGAATTTTAAACATCACATACATCCATGCTTTCAAAGAGAAATCTATAAATCCATTAAAGAATCAATTTATGAAAATATTGGTACCGGGTATCTTTAAATAACGTGTGTTGAATTAGTAAATGAGGGTTTATTATTTTGCAAGTTGGGTGGGCATATAGTTATTTTAATAAGCATTTGTAAAAAAATCAAAGCAAAGCGTAAACTTTTATTAAATACATTTTACACTCATATTGCGGCCAAATATTTAAATTGTACATAGCGTTAAAAAAAATCGTACTTTTGGTGTCCGTTATTATAGCTATCTTTGAAAAAATACTAAGGATAATTGAGATTCATACAAATGTAAAAATAATATTTTCATATAGTTGTTCATTAATAGAATGAAATTAAAATACGTACATATTGCTAAAAATAATGTAGTCATAATTTTATGAGTGCAGAATAATATTTTTGAAAATTTTGGAAAAGTCAATATTACTGAGAAATAGATTAAGTCAAAATATTAAACTAATTTACATTCAATTTCTTAACAGGAGCAAGGTGTACAGCGTGAGCCCTGTCACCAAGAAAGACTTCGATGCCATGACCGTAGTAGAAGAAGAAGTCGAAGGTTTGGACTTCTGGCAGCGCGCCCACATTCTTGGACGTGAAGCTAAAGTTTTGGTCCCCCAGGGATCTCAGCCTACTTTCGAGGCTATGTTAACTTCGGCTGGTATCAAATATGAAGTGTTCATGGATGATGTCAAAACGTAAGTTGTAAATCTTGGTTCCAGACTAGTTTGATGTTTATTGCATTAGAATATGCAATTACTTGGCACGTGACATTTCGAATTTTCGAAATGAGACTAATCAATAATATTACAGCGTTTTTAATTGAATTAATGAAAGACAAAAATATTTGTATACATAAATTATTCGATTTCCAAAGACTTGTGAATATAATGTTTCATGTGAAACGTCTATAACGATTATTAATAAATAGGATAAAATAACAAAGTATTTAGTTCTACAAAATTTTATTAGGTAGTTGATATTGACTTAGCTATATATACTGTTTAGAAGAGATAGAAAATATCTAAACAGTATATATAGTTAAGCAAAAATAAGTTTAAGTATAGATTTGACGATGTCGGCAAGCCGATAAAGCTATCAACTACCTAATAAAGTTTTGTAGAACTAAATACTTTGTTATTTTATTCTATTATAATGGAGTTCTACCAATTAAATGAAAATTTAATCAATAGATTATTAATTATTTAAGAACATAATATATATTTTTAAATTGATCATTTACTACAAAAAAAATATTTAATGACAGTTAAAAAGCAGTGTTAAGATTATATTTAAATAAAGAATACTCTTATATTTAGAACTGTACTGATTCCAATGACATCGTTGGTTACTGTAAGATCGCTTGAAGAATCATTTAATTTTAAAAATATGTTAAAACGATTGATATTGATAATAATTGTCCATAATCATTCTTCAGCATTAAAAAGACTAGATAGTTGCGTAAGATATAATATTATTATGGATATAAAAAATTATTGAATCAATTTATTCAAATCACTCAATTCAAAACGTATGAAGGTCCTGAATTGTGATTTAGGGATAATAGCATTTTAATGAATTATTAACTGTTTCATTTCAATATAATTTTAATAAAAAAAATCAATTTAAAAAAAATACAAAAATCAGTCGAATTTAAAAATATTTAGGTCATTTCGGATTTGGAAAGTCATTCTTCAAATGAATTGCGTCACATCGGAAAGAGATATAATATTGATAAAGATTTTTGTTTAATAAAAATGATGTCAATCTAAATATTACGTTCGTTGATAAAATAATATCTATATTTAAACTGCAAAAAGATTGCGAGACTTTAGATAAAATCGTAGTGTTGTGAAACCATTATAATTATATGATTATGTGTAAATATATCATGACGGTTATTTGACTTAAGTATTGACATTTTTTAAATGCACACACAATACGAATTGAAAGTCCCATCATTCGTGAAATTTTTAGCGAATTATCTGTTAATTGAATTTTAGCGTCCTGACCCAGGAAATGAGAATGAACGAAATCGCCAGGAGGCAGTCCATGAAAGATGGCCGCATCAGCTTCACAGCCTATCACCGTCATGCCGAAGTAAGTCGACAATAAAAAAATAAACCATATTTTATAGTAGGAAATCCAGATTAATCAGAACATCTGGAAGAACTATATTATAATTGTGTAGCCGCACATCACGTTAATAAACAATTCGCCAATAAACTTTTGTGTTAGTCTTTTGAAATTACATTTGTTGATTATCTATTTCAGATCAACGCCTATTTGGATGGCCTTGCCTCCAAGTACCCTACGACCGTTCAGGTTAAGACTCTCGGAAAGACCACCCAAGGAAAGGACCTGAAGGTCATCAGCATCTCAACTACAGGAGGAACTGACGCTAGGAAGCCAGTCATCATCGTCGATGCTGGTGTCCACGCCAGAGAATGGATCGCTCCATCCATGGCTTTGTACATGATCACCAAGTTGGTAGAAGACATCACCGAAAGCGACATCGTTCAAAACATTGACTGGCTCATCATCCCATTGTTGAACCCCGATGGTTATGAATACAGTCACCTCAACGTAAGTGCTTTTATCTAATTATTATCAAATATTTAATACATAAAAAACCAAGATAGACATCAGAACACTCTTAAACAAAACAGAGATTTTCGTTGATAATTCTGTTTTTAGCAATAACAGATTTTGCGTTATTATCGCTTTTTGATTAAAATTAAAATCATTTCCTATGGATTCGGTGGTAACTTTGTGGAAGTTTATTTTTAATATAAAAGTAAATTAGAAATTGATAACTTAGTTATTCCACTTGGTTAGTGGAATAACTAAGTTACGTGGAATAACTAAGTTGTCAATTTTTAATTTAATTTTATATAAAAATCATTTCTTTAAAAGTTTTGAAATTTTAGTGTCATTTGGCGAGTAGGGACGGTATTGTCATTACGTTTTTTTTAATGAGGAATTTTTAATTTAATGATTCAGAATAATAATTCGAAACCATGATATAATAAAAGGCTGAAACCTTTTATAAAAAGGGCCAATCGCCTAATTTAGCTATGCTACCTGATTTGTGTATGGCCATAGAATTGAGACAGTTTTGATTGTATCGCTATTTAGGCAAAAATAAAAAAAAGACTCGGTATGATAAGAATCTGTCCCTTTAATGAAATGGATATGAAGAGTGTGTGTATGTGTCACTACCTACGCGAGAAGAAACGACGGAAAACCCTATTTGCTTTTTTATGGAGATAAATCAAAAAGCCAGTACTACAGCTATGGATTTTTCTACCATAATTCCAGACTCGTCTCTGGAGGAAGACTCGCAATCCCGCATCAAGCTCCTCCTGCCCAGGAGTCGACGGCAACAGGAACTTTGACTTCAAGTGGATGGTTTCTGGATCCAGCAGCTCAGCATGCTCAGATATTTTCGCCGGACCGAAGGCTTTCTCTGAGCCAGAAACCCAATACTTGAGAGATCTTATCAACTCCAACAAAGCCCGCGCAAAGTTGTACCTCGCAATTCACAGTTACGGAAGCTACTTCCTTTACCCATACGGTTATGACGGTTCTCTTCCACCAAATGGTGCTGAGCTTAAAACACTCGGAGTTCAAGTTGGTAACGCTATTGACAAGGCATCAGCTGCTGGATCACAGAAATATTTGGTTGGAAACTCAGCTACCGCTTTGAACTACAAGGCATCTGGAGCCAGTGACGATTATGCGTTGGGTGTTGGTGGAATCAAGCTCGCATTCACTTTGGAACTGCCAGGAGGTGGTAGTTCAGGATTTGATCTTCCCCCAAGCAGAATTAATGCCGTCGTGAAGGAAACCTGGCCTGGTATCGTCGTACTAGCCCGTTACCTCCTCAATTAAAATATTTGCCACGTGTAGTTTATTGAAGATAAGCCTTGTGGATTAAATTTACTTGAAAATGGTTATACAATATAAAAAGATGTCAAAAACTAGTTTTTATCGATAAATAAATTATTTTCAAAGATATTTAGATGTTTCATTTCTTTTAATATAAGTACATACTTTAAAGTTTAGAACAAAATATTGAATGTATTTGAATAATTAGTTAATCCTTGATTTAACATATTAATTCTTCAGCATTTGTTCCGTGAATTTGATTCAATTTATACGTATTAAAATATCTTTATGAAAAGTTTAAAATTCATCGCTACATTTGCTTTTCAAATAAAAATATTGAAAAATGTAATACAGAAAAATTTTGACAACTATTTTAAAACGGAGATTATAAATATTGTTACGATAATGCACTCATTTTTAGTAAAATAAAGGTCATATTTCATATTATGAAATATAACAAAATTAATAAAAACATTGCTTTCGTAACGTTTTAGACCAGACTTTGGAGGAAGACCCGAAGCACAGAGGCAAGTACTCTCTGCCCAGGAGTCGATGGAAACAGAAACTTCGACTACAAGTGGATGCAATCTGGATCAAGCAGCTCGGCTTGCTCAGACATCTTTGCCGGAAAAAAAGCATTCTCTGAACCAGAAACCAGTTACCTACGTGATCTCCTTTTACAAAATATTGGTCGCACCAAATTGTACCTCGCCATCCACAGCTATGGAAGTTATTTCTTGTACCCATACGGCTTCGACGGCTCTTCTACACCAAATGTCAATGAACTTAATGATTTGGGTCTCAAGGTAGCCAAAGCAATTGATCAACAATCTACGACATCTAAGAGATATTTGGTTGGAAACTCAGCTCTGGCTCTGAACTACATGGCAGCTGGTGCAAGTGACGACTGGGCTTTTGCCATCGGTAAAGCACCCCTTGCGTACACTCTCGAGTTACCAGGAGGCGGAAACGCAGGATTTGACCCCCCACCAACTTCGATTGACAGAATCGTCAAGGAGACATGGCCAGGTATTTTGGTCTTGGCTCGTTATGTAATCGCAAATAATTAAATAAAAGTAGTTTTATAAAGTCAACAAAAATTTATTAAAACTAGCGTTATAGTGTATTCGACGTAATTACATATAACGACACAGTGGCGAAAAAAAAATATAATACTCACAAGCCCAAATTTATTTGACTGTTAACCATGTACCATTTTCAGAATTAAAAGACATGTTTTTTGATTATAAATGCTTTTCTTGTATTTGTGTATGTCTACCTCTATACAGATATTATGAAATCAATCATATTTTCGACATACCATTCGTATTTAGAAAGAAAAAGTGTATTCATTCGCTTTTTGAATATTTATTTTGTCTGAAAAACAAAATTCGATAGTTTTGACAATTCAAGTTTTGACTTTCATTTTACATTTTGATCTAAAAAAAATTTTCGTAGATCGGGTTTAATTGTACATATTATATAATTATTGTTATACTCTAAACGATTACATATCATACGTTTTGATTTATCTGTCTGTCTGTATGCAACTCAGTATCTACATACATTATCTATCTGTGTG
Organism: Himalopsyche phryganea; assembly: GCA_022494535.1. NCBI lineage: Eukaryota > Metazoa > Arthropoda > Insecta > Trichoptera > Rhyacophilidae > Himalopsyche > Himalopsyche phryganea. The sequence continues at coordinate 2,825,048 of JAGVSL010000060.1, read as the reverse complement.
AGCACCGTACATATTGAGTGAATGTTGACAAGTGGTACTGCAGTCTGATAATTTGTAGTGTAAAATATTTCACCTTTCCGACTTCATGCTAAAAATCCCTTTGGATTGCATGCAGTCACATTTTGTTACCGTGTGGCTTTTGTCATATAAACGCATTTACAAAGCGAAATGACAATTTCAAAAATATGGTTTTATTTAGTATTAAGTAATTATTAAGTAGTAGTCGGCGTCCGTGGCGCAGTTGGTAGCGTCGCTGGCTACGGTTACGGATTTCTCGGGTTCAATTCCCGGTACGGACGGTTTGCCTAGATTGATCTTTCAATCGATGTATGGATTTCTGTTCGTAGTCTGAGTCCTCCCTCCCACCTATCCCATCCTCACGGGGCGTAGCGAGAGCGATTAGCTAACCACTAGTCCTGTCCTAGCCCTATCCTTCTATCCCTACTCTTTACGAAAAAAAAGAGAGGTTGAGCAACTGAATAACAAACAGTTCTCATAGAAAAAGTCTCCATACCTCCATTAGGAGACCACATGTTCCACATTGGGAGCGGACATGGGAATCAAAAAAAATAAAAAAGGTAATTATTTTACGTCATATTTTGTGTGTAAATCGTGAAATACATATCAAACTATCCGAGATTATCGACAGACGCAAGAATCGAAATTATTCATATCAGAACAAGCTCGAGACGTGTCTCGGTGCTGTTTGAAACAAAACGGTTGCAAACGGTACGTCATGCATCTCAGATTGATACAATACTGTAATTTTGTATTTTTCGATGGTAAAATTGACGAGGTTTTCAAAATATGATTAATTATACAAATAAGACGTAAACTACAATGTATTTTTAATTATATATAGAACTTTTTTATTTACGAACAGAAAAATTTTCAATTTTTTGTATAGCCTATTTCACGGATATTTAAAGACCGAAGTAACTCATTGTTACACCATGAATACAGAAGGGTTAAAAAAATATAATACAACATAAAAAGTGTCCGCAAAATTCGTCAAAAGTTGCTTATACTTACAGATATTTGAATAACTCTTGATATATTGGTGTAATGAGAATATTATTAGTTAAGGAGTGGAGAAATAAGAAATATTCATGTGACCATAGAGAGAATTTGTCAATGGTATGGAAGATATCGTATGCTGTGATAAAATAGATTTATGAAGCCCCTTCAGCTTCTCTGCCCCCCCCCCCCCCACCCGCACAGAGCTTTCATAAAATAGTGGACGACCGACGAGCTGACGACGAGATCAAATTGCAAAAACTTTTGATTCCCAATTTGCATGATATATTATCGTGGAGCAATATATTACATCCAATGTGAAGCATTTTTCATGCAAATTGGTTTCAAAGAAATATCGTGGATACTTGAGGAATTCAAATTTATAATATAATCAGTTACTATATAAACAAATAAAGAAGATATTGTATACTTGATTCTGTGCTTCCCAAACTATGGGTTGTAGGGCCACTGCGAAGGGCCGCAAAATGTTCCAGTAGAGATACGTATTTAATCATAGATTTTTTGCCTTTTACATATCGTTGCAAATTATGTATCTAGATTTCAGCAAAATGTTCAAGAGAGTTAAAACTCAATAAATTCAGTTTTAACCAATGTTATTCTATGAATTTGACATGATTTAACATATTGTTATATTAAAAAATACATTATTCATGATTTTATTAAAATGTTGTGCTTGAGGCGTTTGTAGAATGCAGGTGTATGTATAATTTATATTAAATATAATATGAAATAATGCTTTTGATAACTAAATTAATTTAAATTTTTGGAGTAGGGGCCGTAGTTGATATTTCGAAAATTTTGTGGGCCGTGAAATAGAGAAGTTTGAGAAACACTGCTATACTTGATCAGTGTGTACGTACATTGTGTAAAATCAAATAATGAATAGTCCGGTCATAAAAGCGTTGTATTTTTTACTGATGGTTTTTATAATAGCAATGATTTTTATAATAGCAATACCCTGCTGTATATACAGTTCGTCACGTAAGACACCCGATCGCGCGTGAAAGCGCTTGTGTATAAAAACGACTAAAGATATCTTCCGTCACCGAAAAATAGGTGTCGTTAGTATATTTATCTGTACGAAATCATTACAAGTAATTTAATTTAGATGGCCGTCGTTATTCGCAGGGGTTATGTTGTGTAAAGAAAACCGTTACTTAAGACAAGATAGAGGTCAGAAACAAAACTTTTTTGACACACCTAACACGTAAAATGTATAATTAAACGACTTTCACTTCAGAATACCTAGGTTAACTATATTCATTAATCCAATAAATAAAAAGAACTAAAGCTTAATTCTCTCATGTCTCTAGTTATTCAATTAATTACATTCATTAATTGTTTATAATTAAACCTTTTCCTCTAGAAGTAATTTTGGATGTGTATAAAATGTAAACGCAATTATAGTGTAAAATACCGGATAGTTCCATTATAGCTCGTGACAGAGTATTAAATTCAATTCATGAATTGGCTTTAATGTCAAATTTTAAAACAGAAAATATTACCAACAATGTCGTAAACATATTAGTACATACACAACTATATATATTATATTTAATTTGGATTATTGAGATTTTGTATACTTCCATGTATTTTGTCACTAACGACCCGGGTTTCGCGTTTCGGCATCTTCAGGCATTCGAGCACACGAATGGACTCGAACTGAGAAAGGCGAAAGGCGAAACCCGGGTTGTTAGTGACAAAATACATGGAAGTGTACAAAATCTCAATAATCCAAATTTAATATTGAAATTCCATCAAGCACCCTCAGTCGATGTCTTAAATTATATATATCATATTTGGATGACAATAGTATTAATTTGTAATTCCATTCGAATAGATTAACTGTCAGAATTAAAATGGCCGGCTGAAAGAAATCTGTTTTACCGACCTATCTAAAATATAAGCGATACCAAACATTGAAAATATGATTATATTTTAGTTTTCAAATCGCACAACAGATGCCATTATCTATGGTCTTCACCTAGTAAATAATAACGGTCTCGTAATCGTAGGAAAAATAGTTTACAGATAAAGCCGAAATGCAACTAGGTATTTAAGAAGCAAATAATAGAGATGTATGTAGCTTGGATAAATGTTTGATTTATTTGAATTTTTTATTCACAACATGAAGGCAAAGAAATTTAATTCCTTCAGATTTCAAATCAAGGACGTAGCCTTTCACGCCAATGTGGGGCGTCATATTATTATTATATGCGCTTCTGCTAAAGTGGCCCTTAAGCCTCCGAAACGATCAAAATAACATATTGGTCTTCACATGACTATGTGATAACCAACCATTTAGGATAATATTTTTGTCAAATTATTTTATTCAATATTTAGTCTAAAATAGGAACACTACGATAAAAAAATATGGACATGACATAAAAGTAATATTCTGCATTTCTTGAAAATAACAGCAAGTAGATAAAGATTATTAAATTTAAATTAACAGTAAATTTCCAGTGCAGCTGACATTGAAAAAAATTTATATAAGAAAAACATAACAAGTGTTCTAAAGATCAACTAGAGAAGTAAATACTCTACGTTCATTTTTTAAAAAATCTGTCATGACCATACCGAAAATTGAACCAAAAACTTTTGATCGTTAAACTAAAATAAAGAGGGTACATATCATTATCGTGGACCACTTAAAGAACACGTGATAACGTGGCAGGATGCAGAAAATAGCCAAGCATGATCTGATAAAAATAAATATTTTTTTGCATTTTGGTGTGAATCGCTCATACATTAATTTTAAACTGAAAATGCCAGACTAGGCTCGGATACCAGTTTATGAGTAGATCTGGAAAAATATGACACTAGCCACAAGTGGTAAGTGGCGACTAGCCTCAACTAGTCTCTTTCAAACTTGAGTGCTCAAATTTGTCTTCCAGTATGTTCTAACAAGCTGCCGTCTTGGGGTATCGAGTGACCAACGACGAGCCCTTATTACGTCAGTGTGACATTTATAATAACCCGTATAAAATGTAGAACTAGAAGAAATATTATATGATGCAAGAAAACCGAGATTTCTTGAAATATTGCAGGCAAGACAAAAATTTATTATTCCTTATATTATCATATTGATGTCATAATACAATATGAATTTGACATTCCTGTGTGCATGGACTAAGAACTGAAGATATTTCAATATTATTTGCAGAATCGCTTCTATCATCGACATTTGAGTTACATTTTTTATCGAATTGAACTTCTCGTTATAAAAGGAAGTCATTTTTCATTAAATATATTCTTAGTAATGACAAACATATTTTTTGGTGAGATATAACTTTTAAACATTATGTACAACAAAAAAAACAAAAGATTTCTATTTAGATTTTCTAAATAGTCAAATCATTGTTATCGTATTCGTGTTTATTAATTAAACAGTAGAATTATAATAGGTCTTAAAGTTGTAAATAACAAGAAAATGTAAGAGATATACAAATTAACTTTATTGAGTTATTCACAATCGTTCTCAAAGATCATTTTCGATTCCAAAGCATTTTTCTCTTCAATAATCCTGACATTTTCAAAAGTATTAACTTACACGCTCCTAATTTTTATCTAAGAGGCCGAAACCATAAACATTTATTTTATCTTAAACCATGCTCTACGCGTCGATCACATGACTCAACAGTTGAAAGGGCAGTTCGGCTGGTAAATGCATTGCCAAGGGAGGCGGAAGTTTTTAAATATCTGATATGTATAAAATTAAATAAAAACTAGTTGTCTAATAAAAGACAGTTTCAATTATCAACTTTATTGTGTTAATGGTAACTGATTCAGAGCAGTCATATGTTTGTTTAAATACAATTACTTTAACATAGTATATTATCTGACAGTAAATATGTCGGTATAGACAGTAATTTATGTTTTTTATGTAATGGAGTGAACATGGATAAACCGATTTTAATATTCATCTCAAATTATACCAAAAAAAATCATAAAGAGTTTAGCGACGCTCAGACTCTTCACATATTACATTGTTATTATCGGGCGACCATAAATCACGAGCGGTGGCGAGGATATTAAAATCATGAATAAAACATGACGGTGTGGGTGTCCAAATCATATTTTTATGCGGAGATAAAAAATGCAGCAAAAATTTTGACGGATCCCATATTCTAAACGGGAACAAGGGGCTTTGTGAATATTATATCAGCGTTCAAATGAGGGTTTTAGAAAACCCTACAAATAATCTTTTATCGAAATATTTTTTTACTAATTGTTATTAAAATATTTATGTGGTCAGCAAAATTCGTTAGTATTTGTAAAAGTGGTATCTGTTAATGAATATTTATGAATAAGTTTTGAACTCACTTTTAAGTTGTTAACTGTCAGTTCTTGGTGCAAAGGCATTATATTTTAAAAAATAAAACACAATTTTTTTGTTACTTTCACAGGTTAAACATGTGGAAGCAGTAGGACTCAAACTAATGAACTCGTTATATTTTTAATGCGGTTAACTTTTGAATATTTATTGATTGCATAGTGGTCCTTTTTTAATTCTAGACTATTTATTTAATTTCGGTAAAATAAATGAAAACAAATATTTTTATATTTTATCTTAATTTTTTTATTTTTACTGAACTTTACTAAAAAACTGGCATTAAAGCTGACAGCCAATGCGCCAAATATTTTGAAAATTGGAAAATCATACGAGATAAACTAGACAAGAATATTTTTAAAGTCCAAGATCACAAATTTAAATTTAATAAATCTAAAGTTGCTTACCTTTTTTATTTTTACTGAATTTTACGCTAAAAAACTCGAAATTAAACAGGATCTGACAGCCACTATGGAAAAATTCTGAATATAGGATTTTTCGTCTACACGTTTACTTGTATTTTTAGTTATTGTTAAATAATAATAATTGGTAGGGTGATCGACACGATGGTCGTTGGTTTTCTCAGAATCTACAGTCATAAATCTTCTCAGGGAGAACGGAAATATTTGCTCTTGGATAGTGAACCCGGATGCAAAACCCTACCTAAATATATTTCCAAGATTTTCGTATGTATATTTGTTAGTTATAATTATGTACATCTGTCACAATATAAGATTAAAAAAATATTACATACAAAACCATTTTTATTTCAGTATTAGTGATCAGCAAAAAGTTTTTCCCTTTTTTATCGGTCCGCAGGTGTAAAAAGGTTGGGGAACACTGCACTAGACCACAGATACCGACAATTAATATAAAATTTGTTTGATTACCTGCAAATTCGTGTCATATTGTCATATATATAGTGATATCGTGTCATATATTTTTGAACCAATTGCTGGATATACCTTGTAATTATAAACATTTAATTTAATATAAATAGCGTTGTTATGATTTATATTTTACCGGTTGATAGTGCTCACGATGAGTGAAACACGTACTGATCAACATAACCATTCGGAAGTAGTACAAAACTAATTATGTTTAATTTTTAAAGTAAAATGCCTTTTCGCGAAGAGCATTTTTAAGTGTTTTTTTTTAAATTATTTCTACAATATATCTATGTGTCGTTTTTAATACTTAAATTCCTTTCGCAGGCAGATATACGATTATAAATTGACAGAATAAAAAATAAAGTCGAGGTTAATGGATTCGATATATATTTTAAAGCATTGTGGCAAGGATCTCAAAGTTAAAATTGTCTATCCCTTTAATCAATTCACATCACTAGAAAGTAGCTTATCTTGTATATTATATAAAAGAGCAGGTATTTGAAATATAGTATCATGTGTTTGGGTTCACTTAAAATAAAATTCTAGAAAATAGCGGTTAAACTCATATATTTCTATTCATACAAGAAAATATTTTTCAGGGATCTAGATTGAGTTGTGATTTTATAAGCCTTAATATTATAAATCGGCGAAGCATTTGCGTTGAACGAGGACAAATAAAGGTGTTAAGATACTGCATCAAAAGATGGGGTTCATAAATTATTTAAACACGAAATTTTAGAAATAAACAGGACACAGCTAAATAGTTTATCAATTTTGAACGAACAACTCGATCTAACTGACTCCCCCTTATTGTAATCCTTTACGTCAGATGAGTTCGTAAAATAGTCATAAAATACTCCAGGAATCATAACAATTTAATTCTTACAATAATACGTCATTCACCCTAACAAAGTCCACCGATTTAAAATCAGTTCGTATCTCTATGTCACATTTTTTCCCAATTATCTTCATTTGTAATAATTGATGATGTAACTATGTTCCCAATTAAGGCTGAAAGTCGTTATTATCAAATCAGTAGTTAAATTAATTCAGATATCAATGTCGTTCCTAGACTTTTCTTATAATATATAAACGATATTTACTATTTATTAACTGTCAGTTCGAGTTTGAGTTCAACCGTGTACTTAATGCCTGAAGATAATTGAGAAGAGAAACCCAGATCGTTATTGAAAAAAGTTACGTATGTAAAAAAATTAAGCGATTCAAATTTGATATTTAAATTTCATAAAGCACCCTCAGACGATTTCTTAAATCAAATAATTTGCATTCATGGGTAAGATTTGAAGCATATTTATTTGACAAACGAGTTTACCTATCTTCTTAAACGCTCGTTCACGTAGACAAGCCTATATCTATCTGGTTGTCAATTTAAAAAAATGGCAAATATACAATTGAAATATCTTTAAGCACATAGTCATAAATGTAAGAATGTGTTAACGCTTTTGATTGCACTCCAAAAATAATATGTTTCTCACTATTGTCAAGATTTATTGACTTTTGGTAGCATGAAAAGAAAATTCGTTTTTTGAATTTCGAGATTGTCAGTTGTTTTTTAAATCTGAAAACCGAATTGTTTTCTACGGATCATTTTGCGCCAAAGAACTAACTGTCCATGTATAGTGTGACCCATATAAATACTAGATGCAGGATTCAGTCAGAACAATGAACGAGACAGAAACACTTCAAGTTGCATTAGAGGGTGACGCCAGACGTACGACACACAGGTTGATAACTAATTCATGTGACATTCGAGAGTGAATGACTTTGGAAAAACAAAAGCACTTCGAAATGCAAAAAATAAAACTGGATAAGTAAATGAGTGCGGGAGACTGTGTAAGTATTCTGGTGGTAAATTATTAATCTGGAATAGCGACAGTCTCCCCTTTAAAAATGTGTTGTTCACGAGTTATGTTACGAGGACTGGTTGTTATTTGTTTGCATAAACTATTATATTTTATTTTTCGGAAATTGACAAGTTAGGAGAATAAGTGGAAATAAGGTTTGTTTTATAAATGGATGGAAAGTATGAAAAATCAAATAGGTAAAAATACTAAGAAATAAATTCATGAGTAGATAAAATTATATAGTCGTTATTCTGGAAGAAAACACTAAATCTAAAAATAATATTCATTTTTATTTACATATTTATATTTATTAAAAAAATATCTGGCATTACAGCTGACTTGCCAGTGCACCAAATATTTTGAAAATCAAAAAATCATGCGAGATAAGCTCGATGAAAATTTTTATGTCGCGTATGTCCAAAAGATCAGATATTCAAATTGACAAAATCTAAATCTGATATTGAGCTTGCTGGGACTTAAGCCAGGACCCACCTGATCGATAGGGCAAAGATCTTACCACTAGACCACAGAGTCCGACAAATAATATTGAGTTAGTAATACCAAAATGTTCTTTATTTCATACCCAACCGTATCGAAAGAACACACTTATTTTAATAAATTATATTTTTACTAAAAAACCGTTTTGTACAAAAAACTAAATGAAAAAGCTATAGGATTTCAAACATTTGAAAAATTTCAAAGTCTAATTACTCAACATTTTTCAGTTACTGTCTTCTTTCATAACATCGACGATATGTAAGAAGTAAAACTGGATTTTTTTAAAGTACGCACATTTTGTAGCTGCAAATAGGTAAGACAAAATACTGCTTATGGTGTTTTACAGTTGTAATAGCTCTTTCAAAATAACAAAGGTTTAATAAAATTATTTTACTTAATAATAATAAAGACGTAATCAATTCATCAATCGGCATGTGAGTATACAAGAACGGGACGTAAAATAACCAAAGGATTTCTAAAAAAATTCAAACCTCTTTCTAATAGTATGTTTAAGATAATGTTTTGATAAAGGCATTCTATAATATATGTGAAACCATAATATAAATCAAGTCAAAAAGTCTCTAAAGTGAAAATTCCCATAAATATGTCATGGGATAACACAACGTGGCAACACTGGATACCAATTTTCTCTCGAAATTTTCAAGTCGGTGACGAGTGATGAGTGATGCAAATCGATCGGGTGGAAAATTAGCGGTAAAGGGGCGGAAAATTTAAGGCTTTTACAGTGGAAAGGCAGCCAAGTGGAGGCTGTTACTCCATCGATGCTAACTCACTTTGCATTGATGGGAAATCAGTGGTTATCATATTACATCACTTGGGAGTGTTTTTGAAAACTGCTTTTTTGTGAGCTTATTTGATAAAAATATATATTTTTATAGCTCATGGGTGACTGATTTAGTTTATTAAGAAAAGGTAATATAAATTGTTCGAAAATTAATAGGTTGCAGGGATAGTTGACATAATAAGAAATTACATACACAACTTGAATATAAATATAAATACTTATTTCATTCAACTTATTGAATATTATGTGATAGCCATGATCAAATTGAAGCCCGTTTCATCTTCACTTTAAAAATAGCAATGATCATCGAAAATGGAAATTTACAACATTTAATCAAAGACATACGAAATATGGCAAAGTATTATTTATTATTAAATTCTTTCATTTCGATGTAACACGAAACACATATATGTATCAAACATCATTAAATCAAGTAAAAACTTGCAAATTGAACCAAATCTCTACAATATCCCACGACAAAAATAAATTTTCAGCGACCTACTAGTCCTGTCCTTCACAAATTGAATGTACGCAAGTAAGGGCTGCGGTTCTACGTGCCTCAAGGATATAAAAGAAAGCTCGGAACAATGGAAAGTTACGTGAAAAGTTTCTGAATAATTGCATTTTATCAGGAGAATGATGATTGAGTGCCAGGAAAGGCAGTGTTTTCGTCTCAGAAACCTTCAGTCAGGCATTTTTTCAGTTAGCGTGACGTATAAAAGCTTCATTATACGCCAGTTTTAATTACAAGTTTTTGATTTAATGATATTGAAAGATTATTTCGGGAATGTATCGACATTGTGCAAACATTAATGAAAATATAGAGGTGAAAATATGCATTTGTTGTGTAATGCTCAGGGGGTAAAATAAATTAATGGACCTGAAATGGAAAGTAAACAATACGAAACGATATAGTAATTGACTTAAAAACTTACTTGAGATAGGACAATGAATAACACGTTACCAATGTGGATGATAATAGTTTGGAAAAATGAATAGTCAATTCAGGAAAAGTTGACCTATCACGTAAGTATTCATGATTCAGGGACTGATTGTGCTGAATATGTTAGGAGAGAAAGTATGGATGCAATTAGCAAACACGGTTGAGTGAGTTGGTGATGGTTCGTGTCGTGTAAATTAAGAAATATATTATGTGAGTGAAGAAATTTGAAAGAGATGTACATTCTAAATTTTGAAAAGAAAAGAATGGAATTGGAATGTTATATTTGAGTCATGTTCTTAAAGCATGTGACCATTTAAGGTCATGTAACTGTGCAGTTACGAAATAATAATCGGATTTTGTCTTGCAATAGTAGTGAGAACAAATTGTCATTCACAGTCAAGGCGAGTAAGCGTTTCAATTGAACAACCTGTCAACAACAAAACATAACCCATTTGTCGCAATTTACAACGAACAACGGCATTTCGTGCAGCCATAGAGGAAAGATAATATTAGCCATGTTGTTGTGATGTTTATTGGGCAAACTTAATGCCAATATAATAAATAAGCTGTGAACTGTATAGTGCATATAAATTTGTAAATATTTCTGATTGGGACAGTATCCGAATATTAAAATTAAGTTTTTTTTTTAAACAATTTACAGATTTCACTCAGTTTGTTATTCTTTTATTATATCATGTTACACACAAACTAAAGTAATTATATTACTATAAAATGAGACTAATTGACAAGTTATCCCCCAAAGCGTCATCCTCTTATCATCGTCAAAGTAAGTCACCAAATATTTATTTTAACATTTGTAGTGTAAAATTGTATAGTGCCATCTATTGACAACTGATGATTTTTCGTTATGTCAAATATCGATATTATCGATGTAGCCTGCAATCTTGATGAGAGTTGCAGCTTGACGATTGTACATGCCACAAAGCTATGACAAATTCGTTTGTACATGAGGTACACGTGCAAACAATAATTTAATGTGGCCTTTTGTGTGGATCCTTGCTGTGAAATGTACCATTCGTTAGAAAACTATAGTGTGTAAAAAGTGATAGTTTGGTAAAATAACCTAAATTCGGAGGTCGTGACAACCCTGTTAATGTACATTTTTGAAATAGTATTAATCATTTCAGTGAGAAAATATTTACGAAAATCTCGAAACACATGTTAACATATTCACAAATGTACATCATTTAATCTTATTTCATATTTTAAGCGATTTATTTTATTCCAAAAACAGCTGTCCTACAAGTGTCCATCTGGTAAAACTAGCCTGTCACTAAAAGCTTAAATTAAACAAAATGATAGTGAGAAAAATACGAAGGTAATGATAGGTATATTTCAAATAAAAAAAGTAATAATTTAATTGATTTTATTACAGATAGTTGTATTTTATCTCCGGTATCGGGATATACAGCAGATCCCTTCTGCACATGCATTGGTTTGAATTACTGCTAATCAGTCGGTAAAACAGATGCCTAACACTTTTAAGGTGTTAACTGTCAATTTTTGGTGGAAAGACATTATATTTTAAAAAAAAAAAACACAATTCATTTGTACTACTTTCAAATGTTTATAATGATCAGGACCGGATTCGTTCACCACGAGCATTATCAACTGATATCTAACACTTGAAATGTATTACTTTTAGTACTTCGTGTAATATAAATACTGTTGTGAAACTGAACTGGTGACTAAACAGTTTAATACAATATGCAGAGTGCATTCAGTAAGACAGAATAAATTCCTAGCAACCTTCTTTGAGTAAATCCTTGGTTCGGGGGTTTCCCGGCTCAGGTTGGATACAAAGAACTTCTTTTCCGAGAGGTAAATATTTTATGCGGGCATTTTACTTGGAGATGCTCGCACAGACGTACCTATACAGGTATCCTTAGCGAGAAGATGCGGAAAGCCACGCCTTGTAAGCAGTATATGAATTTTCCGAACGCTTTCTTTTATTGTTAGGGTTTGAGGAGTTGTGTATTTACGATTGTTTTCGTGTTTTATTTGGTAATGGAAAATATTTGAAACAGTAATATATTATTTATAAAAGAGGAAGTTTTTCGGTAGAACATTGTAAGTAACACTATGATCATTTCTAAAATTGGAAAAGATATCAGTAACATCAATTTGGGTAAGTTTGCCCATCGGTCTAAGATTGGCCCACTACATGGAAAATGCGCTGTTATAATACCATGATAATACATACTAATGACATATGAATATTTTTTAGCTAAGCAAAACGAATTGAGTAGCCCCTAGTAAAAAAAAATATGAATTAACGTCTAACATAATTTGATTCATTGTTGAATTTGGAAGCTGTCAGCTTGGAATGATAAAACACAATTTAAAAATTAATCTGTAAACCAAATGCTGTATATTTTTTCCCATCTCAATTATGTACAGAATATACGAAAACACAAACAAAAGTTGCTAAACTTTAAATCACTGAATTTATAGTAATTACAATGATTATTTGTATCGTGGGCCAAAGTTACCCAATTTGGATGAAAATTTTTCCACCTTGTTTTATCTATATTTATATACCAATTATATATAACAATAAATCTATTTATGTTGATTAAATTTCATTTTGAGACATTAATTAGTTCATTTCTATGTAGAACAATTCCACACATAAATGCAATAGTGAACCATCAAAATACAGAAACCCTCAGAATTGTCTCAAAGTTACCCAAATTGACCGTCCACAAAGCTTAATGTTTCAAAAATGATTAAGATGTGGTTAAAAAAGTGGTTTTAAATAATTGCACTTTGTGTTAGGTAGTATTCACTTGGTACACTTGAACTTTTGTTTCGATAGTTTGCACTTTGTGTAAGCTAGTATTCACTTGGTACATTTGAACTTTTATTTCGATAGTTTGCACTTTTTATAAGATAGTATTAACTTAGTGCACTCAAACTTTGATTTTAATAGTTTTCACTTCGAAACGGATTCTTTTAACAAAGTACTACAGACTAATTTTGATAGCTTGACTTTGAAACGGATTATTTAAATTTTTTATGTTGTGGAAATTGAAATAAAAAATTACATTAACATATTACATGTCCACTTAGAACCCTGCTTCTGACCGAAAAATTCTTCATTCCCAATTTACCATGTGTTGTTTAGTGTTAATAATATATCGACTGTAGAAAAACAAATGGACATATGCCTCACGTGTTTTCAAAATATTTTTTTTTCGATAATCGCAATGTATACAATTTAATACACGGTTTGTGTGGGTTACGTCCTTTTGTCTCACTACAGTAGACATTTAATTTGGATTATTGAGATTTTGTACACTTCCATGTATTTTTTCACTAACGACCCGGGTTTCGCCTTTCGGCATCCTTAGTCCATTCGTGTGCTCGAATGCCTGAAGATGCCGAAAGGCGAAACCCGGGTCGTTAGTGACAAAATACATGGAAGTGTACAAAATCTCAATAATCCAAATTTAATATTGAAATTCCACCAAGCACCCTCAGTCGATGTCTTAAATGAATATTTATGAATTATTTTTAAACTGATTATATTTTTCTCACATAATTGGTTGTTAATGTGGTTTAGTTTTTGATTTCAGATTAGTATTTAATGATTTGTAAGAGGTCCTTAAAATTTTTAATTGTGGACTATTTAAGGACATTTTTATGTGTGATAATTTGTTTAATTACCTGTAAATTCTAGTCATAGTCAATTCTTGAACCAATTGTTTGAAATACCTCGTAATTATTTAGATTCAATTTCATATTAATAGCCTTATAACGATTTATATTTTATTAGTTGGTAAAGCTCGTGATGAGCGAAACCGGTGCTGATCATTAAAAACATGTGGAAGTAGTACAAAACACAAATTGTGTTTTAATATGTAAAAATAAATAATAAAATCGACGAAGCTCAAACAAAGACGCCAATGGTATTCTTGACCATTTAACGCGATCAGGTGTCGCTGCACTGACGGACCTGTTTCACTTCGCCGTTAGCATTTTCGCGTCACTTTTCGAGCGCCATCTTGCGGCCACTTTGCGACAGCCATTTTGTCGCCATTTCTCTTTCCAAAGCGTTTTATCTTATCCATCAAAGCATCGAACGGCGAAGGTATCAGTTATAGCAAACAAGTCTAATCATATTATAATTATATGTAATTGGAAAGTATTTCAAATTTTCAATTTAAGCGCTTCACCACTATCTTGCAAAATGTCACATTTGATTTTTCGGATATCATTCGGATTATTTACATATAATATTTATCTGACATAATTTATTTTTAGTGAGATATTGATTTGTAAGAGATCCAGATTAACATTTTAATTGTAGACTAGTTAATTTCGTTCATGTGCAATTTGTTTGATGATAGTTCTTGAACCAACTGTTTGAAATACCCGATAATTATTAACATTCTATTTCATATAAAAAGTTTCGTTATGATTTGTATTTTCTCAGCTGACAATGCTCACGATAAGCGAAACCGATACTGATCATTATAAGCATGTGAATGTAGTAAAAAACAAATTGTATATTTTGTTTTTAAAATAGCTTACATTGTTTCGTCATTTATATTTTTCAGAAACAGAAGAATAAAATACTTATATTAAAAAAAAAAACAATTCCTTCAATCTGTAAAAGTTTAGGCAAGTCTGCTAAAGACAATATTGAGAGGATAGTTTTTGAATAATATATTGAAATGCTAAAAAGATGGTTCCCAAAACTGTCTGCTTGCAACCTCGACGTTAATAAAGATTGATGCTCGCTAGATGCCTTCGTCTTCCTACTGACACTTTTCTGTGTAGATAACCAAATCAAGTCAGAGGAATGTCATAAACATCCGACAAACAACTCAATATTTTTATATGACACGGAAAAGCTTAAAGCTTCCGTAAGATTCATGGCGGCGTGTTCGGTGCATTGGATCGTTTACGAAAGCTCATAAATGGTATAATGCCTGTTATTTCAATGCCTTCTTTAGTGTTTTGCGTGGAAAATGAAATGAATTCATAAATATTTCTTTCATAAACACACACACAATGTCTGCCCGTAAATCAAAATAGACATTTTATTCTTTTACGGTACAAAAACAATGAAACCGTTTAGATATCTTCCTTTAAGGGTGTACAATGTGTAAATAGAAACCTTGCTAGTGCTGCTAGAAAGAAATTTAAAAACTTGTGATGTTTACTTAACATTAACGTGAAATAATAAGGAGGGTTGTAAGTGTTCCAAGCGATTACACTTGAAAGGAAAATTAATACGGGAACAAATAAATGCATTGAAACCGAATGCAAGGGATGTTTGAAATAGATTATAAATGCGAAAAAGAAATTGGTTCATGTACTTTATCAGCAATACAGTAATTGAAGTGTGTTTTGAATGTTTATCAAGAGTGATATGCATTTTATTAATATCCATATTCGTTTGTCTGCTGAAGTATATGTAATGGATATGACGTGTACACTAAGCAGTTAATTTAACGAATAATGTTTTCATAACAATCACTAATACGTACAATATTTCAAAGAATTAATAATAGCACACGGATTTTGGACACAAATTAATCTGAACGATCAAATTCCAGCCGTTTGTTTCACTTGTAAATTGAAGCTTGTTATGGCACTCTTAAATGCATAATGTTTACGAAATATTACCTAATTTAAGCAACAAAAGGCACTGAGAAAATAACGTTGATAAAATTTATAATTCACAAGGGAAAGTATAAAACACAACTATAGTGTATATAATAAAGATTGTTAATGGATGCAATTAACGATATACAATTTTAAACGGCCGAGTTACTGCAACGTAAAAAAATACCATTAAAATTTGATTTAGATTCGAAATCAAATTTCCGCTTCGCACCCTCAATCTATATCATAAGGAAGGTTTTCTTAAATAAAATTGACTTAATTCTGAAAAGATATATTGGACAAGATAATTTACTAACATTACATTTAAATCCAAAATGATCGAGTGGACAATAAAATATAATGCATTTACATTATAGAACAAAATAGAATTGTTTAATTATTACTTTCATTTTTTATAAAGAGTTGAATGTTAGCATTAACAAAAAACCCTTAAAGTAAGACATACATTTGCTAAAATAGTAAGTCTTTTTTTCAAAATTTTTTTTCGAAAAATTCATTTGATCGTGGAAACTGTTAAACTTGGTTCAATTATGTCACCTTTTTACAAATTCAAAATTGTCATTATTTTAAAAGATAACACTTTAATTTTATGAGAAAAAACCATTTTATTAAATTATTATTAAAATTAAGAGAAAAATGAATATCGCTGAATTATTATGACTTTCTTCTTAATGTTGAAAAAGTCGTATAAAGAATTAAAAACTCATAAGATTTTGCAATTTTGGTGAAAAGAACCAATTATAATTAAAATATAATCGGGAAAAGATATAGCATAGTGTCTACTAATTTTAAATTAGTGAGTTTTGTTAGGATAAATATCAGATAAAATATTATCGTAACAATTCAAATATTTTGATTGTTAGACTAATTTATGATTATTTTACGAAATCATATTACGTAAAGTATACAATATGGGGGAGTTAAGGAGAAAGAAGTTGTTCGTTCAAAATTTGAAAACTATTTAGCTGTCCCCTGTTTATTTTGAAAACCATGTCGTTAGTGACAAAAAGATTTCCACACTTTTTGTACACAATTTGAATAAGTTAAATTGAGTATTGAAATTCCATCAAGCATGGCGCTATCTTAAATCTTTTCGTAAGTATTTACACACCACTTTGAATAAAAAATGTATAAAATTTGATTTTATGTAATGCTTAATATTTGCAAACATAATTAGTAAACACAAACTAATCGATTGATCAATTAACTTGAAAAAAAAACAGCTTAACCAGTATTACATCTTGAAGTCCCCACACATTGTTGAATCGTATAGAGAAAATATTGTACAATCAAGTCTACGGAAATTAATAGATATATCTCTATTATTATGGTCAAGGATAAAATAAGGTGCATGCATAGACACGTCGGGAGAGTGCAGTAATCAAGCGAAGACGAAGAGTACTTTTCGCGACGATATATCTTCCACTCTCAGGTGATTTGTTTTCTCAGAATTGCATACGGCCAGTTGCGGTTGCGAGGCGCATTCTGAATATATGCGCATAATGAATACATTTCGATGCAATCCAACCATTAAATTAAATTATTCTAGCAATAAAGATTGTTTACTGGATAGCCTAGAAAATGAAAAGCGTTTAACATAAAGGTGCGATTTAAAATGATTCGTTTACATCATAGGTTCGAAAACTTATTTAACCCAGTCCTCTTTTAAGACAAAAAACAAATACTCAACGCCACCCAGGAAATTTACCTTTTTTTAAAATTAAATAGAACAGAAAAAAATAAAATTGATGTAGCCCTCAAAATTGGAATTGTCCAGGAGAGAGTAAAAATATTTTTTTATCGAAAACATTATATGGTGAGTTGCGTTATTAATCTTTGAAAATGCATTCACGTAAATTCTCATATTTACAGATACGAGATTATACGTAGGGAGTGTCGATATAATAGAGGCTTACATCAAGTGGGTGGAGGGAGGGGTCAGAATTTTTAAACCTAAAACCAATGTAAAATGATGTTTCCCTTCCAAAAAATGGTCAATTTATTTTTCTAACTAACATCATTTGGCCGAGACCTGCTCTGTCGACTTTAAAATCAGATCCAATCATTAACTCATTTCGGTATTTTTTGAGGCTTACATCAATTAGCCAAAACAGCATCGATATGAAAAGTGCTTTCACTTAAATTTTTTACACAATAATAACATTAGCTGTTTATATACAATAATCAATTTAATATCACCCACTCAAAAAGGATAATTTCATCGCAATCTTGTAATGGCTTAAATAGAATTTGTAATAACAATTTTTGAACACATCAAACTCAAAACTGTGTTTATGATATAGATTACAATTTATAATACTATAGTTTCAAAGTTACACAAAATTATATAACGGAATTTGAAACAAAGTAAAGTGACAGCAATCAATTACATTGTATCGGTGAAAGATCACACAGTACGCAGGCAATAAACTTTGCGACAGCCAGTCAACCAAATATTATGACGTCACAACGGAAAGCTCAATAATGCAAAAGCTTTCGACATATGTCAAGTGAAAATGTCAAGACGGATAAACTATGTTACTTAAACTTACTGTAATATAGGAATATTGAATCTATGCTAGTTTTTTCGTACATACATTGTTTTGAAAAAGAAATACATTTTATTTTGCGTATATTTATAGTAATTTTAGTGTAGATACGTGTCAACTAATAGTAAATAAATACGCTTAAAGGTTTAACCCTAAAATACCTATGATGAAAGAGGAAATAATTAAAAAAATGCATTGAAAAAAAGACCCAATATTTAGATAAGATTTTATAAAATGTAAAGTATCATTTTCCAATTAGTGTTGGCCTTAAAAATATCAAATTACGCCAAACAAATGCAGATTTTTATGCCGCTAAAGCCAAGTTAACAAGTAATTAAAATATTGAGTCGGTGGTGCAGTGGTTAAGGTTGTCGGTCGTTGCTTTGGTTACGGATCTCACGACTTCGAATTATAGAACGAACAGTTTAATAAATATATTTTTCGAATGACTAAAAGATTAGCTGTCTCAAGCTCTTTACCACCCATCTGAGCCTTAAAACAGGGCGTAGCGATTAGCTAACCACTAGTCTTGTCCTAGCCCTATGCTTCTATCTTTACTCTCTTCGAAAAAAATAGTGTGAGCAACTGAGTAACAAGCTGTTCTCGTATAAAACGTTCGTTGAGATATCTCCGTTAGAAGGCCGTATGCTCCACATTGAAAGAGGACACGATTGATAACACTGGGAAAACTAGCTTGGAAGAATTTCCAAACTCTCCGTTGCTGTATCCTCTAGGTGAATGATTTCGTAAAAAAACATAAATTAAAAATAGAAAAATATTGATGTTCCCATATTAATAATTTCATCTCATAGACACCCAACAGAACTCACTAAATTTGGAACGAGTGTATATATTTATTCTTTCTTCGAATAGCATTTTAAAACCCTCAATGCTATTATAAATGTGGAATCACTGGTAATTCTGATATTGGTTAGCTGCCGGCAATTTGCTACTTTATTAATGCGTTTGTTTTCTCAACAAAGATAAGGGCTATATTCGGAATTTTTAACTCAGGTATCAGTGTGGGTCCTAGACTTATAATATTTTATCTTATTTGTATGTTGTATATAAACGTTAAAAACTGTTTACTGTCTGCAATTCAAGTGAATTCATCTTGTGCATAAACATATGCATTTGACGAGAAGCATTTCATGAATTGGCCCCGTTTGCGTAAATGCAGTGTGACGGAAAACATTTCAATCATACATATTTATACTTTTCCTTTGTATTGAATCGTGATAAATGATATACACTCTGTGCAAATTCATATTTAATTTAGTGTTAAAAACATTAGTCTGGAGGTCTTACAATAGGGAGTAATGGATGATAAAATATTTCGAAATTGTAAAAATCTATCATGTTCGACTACAGTAAATCAGGGTAACTTAGGCCCAGTTCTGAGGGTTTTTGTATTTTTATGGTTCGTCATTACATTTATGTGTGGTATTGCTCTACATAGAAATTAACTAATGTCTTAAGATAAAATTTAATCAATATAAATAAATTTATTGTTATAATTGATATATAAATATAGAGATAAAACAAGGAGGAAAAAGTTTTCATCCAATTCGGGGGGCTTTCGCCCATGATACAAATAATCACTGTAATTACTATAAATCCAGTGATTTTAATGTCTTGGCAAACTTTTCTTTATGCTTTCATATAATATGTACAGAATTCAGATGGAAAAATATATACAGCATTTGGTTTATAGATTAGTAATACAAATTGAAATTATGCCTAATCCAATTTATTTAACGAAGAGTTTTTAAATTGTGTTTATCATTTCTTACAAATTCAACAATAAAACAAAATTTGTTGCACATTCATTCAAGTTTTTATCACCAAGAGCTACTCAATACGTTTGCTTAACTGAAAATTATTCATATGTCGTCAATCTATTTAGAAAATAAGTTTGTTTATTGAAATCCCTGGTAATGTAAAATTGTAAGCAATCTCCACTTATTTTTCCTTTGACTCTATTTTTCTTGTTCTACCTATTTCCATAAACTTATATTTTCATTGTTATAACATCAATAGTAACATCATCCTCAGTTTTCGAACATTTTAACCAGTAAAATATTGTGCTATACCTCATTGTTACTTAATAGAAGACTTAAAAATTGTGTTTATAAGGAGAGAGGTTTGAAAAGATGAAAAAGTAGTTGTGCTGGAGTATTGATTGCAAAGACTTCCACCAACATTATTAGAGGACAGAAAAAAAAGTACAAAAAGATAGCGGTCAAGAATTTCCTAGTAAGCTAATAAAGTGGACGCTACTGGTTAGTATTATGTCGACCAAACATTCGGGGTACCAACGCCATATCAAAAAAGCCAACGAAATACTTTACGGCGCAGAGCTTGCCTTATAAATCTCCGGAGCTGAGAAATTGCATTCCCTGAAAATCTCAGTTGCAGTACTCCGCTGTACTGAGCTGTACTCTACAGAAAATGCCGGTTTAATAGTCATGTGCGCTACAACCGTGAGCATCTGTTTTGACTGTGTGTATTACAATTTTCAAGGCATAAGCTATGTCGGGATATTTATGATATAAATTTTCGTATAATTTTAAATATGGGTCAGTTCATGCATGGATGTCGAATTTTGTTATACTTACTTAAATGGATATGTAAGAAAAAATTCCCACTTAATTCAAAATATTTCAACAACTAATAAAAATATTCATTTCGGCAAAATTTTATTAGTTAGCTAAGAGCTATTTCGACTTCACTCTATCGTCAGAAAATACGAGTTTACGATCAGAAACACCACTCATAAAAAAATGTTAAAAACATAAATACACATTTTGTAGAACTAAATACTTCTACCAAGTCAATCAATAAATAAAAACAACTTTTTCTAATACTTGCTAATATAAAACTATTTTTTTATTCAGTTCGGTGTGTTGTAAAACGTTTAATCTGAATTCTAAAAAAGTGAAATATTCTGAAACACTTTGCCGGGCAGGAGTTAGAAATCCGCTTAGTGATTACAAGGTAATAGGTTAAGATTGTGTCAAGCGATTGATTAAGCTTAAAATAGTAAGGTAAAGAATAACAATAATATGTATTTAGTTTAATAAGAATACTGTAATAAAGTTGAAAACTATTTCAACTTAGCACTATCATCAGAATTAAGTTTAAACAAATTCTTTTGCAGTTCAATTTAGTTGCTTTTACGTATTTTAAAACAAATAATTTTTACGGTTATATTGAACATTTCAGCGATTTAACTACACATAACTATCCCGTTTTCGGAGGACTACTTTTGTATATTCAGTAAAACGGAGTTTCAGAATGGAGCTGGCGCGTAGTTATGTAGTGGCGAAGGAACGGGAATTCTTTTCACCTGGGAATGTGAAGGTAATTTGTAAGACGTAACATGATTACCACTGTACCGAGCACGTGGCAAGTGAGTAAGAACGTTAAATGAATGCTTTAACAGACAACACTTTGAGAAACTCTGGAAATATTACTGCAAATTAAATGCATCGTTATGAATGTATTAAAATAATTAACATCAAATGTTACGTGCGATTAGTTTCAGCTCACATGATATTACATTCATGTTTATTTCATAACATGAATATTGCTCTAATTTAACCATTTTTTCTCTTGTAATTAACTACTTTCTAGTGTCTGTAATTCTGAAATCGGAAGCTGTATAGTTTGAAAATTGAACGATGTAAAATCGATTCAGATTGTTGCAACCTCCAAATAAATCTTCAGGCATTCGAGCGCACGAATGCACTCGAACTGACAAGACAGTAAACAGTATCTAACGTTTATATAGAAGAAACAAATACGACAAATATTACTTACGAGATAAAATATTATACGTCTGGGAGCCACACTGATACCTGAGTTAATATTACGAGAATCGCCTTAATCCTTATTTTGGAAACAACTCATTGCCAACTAATATTTGAATTACCAGTGATTTTACACATATAATAGCATTGTGGGTTTCGACGGGATGCAATTCGACGAAAGGATAAATATATACTATCATTCCATATTTAGTGGCATCTGTTAGGTGATTCAACGTATAGGATACAGCAACGGGTCGTTAGTGACAAAATACATGGAAGTGTACAAAATCTCAATAATTCAAATTTGATATTGAAGTTCCATCAAGCACCCTCAGTCGATGTCTTAAATTATATAAAAACATGGTTATTTTTATGAAATTGAGTGTTAATAAAAACAAGGTAAATATATCAAACAATTGCTAGACAGATTAAACATAAACGAAATAATTAAATTCAACAAATAAAATGTTCGGAATGAGCGAAACCGAACCCTATCATTATTATAATGTGGAAACAGAACACAACAAACTGTATTTTTTATAATTTAAGAAAGGACTGAGGATGCTTGATGGAATTTCAACATTATTCAACTATTCAATATCCTACAGTTTGGGTCATTCGTGTGCTCGAAGATGCCAAAAGGCGAAATCCAGGTCGCTTGTGACGAAGTATATAAAATTTTAACAATTCAGATTTGAATTTGTTTTTTTTTTTATTTTTAGAATATATAAAGTTTTAAACTACAGAACTGGCGTGTTGGAATTACAGCACTGAGAGATATTAACTATTACATTATACTTGTAACACAGCAAAAAACAATGGATTTTCGATAGATGGATGTATGAAAAACCCAGGGCGCTAACGAAGCTGTTTACGCAGGCCAGGCTGGCAGGTACAGTGTGGGGATTGCGAAAAGTCAGTGAACATTTCCGGTGCTTATTTCCCACAGGCCAAAGTCAATGCGGAACAATTAACTCCGTCTTTGATGAAACTGGGGCATTTTTGCTCGTTTGGCCTCCCGCTTTATAAATAACTTTAACGGCCTGAGTGGTTTTATAAATACGCTGGATAAAAAAAATGCATTAGGGATCCGAGGTAAATGCGTTCAATTGAAATATTTGTGTACTAAAGGTGAATAATTTTTGAATGTAATGAGAATGAGAAAGCGTAAGAAACGATTAACTCTGAGGCCAAATACAACAAGTGCCTATGTCATATTTATTAATTGTTCGGTACAGGCAATTATGCATTTTTGACAATTTAATTAACCTTGATGATTTAATTTTTTTGTAATTTGTAAATACATAAATACTAAGCCATGTCGGCTTTCAATATGGAGTATATCTCAACAGAAGTATTTCTACGAAAGTGAAAGTAAGGATATAAGAAAAGGGATAGGACAGCACTAGTGGTTAGCTAGTCACTCTCGTTACGCTCCATTTTCAGGATTGAATGGGTGGGGAAGGAATTCTAGACATCACAAACATTCATGCATACGATCAGAAATCCATATATCGATTGAAAAATCAATTTATGAAACTGTCCGCAAGGGGGTTTGAAAACGAGATGTTCGTAATCGAAACCAACGAGGTTAACGACTACACCATGGACCCGACAAAGTCTATTAATTGGACCAAGCTTCGTATTCCTTCAGATTCACTATATATTTTATTCACTCTTAAAAATCATTGAATCAGTAAAAAATCTTGTACCAAATTATAGACTTAAGAACATAATAATAATATTTTAAAATGATCATTTAGAATGATATTCAAAAGTTTGAATATGTCTAAAAAAACGTGGATAAAAAAATTTAATAACTTGTTACACATTTTATCACAAATCGTTGCTACGAAGCCAGTTCCGATTAAGCATAAATTTCACTATCAATTCTTGGTTGCGTATTCCTCCTTCATAAACACAAAAACATATAAATTGGCAGTACAGTAACCTAATCAAAATTTAATAGAGGTTTCTCTTGAAGTTATTATAATGATTGATAATAATTTGCAATTCCTAATCATGTATCCGAGACCAAAAAACATGACTTCGACCTAATTTTATCAGGGTCCCAGCACGAAGCGAATGAAAAATATTCATATTTATACCGCACGCAATCCCCGAAGCCACCTCGCTAATTCTTCAGACTCCCTGTTTGGCTTACACAATTTTCTCAAAGAAAACGAAAAGGGCCGATGGCACGCGATGCATTTGGACTATTCCCGTGACCTACTGTTTTTAAATGGATGATTTATGAGGAAAATGGAGATTATCTATTTGAAATATCTTTGCGGATTTGCGTTGGACGCACGAGATTTATTATTGATAGTCTTTTCATCATCATTAATTTAAATATTTTTAATCATATTGCATATAATTAAGTATAGAAAGGCACAGCATGAAAAAATAATATGTGATGATTTTTATTTGATTGGATAAATATTTTGTTACGCAAGTTAAGCAAAAATTTTCAATTTATTTTACACATAATATATAAAAGATTATGTATAATCTACAATGTGTCGAGTGGGTGGTATAGTTGAGTGATCTCACAGGTTCGAATTCCAGTACGGACAGTTTCATAAATTGATATTTCAGTAGATCTATGCATTTTTGTTCGAAGGCACTGATGTGTGTGAGCGAGAGTATTAAAAAAAAGGCTAAGCAACGAAGTAACAATTAGTTCTCGTGGAAAAACTTCTAGGGTTTGTTGAGGTATGCTCCATATTGGAGGTGGGCATGGGTTATTACATATTTGTGGACGAATCATATAAGGATGGCAATACTATAACAGAAGAGTAGACGAGGCAGAACGCAACATACCGTCGGCAGAAATGGACGGCAATACTTTCCTACTGACCGTCGACCGCCGCTCTATTCTTGATCTCGGTAATAATACAAGTTATAAACACGATTCCTAAATATATATACACATTGCAAAAAAAGAAAAATGTAGGTCTGTTGCTATTGCAATGTAACGCATGATAGAAACATAGTAATAATTGGTAATTGGCGAGAAAATTAAACGAGCAAGTTCCAACAAAAACTACATTAAAACAGTAAAAACATCATCACGTAATTTAAGATATCGATTGAGGGCTATAAATTGAACTTCAATATCAAATTTCAATCGTTCAAATTGTTTATACTTTCATAAATTTTTTCAGAGTTCGTTCGCGCACCTGATTGCCGAACGGTAAAACCCGGGTCGTAAGTGACAAAATTTATGTAAGTGTACAAAATTTTAACGGCTCAAATTTAAGATCATCATAGTTTAAAATAACATTAGCACTGACTATAATTAAGTAATTTGAAAACATTTTTATTATGCTTACACCTCGGGTGGCAAGAATTTTCACGGTCATTAAAACATAATTTAAATAATTTTATGACTTTTCTCCATAGCTCATAAATTTTCCAAACTTTAAACGGCAACGCGTATAAAGATGTACACATATTTAAAAAAATACATTCACGATTTCGCTAATGGCAGCAAGTAATGAGCGGTTTTAATTTGCACCGTGAAAATAAATTGCCTTAATTCCTATTCACGGGTCGTGATGTTACAGCACCGGCTCGCCGTATACCACCACGCCCCGGTTTCTACGTGTTAAGATTATTTATATGACGTTGCTTGTTTGAAATGTGTATTCATGAAAATTCATCCTCCAGCCAAAGTTAAAATACACAATCGAGGTGTTTAATTATTATTCTAAGAATTAATGAGTCCAATTTGCCAACTAGCGGTTTCTACATCTAGCTTGAGTTATAGTTTAGATGTGTGGTTCCCAAAGTGTTTTCTACGGACCCCCGGGGGTCCATGTGGCAGCTGAGGTGGTATGGGGGAAATTAAAAATAGCTTGGGCGTGCGTGGACAACGTCGGGGGGTCCGCGAAAGGTTTAATATAAAAAAATATTTGTGACACATTTTCATTATTATAAAAATTAAAATAAATAAATTGGTAACGATTTGTTGGGTGTTGGACCCTTTTGCAAGCAGACCCACATATTCAGATGAATCCATAATAATATAGGAGCAATTTATTGAATTATCCACAAATAAGGAACGGAGAACAATGTTTGAACAAGGATACCACAAATTCTGGTTACAAAAGCAGATAGCAATTTTATATCCTGCATTATGGGTCACTGAGGCTGTTGATTGCTTTCCCGTCTTTATATTTAATAGAACGCGGATGTAATGTAGTTATGAAACTGATCATAATTTAAACATGAAAATGTTTTATTTATATTTGATTTTTGCATCACCAATTACCATTCAAGACATCAAAACTAAATTTATAAGTTTAATATTATGCTGTTATGTAGAGTTATCTTACTTGAGGGTTCATGGTCAGGTTTTTTCTTTAAAAAAGGGTTCATGGGCATAATAAGTTTGAGAACCACTGGTTTAGAAGCAAAGGTGGACTGATGAAGCATCGCGTAGGATAAAGGGGCATGCAGAAATTTACTTTGTATAAAAACCAGCAATATTAAGTAATACGATATGCATCTCATAACTGATGTTCGTTCTCATTTATGCACCGCACTGTAGTACGGTAATTATTAAAAATAAGTAACTTTGAACTTCATGCATGACGTTTCACATTGTTATATTAACAAGTTGAATGCAAATAAAAAGCGTGTAACTTCAACATCATTTTTTTTTGTTTTATATTCAAAATATCTGGCATTAAAGCTGACAGCCAATGCACCAAATATTTTGAAAATTGAAAAATCATGTAAGTCCTATTGCAAGCGTTCAACATGATTAGAAATTCCCGTTCTAACGTTTTTATTGTGTTATCACATAATCTTTTAAATTGAAATGAAAGCAAATTATGAATAATAAAGGAATTAAAATGAATAGTTATTAGAAAATAACATTTTAAATAAGACGGGTGGCTTACCACCATTAAATTTATATCCCTTGATATGTTCGCCTCCAAAAACTAGTAATTAGTAGTGTTATGGTAATGCGTACTATTATCGTTTGTGTCTTACCACATTCGCACGCTCAGTAGAAGGCAATAATCCCACCCCACCGTTGATTTTTATGTTAGGAATAACAATCATGGTTTACCGTAAGAATAAATAACTTTGCGATATAGTTAGTCAGTATATGCTTCTTAAAAATGCGAACCAAGTGTGTCATTTCTTAACACAACCAGTGGAAGAGCAAAGCTATTGCTTTAATTTTATATTTAAAAAGAATTTTACAAAGTTACTGCTGAACCCATCGAAAAAATATGAGAAGTTCTCATTTAAGAGGAACATCAAAATTTAGCTATCGTTTTCCTAACTTTATTACAGATATTTAATTTAAGAATAGAGCAACCGTCGACATATCCAGAAGCACGTTTGGAACCGTGTGGCCAACGGCCAGTGAAGTAGTATTGTCATCCGTATGTGTGTAATGTAGTACCGCTTCTACACGTGTCTATGCTTCTGTTCTAGTATTGCAATCTCTATTGTTTCGTTCCCCACAAAAATATTCGTAATCCGTCTTTGTCATGAACACTAATTTAAAGTCTGTTTCTTGTCATCGCTAAAATTGAATGGTGAAATTATTTAATGGCAGCTGGTTCAGGTGGGGTGATTCAGTAGCCCGATCGTTCGATATATCGTAGGACCGCGAAACGAAAATCACCTAATATGGACAGGGATATAAAGATGTCCAACTGGTTATTTCTATGCTTTTATTTTCCACATTGAATAATATGCACTCTTACCACGCCCAAGATCCACTGCAGATTGTAGAAGAAATTATAAAGAATATTAATATCTATGAGAATATTTTTAATGAAAAATACAAACAATTTTGTACAAAGAAAAGGAAATAGAAAAGTTTCTCACACAATTAAAATCTTCACCTTGTAAATATTACAGTCTCATTTATTTTTAAAGCCAGTTTATACTCAACTGAAAGCAACATCCTCCAACAGAAATATTTTGTTACGACTGTGAGTTTACTCCGTAAAATTGAAGCGTATCAAATACATAGCCATCTTTAGAAATGTTTTTTTATAACATAACCATATCTGGTTTTGTATGCATTATATTTAATAAGAAAGTTTTACTTTTTATTTAACCAAAATATATAAATAAAAACCAGAGTCGTTTTGCTGTATTTTTTGCAATATCAGTAAAACATGTATTGCTACAACCTTTTTGTTACTTGAAATTCATATTAAGATTCAACGATTATCTTATAGATAATATCACAGACCGCTCTGTAGACGTTTTATTATTATCACTTATCACAAGTAGGTATGAAATTTTCTCATGACCTTAGCGTTTGCGGTGTATATATAATATAAAATGTTATGCAATGCACACACAGTTCCAACGTACTAGCTACTTTAGCCATTCAGAATTTCAATTTCAATACTGTCATATATGCCATATTAGAATTTTAGAAATATAACTATGCCTTATTATGTGCTTTCTCTAAAAATAAATTAAGCAGGAAAATTGTAGACCGATTCACAAAATCCACGCTCAGTAGGAATCAAATTTGAATATGGGTAATAGAGACAGCAAGGATTTCTGGAGGTCATAAAAAATGTCTTCAAGTTTGCGAATCTACGATTGAAATTCGCCACATATATAAAGAAACTCTCGTTAAGTTTTTTTCCCGTTGTAAATGCATATATTTTCATAGTTATAGCGGGCGGTAATTCTGCCACCGTTTTTCGGATCCCGGGCTTCCGTAAACGACACCCAGCAGACGGCAAAGAAGGCATAGTACCTTAGTTTACTGTGTGTTTGTAATACTGTGTGAATTTCCAGGGTTGACGCAAATGCATTGAATAAAGCAATAGGTAAGTAGATAATGTGATATTCTATTCGTTATTATCGAATCAGGCCCGTGGTGCAGTGGTCAACTTCGTTGGCTTCGGGTAAGAAGGGATGGATGTCTTTGACGTCTAAAATTCCCTCACACTCATCCGATCCTAAAAACGATCCTAAAAACGAGAGCGATTTGCTAACCATTAATACAGTCCATATATCCCTACTCTCTTCGAAAACGATAGATTGAGCAACCGAGCAAGTCATGGTTTTAAAGAAATGGTAAGAAACGAAGTGTTTTTCATCCAAGAAATTTTGATGTAATATAGTTACTTCTTATTGAAAAATTATTAGATTAATATCAAACAGTAATGTATGTGTACCGTTATTTTGTTGCATACATTCACTTTTACCAGTTGACATTCTATATACATATTGCGGTGTATTGTAACAGCAGAATACATATTTGATTTTTTTTAAATAAAACAAAACTAACAAAATGTAGTGGTAGATCTAATCGTTAGTTCGGTAGTTCTAATGTAGGCTCAGTGTATTTACCTGTAACAAAAAAATACATATTCCCTATAAAAAGATATTAAATCAAATAAAATATAAAAATGTAGATATTTAAATTATTCAAACTTTGTACATTTCCAATCAGTTCGAGTTTATTCGTGTACTCGAATGCCTGAAGATTCCTAAAGGCGAAACTCGTGTCGTTAGTGACAAAACGTCTTCGAAATGTATAAAGTATAAACGATTCAAATACGATTTTGAAATTACATCAAGTATCCTCAGTTGATCCCATAAATTAAATGCATATAGTTTGACAATAAGAATTTTATTTACAAATATATAATAATATCAAATAGTTAAATGAACCTTTAAATCAGTATTCGTAAGGGGGTTTTCCTAATTATTTTTCACAATGAAAGCTTTTAGCTAAATGACCTTTAGAAAGGCAGAGCTATGTATGATACACGAGGGAAAGAGATATAAAGACTTATTCTGTAACCAACATGTAAACCACCTCGCTGTCTTTACATATTATTAAGTTTCAGTAGGTCAATATAAATTAGATTTGATTTTCTCAAAATACATGTAGTTAGTTTCTTTTAACCATTTAACCGTCCGTCATATGTTAAATCATTTAATACACCGAAATTGCAATCCTTTTATTCCCGCAATTTTTTGAGACTTCTCGTTTTTTTTTTGCTTTCGAAGCATGGCCACAGACGTCACTTATAATATATTTACTTATCACAGAAAATATAATTACTTACTTAATATACCCGTAAATTACTTTTAAGGAGTTAACAGATGATACAAAACCGGTCCTGATCATTATAAATATGTGGAAGTAGTACAAACAAATTGTGTTTTATTTTTTAAAATACCCGTAAATGTCCGTCATTTGAGTGTGGATATCGAATACAAATGACGCTACCTCTCGTTAATTGACGTTAAGCGGCAAAATTCCTGAAGGATTGACCCTGACACAAGATAATATAAAAGTCTTATTAGAATGTAACACATTGACTTATGGTTGAATAAAAATAAAATGTGGTAAACTTTACAAATTTGCGTTGGTCACCCTGTATGGAAATCTCAGTTGCATCATATAACCGGACACGAGCTTACAAATAATGGCAACACTGCATCTTGCGGTGACGTCACAAAGACTGGGTATATTTTATTATTACATATTTACTGAGCTTTAAAAATGTAAAGCTCTAGCAACATTGCAAAGAACGTGCGAGATCATCGCTAGATTTACAACAAAGGTTTTGCGGACACAAATATGATACAGTGGCAGTAGTTTTTTTTTTACTACAATAACAAAATTGAGTCTACGAACTACTTACATCTACGACGCTTGATAAAAAGAACTAATAAAAGTATGCGACAAAATATATTATAATATGAAAAGAATATACTATTGGTAATGGAATAATCAGTTTTTGAAACCATAGCTGTTTGCATCCATTGAGGAGAATATAGACTTAAAATTTAATAGGGCATCTCAAAAGGAGTTGTTTTAACGAGAGCTGAATGATACAAGGGCATCCAATCGCGGCCTCTTTTTATGATTTCGGGATTTCACGATTCAGGTCATTAACCCTTTGATAAGTGAGTTATTTTTTTACAAAATTAGGTAATTTTGAATATTTTTACTATTACTACACATAAAAATGGGTCAATCTGGTAAGAATATAACTTATTATTTCAAGTAGCAGATATTTTTTTTAATTCTTATGCATTAATTTAACGCATATTTCAAAAACGTAATTGAAATAATCCATCATCACTTTCAAATGATTACCTAGAGCATTAACTTCCAATTTGGCCCGAGATCTTTATTACCTGTGTATCTGTGAACATGTGGTTCTCTATTTACGCTGATTCCAAGAAAATAGATAAAAGATGACACAATGTGACGCCGTAACAGTATGGCGGTACTCCTAAAGAGGTTAAGTCTGATTTGATGTTTTAAAATACCTAATATTTTTAGTTAAATTTGTGTCCATTACTGCTTCAATTAGAATGAATATATGATCTGTATTTTTTTGGGCATGGTAATGGTTTGGGAAGATTTTATTTATAGATGAAATTATTTTTTCAATTGAATAATGTAAAGAAATTACCTGCTCTTGACTAAGACAGTTAAGAAAAAGAAGGGATACCATAATACATATTCGGGTTTCAACTTTCAGCATCGTCAGGCATTCGAGCATACGAATGAACTCGAAGTGAAGCCCGGGTCGTTAGTGATGAAATACATGGAAATGTACAAAATTTCTACAATTCATATTTTTAATATTAAAACTCCATCGATTACTGCCAGTCGATATCTTAAATTATATATATGTATTAATTATAATTTAAGACATCGACTAATGGTTTGATGGAATTTTATATTAAATGAAATTGAGATTTTGTACAATTAAATAATCACTAAAGAAATTACTGGCATCTTCAGGCATTCGAGCACAGAATGGACTCGAACTGAGAGACAGTAAACAGTGTCTAACGCTTATATAGAAGATACAAATGCGACAAATATCATTTACGAGGCAATACATTATACGTCTGAGAGCCACACCGATACCTGAGTTAAAATTTCGGAAATCGTCCTAATCCTTATTTTGTAAACACCATATTACCAGAGTGGCGAATTGCCGCTTTTCAACTTCTTTTAGAAATACCAGTGATTTTACAATTAAGGATTTTACAATTAAGAAAGGCGAAACCCGGGTCGTTAGTGACAAAATACATGGAAGTGTACAAAATCTCAATAATCCAAATTTAATGTATTAATTATGTTAGTACTATAATAACATATGTATATAAACAGACTGAGGTACACGTTGTAGTTTAGGAAGTATTTAATCAAAAATATGATAAATTTACGGTGAATCCCGAAATCTCAGGAATGATATTTAGAAAATCTCGGGATAACGGGATTGGATTCCTTAATCTAGTCGTTTAATTTCTCTTTTTTGGAGAAGGTAAAAAAGATATGATGGGGCTAGGAAAGTATTAGTAGTGAGGTAATCTCTCTCATTAGGCACCCTTTTTTAGGATCGGTTAGGTGGGAGGAAATGTAAAAATCACAGATATGACACTACAACGAACGTCTAAGAAAATTTGAATTGTTGAGATTTTTTACATTTCCATGTATTTCGTCACTAACGACCCGGGTTTAGCCTTTCGGCATCTTCATGCATTCAATCACACGAGTGAACTCGAACTGAACGTCTAAGAGCTTTTGAATACTCTGCAAAATGAGTTACAGAGAACATACTTAAATCTTTTGAAATAAAATTACAGTTATGGCCACAATTTTGAGATAATTGCATCTGAGATAAGGATTTCGCAGTCTTAACTGAATGAAAAAAGGAAACAATTTCCCCTTTAAGTCAATATAAGGTAAAAAGTACCAAAGAATTAATGTATGTGTACAGGAAGAGCGTGTAAAAATAATATATTCTGAAATATAAGCCTCCGGCTATAGAGTGCCACTTTATTGAAAATTTTCGAGTCTAATATTTGCAGATATTATACTGACGATAATTTTATTAATAATATACGTGATTACAGCTTTAAAGTTATTAATTTATTTAAGAAATAATTTCCTGTGTTTGCTGGAGTGTTATGAAGAAAATTTTGATAATGTAACACAATGGAAACTCCAGGAATCGTTTTGTCTAGCAACGAAATTTACGTAAGCCTCGGAGATTATTAACACTTAGTGCAGATTAAAAACTAATTGCCAAATTTCCCCGAAGCTTCTGTTTGGTTTTGTCAATCACGAGGCAACTAAACTTGAAAACAGTTTCAATTTTCATAATAATTGACAATATTCGGACAAAGTTTTAGATAAAATTCAACAATGTTTCGGACAGTTTGGTCGGATCGTTGTTGTTTGGCAAAACTTTCAAATTCTGACCATGGTATACTTGCCCCCTGAGGCTTTATATCTAAAACTTAAAATAACTTAACAGTTCCTTTGTTGTTTCACACGGCAAAATGTATATTTATTTAATTTTAATGTAAGAACAATATATAAATATTAGAGTTAGTCCCAAATTTGTTTTCACGATAACTTTAGAAGACAACAGATCGCCTTGAAACTCTTAGATCAAGTTAAGTTTAAAAAAAACAAGCCGTTGTTAAGAACTACTGAATTTCATAAGATATACTGTTTGTTTAACTCGGAGAAAACAATCTATTTTTAATGTGGGTAGATTGACGTGAAATTAATCGAGAAATATTTTTTAAAAAAGCGTTTCTCTCTAGATTCAATTCGTACTCGAAATACACTCTCAACTGTTTGCACCGAAGTTTCACTTTATAGAGCAAAGTGGTTAAAATGATTTTCATGCGATATAATAGTTTTTCCAAGAATAATTTATTACATAGGTTTTTGAAATAATTAACTCTATTATAAATTGATAAGTTTAGTAAAGTCAAATTGATTTTCTATGGATTCGGTGGTAACTTTGTGGAAGTTAGTTTTTAATCTAAAATTAAACTTGATTGAATTGGCATTTACTTGATAGAACTCCATTATAATAGAGGTTCTAGTTTTATTAGGTAGTTGATAGGTATTTCGGTTTGACGCCATCGTCAGAACTATCAACAGTTCTGACGATGCTATCTAGCCGAAATAGCTATAAAATACCTAATAAAATTTTATAGTACTAAATAGTTTGTTATTTTATCATATTAAAATTGATAATTTAGTTATTTCACTGGTCTTATCACTAACGTGATGCGTTTCACCTCTTTGAGAGCATCTTTTAATTAACCTTTAACCTAAGGTTAGTCTTAACAAAAATTTTCTATGAGAATTGCTTGTTACTCAGTTGCTCAACCTCTCTTTTTTTTCGAAGGGAGTAGAGATAGAAGGGTAGGGCTAGGACAGAAATAGTGGTAAGCTAATCGCTCTCGCTACACCCCGTGAAGATCGGTTGGGTGGGACGGGAGTTTTAGACATCAAAGACACTCTACTAACAGAAATCCATAAATCGATTGAAATATGAATTTATGAAACTGTCCGCACCGGGTATTGAACCCGAGACATACGTAGCCGTACCCAACGACGTTACCAACTGGACCACGGAGCCAACAGTTTAGTAAAAATAGTTTTAGTTAAACCAAATTTAATCTTTCAATTAACACATGTATAATAGATTAAATTGATACGTTTTTTGAATTACATGGCGTATTTGAAGGTATACAATGAAAAGCCTTGTAAATCCTTTTAGTTGTCCAACCTTAATATTATAATGTTGCGAAAAATATATTATCCGAAAGATTACGATAAACATTACCCTTCAGTAAAATATTATTATGTTTATTATGCGTTAATGGTGGATATTATTAATAATTAAGGCATGGCTAAGTAATATACGCAAATGTCATAAACAAATTTCTAGCAGAAGCTGCATATTATTAAGGGATGGGTTCGTGAGGGTGGGACTACATGTAAGGCCCGGCATAGCCTAATATCAAACGTGATTTTCCTACGTGGCAACATCAGATACGTTGTACAGTGTGAGACATAGGATGCGTGTATTACTATTTCCAACCTTCCAATAAGTAAGATACATGTACCCGTGGTGTCGATACGATACCGATTATTAAACCGTTATATAGACGTAAAAACAACTTGCAAAAAACGTTAAGTTGGAAATACTATTGAACAGTATATTGCAAATTTAATATTCCTTTAATTGTTATTAAATTATTAAGTGTTTCATAACTTTATTGTCAAATTTTCCCATTTCCTATTTCTGTTAATGAATAATTTTAAAACTCGTTATATTTTCGTCACAAATTTGGCTTTAATGCGGTTTAATTTTGGATTTTAGATAAGAACACCTTAATTTCGTTTAGATAATATGATTTGTTTGATTAACTGTAAGTTCTTGTCATTGTTCTTGAACCAATGTTTTGATATACTTTCATTATTATTTATATTCAAATTAATATAAACAGCCTTGTTAAGATTTGTATTTTATCGTGATGAGCGAAACTGTCTTGGTGCTTATAAAAATTTGGAAGCAGTACAAAACAATTTCAGTTTTATTTCAAAAATTTAACATTTACATATTATTGCATTGCTACTAAGAATATCAAATACATTTCTATTACTAGCCTTTTCGAAAATACTTACTGTGAATAAATCGATGATGAATATTTGTCTTCTGGGAAATACGTTTTCAATCTTTCTTGGTGTGCTTTTTTAGACGATGTAAATTTTTGTATAAATTAACTTATTACACGCCTTTTTGGTCGACATATTGTTACCAGAACGCTGAATAACATTTTCAATAATCAAATACTTTATTTAATGCATTTATTTTGTTCAATGAAAATGAACTAATAGTGCTTTGATGAAATTATGTTAAAATTTAGGTAACACCTACGTAAAAATTTCGAATTTTTTATTGTGGAATAAATACTTTATATTTTGTTATATTTACATTGTTTCAAACGAGAACTGGTAGTGAACACCGCTATAAAAATATGTTTCGTAATCAATATAAACGTGAAATTATTCTCTAATAATTAATGATAACTTGAATATGCTCAAATAAACGCGAGTGCTGAAAGATGAACACTATATTCAATTGAACGAAGATTATGAATTTATCAATAAATAAGAAGGATAAGGTAATTTTCAGGAATCGTTAATTAACAATTCATGGAAAAACAAAATATACAACAGTATATTCTATCCTGTTATGAACAAATAAATTTTAATTAAATCGTGAAAACAAGACCAATAAGGTTGAATGAATTTTGACAGCTTATTATTAATATTAGAAGGATAAACTACAAGACGTGATTTAATAATTTTTACTTACTAATTTATCTTATGCTAATAGATTCTATCAGTGTCTGTCAAACTTTTTTACCTCACGCCACACTGGGGAACGAGGATTTGTTCAGCGACACACCAAATAAAATTAGTTAAAAATGTAATGTTCTTTATTATATGAATAAATAAAATCTTAGTTTAGGTAATAATATACTATATTTTTTTATAAACATATATAATGTAGGTATACAGAAGTAGTAAATTTCTTATCAGACGAATGATGTAATTAATTTTCAAAAAGAATTATGTCAAAACGCCCCACTAAATTTGATAAATCAAACACGTAACTTTTCATCTACGATCATTAGCCACTCGTTTTTTTGAACCGTCATTTCCAAAAACCGTTTTCAAAACAACAAATTTTTTAACTTGTCTTGTCCACAGTTCTCATTTGTGTTCATTTGTCGCGGCACACACTTTGGCAGACACTGTTGTATGCGGTAGAGTTTGAAATAAAGAACATTTTAGTATAACTAACTGATTATGTAATTTTTTCGAATTAGTGTTTTCTTGTAGAACATCGACGGTATACTAATTTTATGTATATATAAGGTTATATCAAGGTTATACTGATATAACACATTAAGTAAATTTTCGATGGTTTTCTGTTTTAAATGTCAAAATGTAATGCAATTGAACACTCTATTTTCCGGTAAAACGCATGAAGTCATAGGATATAATGTCTTTGAAAAAAAAATAGTGTATGTCATATTGTTTTGTTTTTATTTTGGCATAAAGCATGATATGACTATAACACATAGCAATCAAAACTTATGATTTGTATGCCAAAAAGATTATTATTTACAAAATAATTTTTTTATTAAATTACAAATAATTGTAATTGGGAGAGTACTTCGAAAAAAAATAATACTTTAAATGTGATTATATTAGAACATGTTTTTATGACACAACTGCCTTGTGTCAGTAAACCCTTGATATTAGTATTTTAGAAGAACGTCAATATGTACCTAAATAATACTGTTATCAAAAGTCTTAGTTGCGCTGTATCACTATTACCCCACCCTGTTACCGAGACACCGAGTAGGTCGGGATGTTTATACCGCGAAAACACGGGGTTGTTAACACGGGTAACTGCCATACATTATGATTTGGGCAAACATACAAACACACATTCAAGACTCGAGTGGGTTAGCGCCGACCGGCAAAACAAACTTCGCAAGGCTACGGCGCCGTGGCTTAGTGGATAAGCATTGTTTAATGCAGCTGTTTTTGTACTTCTGGTTCAAAACAAGGGAGTATTTTCGAAGCTTACGTGTTGCATACAAAGGAAGAAGAAATGTAAAGTAGTGATCGCGATAAAAAGTGTAGTTGAGAAACTGTTGAAGGGTTTGATGTTGTACTCGCGTACAAATTATAAAAGTGGTATCTGTTAATGAATATTTATAAACTATTTTTAAAATCATAATATTTTTCTCACATAATTGACTTTAGATGAGGTGAAATTTTAAATTTTACTTTAGTATTTATCGATAAGACGTACTTAAAATTTTTATTCTAGACTATTTAATTCCATTTATTTATAATTTGTTTGATTATTTGTAAATTTTTCTTATAGTTCATGAACAAATTGTTTGATATATCTTGTAATTGTTAACACACAATAAACACATTAATGCACGTGATGAGAAAAACAGGCCATGATCATTATAAAAATGTAGACGCAGTACAAAACAAATTATGTTTTATTTTTAAATTATAGCGGTTTTTGTATTTAAGGTAAGATAAATAACATCTTAGGCAAGAAGAAAGACGTCTTACGCAAAATCATTAAAATTTAATAAATATTTCATATATTATATTTTGTGAATTCTACAACCGCAAGCTGGGGTTGCTTTTAAAGACGGAGTACTATTATATAAGATAAGCAGTACTACTGTCTTAGCCCTGTCGGCGTCCGTGGCGGAGTTGGTAGCGTCGCTGGCTACGGTTACGGATGTCTCGGGCGGTTTTCATAGATTGACATTTCAATCGATTTATGGATTTCTGTTCATAGTCTGAGTCCTCCCTTCCACCCATCCCATCCTCACGGGGAGAAGAGAGAGCGATTAGCTAACCACTAGTCCTGTCCAAGCCCTATTCTTCTATTCCTACTCTCTTCGTGAAAAAGAGAGGTTCAGTAACTGAGTAACAAGCAGTTCTGTTAAGATACCTAAATCAGGAGACCATATGCTCCACATTGGGAGCGGACATGGAATTTTCTTTTTTTCTTTCTGTCTTAGTCTTTATATCCATACTCTATTCTTAAAAAAGGTTGAGCAACTGAATTACAAGCAGTTCTCTTAAAAAAACTAAAACAAAAGAGGCTATATGCACCACATATGGAGCGACATGGTGAAAAAAAAAACTACTAGACTCTTATTGTGCATTATTTCTTTTAAAATATGTTAAATTGATGCCATGTTTCAACATAAATTATTTTATGAGTGATTGTACATCAATCACTCACCTTTTTCTATTGATCTTCAGGAGAAATGAAAAAAGATGCGTATTTGAAAGTAAAAATTGTAAGCTAATTGCGTTTTATACGCCGTTAGTACAATTGGCCTTTGAATGAAACAAATACAAATCGGTTCAATAATTTACTGAAAAGTTCATTTACAAGTAGAAAGGAGTTGACGTAAATTTTTATTCTGCTATTTGAAATAGATGTGAGAAAAACGGAACACTCTTTAGTGAAGGAATATATGAGGTTTTGTTCTGGGATTTTCGATGTGTATAAACAAATTTTCGTTTTTGTAAGATAACTATTATCTTACAATTTCGTGCAGTATACCTTATGCATCGAAATAAATTCTCTGAGAAAAGAATATCGTTTGCGAAAAATACGAAAATACAAACAACGTGTATACTGGAATAGCATCGTATACAAAAAAACCAGGATTTAGCAATTCAAATGAGCACTGCAGGTCCATTGTGGAATTGTATGCAGCGCAATTATTTTAACGGTATACGATTCAGCAATTTCTTATTGTTAACCTTATTTTTCTACTGTATTCTTTCACCTTTCTTCACAATGGTGGAAAGGTGTATTCAATCATCAATTCGCGAGATATTCACGGAGCATTATAAATTGGTGTCCCCATTTCAAAAATTTTTTGTTTGTTATCTTCTTTTAGATAAAAATCGTCATACTAAATACATAACTCGAGATTAAAGAATAGCATATACTCGTTCATATTGGACAGTTCTGTGAAGTGAATTCATGAATTTAATGATTTTTATGTGGAACCGGAGTCATCTGAAATCAATCGACTCCAATTGGTTTCTTTATTTATAATTATGTGTTTTAATTAGGCAATATTGTATTTTAAATATGTTGTAGGGAAACAATTAATGGAATACTGACAGGAAGTATAGACACGTCCCGGAACGCGCGCTACCTAACTGATAAACAAACGTCAACACTGTTCGCTGACAGTCGGTCCGCCCGTGCTTCCAGACAGGTCGACAGTCGCTCTATTCTTTAAGTAAATCTCTGTAATTATACAAAATTAGCAACACGATTTCTAAAATTTTAAACATGATAAAAAATAGCAATGATTAACATTTAATGTATATTACATGTATGAGAGTTTTTTTTAGTTTGTGTGTTCACTCCAAGATTCACTGGAGGTAGCATCACAGTCACATGCGACTAACAGCGTACATCACGCCCCGTTGCAAAATGTATCTCTCTCTTTCACTACGGTTAACGAGTAATATAGAAAATTTGCGTAAAGCTTTAACGTGGTAAAAGCGTGCATTGATAAATAATAAATCTAATGCTTAGTAATTATATCCAACAAAATTGAATAAAATAACTTTTCGACGGAAAATCGTTTCACTAGAGTTTACGGACAGTTTGAGCCACAAAACGTTACTCTAGAACTGTTATTCATGGAATTACTGTTGCTACAAATAAAACAGTCAAAAACGTTGAAAAACACTCCAGAGAAAAGTCATCTTACACCATTTTGTTGGTTATAACCTTTTACAAGTGACACATTCAATTATGTCCGCCATAAAAAAAGCAAACGAAGATAAGAATTTTGGATGTTAAATCAACGAAATTTAATTATTAATTAATATTTTGTACATTAAAATCTTGATTTCTAACATATGATGTTTATTTAGTATAATTTTAATGACCAAAAATTATAGTGTAGCGTTTTGTTCTATCGACGCAATGACATCCTCTCTGTCGGCTGTTTGTTCTCTGTTGGTTTTTGCAACAGATCTCAACTACAAATAATAAAATTGTAGTGCGCATTTCTAGTTGTGATCGTTACTATTAATAAGTCCAGTCTTATGGAAGCCCTGAACCATTTACATTTTTAAGTAAAAGAGATGTTTTTATTTTCGTTTTTCTTACATAAATAAAAATGCTGGAAACGAGATAGCCTTACTGGTTGAGAAAATAGAATCTCAAAAACACTCTGTTAAATTATTTTATAACGATATCATATCTAAGTGAAAACCGAGGGGAATAAATTGAAGTTATATTTATTTCCGTGAAGAGTAAGATTATGATAAGAAGCCATAAAAGTCTACGAAATAATGTTTATTTTGTTTAAAAAAATACAACACAATTTTTGGACTAATCCACGATATAATCTCAGGACCAGTTTTGCTTATTGCGAGAATTTTTGATGAACTCTTCGGTAACTTCATTTGTAATATAACAATGTAGTTTTTTTTTCTTTGGATTCGGCGGTAACTTTGTGGAAGTTCATTTTTAATATAATTTTATACTAATAATATAGTTGATATCATTGTTATTCGCCTTTAAGAAGCATCTTCAGACTAACTATATTGTAAGGGTATTTATTTCTAAGGTAATAACTCTAATTCTCAACTTAAAAACGAACGGTGGAGTGGCATTACTTCCTTCTATTGCGCGTGGGCGGTCAGAACCAAGTGCCACCTATTCAAAACATGCAATCTGACGGTGCTGCTTTATGGTTGCTAGCTATGGTACCTCACTAAAGCACAGGGTAACCGTATACTGTGCTTTTAAATTAGGGGTAGGGGAAAATGAATACTTGGGGGTACAGTTGTTTGACTTTGTCAGGAGCTCGGAGGTAAGTACATTCAAAATAAAAAAGCGACGATGGACCTGGCTTGGACATGTGCTGCAGCCCTAGGGAAGCCTGAAACCTCCCTGTCTCTTCTACCAACCAGATGGATACCGTCGCCCTGGAAAACCGCTGATAACCATCTATAGGATGTACTCGATGAAGCTACGGGATCTGGGATGACCTGGGAGGAAGCAAGAAGACTGACGGGAGACAGATAATCTAGGAGGAACCGCGTAATGGCCATATGCTTCGAATATGGAGCGGATATGGTAAAAAAAAACTAGGAGTGAGGAGGAGGTAAGAAACAAAAGAAAGTAGCTACATGAAACCGTTAACATGGCAATCGAATAGAACGAACACCCAAAAACGTTGACTGCAAGCTGCAAGGCTGGAAGACTGGATTAAAATAGGAAACATCTGTTCAAAGAAAATATTCACGCGACAATGTATTTTCCAATCGCAAATTTTAATCCGGATGTTGAACAGAAAAATGAAAACGAATTAAAAACGGAAACAAAAACAAGATTAAAACAATATCCGATAGACGTGGAATATTGTCCATCATCAAAAACTGGCTTGCAAAAAATACGTATGAAAATCATGCCTTGGAATAAAATTTCTTTTATGTGGACAATCGACAAGTCGCCGGATAAAAAAGTACAATCAAAATATAAGGGAATTAAAAAAACACAACACGTTGGTCGCTGTTTGATTGGGAAGTGTGTATGGAATAAAAGATCAGCAGAAAGAATGATTCCATTGAAGTCCAATAAGCTGAACATTAAAATTTAATAAAAAAAAATCCAGACAAAAAGTCACAAAAATACGTTTTAATTTACGCCTGAGCTTTATATAAATAATGATATATACTATAATAACTGATTAATTTTTAATTAACGGTGGTTAAACTGATTATTAACCCTTTCTCAGCACATGCGCAAATAAATCAGGTAGCAATAAAAGCCTTTTTAGATTCAAAGATTACTAGGCGAACAGTTATTTAAAACTTTTAAGGTGATAACTATCAATTTTTTGCTGTTATGTTATATTCCATGATGTTCTTGATTGTCAGGTCCGACGTCAGGCAGTCAATGTCATTCGCATCGGGTAAGGATCCCACGGGTTCAAATTCCAGTACGGATAGATTTGTGGCGAGTCATCATTATAGACGATACAAATTAACAAATATACGATTTATATGCGAGGCCAATTCTTCATACGCAATGATAAAGTTGAACGCT
This sequence comes from Himalopsyche phryganea, assembly GCA_022494535.1. Taxonomy (NCBI): domain Eukaryota; kingdom Metazoa; phylum Arthropoda; class Insecta; order Trichoptera; family Rhyacophilidae; genus Himalopsyche; species Himalopsyche phryganea. Next base: position 2,782,156 of record JAGVSL010000060.1, on the reverse strand, counting down.
CTGAAAATCCAAGTCATGATGACTAAATCAAAACACAGACAGTCGACGACGGTATATATGGAAGACCAAGGGAAAGACTGATATTCTGTCGTCACGCCCGGAACTGAAGACATTTCACCGGAATCGCATAATTCTCAGTTTATATCATCATCGTATTTCTACAGCTAAATCACGTCAATCATAAAACAGCTGGAATCCTATTCTTAAAGATTCCTAAAATAATTTTTCAATAAAGTTATGGATTTCTGTTCATAAGAATGGATGTTTGTGGTGTCTAGAATTCCTTCCCACTCATTCGATCCTAAAAACAGAACGTATCAATACTGATCAGGTTACCATTCGTTCTGTCTGAACTCTATACTTCTATTCTTACTCTCTTTATAAAAGAGAGTTTGAGCAATTCAGTAACAAGCAGTTGCCTAGAAAACTTCCACATTAGGAGCGGACATGGTAAAAAAACGCAATTTGTTTTGAAATACTACCACATTTTTATTTAGATGAGGACCGGTTTTACTCATCAAACAGATAATCATTGAAAAAGGTATTAAATAATTGTAAATACTGATATTTGGCATTTTAAAAACAGATTTTGATAATACCGGCATTGCAATCGATATACCCCACATAAAAAAAATAATAATATATATTACTTAATTTGAGAAACTAAAAAGATAGGTTTCATTTTTACACCTATAAGCGGCTAAGTTGACAGTTGAGAGAAAATTAAAATAAACTCAGTTGAACGAACGTAGGGGCTTATCTGTTATCGATATGATTGCTCCGATACGCGAATAAATAAGAGATGGGAAATTTGTGCGGGAAATGTCGGATTTTTCATTTTAAATCCCAGGGGAAAGGAGGAGGATTCGGCTAGGCGGCGTATAAAGGGGTGGGTGTGTAAATGACACCCGGAGGGATGAAAACGAATGGTGGTCGTCAGTTCTTTTTTTTCATTTTTTTTATAACTTGTGTGTCGTTATAATATCAGAGAGAATCAAACTTCTAAAAATTATATTGGCCGGAGTTTGAACAAAAATATACAATACAAATTGGGCGCGTTTTACACTGTGAGGTTTGTATTATTTTTTGGTCGGGAAATATTTGTTTTGGTTTTGGTTTGACCCAAATCTTACAATTTTCAATTGCATTATGTTAACTAATTTAATTTTGTTGGCTGACAAAAAGTTTTAGTTTTAATTTTATTTTCAACATAAGTACTTGGATCGAGTGGCCAACGTCGCTGGCTTCGCGGGTTCGAGTCCTAGTTAGGAAGACTTTATAAATTGATTTTTCAATCGATTTACGGATTTTTGTTCAACGGCATGGATATCAGCAAAGTCTAACATTTCCTTCCACTCATCAGAAACGAGACGTGGCGATAGCGAACAGTGAAGTCGTGTCCTAGCCCTAAATTAATATCCCGACTGTCTTCAAAAAAGGAGAGGCTGAGCAACAAGCAGTTTTTGTACAAAAAATTCTGTTGTGATAAGCTCCATTATGTGTCTATATGTTCTATTCTATATGTCCAATTTTTTTTTGCAAAATGTTGTTGTAGTATTGAAAGTTTTTAAAAAGACACAGATACTCACTCCGTTCGGTGTAATTACATCGATTTCAAAACAGAAATTAGAATAGAAATACTGCAAAAATTTCATAATTATAATTATTTCAAATTAAAAAGTATCTGGCATTAAAGCTGACAGCCAATGCGCGAACTATTTTGAAAATTAGAAAATTATACGAGATAAACACGATGAGAATTTACAGAAACCATTCATCTCCAAGACCGCAAATTTAAATTGAAAAAATCTAAATTTAATATTGACCTTGCATGGAATTAAACCGGAATCCACCTGATCACTAGTGCGAATCCTTACCATTGGACCACAGAGGCAGACAATGTTAAGTGAATTGGAGTTAATTTGTCAAAAAAAAACAATTTTAATGAATTATAAATAGCATTTTATTTAGAACTAGAAAAATCGTCACATCTTGTTGAAGGATGTTTCCGTTCTAGATAGCAAAATAGTGATTGAAAAACTATAACGAACCTCGTGGATAGCTTTTTAAAATCGTATTCGATAAAATATATTTTTCAAATATTTTATAGAAATATTAATTTATTCGTATAAATTTTTCACCGAAAAAAAACCTCCATTACTAATTTACCACGTGTTGTTTACTGTGAATATTAATTACCTGTGTAATATTTCATTAATTGTTATCAAATTATTTAATTAGTCTACACCTTAACTGTAAAATTTATAAATTATTTTTAAGCTCATTATATTTTTATCACTTATGTGGTTTAATTTCTGATTTCAGGTTAGTTGTTATTGATTAATTAGCGGGCCTTAACATTTCAATTGGACATCGTTTAATTTCATTTATGTTTAATTTGTTTGACAATCTGTTAAGTCTTTTCATAGTTCTTGAACCTATTCTTTGATTACGTTGTAATTATGAACACTCAATTTTATGTACATGGTCTGGTTGAGATTAGTATTTGTCAGTTGATAATTAATACGATGAACGAAACAAGTCTTGATTATTAAAAGAAAGTGGAACGAGTAGAAAACGAAATATGTGTTTTATTTTTAATATGTAAAGTTGTCATTATCTTAATAGGATAAAATAACAAAGTATTTAGTTCTACAAAATTTTATTAAGTAGTTGATTACTATTTCGGCTTAATGCCATCGTCAGAACTACTGAACTACCAGATAGTTCTGACAATTACGTTAATCGAAAATAGCTATCAAGTAAATACTTTGTTATTTTAATCTATTTCTTCCAAGTAAATGCTAATTCAATCAATAAATTGACATTAGCTATTTAAGCGTCCTAGAACAAATTGCACGATATTATGCGCGACCGAATAGTATTATTTATCATTGATTGTAAAAAAAGGTTAACAAAAGTGCTTTTGCAGATAAATGATATTGGCGCGAGCAATAAAGTTATTGCATGGTTGCGAATCAACACCGATAAGTATTATTATCATTACTTATAAGTGGAAGTTTACCTCGGAACAAAGCACCCACAGAAGCTTTTGGCAGAGTGGGCTTTCCTCGAAGGTTGACTAAGCAAACAATGCCTTCTTGTAATATATTGTTGGACGTAAACACCGTTTACCAAGGCACTAGAGGTCATACGCTATATCATCAGATTTTAGAACTGTGGCCTTGATAGAAAATATTAATGTTATATTGTACAACATCAATAAAGTATTTAATGCACAATTTAAAACGATGTGTGATAATTTTATTAAATTTTCGTAAAAAATATAAGTCACATAGGTTAAAAAAAGTTTGTTTTAACCATGTGCTCTCCCAATGTGGAGCATATGGTCTCTTAATGAAGATATCTCAACAGAAATTTTTCTATGATAACCGCTGTATACTCAATTGCTTAACCACTTTTTTTAAATAGAGTTTTGATAGGGTAAGACTAGTGGATAACTAATCGCTCTCGCTAAACCCCGTTTTTAGGATCGGGTGGGTGGGAGATAATTTAAGACATCACAAACACTTTCACAGCTTTCGAATATAAATCGATTGAAAAATCAATATATGAAAGATGTCTGAACTCGGAGTCAAACCAGTGAGTTCCAAAACCGAAGTCAACGACTTTGATCACTGCACCGCGGACCCGTATATACCTGATTAGTCGTGAAATAATATCAGACTTTTATTAAATGTAGTACACATTTTAATTTATGTAAAGGAAAAAAATGTCGTTATATATTTATATACCAATTCAGAAAAACTAAAGAGGAATATGAAGATAGAAAATCAATTTTTTTCTGATTAAATATAAAAAAAAAATACGTGCGAAGGAAGAAAGGTATATTTAAAGCTCATCAAACTGTTATTTTTACTCCCTATATAAAAAGTTAGGGAAGATATTTGCCTTCGCATTATGCATGTGTAATATCGAGTCAAACGAGTGCCTGATAAGAAAAGGTTCGGTGTTTTTTTAAGGCTATTGATCCGACATTTTGAGGCGGACAAATATTGACATTGATGTCCGCAGCAGCCTTTCCGGTCTTTTGTGGCCGGCGGATGTGAAAGCCTCAAGATGTTTTTTTTCTCTTCGCGGAGAGCTTTCCTCTTCTATTTTTGAGAAAGCTGTCGATAAAAAAAACGGAAGTGTTTTGATTGTAAGTCAGCTTTTATAATGATTGTTATTGGAAGACAGATTAATTATAATTCACGTCGTTCCATCTTTTTTTTATAATCAAAACGGTATGTCATGACACTTCTTGCCATAATATTGGTCCAATTAATTCAAGTTTAATTGCGTCTTACGTTGTTTTAATCATTAAAAATTATCTTTTACTTACTTTAAAATCTAAAATGGCGTATAGAGATTATAAATTTAAAATTTCATTAGTGTGAGTTTACATTAAATATTTGTAACTGTGAGAATCTGTATGAAAACGTTTAACGTGCGGTCTGGTAGAACTTCAAATACAGCTTTTAGAATGGATATTTTTTTTTCATTTCAATGAAAATACTATTCCATCTAAAGGTCCATAACATTTTAATTGTAGACTCTTTCATTTGATTTATGCATAATTTGTTTGTTAATCAGTATTTTCTTGTCTCAGTTCATGAACCATCAGTTTTATATACCTTCATTTTTACTCTCAATTTTATATAAATAAACCTGTTATGTTTGTATTTTTATCATTTGATAATGCTCGTGATGAGCGAAACCGGTTCTGATCATTATAAATATGTGGAAGTAGTACAAATAAATTGTGTTTTATTTAAAAAAAAAAGAAAATACTATTTATAAAGTATACAAAATTGAATATTCTTAGATATGTTATTAATATTGCAGATAACAGATACATGAAAATGACTTTCCGCCATTGAATACTTCTAAATCCAGTTCTGGATAAAAATCAGTTTATAAATACATTTTTTAATAAATCTAATGAAAACGATCGAAATTTTAGACTGATGTTTACTTAATAAGTATCATATTATGATGGCAATAAATAAAAAAAAAAGAATTGAAAAGGTTAATCATTTTAAATAAAAGATAAGTAATAAGCTGTATATACAAGATACAAGGTACAGAATATCAAATTTGAATTTGATTTACAGAATATCATAAAAGATATAACGTACAAAAAAAAATCGTTGTGCAATTATGCTGATTATTACTTATTATAATGTTTCCTTTTTCACTTTTAAGGTGTTAACTGTCAATTCTAGGTGGAAAGGCATTATATGTAAAAAAATAAAACACAATTTGTTTGTACTACTTCTACATGTTCATAATAATCGGGACTGGTTTCGATCATGATGAGTTAATAATGCTCGTGCCATTATAAACATGTGGAAATAGTCTAAATAACTTGTGTTTTATTTTTTAAAATATTCCCTTTTGTTCAGTTATTTAACCAAAAAATTGAATTTAATCATATCTATAAGTTTGTCCCAAATAAAGAATCTACACCTGTTGGCAGCCTTTTTAGAAAATGTAAGAATAAAGTGATCTGAAAATTTGAATCCAATTACATAAACGTCCACCGCTATGATATCCATTATGATGTTGATATAACATAAAAGTTCTTGATTGAAAACGCCAGAAAAACTAATCGGAAAAGCATACAAAACAAACATTAGTCAGTTCAGAAGAAGTTCCCAATTAATTTCCACGCAAAAGTGAGTTCTGTTAAGTGAAGCTTTTCGACTTCGACAGTCACGTGATTTGCGTCGAGTTCGACTGGCCAGCGTGAAAGTGCGAAACTGGAAAATAGGCAATAAAACAAGCGGAAGAGCCGCTAATGAAAATCGCAAGAGCTTTTCGGCGTTGTTTCACAAGTTACTCTTTGCCCTCTGCGGGGGTGAATATTTCATTTTTAAAAAATACTTACAATTGATTATTATTTATATGAAGTAACACTGAAGTCAACGCATTCAATAGGGCAGATACTGCAAGCACATAAACTAGGTTGATTTTTTTCGTGTTGGAATCATCAGTAAGAAATTTATTTATTCGATTATATTTGAAAAAAATGCTGTTTTTTTGGCAATAAATATTTATTAATTACGAAAATAATTTGAATTGCGAATATGTTTCAATATCTCGAACGTACGTCGTAAGTAGGGTTTGCAAATTACCATCAAATTGCAATAACCGGTAAACAGTAAATAACATCTCCCATTACCGGTTTACCGGTAAATAAAAAAAATAGACATGGATTATATATAAAAGTATAATGTTTGAAGTATAACTGTATGTGGCTATTTTTACTAAGAACGGTATCTTAGATTGTAACGCAAATAATTTAAAATACGTTTTATGGGAGTAATAATGTCGTGAAATGTATTAATATGTTTGCGATTTTTAATTAATTGAAATATAGTATAAGAAAATTTCAGAATTAAAATATGCTCTCACGAAACAAATCATATCAATACTTTCGTTTTTTAGATTTTACCTGAATTTTGTAAATATTTTTTCGGCAGATGAAAACACTTGTTTTGGTACGATACTAGTTGGTAGGCAAGTCATCAGATTATGAAATGCAATTTTATAATATTTGCCAAAAAAATTTCTTAAATGACGTTTCTCTCTGAATATCATTATTTTTTTTATCTTTTTTCAGTTTATCCATTTTCTTTTTCTGAGCAGTGTGACCAGTAACAAACTGCGTAAAAATGATGCCAGAGTTGAAAAACCAAACTCCCCATCCGCATGTATATTTACAATAAACTTTCGTTATAATATGCCTTTATCTGTCCTTAATTTGTGATAAAATTATTTACGGTTATAACCGATGGTAAGTTTTTGGTGATTTACCGGTAAACCGATAAACCGGTAATCCAAACCCTAGTCTTAAGATACAATTGAAGGAACGTACTGAGTTGAAAGAATTATAATTATGCTATTTTTAATATGTATAAGTAGCTAAATAGTGGAAAAATATTGTATCAAAAACACTAATACGTAAACATATACTATAGCTTATAGTATAATCGTATAAAGTTTGCAAATCATTGATATGAAAATAATCATAATTTTAATGAAAATAATAACGTAGAGATACTCCATCGAGTAAATAAAAAAGGTAAAATGTTTACCTTTGAGTTTTTAGATATTAATAAAACCATTAACAGTAATGGAAGTTAATAACATTCTAAATAGAACAGGCGGATCACCATTATTAAATTTATTTCCTTTGGGTTTTTCACCTCCAAGTACCAGTAATTGATTTGTAAATCGTCCATCAATGTTTATGTATTACCTCCCCCCCACACCCAGTAGAATGTAATAAAGCACCCATCAGCATTTACTTTTAATGTAAGAATTAGAATCATTGCTTAATTTAGAAAAAAATAACCTTGCGATATGGTTAGTACGAAGATTCTTCTTAAAGAGGCGAAACGCGTCACGATAGTGATAAACCAAGTGGAATAACTAAGTTATCAATTTTAATTTTATATTAAAAATGAAATTCCACAAAGATACCACCGAATATCTCAAAACACGCTTTCGGGGGTTAAGTGGTTCTTCCGACAAGCATCTCAATTGTTAAAAATAAAAACCTTACAGAGATACAGTTAAAACATCTGCGTGATGTTATATATACCGCAAAATAGCCCTTACAATTTTAATATGATAGTTCATACAATTGTTTTTTGTTAGAAGATTTCAAGCATTGAATTCCTTGCAGTTCTCCACAGTTGAGCAGTAGGTAGATAGATGTTGTGGACGTCAGGCCGGGTCGACAAACAACAGCACCGTGCTCCATTTCAGGTTAAACACACCCAAAAAAGCCAGCCTATCCTACCTACCTACCTACTCTGCAGCTGCAAATCAAGTAAAGTGAAAAGGCTTTCACGGACGAATAACACGCGAGAGATGGAAGGAAACTGAGCCTTCAAAGGCCCCTTTTGGATGTCTTTATTTAGACAACTGATGTTTGGATGAAATGTTTCCTACGCGTATTTATGACAAAAATGTTCTTGTTTAAAGTGTTGTGAAAATTAAAACCGTAATCTTTTTCCCCGTGCGTGTATTGTGTATCAATAAAACACAATAGTATCCGTAGTGAAATGTCATATAATTTGAATTTACCTTCATTATTTTGGAAACACTCTTTAAAATGAATGGCAAGTGAATTTTCATAGCTAAATAAAATTGTTGGATTCCAAAAGCTGGTCACAATTTACAAATGCAAATGAATAAATTATTCCTATAATATTTTCGGAGGTAGAAGTGGTTATTCATTTTCAGTATAATGTTCATAAAGACGAAACCAAACATTTTATTATTATGAATGAACTGTATTTTTGCTCAACCGTTAACCATAAAATGTATAGGGTTAATTATACCAGAGTAGAAATAATAAAATATTCCGTTCTGCAAGAATTTAATCAGTTTGATAGCTATCTAAGCTCCACGCTATCGTCAGAACTATGCTTAGACTTAATTTAGCTTAGTTATATAAAATGTCCAATTTTCAAAGAAAATATTATGAGATCTCACTTATTCTAATATCATATAATTACTTTATTTAAATTTTAAATAGTGAACGTGATAATTGTGTTATTCTATTAAGAGAAACATACATGATATTACCTATTAATTGTTAAAGTAAATGACTTGAAATTTTATTGATTATATGTAATTAATTGAGTTTTTTGTAATGGCTGAAGTAAGAGTGATTAATTTATGTTTGTTTGGCCATTAAGGATGTTATAACCTTGATTATATCTATTACTGTTACTTTGTTATTTTTACCCTATTGTAATTGGTTGTTTTCACAGGGATAAATGGCGTCTTTTTAAATTACAAATTACTTTATAATTTAATGAATTTTCCAATTACACAATTAACAATCAGATTCACAACGTCGATTTATCGATATTTCACCTAAGGGAAAGTAACTATTAACAAAAATAAATAACAGTAATATAGCATTAAAATTGATAACTTAGTTATTTCACTTGGTGTATCACTTAACGTGACGCGTTTCGCCTCTTTAAGAAGCATCTTCAGACTAAAAATATCGCTAGGTTATTTATTTCTAAGGTAAACAATGATTGCTGACATTAAATAAAGAGTGAGTTTATTGAACAATAAAGGTCGAATAGAATCATTGTCACAATGTGGAATATACCGCCTCTCTTGTGAAGTCTGTCAAGCTTTCTATGTAGGACAGACAGGGAGAAGCTTTCATATTAGAGTTAAAGAACATATAAGATGTTTTTTTTAAGGTGTTAACTGTTAATTCTTGGTGGAAAGATATTATATTTTAAAAAATAAAACACAATTCATTTGTACTACTTCCACATATTTATAATGATCAGGACCGGTTTGCAACCGGCAACTGATAAAAATAAAAACATAACAGGCTTATTTTTATAAAATTGAGAGTAAAAATGAACCATCAGTTTTATATACCTTCAAATTTGGATTATTGAGATTTTGTACACTTCCATGTATTTTGTCACTAACGACCCGGGTTTCGCCTTTCGGCATCTTCAGGCATTCGAGCACACGAATGGACTCGAACAATTCGTTCGAGTCCATTCGTGTGCTCGAATGCCTGAAGATGCCGAAAGGCGAAAAATTCCATCAAGCACCCTCAGTCGATGTCTTAAATTATATACCTTCATTTTTACACTCAATTTTTTATAAATAAGCCTCTTATGTTTGTATTTTTATCAGTTGATAATGCTCGTGATGAGCGAAACCAGCCCTGATCATTATAAATATGTGGAAGTAGTACAAATGAATTGTGTTTTATTTTTGAAAATATAAGATGTCTAAAAAGTAATAATTTTTCAGTTTGCGAATCATTTAATTGAAAATGATCATAATTTTAATAAAAATATTAACGTAGAAGTACTCCATCGTGTAAATAAAAAAGGTATTAAAATGAATAGCTTAGAGTTTCTAGAGATCAATAAAACCATTAACAGTAATGGGGGATTAGTAAATAACATTTTAAACAAAACATGCGGCTCGCCATCATTAAATTTGTTTCCCTTGGGGTTTTCGGCTCCAAGTGCCAGTAATTGATTTGTCAATAGTGTAACAGTGTTTATATCTTACCTCCCTCCGCACGTCCAGTAGAATGGAATAAAACCTACCCCTACTCTTTATTTAATGTAAGCATGAGAATCATTGTATACCTTAGAAATAAATAACCTTGCGATATTGTGAGTCTGAAGATCCTTCTTAAAGAGGCGAAACGCGTCAGGTTAAGCGATAAACCAAGAGGAATAACTAAGTTATCAATTTTAATTTTATATTAAAAATGAACTTCTACAAATTTACCGCCGAATCCATAGAAAATATAAATATCACTGTACAATTTTACACTACACAACTAAAAATAAACACTTGATTGCCTAGCGTTACATACAGGCTTTGGCGAGTTGACTCGCTCATGGAGCTTCAGAGGTTAAAGGCTGGTTAAAATTAGAAGCAGTTAGTTATTATACAGGTAATTATTTGCATTACTGTGATATTTGGCGACTGGCTACAAAAATACTCAATGCAACATTTCACATGTTGGTTTATTGATTTTATTTATGCTTGTCAAAACTAATCGCCATATGAATCCGATAACAACAAATGAAGAATTACTTTTCATTCAACTTAATTATAAATACATTTATGATTGATGAAAATAAACGACCTGCAAATGTTGGGACGCATTATTGAAAAGCGATTGAAAACAGAAATACAAAACCGTTTATAAAAAATAAACGTTGCGTTGACAGTCGTAAATGATGATTTTTTTTCGTTATATTCAATTCTCCTTCATGTCACCGGGCAAACAGTTTTTTTATGCCATTTCCCTAATGACCTTTACAACGGTTTTATAAGAAGAAAAAATATTTTTGTGTACGCTTGTATATCGATAATGATACTTGATTGATAACAGAGAAATAGGACTATTAAAATGTGGTAAGTTTAGTATTTATACAATCTTTAAGTGATGAATTCTTTGAAAAGGTCAATGTAACTAAATACCCTATTAGAAAAGTACTAAATTACTTAGCATTTTACATGAATTCTAAAGAAACTAAGTTGTTAATTTACGCATCACAATTAAAATTAGATAACTAGTTAAATAAGAGTTGAATAATAAGCAGGAAAAAAGTCTACGTTTTTAAGAAAATTACAGTATTATTTAAAATGGGTCAGATTGATGGACATTTTGAATTCAAAATCTTACTGAGATTTTTTAACAAATTAACTTAAGCACAGGATCAACCTGAGGAGAGAATATCTCACCAGCTCCAACGGCCTAGGACTCTAGATCTCAAAAAATAAATGCTTTTACGAATATGCTGCAGATGTCGAATTAAGCTGTAAAGCATCAAAGGTGAATCTAAAGAAGTTCATTTTTATTGTATATGATGTATTTATGCTTCTACTTGAAGACTTGAAGATGGTGGTAAAACGAAACCCAGATTGCTAGTGAAATAATAGAATGGAAGGGTAAAAATGTTAAAGAAACAAATGTGATATTGTAATTCAAACACGCACATTTAGTAAAAAACAAACCATCAACTCATCGCAAGTATTATCAACGTAGCAAAACTGGTACTGATCATTATAGAAATTTGGACGTAGTACAGAACAAATTGCATTATATTTTTTTAAAATATAATGCCTTTCCACCACGAATTGACAGTTAACACCTAAAAGTGAATAATAATAATAATTCACAGTAGCTTAATATAATTAATATATGTAAATGAATTAAGTAAGTGTCTTATTAAGTAATAAAATATGATTATATAAATCTAAAATTTTGAAAGGTATTACATAAATTACTGTTTCCATTTTTCGTTTCCATTTCATCCCACACCACCGGGTTAGTTAAAGGAAAAAGCTAACGAAGAATATTTAAAAAAATAAAGTTTACTTAAAATATAAAAAACGGATTGATTTAAAGCTGACATTCATCAAAATTAACGTTCCTTTTCATTCGCGGGGGTTCAGAAAAAGGCAGAAAAAAGAATCCAATATAAAAAGCTTCCAACAAAAACTCCATACAAACGGTTGGAAATTTAATAAAATTTCCTCGGTATCAAATGAGCGAAAAAATGTAGTATGTAAAATAACCGTTTTTTTGTATACGTGGGGTCAGTTGTTGTCGAAGTGTGAGGCAAGGGTATTCTTGAATTTTTTTTCCTCAAAATTAGGTATGCAATGCCAGTACATAATATCGTCACTTCTGTTTTGTATTAACTAAGTTTTTCAATAATATAATATATCTATGATGGGCGGGCTTGTAAGTATAAATCCATTTTTAGTAATTTTACGAAAGTACGAAAAAACATTCCAAATATAAGAACCCTTCAATGAGGTTTCCTTCTTCACAGTGCCGTAATAATAAATGGATTTCCGATGAATATATGAAATATTCTTTTTTACTATGCCCGTTTCCAATGAGGAGCATATGGACTTCTAATGGAGGTATCACAATAGAAGTTTTTTCTACAATAACTGTTTGTTACTCAGTTGTTCAACTTCTCTTTTTCGAAGAAAGTAGTTATAAAAGGATAGAGCTAGGATAGAGCTAGTGGTTAGTTAAACGCTCTCGCTATCCCACGTATTTTACGGTCAAGTGAGTAGGAGATCATTCTAGAAATTAAAAGCATTCATGCTCGCGAACGGAAATTCATAAATCGATTGAAAAATCAATTTATAAAACTGTCCGTAACAGGATTTGAACCCGAGACATCTGTAACCGAAGCCAACGAAGTTGACCACTGCATTAGGGACCCGATTATATAAAAATATGTATCGTACTGAATAAGCGTTACCTCTAATTATGCAAGCGATTTCTACTTTTTGATTAACAATAAAATTTATGTCATAAATTATATAGATAAAATTTGCTTTGTATTAAATAAAATTATTGAAATTGAGAAGAGCTGACAAGGACGAAAGGAAAACGTGAACAGGGGAGCGAAAGAAAGGTGTTGGGGGTGGGGGGGGTTGTGCTTAATTTCACACCTGTGCAAAAAGCGTTTTGTTTTAGATAAAATAAAAACTTTGTTTTATTTCATACGTTGACTTTTTTATATATTGAAATGTATAGATTTAACTATGGCTAAAGATATGAAATTTATTTTATATTTTAAAGGCAAACATTTTTCCATATTTATATCAATAGCTCGGTTCCATACGACGATAAGTCAAAAATATGATGTTTTGAGTTAAATAAGCCATTATATTTGAACACAGTTTTTCTACAGTTCCACAAAAGTAGAGATTGCAAAATTTACAGTTCTTCTTTCAAAATGAGTCAAAACTTTGAACGGCCATATTTCAAAACTAGCATTTTTTTTGTGTCACTACGGAACTAGGTCATCGATATAATACAATTCGAGAAAAATACGTTTTCTTTGTGAGGTTTGATTCAAATCGAGGTGACAGAGAAAATAATTTGTCTATTTAAAACGCAAAATGTATGTGATTAAATAAAACGTTACTAAATAGACGTTTCTCGTTAAGATAATTTTGATGAAGGTGATAATGACGATGAATTATCAAAGTATTGTTATTCAACACAATAATATGATAAAATTTTACTGTTACTAAAGATGTTTGTGAAGTCCCATAAACAGAAGCAGCCGAGCCTGACCGGACATGGGAGTCTCGCGACAGGCAAGTTGAAAGCTCGGCGAAGGGAGGGAGCAGAGGGTTGCCCATAGTGAAAGCACGTGAAACCGTTCGACCGGTACGCATTATCATAATGGGGTGATACCGGACAGCAGTGTGAACGTGCTTGCGAGGGTTGCCAAAACCTTAGCGAAAAATCTATTCAATGCATGAATTTTAAAAGAAATGTAAATATAATTAAAATAACCAAGTAAACATTTGGAAAGGAATAACTTGTTAAAGATTATATTGCGAATATTTATTCTTATGGCAGAAATTACTTAAGACATCTTGGAAAAGTCTCAACTCTGATTGTTGCTTCATCCATCTATTGGGTATCGGACATTTATAGTAGTTATGGGATGATAGTAATGCGTGGAGGTAAAAAATGAGATTGGCGGACGATATAATATATTCAGTCAGTATTATATTCCATCAGAGTAACCTTATACTGTGCTTCGAAAACATATGTTTGGGGTAACTACTAGGGGTGCGTACGGTGGTTTGACTTTGTTATGAACTCGGAGGTAAGAGAACGCACCAGTCCCTTATTACGTCCAAAATAAAAGAAGTAACGATATACTTGGCTTGGATATGTGCTGCGGATGGCCCTGGGGAACCTGAATCCTGCCTGTCTTTTTTATCAACCGGATGGATTCCGTTACTTCCCTGGAAAATAGCTGATGACTATCCAGAGGATGTGCTCGGTGAAGCAGCAGGACGTTGGGATGAAGCAATAAAATAGTGAGACAATGAATTTTAGGAGAACAATGTGATGGCTATATGCTCCGAGAAGGGTGCGGATACGGTTTAAAAAAAATGATCATAAGTTCAACGATACAGTGAATGAAAAAAAAACGTCATGTGGATCAACGATAGTCTCAAAAAAGTATAATTGAATTCCCCGCGATTAATTCAATATATATAGATAAGCCTGACATGTCTGTAAGCTGCCCAGCCCTTAATGCTGTCCTGTTACAAGGCGCACTCAGGAAGTGGGCGCAGAGGATGACGAGGCCTTTTACATACGGAAGCAATGTAGCAATAATCATATGGTGAGAAATGTAGCGTAAGCGAATTGTCTGGCCAGTGTAGTGTGTGCATTTATCGGTATTATAGCAAACAGATTTTTTTTATCTAAAGATAAGAACAGTTTTAATAAACTAAATTCATAACACGTTAAAATGGAAACAGTACGTAAGGGAATATAAATTATTATTTGTAATAGGGTAGAAACCAATTGAGACGAAATGGTTTTACTTGTAAAATCTATAGAAAATATCAGGTCTATTTCTTTAAGAAGAAATTCAATCCTTTGCATTCAAGTTGTATTGAACAACTTGAGAATAGAATAGAAATACTGCGATACTGAAAGGAAATTAAATAAGTAAGTATTTTCTAAATAGCAGCATTCAATAACATAGTGGTAGACAAATTTAATAATAATGTTATTTTGTAGGACTTTCAAAGTTTTTTTATAAAAATTGCATAGAAAACGTACTGCTCCTTAAAAAAAATACGCTATATTTAACAAAAGCTGTACATATGATAGCACGTGTCCAATAAATAGAATACAATAAAAAAAATGAAGTTATACACCCTCTTTGACAATGAAAAAACGAGTTAAAACTATGATTATCAGATTTGAATTGTTGAAATTTGATATTGAAATGTTATCATGCACCCTCAGTCGATATCTTAAATTATAATTATCAGTTTTATTACGTGCACTTTTCTGGGTTTTTCCTAATGCGTACTTATGATGATAAGTGAAAATTATTTTTTGGAATAATTCTAAGCTCACGTTCTATGCTTTTGACGTAGTTTGGTTTGACTTTTGTCGCATTAAGATTACGCATTAAGATTAGTTAATGATACACATTTATGACTGGTTAACGCCATATCAGACGATTGATTTCCAAAGTGACAAATAACACTGTAAATAGTGATGAAGGAAACAAACATAATCACATTATTTGATGGTATAGTTTTGCACTTCACGCGTATTACTGGCGTATTTATTTCTTCAGGCAATGTTCTAAATGTTAATTTGTACTATCGAAATTTTAACGTATTATATAAAATATGTCCTGTGTGAAATACACTCTGCCACTGCGTATTTATGAAAATGGACGGAAGCGGAAAGGTTGTTGAAGGAGTAAACGGCAAACGCGATTACCCTTTGATCAGGTGAGCTAAAAATAATAGAAAGTATCTGTTATAGTTAAGCCGTTATATGAGAAAAATAAAATAAATATAACGTCATGAGGTAATTGAAACTAGAGTGAATAAAAGGATTAATGTGCGAAACAGAGTTTGATGAAAAGATTAACTTGTAATTTAACTAAAATACTTGAAAACATTTTTTATACCATATTCGCTCACAATGTGGAGCATACGGACACCTAATGGAGGTATCTCAACAGAAGCGCTTCTACGAGAACTACTTGTTACTTCAATAGTAGAGATAGCAGGATAGGGCGAGGACCGATCTAGTTGTTAGGTAGTCCCATAATCGAGACGGGTGATAAGACAGACAACAATAAGTTTTCACTGGCCGTCGGTGCAGTAGGTTGACGGCAGATATATTCTTATGTTAAAAATCTGTAATATTACAAGATAAATAAACGATTCCAAAAAAAAAAATACCCGTTTTACCCCGAATATACCGCGATGTTAAATACTCAAAAAAGAGTGCAACAAAATAATTGAAATGTAGTATTTTGTGTAAAGTGACTCTCATGATAGTAGTAATTTATTTACTCATATACATATATATATTTTCAGATATTAAAAATTTAATGGATACTCATAGCTGCTCTGCTTTCTCCACTTAAGATGGCTGTTTATTGTTCATATTAATTACATACTTAATATTTGATTATTTTTGAATGGTTCGCTAATTTTTTCTTATAATTTTCCGGATTCATTATTGCATATTACATTAGTGATGTCATTAAAAATTTTGTTCAGCTAAATGAACTCTTAATGTAGCTATATTTGTGATTTCAGATAAGTATTTAATGATTTGCAAGAGGTCCATAACATTTTAATTGTAGACTCTTTTATTTGATTTATGTATTATTTGTTTGTTAATCAGTATTTTTTTGTCTTAGTTCATGAACCATCAGTTTTATATACCTTCATTTTTACAGTAAATTTTATATAAATAAGCCTGTTATGTTTGTATTTTTATCAGTTGATAATGCTCGTGATGAGCGAAACCGGTCCTGATCATTATAAATATGTGGTAGTAGTACAAATGAATTATGTTTTATTTTTTAAAATATAATGTCTTTTCACCAAGAATTGACAGTTAACACCTTAAAAGTGATTAAAGAAGATCAAGTCAAAAAAACATTGTCATTACGTCAAATGTGACTTAAAGCGAAAGATAACATATATATATATATATATAGTCGTAAAAAACGCAAATTTTTTTGGACTGTTAAATAAAAGCAAAATAAATGTTTATATAGAATCTATTCCCTCGGTCAGTTGGAAAAGTAATCCAAATTTTGGGAAACCTAAACACTTAAATAATGGAAAACTCTATTCCCTGCAGTGACTTGCATTTTCAAAGCCAGCCACGAGTCAGGGAAGCATTCTAACAGGACCTGAGCAGGTATTTCCAATTACTGGACGGTCTTGGACAGGTGGACTAAGCATTCAGAATGCACCAGAAATTGAGAACCAACTACTTTCGTATTAAACCGATTTGTCTGGAAAAGCGAATATATTGAAAATGAAGTAGGGATCTTTATTAAAATTATACGGTTTACGCATTTAATTTCGCTTAATACTCTTTCGATTATTAATGTTATTTTTTGTAATATTGCGATATACATAAAATTAAAATTAATTAAATACTATATATCAAAAATTGTGTGAAATATGTGGAGCAATATAGACAGTATAACTCTTTTTTTATTTAGGGTTTAATTGTGATATTTGAATTGAAGTGGCATTTCTTCAAGTAAATAGTTCAATAAGTGGTCGTTTAAATGTCTTGAAATGGTGTCTAAACATATTATTTAACAAAACATTGTGAAACTATTTTGTATAAAAAAATTCATAATTATAATAATACATAATATGTAAATGTTATTTTATTAGAAAATTCAGCAGGCAAAGTTTTAATTAAAAAAGCAAATTTCATCAACTGAAATAATAACATTTTAAATAAAACAGGTGGCTCACCACTGTTAAATTTATTTCCCTTGTGATTTTCACCTCCAAACATTAACTATTAATTTTGTAATTAGTTGTGTTTTGTTAATTAGTACTATAATCGTTTGTGTCTTACTCCCTCCCCAAGCCCAGCAGAAGAAAATAAACCGACCTCATCCTTTATCTTTAGTTGAGAATTATTATTTTCTATTGATTCGGCGGTAACTTTATGGAAGTACATTTTTAATATGAAATTAAAATTGATAACTTAGTTATTCAACTTGGTTTTTTATATTGACAATTAATATCATTGTTTACATTACAAATAAATAACGTTGTGATATAGTTAGCCCGAAGATGCTCCTTAAAGAAGCTAAACACATGTCACATTTAGTTAAATAATAGGTTAGCAATTTAAATTTTACACTAATTGAAAGAAAAATTCAAACAAAATGAGTGATTGAGCTTGGGAGAGTACCTTTATAAAACGACGAGAGTAACAATTTACATATAACTTATAATCAATGTAATACCGTTTTGATTTTCAATATCGCTCTATATTTTTGTTTAAATTTGTATGTTAAGAGTCAAAAATATTTGTAAGTTAATAAAGAACCAATTAAATTAAAAGAAATGTGTTCAAATATAATTGTTCATAACATTACATAAATTATTTTTTATGCATTAAATTAGAAAAGTAATTATTTGGTCAGTAACTTATTTGATAGTTAGTAAGAAATAATAAATGGAAAGTTAATAATTATGTTTGGTAAATAATTGCAAAATAAGGTTATTTAAAGTTAGGCTAAATAACAAAACTGACTGTTTTATATAAATATCTGACGTTTAATTCAATAACTGACTATTTTATATAAATTATTAACGGACTATTTTCTTAACTGATCACCTGTATGCTGATCATTTATTATTTCTTACCGACTAAAAGTTGAAATAGTTACTGAGCGAATAAATGCAGGTCATAAAATTATCAACATATTTATCTCGATTTTTCATTGAAAAAAAATCAGGAAATCCGAAAAAAATGAAAAGGTAGACTCATAATAAATATCAATAGAATATTTTTTTATTTTATTTATATACTATTCCCTTTTGAAATGAAAACCAGCTTGCGGGATACCTGAAAAGTCACCGACGTCCACTTAGCATACCGGTCACGATTCCTGCTGATACAGAAATTGTGGCGTGCGCCATGAACCTCGAGATATGTCTGAACTGAATGAATCCATTTTGGAAATGACACGTGCCCCTTTTTTTAGGTCGCCGAGTCCGCCGACTTCCTGATATTATTTTATTATATTCAGAATATGCTTCGAGAATAATTCCCAAAAGGTCTCCTTTTCCATTTGCTTACTTACACAAAGAACCTGAGAATAAGATACAAAGCAAACCAAAGGAAATTACTCTGATTGTAGCAATTATCGTGTGTGCTCATTAAACGATTGAATTCCTTTCTTTGAATTTTAAGATATTATAAACAAAGTTATCATTAATATTTTAACAACTTTAGTTTATAAAGAAAAAATAATAATTCCTTTTATGTATGTACATGTAAGAATATTATAATTTTAGAAAGACACTGTGTTCTTTATTCGCTGGATTAGGCGGTAATTTTGTGAAAATTCATTTTGAATATAAAATTAAAGTATTTTTTTCTATGGATTCGGCGGTAACTTTGCGGAAGTTCATTTTTAATATAAAGTTATGAATTTTTAATTTAATTTTATATTAAAATTGATAAATTAGTTAATATGTATCAATGATTTTTTATTATTCAAATAAACTGTGTAACTATTATGTAGAAAAAAATTTAATAATTACTATCATAAAGAATAGAGTAAATAATTTAAGACATCGACTGACGGTGCTTTATGGAATTTCAATATCAAATTTGGATTATTGAGATTTTGTACACTTCCATGTATTTTGTCACTAACGACCCGGGTTTCGCCTCAGTTCCCGCCCGTCAGTTCGAGTCCATTCGTGTGCTCGAATGCCTGAAGATGCCGAAAGGCGAAACCCGGGTCGTTAGTGACAAAATACATGGAAGTGTACAAAATCTCAATAATCCAAATTTAATAGAGTAAATGTTTTTTATTAGAAAATTTAACACACGGTTTTGCTTAAATAGTAAATATTATCAAATGAAAAAATAACATTTTTAGGCTGAAAATTCTTCTTAAAGAAGAGAAACGAGTGTGACATTTAGTAAGGCAGTTGGATAACTGAGTTATGAATTTTAATTTTATGTTAGACACTCTGTTACTCATTTTAAAGAGTACTAATAAAATGGTATGTTACGAATCTCACCGATACCTCAGTTCTAAAGTGTAAGTCAATAACTTGCAGTATTAAGTATGAGGAAACGCTTAGAATGCCATTATCTACCAGTTCCAAAATGTAACATGTGGTAATCTGTGGTTAATCTGATTTTAGAACGACAATTGTTATTATTGCTTTAGATTCAAATAATCTCCGAAGATCTTGTGAAAACATTTGAAAAACACAATTATAATATTAGAAAAATAATAAAATTGTGTTTATAATTTTTAGATGCTCATAGAATTTCATTAAAATCTATAAAAATTAGATGTATATACAGCAAACGATTAATCCTGCCCAAATTCCTGTTAACTCATTATGTCAGAATTATGCTTTTCGAGCATTTAATCATTAGAACTGAAGTTTTGATATATAGGTTAATTTGTATTCGCTCTATTAAAATATTGTTAAACTAGCAATGTATTTACATTTACATGCATGCTAAGATAGTTGATAACAATTCCGGCATCACGTCAGACTTAGTAAAAGTGTTTAAAATTACCTTATCGGTTGTACAATTAATTCCAGTGGCCATTTTCCAAAGTCTTTGAAGCCATAAATGAATCGTTTATTTTATGTACCAACACCACCAGATTCAATTAAGATGTTGACGAACCAGTGGTCGGTGGCGTCCAATGGAAGCAATCAAGTATGCAAATTGGATATAAGTGTCCAACGTTTGTATGTAATTGCAATCCAAATATCTGCTAGCAAACCGACAGTAATCGAGGACATCCCGGTACAACGAACTTTCAATGGATACTATTAAGTCGTTTACTTTCTGTATGTGACTTGCATGGCTTTTATCGAATAAACCAATTATTTTGATTACCGTAAATGGTCGTTTTATGACATAAAATGATTAGACGCATGGCTATGTAATGAGTCCTTTTCATGCAAAATATTCGTAATGACGTTTTTTATAACTGCTAATAACTGAGCGAAAATCGCAATATTGAATTATAAGGAAAATATGTATATAATGATTTATTACTTACTTTGAAATCACTACTTACTTTGAAATTATCTTCAGGCATTCGAGCACACAAATGAACTCGAATTGACAGACAGTAAACATTTTACATCGTTTATGTACAATATAAAATAGACCAATCGTATCACTAAGTCTAGGAACTAGAATGACATCTGGATTGATCACAACAATGGTCCCTAATCTCAGTTGGGAAAACAAACGCATTATGGGTGGAATGAGGGGGTTTTAAATGCAATTCAAAGAACTACCTACTTATTCCAAATTAATGGGCTCTGTAAGAGTAACCATGGAATAATGTATTAATATGGGAAAATAATTAGCAGAGGAGGATAGTGTGGTAAGGACAAGTGTCAGCTACGAATAGCGCGAAATGGCAGCAAAAAGAGGCCGATTGGTCAGAAATAGATGACAGATGTCTCGGGTTCAAGTCCCCGTTGCAGACAGTTTCATAAATTTATGTGAATGTTTGTGATGTCTAAAACTGCCTCCCACCTATCCGATCTTTGAAAATGGGGCGTAACGAGAGCGATTAGCTAACCACCAGCCGTGTCCTAGCTCTATCCTTCTATCCCTACTCTATTCGAAAAAAGAAAGGTTGAGCCACTGAGTAACATGCAGTTTTCATAGAAAACTTCTGTTTAGATATTTCCATAACGAGTCCATGATATGGTAAAAATAATTGAGAGCGGATATGGTAAAAAACAATATAAATTGAATTGACATTATAATAAGTGAGAAGACCCCGGATCGAAGAGAGGCGAGCGGCTGGTTATCCGGAGTCCTGGAAGGGCTGATCTCAGACAAACACCATTTCAGATCCGGTTCAAAACTTGTTTATTATCCATTCAAGATGCAGTGGTTTAACATTACACAAATATATAAATCTTAACACATAAAATTGATTCTACATTTACATTTACTTAGCAACTGAATTTACTTTAAGTTATAATACAAATAACACAACGAATTTAAATTAAATCCAACGCAAATCAAAACACAAAAACAAACAAACAGTTCACATCGTCACATCACCTTCGTCACGACGAGACCTCGTTCGTCCGACTCGGCAGCTCGTCATCGACTGCCTACAAAAATTCAAAAAAACTCCGTGCAAAGTTGGAGCTACCCTTTTCCGTAAAAATGGACTCGTCCAGCGGCCGAAGCCCGGGGGCTTCTTAAACGCCTGGCAACAAGAAAGAGCGTATTCTGCGAATTATTGCTGTTTGCCGCAGGCCGATTTCAGTTCAGGACACTAATGACACTTATACTAAAGAAAAACCAGGGTGTGTCATAAGGTTCAACTATCAAAGTATTTAAAAAATGTTTTAATGAAATATCAATCAACCAAACTATAATTCTTTTTAAGCTAAATAATTTAATATTTTTACCATGTTAAATTCAGAATTTAACAAGCATGTTTCGGGTACATCATTGGTATAAGAAAAATCGATAATATTCAATTATCCATCTTATAAAAGAAGTGACCTAAAATGACTTAGTGTTAGTGGTATCGCTGAAATAACGAAATAGAAAACGATATTGAACTGCTGAATAGTGTCAAAGGAGAAGTGTAGGCATAGAAATTAATAGAAAAAAACCACTAAATTTGTTTGTGAAACATCAATGTCCCAAGCCAAAAGGCAGAGGTAATCTGCCTTGTATCTTAAATTCCTTTCGCTTAACAAGTCTCAGCTCAGCTTCGGGTTGACAGTTAACACAAATTAAATCACATAACACAGCTATACCACCACTGAACAAGGAATGCCACGAATGAGCACGGTATTCCACGAATGCATTTGTTTTACAGTGATATAATTCGCTTTTGGCGACGTAACGCCTGTTGTAGAATTGCCATGTCATTAGAGCCTCTAATTATTTTCGCCTTCAGTGATTCGGCAACCGACAACAAGTGTTTGTGTTGTACTAGATTAGTAAGATCACGAAAAATGATAACATACGTTTCTTATAGATAATAATGTGTGTCTTCTATTTTAGTGACGGCGTCGATAGTTATGGCGGAGTGGTAATGCTCTAAGCTTCTGTCTTTTGATGAAGTTTACCAAAATCAGAATAGACTTTTGCGTATCGTACTGTCATAAAAGTACGGTTATTGTAACGAAATTGATGTTTGGAGTTGTCAACGCTTTAGCTGCTATGAGTAGGTGGGGTGAAATACATAATCGACACAACTGTAAGTCGTTAGCGGTATAATGGTTAACAGAATTTTTTTCGTACATACTTTATATTACAATACAGTTTAAAAAATCGCCTATTTTGTTTTCGATTTGGAGCATATGGACTCCTAATTTGATTATCGAGAAACATTATTTGGCTTCAAGTTCAACGTCTTTTTAAAGTTTAGTTAATGATAGAATGATGGCAGAAGAACTTAACTGCTCTCTCTGCGTTTCGTTTCCATGATAGGATAGTGGGTGAGTTGTAAACAACCAAGATTTTTATAAATATGTTGACAACTCAATAGATCGATTGAAAAATCAATGTATGAAAGCTTTTATGCATTTGAACCCGAAACCTCAGAACGAGTAGTTGCAACTTATTTGATATATAGTTGTAATCAATAAATTATCACATTTAAAACACTTTGAACTTTCTCGGGGTAAGTTTGAATTTTTAAATAAAATAATTTTAGAATCATAGAAGCTTGTTTTCTTTTAAATGTTCTCAATATAATTATAATAACTTTTAAGGTGTTAACTGTCAATTCTTTCAGGAAAGGAATTGTAGTGTAAAAATAAAACACAAATTGTTTTGTACTACAATTTGTACTAAATTTTTATAATGATCAGGAATGGTTTAAATTGAAAAAAACATATTTGTGGCAATGAGTCAAACCAGCTTAAATAACAAAACTAAATAAAATGATATAATTTAAGACATCGACTGATGGAATTTTAATATCAAATTTGGATTATTGAGATTTTGTACACTTCCATGTATTTTGTCACTAACGACCCGCGTTTCGCCTTTCGGCATCTTCAGGCATTCGAGCACACGAATGGACTCGGCCAGTTCGAGTCCACGAATGCCTGAAGATGCCGAAAGGCGAAACCAAAATTAAATAAAATGAGTTGATACAATTTAAGTCGTATGATGTTTCTTTATAAGCCAAAAGTACCTCATATGTTTTTAAGTTCCCTTAAAGTCATATATGGCTTTGATTTTCCTCATACATTCATCTATTATCTTGACATATACAATCAAAACAAAAAAGTCCGTTAATATAAGAATTCGTCTGTTAAATGAATACAGAAATAAAAAAAAACATTGAGAACACAATCTTCGATTGAAAATTATCCGTAAACTTTGAGTTAATCTTATTTGAACATATTCGTTGTATAGGCTGGTTTGGCTGTAAGTCACTCATATATTGCGCGAAAGATTAATTTTGTTACGCTAGAAAATCAAATATATTTTTTTATAAAGTCATCATTGTATTTAAGCAATTAAAGAGTAAGTTAAATGTAAAATATTAAGTGCCAATGGGATCTGCCTGGGGTCTAAATAAACCGATAAAGTGAATTGTAGATAATGATTTTGTATATACAAATTACTAGTTATAATATTGCAATCAATAAAAAAGTATATTTCTATGGTTTGCATAAAACAATTGACTGATTGAGTAGTACACATGAACAATTATTTTTATCACCAACAGACCAGAACATTTCGAGAAATTCTCTCTACGTTAAGTGTTTCCAAGAAGCAGCCAAGTACGCGAGAGCATTCCGCTCGGGTCTGAGAATTCGCCGGCGTTCGTTCGGGGATTTAATAACCTAACCAAACCATAACTGATGGAGGATTCGTCTCCTCCTCAGCTACGAACCTCTCCTCCCTAATGGCTGCAATCTTTCATCAGGATTACGGTGTGGGTTGTAGACTGTATCGCTACTCTGCGTCATCGGTTACGTATGATGCATTAAACATGAGTTTTACGCAGACCAATATAGAACGATGTAAATAGAATAGTGATATTTTGTTGTTATGAATAAATAAATTAAGTAAATATGCTTTACATAATACTACTATTTTTTTGCCACAAAAAAACAATGCCATTCTATAGGGAATTTAATCGCGGATTGGAAATTGTCAATAATACGAAGTATTCCATCACCTATTTTCAAATTTTTCACTACGTTTTTTTTTAAGAAGTTAAGATCAGTTGATAATGCTCGCGATGAGCAAAACCGGTACTGACAATTATAAACTTGTGGAAGCAGTACAGTTTTAAAATATAATGCCTTTCCGACAAGAAGTGACAGTGTTTACACCTTAAAAGTGACCAAGAAGTTTCATTTGATATATCATGCCAACTTTTCACTCTTATATTGTATTCGTATTTCGCGTAAATTAACCTATTTCCTGATGTACGATAAATTTAGCATTTTTCTATTCCTAATTAAATTTCGTACAGCACAGTATTGTTTCTTGCAGCAGTTACAATTTTTTTGCGGAGATGAAGAGTAGTACATTTGCTAAAAATTTAAAGAGAAAAAAATATTAACATGATGTTTTACATTTGCCTGCCATGCTACCTATTATACTAATCGATGAAAAAAAGAGAATTCATGTACTGTAAAAAATATAATATTTATGAATGTAATATAATTCTATACCTGAAATATCGTATGCAAATATCGATTGTGTCGTTTGAAGTCTTCTGACTCTAAACTTGACATCAAATATTAATAAGATTGTATAAAACACAATCGTCGTACTCATTTTTTATTAATATATCTGTACGAACCACTTTTAATGTGTTAACTGAATTCTTGGAGGAAATAAATTATACTTAAAAAAATAAAACACAATTTGTTTATTCGTACAAACTTTTTTTTTTAAATATCTGTACGAAGGTTAAGTAGAACGCTTCTTGCTTAATATTTAAAGATTTTTTCATGTCCGTTCCCAATGTGGAGCATATATTCTCTTAATGAAAGTATCTCAATAGAATTTCTCTATGAGAACTGTTTGTTACTCAGTTGTTCAACCTCTCTTTATCAAAGAGAGTAGGGATAGCAGGATAGGGATAGCAGGATAGGGCTAGGACAGCACTAGTGATTAGCTAATCGCTCTCGCTACGCCTCATGAGGATGGGATGGGTGAAGAAGGGGTTTTTTTTAGACAACACAAACACTCAGACTACGAACAGAAATCCATGAATCGATTGAAATATCCATTTACGAAAACTGTCCGCACCTGGAATTGAACCCGAACATCCGTAGCCTATCCGTAGCCCACGACGCTAACAACTGCGCCACTGACGCCGACAAAGACTTACATGAACTAAATGAGATGTGGGGAACCTGCGGTCTTTTAAATCAACAATAACAGTCTTTCGACGTAATCCAAATTTTTCATTTACATTATTATTGGACCTTTTTTTCATATACATTCATTCACAAAATAAGAAACACAGTTTGCAATGCGATCTAATTTGATTATCGATAAATGAATGCGGTCTTTTATAGTGAAAATGTTCCCCAACCCCCGCCTAAAACGTATATTAGAAAACATTGAAATTTTGCCAAATCAAACGCAAAAAGTTTTTCTTCGCGTACTATTCAAATATGATCACAATAAACAGGTAAAAAAATTTGTGCCATTTTCATTGAATTTTGATTGGTGGTAATTAACTGTGCAAGCACAGAACAACAGATTTTTTTTCTTGATCCAGAGTAAATAATGGTAACCAAACACTGTCCTACGGAGCGCTTAATTCTTAGAATGTAAGAAATATCATACCGAAGAAAGCAAGTAATGAAAACCCGTATGACTTGATAAATGACAGGTTAAGAAGCAAGAGCAATGAAGGAAAATAAAAAATAAAAAAGAATTTGTTTGCAGCAGAGCTTTTTGCTTTACGGTTTCGCCATAATTAATCCGATACAATATTTTTTGAATGAACAACAGAAAGGAAACGGATGGTAGGTATTATTAACGAAAGCATGATGGATTGGCGAAACGTTGTTAAATATTGTTTAAGACTAGAAAAATATCAAGATTGTACGAAAAAAAAAAATGAATTATACGAACTATAAGTAACAAAATTGTTTAATTGAAGACTGATTTATAAAAAAATCTGTTAAGACTTTATTTAAACAGCATAAAAGGTTTTTATAAATAACGAAGTAAACAGGAAGCAAATCTTTTTTTACGATAGTATTATGATGGTTAACATTATACAGTGTTCAACGTCGTTGGCTTCAGTTACTGTTAAAATTCCAGTACGGAAAGTGTCATAAATTTATTTATTTATTTCAATCGATTTATGGATGTCTGTTCAAAGGCGTGGATGTTTGTGATGTCTAAAATTTCTTACCACCTATCATTCGATCTTAAAAACGGGGTAAATCGAGACTGATTCGTTAATCATTAGTTACTAGCTCTATTCTTTAATCTCTACTCTCTTCGAAAGAGTTCAGCAGGTTGAGTAACAAGCAGTTATCTTAGAAAAAAACTTCTGTTGAGATACCTCTATTAGGAAGCCATGGTAAAAAAATTAAAAAAAATAATACTACTTAATCCTTAATGCAGACTGACAGGATTACCGCCATAAGAGATAAATCTTAAATTTAACGAGCCAGGCTCGTATATTCAATTAGCGACTGGGCATGTCTAAAAACAAGCTTAGTAAGTCCTTCAAACTTACGACAACATTACGAGCAATTCTTGGTAAGAATTAAACTTTTGTTAATGATTCAAAGAAGGTTTTTTCTTAAGTGTTTTCCCCACACAAAGTCTTCAGCTGACAGAATCTT
The DNA here is from genome assembly GCA_022494535.1 of Himalopsyche phryganea. Lineage (NCBI taxonomy): Eukaryota > Metazoa > Arthropoda > Insecta > Trichoptera > Rhyacophilidae > Himalopsyche > Himalopsyche phryganea. The sequence goes on along the minus strand of JAGVSL010000060.1, from coordinate 2,754,217 downwards.
TTTAGATAGCAGTACTTAGCTAGCTTACATGCGGGAAAGGGATATACAGACTCAGTTTGTACCCACCCTAGCACTGACTTTAGCCAGGAAACTAGGAGTCCGCTTCGCGGACTCCACATAATAATTTCAACAGGAAAATAGGGGTAGAAAAAAAATTACAGGATTACACGACGGGTATAAGCCGCATATTAAAGTTTAGTTTGATGCAAAATAAATACTACACAATTTTATTTTAGATTTAAACTACAACTATGTTTTTTTTTTCTTTTTTTTTCTATGGATTTTGCGGTACCTTTGGGAAGTTCATTTTTAATATAAAATTAAATTAAAAATTGATAACTTAGTTATTCCACTTGGTTTATCACTAACGTGACGCGTTTCGCCTCAAGTGGAATAAAGTTATCAATTTTTAATTTAATTTTATATTACAACTATATTAATAAATAACAGCGTCTCGTTTTTATTTAAACAAGGTGAAATAATTAGACAATTCTATTCAGAGATTTTTTGTCAATGAAAAGCTGGAAGAAGAAAGAAATATCATATGATAATTTATCAACGTACAATCTTTACAGTTTTTTTGCATATCACGAATATAATACACGGTCTGCAGTTTTCTCTTGACCGCGTCATCTTTCTAAATGTTCCGTATTTCATATATCTGCTGATATTCGAATAAGGTACGGTATATTGAGCGTCCGATGCTCTTATTATTTTTCTTTTTTTGTCAGTATATTCATGATTTCAGTGAGTTTTTACAAATAATATGATAGAACGATTATAACCAATATCGACCTATTTAATTGTGAAACACGAAACCCGACAACTGAAGAACTTAAATAGAACGAACTGTAAATATTAATTTGCGTCGAATATTGGAGACTAGGAGTAGGAATTAATTTGGAATACGGAGACTAAGGATGGTAACAGCCAATTGGGCATAGAGAGAATTAAGAATTGGATGTGGTTCCAGAGAGCTTCAACTCTGCTCGACTCTTAGTATCTCAGATATCAGTATCTATATAGATCAGTCTCTCAGACGACCATTTAGTAAAATGTATAGAGTATAATTGGTTGAGCTGAAGGAAACTGGAAAATTATTTGAAGAAACAAAGCTGTGATGGGTGAAAAGTATCACAACGCTGCAGCATAGAGAGCGGGTGAATTTGCTCGTCGAAACTATTTTACAGTTTGTTTTTCAGTTCATGGATATAATAAAAAATGAAGGAGTTAACAAAAATCAACAACTCAAAAGAAATAAAAAAAATTTCACCTGACGTTGACATTTAGTTATCAAATGTAAATACAGCAAGGAAAAGTGGTATAAAACAGCATCAATGTGGTGGGTTAAAATAAAAGTGTTACAATACCTTTTTGCAAGAGCTTCAAAAGCTCTCCGTTAGGATGGCTATGGTCGGTTAGGTTGATTCAGCTGCGGTTTCGTTGAGTCGAAACGAACGCGTGGGGTGGATTCGTTTACTGAGATTTCTGAAACAAAAAAGAAAAATACTTAATGCAATTTGGTTAAGCGTTTAGTTGGAAAATTTTCCTCGCTGTAGAATAATGGCAGTCATTATGTGCAATTTTCTTCGCAGCGAGCTGTGTAAATAATGCGCTCATTTGCCGGGCGCGATGGAAAAACATGTATTTATTAAAAAAAGCGTGAGTAAATAATTGATACGTTACTAAAGTGTGCTTAGGTTTTTACGAATTACAGGTACAATAATTCGTTTCTGTTTTAGTAGAATTTATTTAATTATGTACGATAATTAATTAAGCATGCAATGATTCCGAAACTTTCAGTGAATAGCATTAAATAATCGACTTCTGCACACAGTGTTTACAGTATATCTAATGTATAATGGAGAATATTTTTTAACTGCAAATTCATCAATTTGTCAACGTAATTTTTTGACGAATAAATTTATATACGCAAATTTACAAGACGTAATTATAATGGATATGACACAGATATGGAATGATATTGAAAAGCTACGCACATCTGGGAGAGTGGGCAGATGGTGGATGTTAGGCTATGTCAAATAAAAGAGGTGTCATGACCATTGCATAATACTGCACTGAAAATGCAGCTATTAGGCATCTTCAAAAGTTCTATTCAGCTGTGGCGTCACGGGAGCGAATGCTGAAACGAGTACTTTTATATTATATTGATTATTTTGGTTCTCAAGACATGAATATGTGAGATTTTAAAATTTCTTCCCAACCACCTGATATCCGATCAATAAAAGGCGAAGAAAAGACGATTAAATTTGACTATTCTATTACTATAATTTAAGACATCGACTGAGGGTGCTTGATGGAATTTCAATATCAAATTTTATTATTGAGATTTTGTACACTTCCATGTATTTTGTCACTAACGACCCGGGAGTCACTAACGACCCGTCAGTTCGAGTCCATTCGTGAGCTCGAATGCCTGAAGATGCCGAAAGGCAAAACCCGGGTCGTTAGTGACAAAATACATGGAAGTGTACAAAACCTCAATAATCCAAATTTTATTCTATTACTAGCTCTATTTCTATGTCACTACCCTTTACAAAGCGATATTGGAACTTTGGACGTGAGTTGAAATGCTTCGTGAGTCTGTATGTTCTAAATATGGAACGGGTAAGGTAAATGTTTTTTTTTAATAACACAAACAAGATGTTTGGATTATTGAGATTTTGTACACTTCCATGTATTTTGTCACTAACGACCCGGGTTTCGCCTTTCGGCATCTTCAGGCATTCGAGCACATCGAGTCCATTCGTGTGCTCGAATGCCTGAAGATGCCGAAAGGCGAAACCCGGGTCGTTAGTGACAAAATACATGGAAGTGTACAAAATCTCAATAATCCAAATTTGATATTGAAATTCCATCAAGCACCCTCAGTCGATGTCTTAAATTATACAAACAAGAAGGTTTATGGTTACGGTCGGGCCAGGTAAGTGAGGTCATACACGATGAAAAGAAAATATGAAACCAGCGGCAGCTCGTCTCAGCTAATTGATGAAGGAAAAGAAAATTTCTTAATCTGATTTGATGCAATGCAAACAATTTTGCTTACGGGAGAAAAATGCCAATTTGCAATTCTAATTGAAACAATGTTTAGCTTTTAGCTTCACGATTTGACAGCTGCGGGTTTTCTGAACGTTTTAAATTAATTAAAGAACACGCGAGCAAGATATTAAAACAAAAAGTGATCACGAACTAACAGTAATGGAATGCGTCTTGTCACTCATTATTATTTATTACAAGATTTCAATTGTTTTAGCTATACAGATCTAATTTTGCCTAGATATTTCAAGAACTTGAAATACTTTCTGTGTAGTTATATTATAATATTGAGGGTATATTGACATTAAGCATTTTTAATGATTTTCTGTTTTAAATGTAGGCAATTAAACTCTCTACATACTGGCAGAACGCATACAGTCATAGTATTATAATGACTTTGAAAACAAGCAATATTAAGTAATATTGCTATTTTTTATCCTGGTAAAAACATGATAACTAACTCTAACTCATCGAAACCAAGTCTTACGATTTTTTTGTCAAAAAGATAAGTCTTAATGTACGAAGAAATCTTTTTAATAAACTAATAATTGGACTTGGGAGAAAGAGAGATACAAAAAAACAATACTTTAAATTCGATTATCTCAGAGTTTAGTTTTATGACTTAAATGCCATCTGTCAGTATACCAACGATATATAGTGTAAACATGTGATTTTCTTGCTATACCCGTAACCTGTAAAACAGCATCATTAAGCGATTACAAATTATTGCCAGAAGTGTATTAGTCAAAACCTAAATGATATCAAGTATAAGTTAAATATATTTATAATATTATTCTATAATAATCGATATGTGAAATCATTTGAAATTGCTCACCAGCTAGGCGGAACCAATCCTGAAAACAGTATTACACAAAATGTCGGATAAGAAGATTCAAGATTGAAATGAAGTAAAAACTAAAAAACTTATTTATGCTACCAACAATACCGCTGTATAGTATACAATGAACTATATTATTTTTCATGTATTCATATTATTTAAAAGTCATTCATTTAAATAGTATGAGAAATTGTAGGCCTCGACTCAAGTAAATTTAATGTTAAGGTATAGTAAAAGTGGACGCGTCGTTTGGTAGCAAATGGCCGAACGCGATCGCGCTACTTAGTTTCAAGCGAATGCGTTTTAGTCGCGTATAAAGTCGTTCTCGGAGAGCTCAGTTTACAGGTAGGCTGCATGGTATACCGTGTCTCATATTTATAAATATTCGGCCTACTCTGGAACATCATCAAAATCAACATTTTCTTATTGCTAAATAATTCTGCTTACAAGGATGTCAGCTATTCCGATGAAGCTGGAATTCTGGAATGTTATAATGGCTGTGTTGGCAGCCTGACCGATTTTCACGAAAATCTGATAAAAATTGACACCATCCTGCATTGATGAACTGGGCCTTTAAAATGAGACATTTCGATTAAAAAAAAGTAATCAATTTTATGATAAGTATTGTATCGTATGGTAACAAGTACTGTTGCCGGTTGTGTCTAAGTCCGTCCTCACGTCCAGCACAAGTAAATAGTCCCACCTCCCACCCCATCGTTCATTTTTATGTTAAGAATTAGAATCATGGTTTCCCGTAGAAATAAATAACATTGCGATAAAGTTAGTCTAAAAAGATGCTTCTCGATGAGGTCACATCCATTAGCACAACCAGTAGAATAATTAAGATATAAACTTTACTAATTTTATATTAAAAATGGATTTACACAGTGTTAATAGTATAAAGAAAAATAGTAATTATTTATAATGAAACATGAATCGTCGTCTGAGTTATCAAAGAATTGATTGTTATTATTGATGTCTAAAATCAGTTGATTTACAGTTAACAAATTTATAATTCACACGGTGCTGATTAACGGTTGGGAGTCATGGCACCTCACCAAGGCACACGGTCACCGTATACTGTGCTTTGACAACAGATGCTTGCGGCGAATACTAGGGGTATGTTGGTTTGACTTTGTCAGGAACTCAGAGGTAAGAGAGAGGACGGACCAGCCCCTTACTACATCCAAAATAAAAATGCGACGATGGACCTGGCTTAGACACGTGGTGCGGACGCCCAAGGGGAGACTGAAGCTTGCCTGTCTCTTCTACCAACCGGATCGATTCCGTCGCCCTGGAAGGCCTCTGATGACCATCCATAGGATATACTCGGAGGCGCTACGGGATGCTGAGATGAAGCAAGAAGACTGGCCGAGGACAGAGAAGGTTGGAGGAAACGTGTGATGGCCATATGCTCCGAATAGGGATATGGTTAAAAAATTAACAATACTTCAGGTAATAAAATTCAGGAGTTACACTAATACAGTGAATGATTATATTTAGCATTACAGAGCGAGTCGTCTTCGCACGAATTTATTTTCAGTCAATTTAACTATTAAAACGCCCACTATGACAAAAAATAGATCAACAGTAAGAAATGAAGAATTATGTGAAGTATATTATATTAGTTATCCCAAATACATCAAGAATTTAACTAAACTCGTGGCATTCTCGTTAAAATAAATCAAGGAATATGAAGAAGCTGAAAAATATTTAATATAAGACTTGCAAGCAAAATGGCCGTGGCCATTCTTCATATACACCGCCAACACACACATATGCAAGCTCGTAGCCGCATGAGTAAGTGTAATATATAGAGCTGACAATTAATGTCGCGTATCGGCAGTTCAAAGTTGAAATTCGAAAGAGTGAATATCGAGAGCTTTTGACATTTTCATGATCTGTTGCTTAATTTCTCTACCTAAAGGTTTGAACTATTTTTTAAAGCATATATCCACAAGTGTTCCTTTTAGTTTAGCCGGAAATAGTAGATAAAGTTTTGGACGTATCTTTCGCGTTCATCGGGTTAATTAAAGTTTGAGATTTCATTGTATAATGCTTTAAAATAAATACTATTTCGAGATAAACTTAACTAGAATTAGATTACAGTTGTGTTTGCTGAATAAAGTGTAAGGTTTTGTTAAACAAAGGGATACATAAAGAGAATGATTTATCCGAAGACAATTGTTATCAAATAAACCGTGTTTTGTTTGTGTCGATTTCAAATAAACGTTCATGCTTATTCAATTGGTACATCGCTTACACACAGCTGTCCTGAACATTCTCAAAACAAATTTTCGTTTGTATTGATAATTTTTCCTACTCAACTTCATGATAAGTGATGATTTTTACTATGCTACGCAACGAATAGTATTTATACTGGGGGAACATAGTTAAAATAAACTCAAAAATATAAATAATTTCTTCAGAGAAGACTACGTGTAACAATTGAGTCACTGAGTCGCTAAACAAACTCCCGAAGGGTTTTAGAGTTTTGAGTACATCACGAAAAACTGTTATGGGCAGTATGACACTTTTGAAAATAATTTGGGTTATTTTGTATCTTTCCATGTATAAGGAAAAGAAAAATATTCTTCGATATTGTCATTTTTTCGGAGCGCGTCAACCGTGTAAAACGAGGGTCGAAATCGTGTAAAAAACGTCATTTTTAAGTATGGGAAAATTTGAATTTCGAACAGGAGAAGAAATAAGAAGAAATTATGTCAGTATTGGCATCCCATCTGTGTTGCCATCCGAATTTATAAGTCCCCCACATAAAAATTTTAGTTATTTTGTCATATTCAACACATTTTTCAATTTTTAAGACGCACACGCATATGTGAAACGAGCCCTTACGTTTTCAATGTATATTATAATTATTTATATACGACATAAGACCTATGTATGAATTATTATTACAGCACTGTGGTTAAAAAATATAGTATGATAAATGTAAGAATTCTCGTTGAATATTGGCGAATAGTGCGGAAAAACAAAAGCGGAAGACTTTAATGCTTAAAAGCTGGCATGTGTCTGTTATCTATCCCTGGCGTATCAAAAACAGATCTAGTCCCGTTGCGAAAAAAGAATCCTTCAACATAAAAGAAACTCTATTTTGATTGGGTTAACTTTACTCTTTTCCACTATTCAATTGACATGGACAACTTTATCGAGTAAGGGATCAACTATTGAATTCAATATAAATAAACTTAGACAACCATTCTGTAAGGCTCCAGCCAGGGACGCAATAAGGTTAAATTAAGGACAACTAATTATTTGATCACTTACTAATTCGATAAATGATCAGTAAGAATTAATAAATGGTCAGTTGATAATTATGTTTGGTGAGAAAATAATTTCCAAATGGTTAGGGGAGAATTTTTTAAAACCATATCCGTTCCCTATTCGGACGATATGACCACCATACGTCTCCTCCAAGATTCTATGTCCTCCGCCAGTCTTCTTGCTTTCTCGCAGGTCATCCCAGCATCCCGTAACTCTGTCGAGTACATCTTATGGCAACAGTGACCTTCCAGGGCGACGGAATCCATCTGGTCGGTGGAAGAGACAGGCAGAATTCAGTCTCCCCTGGGGTATCCGCAGCACATATCCAAGCCAGGTCTATAGTCGTTTCTTTTATTTTGAACGTTCAGGTTAGGTTAGGTTTAATTAAGAAACTGACTGTTATATATATATCTGACGGCTTAATTTATTAATTGAACATTTATATAAATTATTGAGCGCTTATTTTATTAACCGAGTGCGTGTGACCCATGGATTCTAACCATTTATAATACTTATTGACCATTTAATAAAATAATAATCATTTATTAAATTTGCTGGCAAAATTGAAATAGTTACTCACCCAAAAAATGCAGGCCTGTACGTAATTTAAAAAAAACATATTCTCATTTAACGCCACGTTAACTTATAAAATATGTACGTTCCTTAAAACGAGACAAATATTGAGGATTTAAGTATAATTTAAGACATCGACTGAGGGTGCTTGATGGAATTTCAATATTAAACTTGGATTATTGAGATTTTGTACACTTCCATGTATTTTCCATGTAAAATACATGGAAGTGTACAAAATCTCAATAATCCAAGTTAAATATTGAGGAGTAAAATAAAGGTAGATGAAATTAATTCTAGTCGACAAATTTCATTGTATTTTATTGGTTAACGACTTAAACACTATAAAATTAAAATTGATGACTTTGTTATTCCACTGGCTGAATTACTAAATCTGCTACGTGTTTTTATTCTTCAATAACCATCTTCAGACTAACTATATCATTTCCACCTTCGATTCAGATGTTCACCTTCAAACGCTAGTAATCTTGTAATGAGAATTTTTGTCGATATTACTACTATTATCGTTTGTGTCTTGCCCTCTCCCCACGTCCAATAGAAGGAATTTATATTGAGATTTAGAATCATTGTTTATGTTAGAAATAAATAACCTTATATATATTGTTAGTCTGAAGGTGCTTGTAAAAGAAGAAAAACACGTGCTCATTTAGTAACATAGCTAGTGGAATAAAAAATTATCAATTTTAATTTTATAACAGTATATTTTCATTAAAAAAAATCTAAAATCAATGACGATGTCCAACTGGCAATTCAGAGCTCAATGCGCAAAAATCGTTACTATTCGGCCACGGTGATCTTTATTTTAAGAAAAAAATATATTTAATATTGTCGGAATTTGACGGTGCAAAATAAACAGTCAATACATCCTATACTATTGACTATTTGAATATTAAATTTCAATTGAAATGTAAGTTAACCTTTATACCAGGCCCTGGGGGATATGGCCGCCAAGTTTTTGCAAAGTGATGTTGACATAGCAGCCATATGAGAGATAAACCTTTTCTCGATTGCTTCACAAGACATGTAACTACACGGAGAGCTTTTGCCTATTCAAATCGTAAATGGATGACTTTTAAAATATTCCTTTCGAGAAATAATATGCAAAAGAGATTCAAAGTGCACTGAAAATATTTTATGAATTTATAAATCTGTATGCGCTGAATGTTGGGTTGTGTGTAATGTAAATTTTATTAAAACTTGCAGTGAAAGAGAAGATTTAATATTAACTACAACATTTTTTCTTTGAAATTCGAATAAGTAATGCTATAAATGAGTTCTGTATAAGCAAAAACGCCACTGTTCACAAATAGTCGAAAATGACAGATGAATGTACAAATATTCTGTATATTCTTGTGTATGTATACAGCATGTCATGATCGACGGTGTTTTAGCCAATTGATGTAACCCTCAAAATTGAAATTGTTCAGTAGGGAGTAAAAACTGTTTTCAATCGAAAATATTATATTGTGAGTTGCGTTATGAATCTTTGAATTCTCCTGTAAATTCTAATGATTGCACATACGTAGGGAGTGTTGATATAATAGTGGCTTACATCAAGTGGGGGGGTCAGAATTTTAAACATAAAACCAATGTAAAATAATGTTTCCCTTCAAAAAGGGGTCAATTTATTTTTGTAATTTATATCATTTGGCCGAGACTTTCTCTGTCGTCCTTAAAATGAGATCAAATCATTAACTAATTTTGTTTTTTTTTATGGTTACATCAATCAGCCAAAACGCCGTCGATATAAAATGCACTATCACGAGGAAACTGTGAAAAATGAAATTATACATTGGAGTTACATGGAAACTGACCATTGGACAATCATTAAATTTAGTCACTTGGATTAGTCAATTTATTCAAACTTATATTTTTGTACAAACAATTAGTTTTATTTGAATTCTTACGATATGACTTAGAAGGACAGTGGTGTTTTTGCTTTTATACAACTTAAATTGAATGTGCAACGTTATTTAATGCTTTATATTTACGCATATCCACAAACATTCACTCGTATCTGTAATGTGTGTAATACACGCTTAAAAAGTAAAAATAATTTAAAACGACGAACATGTGTATTTTCACGAGAGGGTACTCGAAAACCCCAATTCCAAGAATAATAACGAATAAATTTAAATGAAAAGTAAGACATAAACGAGAAAGCGTTTCGATTCCTGCTCACATAAGATTGCAGCACAATTTGAAACCTAAACTACCATATTACACACATTTTTTAATTGAATTTTAAAGTTTAATTATAATAAAAATGTACAATAGACACGAGGTGCGATTACAGATGATTGAATTGATTTTTCAATCGATCTATTGATTTCTGTTCGTAAACATGTATGTTTATGATATCTAAAATTCCCTCCAAACCATCCGATCCTAAAAACGGGGCGTAGCGAGAGCATTTAGCTAACCACTAGACCTGTCCTAGCCTTACCCTTCTATTTTTACTATCTTAGAAAAAGAAAGATTGAGTAACTGAGTAATAAGACGTTTTTGTGGATAAACTTCTGTGGAGATACCTCCATTAGGAGTCTATATTCTCAACAAAAAAATATAAGAAATTTTGTGTTTATTTTTTTATGTACAAATTGAACACATCTTCTTGTATTAATTCGGCAAAAATAATTTCTAAAATCTAATAATGAAGAAATACTCCATCGCATAAATACTTCAGGAATGAAAATGAATATTTTAGAGTTTCAAGAAATGAATAAAACTATTGGCAGTCATCAGTTATTAGTAAAACAATTTTATATAGGACAAGTGGCTGACCACTACTAAATTTATTTCCCTTGGAATTTTCACCTCGAATCACTCTGTAATTATTTTGTAATTAGTACTATAATGGTTTATGTCTAGTCACATCCCCATGCCCAGTAGAAGAAAATAATTTAACCCCATCATTCATTTGTATGTTAAGAATATGAATCATTCCTATCCTTAAAGAAATAAATAAACTTGCGATATAGTTAGTCTGAAGGTGCTCCTCAAAGAGGTAAAACGTGTGTCACATTTAGTAACACCGCCAGTAGAACAACAAAGTAATCAAGACTAATTTTACATACAAAAAAAATTCTACAAAGTTATTGCCGGATCCATCGAGAATTTAAAGAAGCTAACTCATACAATAATTAAACAAATTCTGATGAAATTAACGAATGAAAATCAAGCGCCACTCATATAGTACATTACATAATTTCTTTTCCTAAGGTATTTTGTATGTAATACTTTCAAACAAACAAGTAACTTAAGAGCTCTATAAATTTCATTAAAACAAAAAATAAGTGGTAGCTTTATCCGTTAAATTAAAGGATCATTTCTTTTTCGAATAAAAAAATATAACTTTCAAACATTCCAATTGGTTACAGGAAACGGTTACACAGAAATGTAACATTATTCTTAAAAGGTTTGGGAACAAAATAATAAAAAGACTTGCCGAAAGCTCCAATCTATTATAAAGTTCTTTCGATGATTCTTATCGAAAATGACAGCCCATTGATACTATATTATCCCAATCGACATGACGTAGCATTTCGTCAAGGCAAACAAAAAGTTTTCGCAGCGTCACGTGACGGGATCGATGTTTTAAAGCTCGCCCGCTTTAAGTTGGCGACATTTTAATTAACACCTAAGACGTCACGAAATAACTTTTGCGCTTCTGTCATTTCTGGAATCTCGGCGACCTATCGGAGAGCTTTAAGGGTGTGATTCGTAAACTAAGGTGAATATTTTTTCTTAATTAATTACAATTAAGATATAATTACACATCGATGACTGAATCATTATTCTAATTTGAAATTTTATACATTTCATGTATTTCGTCACTAACGACTCAGGTATCAACGTTCAGCATCTTCAGACATTTACGTACGCAAATGAACTTGGACTGACAGTTCGAAAAAATACTTTGTATTCAAGATAAATTAAGAAAAAAATATTGTCACTAAGTCTAGGAATTACATTGATATTTAAATCAGTACTGATTTTATATTAATGATTTTTGGCCTCAATTGCGAAAACAATCACATTAACAATTACAAACTAATAGGAATTAGCATTTGCAGGCGACCAAGAACTAATTAACATTAAACTAAAAAACCAATTTGAAAAATTAAGCATAGGGATACCTATATGTTTTAAATTCGTGCGTTATAAAATTCCATTAAGCTCCTTGAGTCGATATCTTAAATGAATGACTATTTGTCTAATGAATTATTAAATTTTAAAGAAGACGGAAGCTACTATCAAAAAATGGTGAACTTCTGTCATTTGTTTCGTTAAAAACGTATGTTTTAACAGGTAAAATTTCTGCAATGCAATAAAATATTTGTGCAAACTAAAAAAAAAAATTCTCTTCAAAAACTATTCATGTAGCCGAGTAGTCAAAGTTCTTGGTTCTTGGTGCTATAAAGTTACAGTGTAAAAAAATTCGGGTCAAGTACGGATAATTCAATAAATTGAATTGTCGATTGATTTATGGATTTCTGTTCAAATGTATGTCTGTGATGTTTTGCATTCTCTCCCAACTATACGATCTTAAAAACAGTGCACAGCGATAACTATACGCTAACTGTTAGTTCTTTTATAGCACAATCTTTATGTCTTTTCAGTCTCCCAAAAAGAGAGGTAGAGTGACTGTATCAAAATTGAGTTTTCATAAAACAATTTCCGTTAAGAAAGAGCCTACATTAGGATTCTAGCAGGCTAATATTTTGAATAACAATGAATACGGTGGCAAAAAATTAATAAAATCAAGGTGTCACCATAGTCTTGACCGTTTGACAAGCATAGAATTTAACGGCCCACCCATAGGCTGTGTTATCAGAGGGCAGTGGATAATTGATGACGCGCTATCTCTTCGTCATCACAACCTGAGAAAGGGATGAAGTTTCAGGTTGAACGCGGACGGCTGTACCAACATAATTTCAAATATTACAGCAAGGAAGTAAGGACACGACAGCGAACCGGAAGTAAGAAAAGGGAAGTTAGCTTATTTAAAAGAAAGAGAGTGATATATATTTTGAATATGATGTAACATTAATTTTTTTACGATGTCCGCTACCTATGTGGATCTAATGGCTTATTAATAGATGTATCTCAATAGAACTCCCGGTGCGGAAAAATCATAAATTGATTTTTAAATCGATTTGTGAATTTATATTCGTAGAGGTAGCGATTAGCTAATCACTAGAACTGTCCAAGTCATATCCTTCTATCCCTACTCTCTTCGAAAAAGAGAGGTTGAGCAACTGAGTAAAAAGCGGTTATCATAGAAAATCTTCTTTTGAGATACCTCCAATAGGAGTCCTTATGCTCCACATTTAGAATGGACATGATAAAAAAAATACAATTTATCAATTGTAAGAATTCTCGTCGAATAAAAGCGTATAGTGCGGAAAAACAAAAGCGGACTAATAAAGCGTTTGAGGTATTTAATCCAAATTTAAGTTTCAAGTTCTGTCTTAGACATATCCTTTTATACTTTCTCACTCCGAAATTGAGAGGTTGAGCAACTGAGTAGCAAGCAGTTGTCATAGAAAAATTTCCGTTGGGAGTGAATATCCTCCACATTGCGAGCGGAAACGGTAAAAAAAATTTTCCGATAAAATATTGAAAAAGAATAGTAACAAAGAAATTGCCGTAAAAATAGCAATCAAAAAGTCACGCAAAAAGTAAATTTCTATGTAGCATTTAAAACAACTTCATCTGACTACTTTTAACCCTGGAATGACGTAATAAACCGTTGCAATATTGTGGGTAGGTATCAAAGTGTAATGTTATGAGTCATTCGCCATAACCGGGGTACACCGATAACAAGTCGTTTCGCCGCTAATAGCGCCCACTAAACGCTGTATTGGTTTCAGCCTTATAACGACGTCGGTTAATTTCGTAACAAGGGTTACATAATGCGAGGGTTAATGTAATGTAGACATCTACTTTTTCGTAACCGACATCGTAACGTGGTAATGTTATTTCCGGGCACTTATCTCGTTTGGATCGTTAGATCAACATAATACAAATTTATCGATAATATCGTATTTCATTTGACATTTCGTATTTTAAAACAATCTTTTACGCGGTGTATTAAAAGTACGATGGAAACGTGCAAATGTAGTAAAGAGTTGTCACTTTATAACTATACAATCCGGCTCTAAGATCTAGGATCCATACATACCTATGCACTGACACGCTCTTTGTATTACAGGGAGTCTTCGACTTACGAATGTTCGCACTTACGACAAAAATTATTAAAAAAATAATTTTATATTACAAATCAACGTAATTCTTGCAGACATAACCTTATTTCATCCACTTTCATTTTAAAGCAAATTTTAATTTTCAACGCAACTGACCTGAACCGAAAAAATATTTAATTTAAATACTTTATATGGAATCCGACTTCAGGAATGTATCTCGGTCGTATGTCGAGGACAACTGTTACAAAAAAAAGTGCAAAGTTATAAAACGTATACTCTATCTATAGAGATATATGTTATGATCGCTCCGTTTTTAAACATTGAGGGTCTTTCAAACAATGAACTTTTATTACATGGTGTATTCCACAGCGTAATAACGTTTCAAATGTTTGCTAGGAATGTCTGAGGAGAAATATTGTGTTATAACAAGTTTGATATTGAAACTCGGGTTCGGGTCGGGCCAGACCTGAAGATGATGGGCTCGAACCGGGTAAGTCTATGAAATTTCGGCCTGGGCAGACCTCTAATCCAAAAGCAGTTCAATAAACAGAATTAAAACACAAACCCTTTCCTTCTTTGAGTGGCATTGCAACGCATGCCGGGTACTCGCTAGTAATAATATAAAAAAAAGGTTTCATGTTTTTAGGAATTGCGTTCCAATTTCTTTCCATAGGACGCCATGAACTCTTTGAATGCCTTTTAATTTGTCAGAGATTCAATCATGTCGGCATGACCAACGGGGTTGACAGATTCAAATGATTTGTAATTGTAATTTATCTCGTTCATTATCCATGTCTGGATATTCTCAAAGGATGTGATCAGCATCCTGAATCATAATGTTGCATTCACACCGCAGACTATTTACCAACCGGCCAAACAGGAAGAGCTTAGCAGCAAACCATGCAGTGACCATGGCCAGCTATGACTTGGCTGGTCCAGAAATCAGAAGTCAAAACCTTTGTCATCACTTATTGATACAGGTTTAAAACAACGAGTTCTCAGAACTCGTATTACACATATGGTACTAAATATCAATAATTTGAGTGGCTGAGTTAGTTACATTTTTTTCATATTAAAAAAAGGAATTTTTTTAACCACACTAGTCTATGGCATCAGTCCCATGCATTTCTGCTTGGATCATGAATGTGAGGGGTAGACTCCTTTTTTCTGTCGATAGCGCTCTGCAAGGCGACGGCTATGAAACATTGGCTGCGCATACACAATGGGTGGGTGTGGGACCAACATTATTGAACATAACTAATTTGACATGTTAAAAAGTGGACACAAATATCATGACAATTTTATTATTAAAATTTTTAAAACATTTTTTTTCCTTGTCCGCTCCCAACGTGGAGCATATGTGGTCTCCTAATGGAGATATTTCTACAGAATTTATCTATGAGAACTGCTTGTTACTCAGTTGCTCAACATCTCTTTTTTTTAAGAGAGTAGGGATAGAAGGATAGGGCTAAGTCAGAACCAGTGGTTAGCAAATCGCTCTCGCTACGCCCCGTGAGGATCGGATGGGTAAGAGGGAGTTGAACCATTTTTTTTCCATGTCCGCCTCCAATTCGGAACATATGGTCTCCTAATGGAGATATCTTAACAGAATTTTTCAATGAGAACTGCTTGTTACTCAGTTGCTTAGCCTCTCTTTTTCCGAAGAGAGTAGGGATAGAAAAATAAGGCTAGGACAGGACTAGTGGTTAGCTAATCGCTCTCGCTACACCCCGTGAGGATCGGATGGGTGGGAGGAATTTATTTAGACATCACAAACACTCGGACTACGAACAGAAATTCATAAATCGATTGAAATATCAATTTATGAAAACAGTCCGCATCGGGAATTGAACCCGAGACATCAGTAACCGTAGCCAGTGACGCTACCAACTGCGCCACGGACGCCGACTAAGTTTTCTTATCTGTTAATTGAATGAAAAAAGAATATTTTATTGAAATGGTAAACAAAAGCAGTCAGTATTAAAATTAAATAATATTAGTATACAGTATTACAAGATATTTCTAAGGTATCATCCAAACCATGGCACTGATAAAAATAGCAAATATTTTCGATAGCACGAAAAAATAATTGTCGATCATTAAATTAGTTACTTACTTACTAAACAATGATTTGCTTATTATGTACGAAATTTTTAAATTTGAATTGTTAATGTTTTGTACATTTCCATGTATTTTGTCACTAACGACCCGGGTTTTGCCATCATCTTCAGGCATTCGAGCACACGAATGGAAATGTACAAAATCTTAACAATTCAAATTTGATATTGAAATTCCAACAAGCACCCTCAGTCGATGTCTTAAATTATACGTACACAATATAAAAAAAAACTATATTACTAGGTGATCTACCGCAACGATAAGCAGAAATTTTCAAAATAAAATTACCATTTACCTTCTGGAATAATATACGAATATACCGAACAAACATAGGTTATAGTGAATTTTTATATTTTTCTGAATTATATCCTTACCAAAAAAGTGCTTATTTAGCATTGTATAGTAGTCATAGATAAAATTTTATCTCATAATTCACTTATAGAAACCGCTTACTCAACGGGAAAATATCTCGCCGCACACATAAAGTCCGATATCCTGATGTTTTATTATTTTTCCTTGCGTGATTTATGGCGGATATTGAGTCAATTTGCGTACATTTCCATACCGATCGTCGCTATAAACTTTTCGGATCGCCGGACTGTCCTTCACGATATCTCGTATCAGTGAAAGCAAACAAACTCTTCTAAGAATCGAATATTAACAAATAAAAAATCGAGCGGTATTACGATAGTAATCATATTATATTGAAAATCAGCAGAATCTATGATTACAATAAGTGAAATGGCCACATGGCAATCACAAGACTTTTTTGTCTTGTGATTGATGATTTCTTTTCACTTTAAATATGTTAACTGTCAATTCTTGGTTTTTAAAATAAGTACTTTCACCTGTTGATAACGATCAGCTAATGCTCTTGGTGAGTTAGGCAAATAAGGTTAATAGTGGTGAGCCACCTGTCTTATTTAAAATGCTATGTACTAATATACCCCATAAGTACGGGGCGGTGTCAAACTATACTTAAACTTACTTTTGCTTAGCTATATATACTGTTTAGAAGAGATACACAATATTATGTCATCTCAAGCACTCAGTACATCATAATATTAATTCAAAATTAAATTATTTAATGCACTAATTGTGTTTTTAGAAAAGGAGCTTACGTGGTGTTATTCATTAGTTGTTAAAATAAATGCATTGAAATTTTATTGATTATGCGTACTTACATGGGCTTCTTGTAATGGATTCAGTAAGGTTGATGGATTAATATTTGTTTTGTCATTAAGTAGATTATTGTCACGATTGTATCTATTAATTTCAAGTTGTTCTATAAGATTAAGCCTGAGGCTTTTATCACACAAATGTAAGCATACCGGAGCTGAATTAGCCGTTATGTTATGTACTTCTTCCAAGAGGTGGTTAGCAAATTGAGAATCAGTTTTATTATTTTTAAATGATCTTAGATGTTTCTTAAAATTTACTCGATGGAGTACTTCTACGATATTACTTTTATTAAAATTATGATAAATAAATGATTCCCAAACTCTGAAATTATTAATTTTCAGAGATTTTATATGGTCTTTAATTCTAATAATAAAATTTCTACCTGTCTGTTCTACATATGAAGCTTGACAGTCTTCACAAGCGATGCGCTATATGCCACACTGTAATAATGATTCTATTCGATCTTTATTAATCAATAAGATTTTACCTAAATTATTAACTGTATAAAACTTCTCTTAAATAAACAGTTTAATATTGTCAATAACGGTATATTTAGCTTTCTGGTCGACTGTAAGCGATAATAATTTGCTATCATTCATTACAACCGCGTGCAATCTATGTCACTCTTTTGGCTTTCTAAATCTTAACGAACGTCAAAGATAATGGCCAATAATAGAATAAAATTAATGTTCTTTTTTGCGAATTTGAAAAATAAAATAGTTCATTATCACTTGAAAATGGAGATGTCTGTTGGTCAAAGTTTTGCCCGATTTTGAGGACTGTTGTAAACTTTTAGAGCAACCTGTTAACAACCTCGGGTCATTCCTGGAGCGGTGTGATTTTTTAAAGTTCTTACTACAATGTGTGGAATATTATCTGCTTTTATAAAAACTTAACTAAACTGGGTAAACATTCAGAGGCTGTATAAAAATCTGTAATATTAGTTTCGGTGACTAATCAGTATATGACAAAATGAAACATACAAATCCAGAACACTGAGAAAACTACACATAAATCGTAAATGTAAAAGTACTAAACACAAAACACATATTTTTTCCCCTGTGTTGTTTGTTCACTGATCTGATTTGCCCGGTTACCGTAATATCTCTCTGGAACTTTGCTATTTTTATATAAGAATCAATTACTTGCACATCGATTGATTTCTGTTTGAATGATGGAATTGGAGATGTAAATAAAGTGCTAACATCGGAGATATGGAGCCATTAAAAACAAATATCCGTTTCTTGGAACAAAATCTATAAATGTATTGAAATATCAATTTATGAAACTGTCCTTACTGGGAATTGAGTTAGTGTGATTCGTAGGGACATGGCTCACTACACAACGGACCCTGTATATACAATTAATTATTTAATTATAATGTAATTCAATAAACTATTATTTTTATTTTATTTATTTATTTGTAAATTAAAATACTTGACATGCACAGCTGACGCCAATGCGTCATGCATTTATACAGTACAATTATAACACAAACATTTTTAAAATATAGAAAATAGAAAAAAGAACAAGGCATATTATTAACATACAAGAAAAAAATATTTCTAAAACAATACCCAGAGTTCGTTGCTGAAAATTCGAACTTGTCTAGGCAATGCGTTGATCATCCGAACGGCCCTTGCAACTGGTCTACTCATATGAACGCCCCGAGTCAAGTTTTTAAGAACAAAAATTTAGTATAAAACAAAAATTTGTAAGTTTGTTATTCTGCTGGAAACATTTTATTAGCAAGGTTGCGATACAGGTCTGAAGATGCTTCTTAATGAGAGACGAAACACGTCACGTTAGTGACAAAGCCAGCGTAATTACAAAAAACAAAGATACAAATTTTAATTTTACATTCAAATTAATTTCCACAAAGTTGCCGCCGAGTCCATAGAAAGTATTAGAACGAAAAATATTTGGTTTTGGCTTCGGCCACGTAGATAAAATTTGGGAGCATGTAAATCTTCAAAATTATGAGCTTAGCCCCGAAGAGGAAGAGAAAAATGCTTTAGAATCGAAAACGATCAAGCTTTAAAAGAGTGAAACGGTAGCATTCCTAAAAGATATTAATTATTTAAAAATTCTATGCTACTTTGGATATCGATATGGTATCCTAGACTTGCAGGTACATATAAAAAATAATTCTTGCTTAAAACTATTAGAAAAGAAAATCATGTAAAACCATTTTTCTTTTCAATTATATATAAAGGGCTATTGAAAAAAAAAAGAAGGTGGGGGAATAAAGTTGATGATGGTTATAATGAAATATTTTTTCAGCGTGACTCAGATTTTTATTTTCAATTTAAAAATTCCGGATTATTTGTTTTTTTTTTAAATCATCGAAGAATTTGCTCACTAGAGCTAAAGGCAAACGAGAAAATCTTACACTAAGGAGCGACAAGGTAAAAAGTTCCCCGAAAATGTGAAAATGATATCGCTTATCAAGCCGGAAAATGAAAAAGAGCGCCAAAAATATTTCTCCGCCATCTTAATGATCAGATATTTTTATTCGAGAGAAAATATGTATCTTAAAAAGTTGTACATTTAGGCGGAGTTAGGTGAAATAATACAAGGTAATGGAATTTATTTAATAAAAATAAAATCAGTCGGAAAAATATTTGTCAGCTGGAATATTTTTAGAAATGAACACCGGGATTTTAAATTTGATTTCTAAAAATAAAACGAAAATTCCGTAAAATGAATATACATGTCACATAAAATGGTATGTGAAGAGTTTAAGTATAAAATAATCAGTGGGTTTCAGCAAATATCTCTTGCAGCTTTTTATGTGGGTGATTATATTAAAATTACATTTCAAAGGAAAATTGACGATAAACATTTAAAAATATGCGTAGATTTATTTAAGATTGGTTTTTTGTCCGCTGGGTGTCACTAATATATCATACAAAATATTTTAAAAATAAAAGTAGAGAACACGCCGTTTACCTTTGCATTCCAGCTCTAGGATCCATAAAGATCACGGAATCCATACACGCTTTATGTTAAAAACAGAAAGCATATCAGTTTAATAAAAAGTACAAAGTTATGCGGTGTATACTCTAAGTGCACTAAATTAAAAATATTAATCTTATGTGTATCGGATATAAAAGTTTATTTTCTAAATTAAAAAAATGTAGAGCTAAAAATAGCACACAAATGACATGTGAAAAGTTTATGTTTAATAATCGCTCTGTACAAATATTTCTAGAAAAAATGTAAAAATATTAACGTGGGTGAAAAAAATGTATATGCTTAAGAAATAACATAACAGTGATAACAGAAAATTTACGATAAAAATCCAAAACGACGCTTGTGGAATGTATGGAGATGTTGAAGCTTGCTCGATTGCCCGTTAGGGAAGTCGCATGTAAATACATTGAAAAAAATATCCGGTACTTAAAACGCCATATTAAATAAATGAACTGCACCTTAGGTTTTAGTAAATTGAAATTACATTTATTTATCTTATTTTGCTAATTAAAAAAAATCATGAGAGAAGAAATGTTAGCTAAAACAGAAAACGAAAAATCTGAATCTGAGAGATTTCGTATTCCGAAAAGACCAGTTATCAATAAAATAAAGACATTCTTCCAAAGGATAAGGTAGCACAAACAACATGCCAGTAACTAGTGTAAAAAAAAGCCCGAGAATTTTGAAATGGCGGTAAAAAACCAATAACATTGGGAATTAACTGTTAAATATGATATTTTCAATTGTTTTTTTCAAACATATTGAGTTCAGGTACACATATTAATATAGCCGAGTTTAAATTCATACATAAAAAACAGGAACGTTTCCGTAAATATTTTTTGTTGGTTACAAGTATAATACATAGATGTCGCTGGTGATCATATTAAATAAAGTTCTGCACTTCCATCAATATCATCAAACAAATAATTCATCGTGACCTCAAATTTTGTGGAAACAAACATTGCTGGCAATCGTAAAAAATTTCACGGTTTTGAAATAAGTGATACTGAATGTTAAAAATGATAAATATATAGTTAACGTTAATATTATATTGATTTTTTCCCAATTTTCCGGTACGAGTTTATTCCTACCAAATTGTACGGGTTTTTACTTAAATAATAATGATACCGTAATGAAAATCGAATCGAACTCGATTCTCCATTGTATAATGATAAAACAATAACCAACTGAATACACAGCGATGATAAAGTATATCTATTCGAAAATGGAATTCCGTTACAAGATTAAATTGAATTAGTATGTTCATAAATTGCGTGCAATATTTGTGGTAAATATTAATATTCGATGACAGATTTTCACTGCGTCAATAATGCACGTAGTAATATTATAGATTGTGGGTGTTGAAAGGTTAAATGACACGTCATTAGGCAGGCATTTCAGTGTAGCAAGTGCGAACATGTGGAGTTCGTGAGTTAATATTTCATCTGTTTCCGTTACCGCACACGTCACTACGCGATAACAGCGCTCATTTGAGATAGCGGTGTATATTAGGTAGTGCGGCAATGCGAGGAAATCAGAGATGGCGTAAATCGACATACGATTTAATCGAGGAACATTATATTATATTGTAATATCTTCGCTGCATATTTAATGGTTCGTATGAGAGTAGCAATAATATCTTAGAAAGTTTAAATAATAAGCATGACGTCTGCAAGAATTAAAAAATAACAGCACAGCTTGATATTTTTTTTTTCAAAACCATTATATGATATGACTCTATACGTTCTATCAATACGTAGAGCGTGAAATTGCATACATTTTGAAATTTAAGACAGAAATTATCCAAAACTGACTTAATGCGTTATGTCAGTATAACCTCGATATGTTAAACCGAGGTTACTTCAAATGAAGAGAAGAATAATTTTAATCGAGTCATTAAGAGAGGTTCAAGAAATAAGTATGATGTTATGGGAAGACTCCGTTCACCATAATAAAATAATTTAGCACTCTCAAGTAAAACGAGTTTTAAAACTTACACTATGGTATATATGTATTCCATGCAATGCATTGCTTGAAACAAAGAACGCATCAAAGTTAACTAATTTCAATGCAGAACATCTCGGCGAATGACGCAAGAAAATGAGTGCGCTGGTCCCATACGGATTGAGTCAAGATCTTTATGGGACCAAGTGAGAATGCCCGGGTCTAAGTGGGGCGAATGCTTGGTTATAACCAGGGCTTTGTTTTAGAAAAAAAGGCACCGGAATTCACTTCTTGTCAAGTTTTTTGAAATAAAATTTAAGGAAGCTTTTCCTATGCCACGAAGCACATAAAAAACATTTTATTTTTGTTTTAGAAATGTAAAGTTAATTTTGACGACGAATTATATGTAAGCGGGAAAACTGTTTCGTCTAACCTCTTAAATAAATACCGTGAAAAAGGTGCCGGAATGCCGTTCCACTGCGTTACATGGATAAAAAAAGCCCAGGTTATAATCATCCAGGATGTGCAGTAGATCTCAAGACAAAGCGCCACTTCAATCCGGTCAATCTTCTTTAATTTTCATTCAGTAGTTAATACAATAATAACATCTGGGTTATATTTACGGTTCAAAAATTTGGACACATACAAAAACACATTTTACATAAGATAAATTAAAATGAATGTCGAGTTGGCAAATAAACTTAGGACATTGGTTGCCCTGT
Source organism: Himalopsyche phryganea (assembly GCA_022494535.1). Classification (NCBI taxonomy): domain Eukaryota; kingdom Metazoa; phylum Arthropoda; class Insecta; order Trichoptera; family Rhyacophilidae; genus Himalopsyche; species Himalopsyche phryganea. The sequence continues at coordinate 2,731,295 of JAGVSL010000060.1, read as the reverse complement.
CCGATAAACACATGACTTTACCAAGCGACGGCAAAATGGATACTGACTTTGTAACAGTTCGAAAATTCCCATATTTAACCTTTTTGACGAGGATATGGGTTCACAATGATTTTACTCCGCCGATTTAAACAAGCCAAGTTAAATGAACTAATGTTTGTCTGCCAAGCGATACAACTATGGAATGCTATATTTGAAGAGACATAATGTACAGTTTTGGGCATGTTGCAAAATGGGGGTGTATCACAAGTTTATCAAGACCCCGCAGATTATTAGAACAATCATAAGCGGGCATTCACGCCCCACCCAGATAAGAACAAGGCAAGAGAATAAGAAAGCTTAAACATATTGCGGTCGTTCCATAAAAAAAACACCAGCACAAAACCTAATACAAAACTGAAATACAATATAAATATAAAAACTCTTTTCTTTTGCTTTGTTTCAATCGAGGAATAATTTAAAAATATGTACTCCCTACTTTCCTATCCAGTAATAACATGACAGGATAAAAGCAATAGGGTGTTTATAAAACACACGTAAACATTTGTGTTTGAATGAAAAGTAGTGAGGAAAAGAAAAGTAAAATAAGGGAGGCGTTTCGTTGAACGGTGGAGGCGTGTAAGGTTTAGCAAGACATTTTATGAAAAGGCCAAAAGAAAATAAAATGACTTTGAAGATAAATAGATAGATGTGCCATGTCAAAACGTCGGATAAGTTGTAAGAATAATAAAAGGATTAAAAAGAGACAAATTTATAATTAGATATTCATCACATTTTTTACCAATAATTATTTGAGAGGGTACTATTTCCGGGTCCGTGCTGCAGTGGTTAACATCGTTGGCTTCGTTTACGGATCTCATGGGTTAGTATTCCAGTGTGGACAGTTCTTCGGCTTATATTCGTGGCATGGATGTTTGTGATGTCTAAAATTCCTTCCCACACATCCGATCCTATAAGTGGGTCGCAGCGAGAGCAATTAGCTCACGACTAGTACTACCATATCCCTATTTTTCTTTCTCCACTTTCTTAGAGAAAGAGACGTGCAACAACTGTTTTTGTAGAAAAATATCTGTTGAAATACCTCCATTAGGAAGCCACGTGCTCCACATTTTGAGCGGGCATGGTTTCAATATAATATATCGGCAGCGGACAGTGCCTGTCAAAATTAAGTATTCTAAAAACTAGTGAGTAAAAATTGTTAAGATCAGAGAATGTATGATAATGATTTTTGAAATTATTAAAATAGTTAATAACAGCACTATTAACGATAAAAGTAGAAGTAAATAATCCCATCCCAGCTTTCATTTTTAGGTTAGGTTAGGTTAGGTTAGGTTAGGTTAGGTTAGGTTAGAAATAAATAGCTCTGCGATATAGTTGATGCGAAGATGCTTCTTAAAGAGGTAAAAAAACACAGTAAGCGACTATTATTCTAAAATTAAATTAAAAATTGATAACTTAGTTATTCCACTTGATTTATCACTAACCTGACTCGCCTCTTTAAGAAGCACCTTCTAACTAACCGTATCGTATGGTTATTTACTTCTAAGGTAAACGATGATTTTATTCTTAAAAGGGTGGGGGTGGGTTTACTGGACGTGTAGAAGGGGGTAAGCTACATTGTTACACTATAAACAAATCAATTACTGGCACCTGGATGTGAAAAACCCAAAGGGAATAAATTTAATAATGGTGAGCCGCCTGTTCTGCTTAAAATGTTATTTACATAGTAAATGAATACAAGCGGAATAACTAAGTAATCAATTTTTAATTTAATTTAATATTGAAAATGATCTTCCACAAAGTTACCGCCGTATCCATCGACAATAGTTTTTTTAATATATTATAAAAAAGGACACTAGTTAAATATAGACATAAGCATATATATATATGGCTGCAAATCACTAGAAGATTGTAAAACTTTTACGATGGTAAAGTTGACTCGAGTTAAAATAAAAATACTTAATCAAAAGTTCGACTCATTTCTTATAATTATGCACGCACAAAGTTGTTTTTGAAGAGCTTTTTCGTAGACGGAGGCGGTGTAGTTACGATAAATTTGATAGATGTTTGAATTCTGAAAAAAAGATAGGTAAATGTATATTCGCGAAAGTGCGACATTCCCCGAGGATGGATCACATCCGTATCCTTTCCGGAAAAATGGAAATATATGTTTATATAAGTTGGAGGAAGATGCTGATTCAGATCAATGTTAAATTATTACTTTGCAATGCGAAGTCAAGGACTCTTGGCAACTGAACGATTATCGATTAAGCAAGTACACAAGATTCTCTTTTTGCAAGGAGGATACGTTCCAGCGACTACCAAAGGTACCAGACAAGGTGCCTAATAAAAATGGAAGATAGGTTCCTTTACTCGAAACACTCACAAAATATACAATTCTCAAACTGAAAAAGTATATAAAAATAGTTTTATATAATACGACTGCACTAAGCTGTAAACAATTTGTAGCATGTCAAGAAAAACCAATGTAAAAAATGGAGAGGGAACTCAATCTAAACATGGAATAGCAAGCTAAGTGTATCAAAACAATAACAAGCCATGCATGAGTCATAAACACTTGAATCTTAAAATTCACCAAATGACAAAGAGCCGAAATGTTTTCAAATATGATATACTGTATTTAATAATACTCTTTGTTTTTTATTACCTTGTAGAAGCAAAAAAATCAATGTAAAAATATAATTGATCTGTTTTCTTAGACCGTTCAAAAAGATAATCAGCCGTATATAACAAGTTCTCATTTATTTGATATTAATAAGTTAAACATATGAATCTATCAAGTCTCACAAGAAAATCGTTGATACCTTAGTATGGAAAATATAATTGAAAAACTGTCCCAATGTTCATAAATCAATTTCTTTATGACGGCAATGAAGCTTGCCTGGGCACACGTTGCGGATATCCCCAGTATGAAAGGCTGCCGATGATCATACACGAGGATGTCTTTAGCGGAACTTTGTGAAGCTGGATTGTCTTGGGAGGAATACAAGAGATAATTCTAAGAGATAACGTATGTTGGATGTATGGTCCAATTAGTATACCGACATAGAGAACGAAAATTACCACAGAAGTAAAGTCGTCTGTATTAAAAACATGCCAAGTGTGTATACTGTACAGATAAGTTGCAGACCTGAAAAATATTGATAAAATACAATAAGCTCTAGAATGCACGAAAAGGTCTGCCCAGCAATCTTTTAATAATAGATTGCATTCGCTTTATTATTATGCGAAAATAACTAATTTTATTTTAAAACGTAACCGAATGGTGGTTTTATTTAACGTCAATGCCTCTTATTTAACACACAAAGGAATAAATTACTTGGCACTTTCCATTAACTGATAATCAATAAAATTGTTTTAAGAACAAAGAATTTATAAATTGGCAATATGAATTTGACGTGATTGTTTATTATTTATAATAAAATTGTTTATTTTACTTTGATTTAATTTTGAGTTAAATACTTTTAAAGATAAGAGGTTATTTAATCGTAACACACAAAATAAATAATTAAGAAATAAAATTTTGCAAAACTTTATACAAAACTTCACATTCAGATCGACATCGTCATCACGCCGATTAATTATTCTGTATAATAAATTTCAAATATGGTTAAGGCTGAAAAACAATATAAATTATATTACACGCATGTATAGAAACCTATAATAATACACAACGCAATGTTATTACATTTTTTCTAATAATAGATTCAAATATCAAAGTATTTAATTTTAGAAAATTTTATGAATTATTTCTGTAGATTGTAATACTTTGATAAGTTATTATATTATAATGAAGTTGTCCCAAGTAAATGATAATTCAATCAATATTTATTTTTTACCAGAGTTGTGTTGTACAGTAAATATAGCTAGGTTAAATAAAGTTTAAGCATAGTTCTGACGACGGCGTGAAACCGACATAGCTAACAACAAGCTGATAAAATTCTTGTTTAACTGAATTCTTTATTATTCTATACCAATGATGGGCATAAATAAAAATTGAACAAGTACATTGTGAAAAATTAAACAAAAATTTTGCCAATAAACAAGAAAAATAAGTCTTTATCTCTCAAATCTGCATATATTCATTCTTGTCGGTGACATAGAAAAATTACACAATCATTTTTTATTTAATGTATACACACCTACACTATTTTTTTTATTAATTTAAAATTTGATATACAAAAAGAAGTTGTAGTCACTCCGACTCCGAGTTCCCGGTTATCACTATAACTAAATTGGATTTCTATCAAATATGAAATGCGCATACAAATATTTATTTTTCTAACAGATAAAAATGGGATATCCAACCTGTTGTGAGCGTTACAAATGACTTTTATGACACGGGTGCAAGATAAAAAGCTTCAGTCAAAATGTCTAAACATAAAATTATTGAAAAACTAAGAATTCATATGCTGTTACTCGCGATGGCAGCAAAAGTAAATCGAAAATTCTAAAACTGTGAGACAACACAATCGGATCGCGATCACACAGGAATCGAAAGACCGGTATTTTTTCAATACTGAAATACCAGTTTTAAAAATGCACAGTACCGGTATATTGATATAGCAATATATTACGGTACTATTATCAAAATAATGTTCTGGATTTATTTACACGAGGATCAGATTTCGAGATTGCCAGATTGCAGCATTGATTGTCGAGTTATTTTAAATATAAATTTTATTTCGAACAAACAACAAATTTAAGATCAGTTGGTAATGTTCGTGACGAGTGAAACCTTTCAATATCATAATATAATGAAAATGTGGAAATATTTTAATTACTAAACACAACTTATTGGGTACTACATACTTCTACATGTGTATAATGATCGTTTTTTTTTAAGTTAATGCCTTTCCACCAAGGATTGACAATTACCACCTTAAAAATTTGGAAGTAGTACACAACAAATTGTGTTTTATTTTTAAAATACAATGCATTTCCAGCAAAAATTGAAATTAAAGTTTTTATGAAGATCATCTTTCTATATATAAGGTATAGATATGTTTTTGAATATCCGTGTTTAATATGAAATATTGGTAAGGGTTTATTCGTCCAGTATTGTAATCGTAATTGGACGGAGTCATTTCATTTGGTTTGATCATTTATATGTGATTTATCAATTCCGGTGTTGATATTTTCTTTCGGCATTGCAATCCCTACACACAACCAAGTAAAGCAGTTAAGATTCTGAATAAATTAACCGAGAGTTTACAAAGCTATTACGTTTTCAATGTAATATATGATTTAGTGCAGTTTTTCTTATTTCGAACTAACCTATAAAGTCATATTTCATAAGTTTTACTCAGTATTTGTTTACAACAGAACTGTTAGTTTATTTTCACTATACGAGGCGATAGCTTAGTTGAGTGAATCGAAATTTCTGACAGTAAACGATGGTAATATAATATACGAAATTTGCGTTTACTACGTTTTACAGAAGATAACAACGCATTTTAAATGGTCTAATAAATTAAGTGACCAGATAACTTTTGAAATCGTTTCTCAATTAAAAATATGATGTATTGTTTATTTTATAGTATTTCGCATGCTTAAAAGAGTTATCAGCGGTTGTCTGTTGTGTCTATGTGGGCTACAAAAGAAACAAGTCGTTCTTTAAAATAAGTGTATATCACATTGACTTATTGGTAGTTTTGTACGATAAGAATAATTAATAATGATGAGAAGTGTGCTTAGTTCGTTTTCCACCGAATTAACATTACAAATAAGCTAGTTTCACATTTTGTTTGTCATATTTTTCAAATAATTATGGTCGCTTGCCATTGACGATTAGTTCAGAATACGGTTTCTTGTTTTAATTCGTTTACCGATCATCAACAAAAGGATACATCCTATACCTATTTTTCAACTAATGTATGGATTTCAGTCCAAAGAAAAATTACTGTAATGGTTTTCATATATTATATTCTCACCAACGCTATCTATCTACGAAAACAGAGTAGAGACAGATCAATAAGTTAGAACTACGAGACATTTCATAATACCATCTGTCTCTTCATGGCCTCTCTGAAAGTAAACGTTGAAATATTAGAAATAAAGAGAATATAATTATATAAACAATCCCATATATATTTAATAAACAATTAGTTTGCAAGAAAAGGGTTGAAGAAACGGAGATATTAGCGTAGCACGAAATGTCGTAGCGGTGATGCCACAGACTTTGAGCGGCTGGCGTAACATAAAACCAAACAGTAAGTAGGCTTTCGAGGTAAGAAAAGGTAAACGCCATAAATCAAACGTTAGTCTCCCACACAAGTCTGCGACACATTTGCATGGCGCACGTGGTGCGATTTTATGGTCCTACCATACGCTCAGGTCTACTAGTTGCGACCGTAAAATGACTCAAGTCGGTTTGATGGCCGACACGTTTTTCGAAATTTTCAATGTGATCACATTTGACGCGTTTTAAGAGGACGTGAAAATAAAAATCATCAAGTGAAAGAGGTCGCCAAAAATATTATTTTAAATAAACTGCGCATACAAAAAAAAATGTGTATTTTTTATGAAAGAGCTTTTCCTCGGATGAAAAAGTTTACTTTATTGAATGAATTAGCATTTATTTGGTAGAACTTCATTATAATAGGATCATATATCAAAATATTTAGTACTCTATTTATCAAAGACATCTTCAGAATATATGCCACATAAAAATGCTGGCAGTGGCACTACATTGCAATCGATAAATGCCAGATTTGTTCTTAGCCCTTACAGCGCGAGTCGTTTTTGCACGAATTTATTTTTAGTCTATTGATCTTTTAAAAAGCTCACTACGGCCAAAAATAGATCAACTTCAACAGTGAAAATTGGAAAATTATGTTAAATATATATTAATTATTCCAAATGCATCAAGAAGTAAACTAACTTAACGCAAAAATAAATTGAAGAAAATTAAAAAGCAGAAAAATATTTAATCTACGACTTGGCTTCACAAAATGGCTACGGCCAGGCTTCATGTACACCGCCAACACGCACATAAGCAAGCGCGTAGCCGCATAAGTAAGTTTAATACATAGATATGACGAAAAATTCTGCGTATCGGCAGTTCAATGCTGAAATTCTAAAAACTGAATATCAATAGCAGTTTTATATATTTTCTTGTGTTCTACTTGACATTTTCATGATTTGTTGCCTAATTTCTCTACCTAAGAGTTTGAACTATTTTTTATAGTATATATCTACAAGTTTTTCCTTCTAATTTGGCCGGAAATACGAGATAAAGTCTTGGACATGTTAAAACGTCCAGCGCGTTCATCGAGTTAAAATGGATTGTATCTTTATTGTTAATAAGTAATTAAAATGGAATGAAATACACGGAAACGTACAAAATTTCAACACTACAAATTTGATATTGAAATTTGACTATGCAACTTCAGTCGATATCTTAAATTGTATAAACTTTACATTATTTTAAGTATTCGCACAACTGTGATAACAAGATAAACGTAATTATTTGATCCTCGATTCAAGCGTGATCAATTTCATGCCGCAATCGAAAATGCGAAACCAAATTACAGACACAACACGTATTAAATTTAACGCTACGTTATTAGAAAATATACCGAGAACAAAAGCCCATATGCTGGTTCACACAACATCGCCTAAGCAGGCTTAGAGTGATGTTTCAATAACGTAATACGTTTCATATGATTCATGGACTGCTGAGAATGTATAGTAATTGTGCTTTGAGTTTCATGTGTTCTTATCTTTAAATGATCCGACAGCGAATAAATGCTCAGGAAAGCTTTCGAGAGGAATATTTACTTGTAATAATTTAATTGGCCCAATTTTCGCCCAATTCAAATTTATTGAATGAGCAAACCGTCTTTGCATCTTTTTCTTTGTTATATCCGATTCATTAATTTGTATTATACCTGCAAGGTTATTTTTAACTTGCAAGAATTAATTTTTGTTTTTCAGATATTAAAAAAAAAATTAATGGATAGTCATAGCTGCTCTGCATTCTCCACTTAAGATGGCTGTTTATTGTTAATATTAATTAAATACCTAATATTTGATTGTTTTTAAATGGTTCACTAATTTTTTCTTATAATTTTCCGGATTCATTATTACTTATTACATTAGTAATGTCATTAAAAATTTTGCTCAGCTAAATAGACTTTTGATGTAGCTATATTTGTGATTTCAGATTAGTATTTATTGATTTGTAAGAGGTCCATAACATTTTAATTGTAGACTCTTTTTTTTGATTTATGTATAATTTGTTTGCTAATCAGTATTTTCTTGTCTTAGTTCATGAACCATCAGTTTTATATATCTTCATTTTTACACTCAATTTTATATAAATAAGCCTGTTATGTTTGTATTTTTATCAGTTGATAATGCTCGTGATGAGCGAAACCGGTCCTGATCATTATAAATATGTGGAAGTAGTACAAATGGATTTTTAAAAAAAAAGATAAGTTTTCCGTTTCTGAAGTTGTTCCAGTTTTGAAAAGGTATTTTTAAAATAGCGCATCGTAATGTTAGAACTTCAAATGATGATAATTGTTGAAGCAACTCGATAATTGAATCAGTGCGTGTCAGTTACAGTTAATTTGCGTGATTATTCTCGCATTAATCTCCATTTCAACCCCCGAAACAATGCGCCACTGCAAATTAGTCGCATTTGATTGAACAATACCCGAAATATACGCCAATTATATACCATAATAATTGTCTCTAATCCGAACACGTAGAGCAGGGTTCCCAAACTTTTCCTCCCGTGGAACACACTGCAATTTGTGAAATTTGAAGGGAATATTGTCTAATCAAAATATCGACTAGAGTGCTCGATAAAATTTCAGCATCAAATTTTGTACATTTCTTCATTCTTCCATGTCTTTCTTCAATAACGACCTGGGCTTAGTGTTTCGGTATCTTTAGGCATTCGAGTACACAGATGAATGCGAACTAACGGTTAGTAAATAGTTTACATCGTTTTATATAAGGAAAAAAAAATTAAATAAAAAATAAGGAAGAAAAATTACCAGCACTAGTAGAGATTCCAACTGTTCGTCATTATAATCCATTTGGATATTGAATGGTAAAATTGAAACCATTCAAATAGTTTCTGAAGTATGAATACAGGGTTCAAAATTTTTGAATAATTAGTAACATAGCATTATATAAACTAAAATAATAATTTAATAGTACATTAAAATGTGTAAGAAAACGAGCTCATTTATAATTTAAGACATCGACTGAGGGTGTTTGACCACGGCTTAAACCCGGGTCGTTAGTGACAAAATACATGAAAATGTACAAAATCTCAACAATTCAAATTCGAAAACATTTAGAATAAAAATAATATTTATTCAAATTGTAAATCACTGATATATATATTATTTTCAAGTATGAAATATCTACATCTCATAATAATTTACAACTAAATCTTTTCCACTTCTGTCAACTTCCAGATAGAAGCAATATAAATACACATTCCAATACCGTTCCATTCCATTACAGTATTTAAAATTGTGAGCTGTGTCGGATTACTCTTAAGAAATATTTTCTTTATTTTTAGGATGAGAAGAATTTTGCCGGCGTCCGTGGTGCAGTTGGTAGCTTCGTTGGCTACGGTTGCGGATGTCTTTGGTTTAAATCCCGGTGCGGACGGTTTTCATAAATAGTTTTTCGATCGGTTTATGGATTTCTGTTCGTAGTCTGAGTGTTTGTGATGCTTAGAAAATTCACTCCCACCCATCCGATCCTCACCGGTTAGACGTAGCGATAGCGATTAGCTAACCCCTAGTCCTGTCCTAGCCCTATCCTTCTATCCCTACTCTCTTAAAAAAAGGGAGGTTGAGTAACTGGGTAACAAGCAGTTCTCATAGAAAAAATCTGTTGAGCTACTCCTAGTAGGAGGCCATATGCTCCACGAAAAAAAAAAAAAATGTAAATGTTAAAATTATATATTTTGTATCTATGTTTTGAGATAAAAAATCAGTTAGTTATCACATTAATCTTTACACTTCTTCACGGAACGCTTATTCGCTTTTAAGTGGACACCAGTGTTTTGTGGAACATAGCTTGGGAAACGCTGACGTAGAGATTTCAATGCAGTTCGAAAGTGGAACTAATAATCTTACTGATGCGTAATAAACCAATTAAGGTGATATTGATTCATATACGATGATGCGATACTGTTATGGCGGTGATTAATGGTTGGGGTGCCTTATGCTTAAATTGGCATTTAATTGGTAGAACTTCATAAGGTAAACTTTAAAAAATAATTTCCTACAGTTCTATAGAAATTATAGCATCACACTACCATTGAATCGTTCGTATGTCCAAATATCCGAAGACATTTAAATTTTATGGAACAAAGCGAGTTACTAATTTTTAAATTATTAAATTATAAAACAGGGCTCGATCTTAATGTGGAAAATATAAATTATTATTTGAAGAATTCAACATAATATGTTGAATATATATTATATACATTAGTTCTAGTTGAACTAGTTGAAAAGCAGTGGCACAACTTGTCTCTAGTGAACGAAAGGATGGAAGGATGCTGTTAATTAGGAGAAGACTAATTGTAAGCCACTCTACTTTCGCCCTTTTTAAGGAATTGATACCGTTTGTGAGAAGTGATTAGAAAACGTTAAAATCTACGTCTTTGCATATACAATTGAAAAGTTATTGTAGTACTTGAGGATTTGGATTCGAGCCCTTGGCCGCGTTACCGATTTGAACATTGTCATATATAGTTACCATTCGGCTAAGGCGAGTAGCGAGGATAAAAATAGAATTACAACTATATGCTAAATAAAATTCGATAAGAATATTAATTCATGAGGCATACAAATCCGCAATGGGTGTTAATAACCAAATAAATGGTGAAAAAAATATACCATAAATAAAAATCCGTCGAAGATGTTGAAATTAATTAACTTTTTATATTGTTTACTTAATATAAATTTAAAGTATTTGTACGCTGCAAATACAATTATTTTAAATAAATAATATGCTTCCAATAAGCCGAGACGCCCAGCACGGTGAAACCATCAGGGATTTTTGAAAAGGACTGCTGTTTTGAAACCAACTAATTGATTTTCCAGGTAAAACATTTTATCAGAGGAAAAAAGTACTTTGTATGGTTTGCGGAAACGGGATGAAAGATTATGCTTATTGCAAACGATCGAAAAAAGATTTTCACAAGAAATTTAAAATGGTGAGAAAATATTGTTTAAGATTAATTTATTATAATGCGATAAAAATAACATAGAATTAAGAATTGCGAACAAATTTGAATGAGATTTTCGAGTAAATTTTCCGATTAAGTGGCGCTCGGGTGAATCAAGTATCGAATTTTCGCATAGCAAGTAAAAATAACTTCCATTTAATAAAGTACTATGTATTTATAATCTATATTACAAATTTGTATAGTTATTTTACGATAACGAACATAAAAAAGTGAAGTATTTAGTTGAACAAGAATTATGAACAGAACTGATAGGATGGTATAACAGTACCGTTGCAAATATATTTAAGGATATTTAATCAACTTTATATTATACTAACAAATACAAGTACGGTTTGGAGGGGCTCTTGCAGCCCTTGGACCAGGGTATAGAAGCAAGAGTGCTGTTCAAGGGACTGGGTTAACGGTGAGGTAATCACAATTCACAAAAAAGGTGAACCAATCTGCTGTGACAATTACCGAGGCATAACGTTCCTCAGCGTAACCTGCCACAGTCTTGGCGCAGATAGTCTTGGTGAAAATAAGGATTTCAATAATGTGTATCCTCAGGCAAAACATTGAACAAGTAGGCAATATCGATTGGCAATAGGTATATCATCATTAAATATTTAAACGTTCTGACGATAGAGTAATACTGAAATGAACTTTGATGAATATTATTATGCATCTAAAAAGGTTACCGTTTTGTATTTTAAATGTGGTTTTACAGCGTACATACTAATCCAATAAAAACATAAATTCATGTTTTGAAAAAAGACAAACAACAGACAATTTGTTTGTTTGTCAGTTCGGTCATCACGAGCTTTATCAACTAATAAAAATGATCATGACAGGGCTATTTACATAAAATTGAATGCCAATAATTACAAAGAATATAAAGCAGTTGGTTTACGAACTATCATTTTCAGCCGGGGTCGATCCACTGCGGGATGAAGGCCTCTCCCAGCTCCCTCCACTCTTATCGGTTCCTAGCTTTACTCTGCTGCGTACTTCCGCCGAACCTGACAATTTCGTCAATCCAGTGGGTTTTCGGACGCCCGTTAGGCCGCTTAGCCCTCGGCGATTGTCCGTTCGGCGTGCAACTTTGCCGGCCCACCGTCATTTCATCAATTTGGTGATAATCATACATAATTTGTTTGATTACCTGTAAATTCTTGTCTTACTTCAGGAACCAAATGATTTATATACCTTGTAATTGTAAAAATTAAATTGTATATAAATAGCTCTGTTATGATTGTATTTTTATCAGTTGATAATGATCGTGATAAGCGAAACCGGTACTGATCACTATGAACATGAAGAAGTAGTGAGAACGAATTGTGTTTTATTTTTAAAATATAATGCATTTCCACCAAGAATTGACAGTTAACACATTAAAAGTGAAGACAGACAACGTTATCATAAAAGAAATTTAAAGCATTGAAAGTTGTCTAAAAATATCTATAAGATATTAAAATAAACAACTTCTTTGAATTAATAATGATACGTCAGGGTGACCGGACCTTTATTTCAGCGTAGCGTTTACAGAGCTACAACCCCGTAGGCCGTAGACCCACCTACGTAGCACTACCGTTTCTTCGGTGGCTGATACGTGTTAGCACAACTCCTACAAAATGTATTATTATACGAACCGCACTGTCCTTAACTGCCAATTGTCGTGACTTACTTTACCCTTAATAAAAATTGGTAAGTTTGAATGACGAATGCTAATAGATGTTATTAGAGGGAATCATTCACAGTATTAACAACTGTTAAGTGTGAAAACGAACCAAAACAGTTGTTCACTTCTAATTTAAAACAAATAATGAACAAATTAACCTTGTCTGTTGTAGTTCAAATGTTGTCACACCGTAATGAAATATTTATGAAGTTTTTCAAACGTGAAAAAAGTAATATATCTTAAAAAAGGCATATTTCTGGTAAGATCATGATACCGGATATACATAATGAAGTCTTTTGAAGAAATAATTGTATTCAAATATATAAATGAAAGATTCGAGGCAGATTTTCAAATGTCGATTATTATCATAAGAACGTTTTTAATACCCTTTTCTCAATTAAGGGGGTGCTTGATAGAATTTCAATATAAAATTTGAATTGTTGAAATTTTGTATATTTTCATAAATTTTTTTATAACGATTCGGGCTTTCGGCATCTTTAAGCATTTGTGTACACGGGTGCACAGTTTCACGGAGTTTGTTCGAGTTCATCCGTACACTCAAATACCTGAAGATGGCGAAAGGCAAAACCCAGGTCGTTGTTGTCAAAACGTATGGTAGTTTGAACAGTTAAAACTCATTTTCTTCTTATAATAAATTTGATCATGAAAAATCAATTAACTGTACGAAACGGGACTCGAGCCCGTGAGATCGGTAACCGAAACCAACGACATCGAGCACCGCACCATGAACCCAACTGAAACAGTGTATAATATAAAAAACATATACGAGTAACTGCAGGAAATAAGAATCGATGCATATTAAGTGGTCACAACTACGACGTTTTTAGATTTTTGTAATGTAGAATTGAAAATAATTTATAATTTGTTAATGGTAATACATGGTATTACAGCTGACTTCAATGCGCCTTAAAAGCAACTGCACTCACATTGTCACGTTTGCGGTATAGCCCTGCCACTCCCCGCTATTTCGAAATGAGCCCGAATTAACACTCTTCAAGATAACATTTAAAAAAACATTGAGACGAAAATGCTTTTGGTATGTTTGTTAATGGGAAATTTGACGACGTTATCGCATGAATTGTATGTAATATTTAACAAAAAAATGGAAATGTATTTCGTAATGAAGCTATTTATCCATGTAGACGGGCGTGGAATAAATAGCTGATACCTCAAATGACAAGTGCATTGCAATGGCAGCACTGAGGATTAAGGTGTGGTTTATATAAATGTTTTGGTATGAGTGTTGAATCGCGAACAATTACCCATTTCGGTTATATATTTGGTGCGTTAAGATGTTTTAAGCTTTACATCTGACCAGTAATGCGATAAGATGGAGTGAAAAAATATTAACTAAATTCTTGTTTAAACAAATTTATAGTATTATAAAAAGATTGGCATATAATTATAAAATTTCGATTATTGAGATTTTGTACGGCATCTTCAGGCATTCGTGTGCTCGAATGCCTGAAGATGCCGAAAGGCGAAACCCGGGTCGTTAGTGACAAAATACATGGAAGTGTACAAAATCTCAATAATCGAAATTTGATATTGAAATTCCATCAAGCACTCTCAGTCGATGTCTTAAATTATATAATTATAACTTCAATACACATAATTATTTGAGACAATCGTATAAAACGAACTAATTCATCAAAATAGCAAAATGAATCTGTAGTGAAAACAAAAAACTACGAATGTTAGCAGTAAATTTGCAAAATAAATAAATCTTAAACAAAAAAAAATCTGAAACAAAAGAACATTTCTGTACTTATCAAAATTGAGGAAAACTACACTATATCAAAATTGAAACTTTTTCACTATGGATGTTGAAAGTTTTTTCATTAAGTTTTAGTTGGAATACCAAAAGGTTTTAAATATCACTATTTGTCATAATTCTTAATTTAATCATAGTTGAGTTTTTCTACAATATTTTAGGGAATTTGAAAATAAAATGCATTTACACTTGGTGTTATATCATTCGGAATAATATGTAACATTGTGTAATGTGTCTTTTTATTCTTTTGTAGTAGGGTTACGACATATTTGAGTGCATATATCATTGGAAAGATCGTTGGGAAATATATTTACACTTTGTCGATATCTCAATTTTGCCACAACTTGATATAGTGTAATTTACCGCATAGAAGTTCTAGTTACAGGCTTAAAATTAAAAAAAAAATCTTATATATTTAGCATAGAGAAAAACCTGAAAAAAATAGAAAGGAAAAAAGAGCTTCAAAGCCATGTTAACAAAAACAAGATAGAGATTTTCTTAAACCTACAATATAACCAAGTGGGTAAATAGGTAAGTAAGAATATTCATTTTGTAAGAACACACTGAAAGGCTTTTAGGCAGAAAACTAAATATAGCCTCTGTGATCTTAATCTTCGTGAGAACCGCCATATTGTTTGCTTATTTTGTTTTCCCCACTCTTCTTGCATTTCCGGCTAGATGTCTTCCTTTAAGTGCGTTTTATGATAGTATTTTAGACATAATAGGATGCTATAATGCCATGTTATATTTAGACTTTTTATGGTTCGACGAAAAATGTTTAATGTGCTGAGCTGTCATAAAAGGTTTGTGATCGCTTCATAGCTCTTTTGTATTTCATATAATGGGAGTCAAAATTAATTTAAAAAAAAAATTAACTTTTTTGAATATATCATTTCTTCGTCATTGTGTATAGTGGTCAAATAAGACAATTTACAGATCATCGATAAAGCTTTCAGAAACTTCATTTGATATACAAGTCCGAGATATTTTAATTTAAATAAATCTATGTAAATTCCTTATATTAATAATCATCATCATATTCTATCTACCACCTCGTGTAGGTTCTGTCGTCGCCAAGCAAATTCCTTTAGTGATCTTTAATCTGCGCCCACATGTGACTTGCATTCGCGGTTTTTTAAATCATCTTCTCGCAAATATGATTTGCACTTGGTTCTCACCTCTAACTTTACTGTTGACGTTGAGAAATGAACCCAAATGTAATACAGAAACACATGAAAACTTTTTCTATGCTCTTTCAATTCCGTTTATTATGATTAAGTTTTGATATAAATCAGCCATATTTGCAAACTCTGTTTTAAAACAGGAATAAAATACGCGACTGAATTTCCTTGTAATACGATATTTTTAGTTCAGATATGTGCCGCCAGAGTAAAATTGAATGTACTTGTCAGCGTGATTTGGCGCTATTATTATTTTTATGTTGCAGCATATCTCAGGCGGGAAAATGCCACTAGATGGCAGTAACAAGCAAAAGATACTGAAGTTAAAAATGACTTCTACGCTGCGGACATATTTTAAGTCTACGAAATGGTACATTGGATCACACGTACATCGAGGATATTTTGGTATCAAGTTCATAACTTTTATTTAGAAAACACAATTTTAATAAAGCCGTGTCAGTTATATAGTTGTATTATATAGATTGCTTTTGAGGTTTATTCAATAGTAATATTTTAAGAACGATTGTTTGCAAGTCAATCGACCAATCGTAGTTGGTAAACATATAAAGCAATGTTAATGTAAATATGTACCCGAATATAGATTGTTTTTTTTTTGTTTTAAATCATCTTCGAATTCGAAAGAACAGCCTTATAATTCTGATAATATTAAACAATTATTGTGCAACAAAAATAATTGCAATTCATTCCCTTTGGACTACAATCGTAGGCTTTATATATAGTCTGCTCTCACTGAACTTCTTGTTACTCTCGTTTTCAAAGAGAGTAGGAGGAAATGGCTAGGACAGGACTAATGATTAGATAGTCACTCTCGCTAATCCTCATTTTAAGGTTTGGATAAGCGGGAAGAAATTTTAGACATCACAGACATTTATATCTTTGAATCGAAATCCATATCGTTTTTAATCGACTGAGAATCGAGCCCGTGAGAGTTGTAACTGACGTCAATGATGTTGATCACTGCATCATGGAGCCGATAATATAATATACATAAAATTAAATGCCACAATTAAGATGTCTTATTTGTGCATAATATTATTAAGGTAATAAATACAATGGCATAAACAATGTGAGAAATAGCTTAGAGATTTTTAGAAGAAAATGAAATAACGGCATTCCAACGTGAAAAGGCTTTCCGACGATAGTTTAATATTAATACGCCGTGAATTTAAAGTAGACAAAAAAAAAATGGAAGAAAGCAATTTTTATGTGGAACTTGAATATTTTCCATAATCATTTAAATATATTCAATAAGCTATTTACACAACATGTTTGGAGTTATTTTTAGTCAGCCAATGTTCAAAACCTTGTAAAATATTTTTCTTTAAAATGTAGTCTAAAAAATGATACGGTTTTATTTACATATCATTTTATTGTGCTGTCGGTGCTCTAGTGAAAAAAAACACCAGACAGTGTTCCAAAATAAAATAAAATCGACGAAATATTAGAAGCGTACGTCTACAGGGTGGTCAATCAATTTTTTTAAATTATTTTCGTGATGCTATCGAGAATTAACAAATATAAATCCATAAATCGATTTAAAAATCAATTTATGAAACTAACCGTAGCCAACGACTTTGAAAATTACCTAACTTTTAAAAACTAATATATACATTTCATCTTCAGGTACCCTCACAAGATAATATTCCTACAGAAAAAAGACGTCTGTCGCGTCTATTCATTTATCGGAATTTATGGATTTTCTATTGGTAGGTATGGACATTTGTGATATCGGAAATTCCTTCCCACCAATCCCACCTATCCGATCCTAAAAAAACGAGGCGTAACGAGAACGACTATCTAGCCACGATTTCTGTCTAAGCCCTATCCTTTTATCCCGTAGAAAAATTTCTGTAAGGACACCTTCATTAGTAGTTCTTATGCTTCTTTATTGGGAGCGGATATGGTAAAAAAAATATCGGTGACATACAAAGAAATTGTGGTTTGTTTCTACTATGAATATTTTATTGGACCACCCTATGTTAAAGGACTTTTTGATTCACTGGATATTCGCCCGTGAATATTATAAATTTGAAAGGAGGCGGGCACCGTATCGCAGGAGAGCTTACATATTTTACTGCACGATTGGAAAAATTCCAAACTTTTTAATACACTACGTGTCCCGCAGTACAATGTCCGAATAGGGCTGTCACCAGTTTTGTCACGGATTCGATTCACATTACATATAGTACTCACGCCCTGTCTACCAATAGTTTAACTTATCGAGACTTAAGTTGAGTTATGACTAGCTGTAAGGTGGATTTGATTGTAAGCAATGTAACACAAAAAATGAATTTGATATGATTAAATATGTTCTTTGAAGTAGAAGAAAAAAATCTTTGATGCCTCCTTTTAGCGACAGAGGTCCACCCCTTCACAGTCATCCTTAATCTAGAAAAAATATTTGTGAATAGTAATAATCAAACAAATATGAAAGCGTATGAAAAGAAATTTACGTATCTAATAATGTATTAAAACAATAGTTGTTGATATAGATATCATATTCATCGAAAAATATACCACTTGACATTATTGTTTCATTTACAGTTTTATTTATCCACTGTCTTTGCTGCAGTCGGGTACGTGGTGCAGTAGTCAACATCACTGGCTTTGGTAACGAATCTCACGGGTTCAAGTTTCAGTAAGGACAGTTTCATTAATTGATTTAAGGATTCCTTTCAACCCATCTGATCCAAAAATACGACATATTCCTACTCTCTTCGAAAAGAGAGGTTAATCAACTGAGTAACAACAAGCAGTTCGTGAAGAAATACTTTTTTTGAGGTATCTCCATTAGACGGCAATATGCTCACCATTGGAAGTGGACATAGTTTAAAAACTGTTTATAATACAAAACGTTGAAAAACTTAAAAAAAATTGGACATAAGAGGTGTAACGCTGTTGAAATCAGAGTGCACGATTGCATCGCCGTTAGCAGAATTCATTTATTTGCGTTTGTGTGTCTGTGACTTTCTGCATTAAAATTAGATTGTTATAAATGAGCTTTTATGTGAATAAATTCACTGCAAGAAATACGTAAATATCGTAACAACAATTTTAACTTGGAGGGGGGTTCATGAATAATAAGTAATAAAGTGATTACTTCAGTAGGATAAAGAAGCGGTGATCTTTATTTTTCGTGAATTTTCCAAGAAAAATATTTTCTATGTCTCAAAATCGATGTAGGAAGACAAAAAAGGGCGGCGAAAATAATATGAATTTTATTTTTTGTTATAAAATTATTAGTGCATAAAAAACAAAAGCCAAGACTTACCCCTCGGGATGAGCTTTCCGACACGTTAAAATCAGTTTTTTTCTCTATATTCCATTCCGTTATTTATTATAAAATAATTTGGTGTAAAATAAAAAAGGAGAGAAAAAAAATAACTTGATAATAAGGTCATCCCGAGAAAGGTCAGTGGACTAAAATAACCCAGATTGGTGTAATAATTTTTAATATTAGGAACGCGAGGAAAGTGCAAGAAGGATTGTCCTCTTGAGATGTGCAATTTGTTACTTTGTAAGGAAATGACAACATATTTTTAGAACGTAATTGATATGAAGCATTCCCGATTGACCTGACTAATAACGTTATCTTGAATAATTGAATGTGTTGAAAACAATGCACAATTTGTGTTAGAACGAAATGTTAATTTAACGGTGTACGTACAATAGCAATTTAACAAATATAACGTAGATTTTAATCAGTTAAGTGATAATCACGCGACTATTGTTAGAATCATCATGAAGGATTGTCATCAATCAACTAGAAAAATATATGATTAGAATATCGAAAGATTGACATGGCGTCTATCGAAAATATTTTTTTCTATAGATAATATCGTCGCTGTTTTTTAAGAAAACATTAAATCGAAAAAATGACATACTGAGTTAGTTATATCAAAATGTTCCTTGTTTCGAACTCTACCGTATGGAAGAACACACTTTTTATAAATTTTACTTTTACTTAAAACAGTTTTGTACAAACAGACTAAATGAAAAAGGTATAGCATTTGAAACATTTGAAAAACTTCAAAATCAAATTACTCGAAACTAGTATTCTTCAGTGAGTGTCTTCTTCCAGAACCTCGAATATATATGAACCGTGAAGCCTTATTTTTTTATACCATGTCCAATGTGGAGCATTTGGTCTTTTAATGGAGGTGTCTTAACAAAAGTTTTTTTTATGTATGGTTTAATAACAGTTGTATATAAACCATACAAAATATTCACTAACTGCCAGTTCGAGTTCATTCGTGTACTCGATTGCCTGAAGATACCGAAGCGCGAAACCCCGGTCGTTAGTGACTTCATACATGGAAATATACAATATTTCAACAATTCAAATTTGATATTGAAATTTCATCTTTAATTAGTTAAAACAAACATAGTATTACTTGTCTGAACTCACTCAAGTCCACGCGGGTATATATATGTGTGCGCGATACATTTAGTCTGATGATGCTTACCGAACGCGCTAAGTCGGTTTGGCCACAAGTGCTACAAATTAAAACTAATATTTACGTGTCTGCCTAATAGGTCCCCACAACTGGTGCGTTAATTTCATAAGTATAGTTCTTAAGGTTTCCGTTCTGTAGTAACTTATAACAATAATGAAACTATTTGGCTCTACCAAGTTGAGAAATTTAAATGCTTGTTCTAAAAATGGTGTTTTGCACATATGAAATTTTAACACCGGATGTGCGACGTAGTGATTTATGATTACTTCAAAAATAAATTAATTCAGAAAAGCTTGATGAAAATGCGCCGTGAAAAATGATGTTATTCTGAAAGGGTTCAATAATATTTATATGCAGTAGAAGTTTAGAATATGAATAAGAGTATTGTCACACCGAGAAATATGACCGTATGCAAGCAAAGTGCATTTGAGATCGCTTGCAGGAAGCGCACGTAGTGCATAGGTACCATGCATTTAGGATAAAACGATTGGTTTTGTATTTATGGAAATCGTGCTCGACTTTCGCCCAACAATATTCTCCGAGATAATAACGATCATATAAATTTGCTAGACACGATATGGAATGTAACTTTTGAGAGTCACCGTCTGTTACATATGCAGTCCTGATACAGATATAAAATACAATATTGGAACCCCAGGATGCCGTTGGATAAGTAAATGTGGAGTGGATGCAGGAAATATTATGTATTGTAAATTAACATTTTGTTTTGATATATGTGACATGTTTTTTTATGCTAGATTAAACGTTTTGTGAATAGATATTGATTGTAATAATTTAACCATCTCTAGTGGATTCGAAGAGTGATGTTTAAATGGACGCAAAACTAGGCAAAACATAATTAAGCTATTATTTGCAATTAAAATATTATAATATTAATTATGAACTGCCTCGTCTTGGAGAAAACGTATTACATTAAAAAAAACTACCACGGTTTTATAATAATCAGGACACGAACATTATCTCGATGAGCGAAAGTAGTACCGATGATTATATAAAGCGTAGAAGAAGTAGAAAACGAATTGAGTACTCTGGTATCAAAGTGGGACATAAGCCATGTACGAAAGTGTGAATCAGAGGTGATTTTTCACTTCGTACATATTCTACACTGCATCAAGCCTGGTAGCCATGACACTTTAAAGTAAATTATAGCTCTGTGATTGGTCAATTTATATATGTTCACTGATTTCGCTTCTGTCCACTTTTGAAACTATATACGATCTGTAAACTCAAAAATTTATTTAAAACCGTCGGATTCTGATACTTTAGATGAGTTTTTTTAAATTATATTATTATTAGTTATTTTCTATATTAATTAGAGTTTAACTGTGTGTATGATTGTTTTCGATTTATTGGTATTCAAGAATAATAATGATAATGAATAATAATGATCCAATGACAAACATTTATTATCGTGTAAAAAGTAAAAATACGAAAGAAATAGGAATATAATTTAAGACATCGACTGAGGGTGCTTGATGGAATTTCAATATCAAATTTGGATTATTGAGATTTTGTACACTTCCATGTATTTTGTCACTAACGACCCGGGTTTCGCCTTTCGGCATCTTCAGGCATTCGAGCACACTAATGGACTCGAACTCTCTGATAGTGTTAATATCTACGACTACACAAAGATTACTTTACGATTAAGGCAGTCAGTAAATACCTCTTGTAGAAGCGATAAAAATAGTAAGCTTAGATATAACTATGAGAGAAACTTTAGACAGTTATGGCAATGAATCAAAGTCATAAACTTGAAATTAAAAAGCAAGAATAAAAGTATTCAATAATAAAAACATAAATCTTAAGTCACTGAGAAAAAGATTACATGATTTAAAATGAAAAATCATGATTTAACAAACGGATTCACGAGGCGAAGAGGTGATAAGTTTTGTTGGTGGTTGGTTATTGGTTCATGAAAAATAGGCTTAGTGAAAAACGGGTTTAGTAACCAGGTCATAAGGATTCAAATCCGATTAGATTATACACATGAGGATTCAACAGTGGGTGAAGGATATTTGAATTTGAAATATGAAAATTAATTTCTACAAAGTTATCGCCGAGTTCATCGAAAATATAAAATTAAAAAGGAATATCAAATTTGGATTATTGAGATTTTGTACACTATAATCCAAATTTGATATTGAAATTCCATCAAGCACCCTCAGTCGATGTCTTAAACTATAAAAAGGAATAGATAGGTGAGTAAAATTTCTCGAAATTATTTTATATCTTATTTCATGTGTTGAACGGTTAACTGCCAGTTATTGCAATATAAATAGCTAATGATTTTAATTTATCGCTAAAAATATATTGCAATTAAAATGGAAAAAGGGTTGTCAAAAATTATTATTTTACATTTAGTTTGAGAACGCATCCATGTAATCTTATAAAGCCGCTTTCAATAAGACATAATAAAAAATGTATGTACATTTTTTGTTAAGGATTTGGATTCAAACAGAAGATTTCACTTGAAAATTTTAAGTCCTAACGATTTCCTCACCAAAACATAGTAAATTTGTGTAAATGAAATACAACTAAAAACGTTTGAGTTAGATCATAAATAACTTGAAACTTCGGGTAATAGAATAATAATTATTTTAATTTAGTGTTTACCGGAAAAATGATTTGTTTCAGCAAAGTAAGAACGAAAACTATGTGATACGGTGTACAGAAGATCCGTTGGTTTATGATTACTTGTATGGTCTATTGGGTTTGTTTAGTGAAACACCGCGGTGGCTTTGTCAAACGGAGCGTAAAATCATTCTCTCAAATCGCACGAAGGGAATAAACAAATAAGCGACCGCCATTATATTTAACAAGGGGTTAAACAATTAGTAGTGTAATATATCAAACAATGTTCAAATTAATTCTATAAGTTTAAGGATATTGATGGTACTTTAATATTATATTAAAATTATTCAATTCGTATGCACACTCCCATATTGTATTACTTTTCTACGCGGTATCGCCTTTCAGCATTTAAAGTAAATTATTACAACGTTGAGTACCTTAGAACATTTAAAAAATATATCTTTGCTGTATAATTTATGACAACCATTACTGTCATTCAATTCATACACGTTTACAACACAAAAATTGATATTTATATAACGGTGATTCATTTCTTGTGATATTTGAAATATTTTTTCAGTTGATTTAAACATGAGAAATGTCGATTAAGACGGACATACAGATTCTTAAAAAAAGGTGTTCAATATGATAAAACATATCTGTAAAATTATCAGTGGTTGGCGAGCACTGTATAAAGTACGAAAATAAATATAATATATATAAACGGTCAGCATTTTGAAACAGCAAACGGACGGAATTTTCCTGAAACAATCCTGAGGGAAAGCATATTAACGATCGTTTTTTGTTCTACGAGAGGGATAATGATGCCTTTCAACATTTAAATCTCCAGAGAAAATAGTTTAACATCGTAATAGAAAGAAAATTATATAAATCGATCATTTTCAGTTTCCTTGGAAATTTACTTAAATACATAGCTAAAAATATTTCAAAAAAATTTTACAGAGTTAACATTAATGACGGAACGATGAATTTTGGAAACGCAATTATTACTGCGCGATTGTATCATATTATATTAGTAACTAAATATTAAAACGTTAATGGTTCCTTTATTTAAATATAATAAGTAAATTTCTTACCTTCTAGAAATCTAATATCGAATCCTGTCAATCTGTAAAATAAAAAAAATTATTTGTTAATAAAATCTTTCAATTAAATTATAATTCAATATTATCAACATCAAATAAATATTAAGTTGAACTTTAATTGCTTACTCAGTGAGTTACAACCATTTTTATAATCATGATGTAATACTTCTTATACCATGTTTTATAGTAATGTATTAACTGTCAATTCTGTGTGGAAGGGCATGATATTTTAAAAATAAAACAAAGTTTGTTTTATACAACATTAGTACAAACAATAGTACAAACCCAAATGTGTTTTATTATTAATTTTTATTTTCAATAAAAGTTAATTTTTCAATCGATTAATGGATTTTCGTTCGACGGCATGGATATCGGCAAAGTCTAAAATTCCCTTTCACTTTCATTAGAAACGGAGCGTGGCGATAGCGTAGTACTGTCCTAGCCGTATATTTATATCGTTACTGTCTTTAAAAAAGGAGGGGTTGAGCAACTGAGTAACAAGCAGTTTTTGTACAAAACTTCTGTTGTGATGAGCTCCATTATGAGTCTATATACTCTTTTCTGTGCGTCCAAATTTTTTGCCCAATGCTATTGTAGTATTGGAAGTTTTCAAAAAGACACAGATACTCAAATTTGGATTATTGAGATTTTGTACACTTCCATGTATTTTGTCACTAACGACCCGGGTTTCGCCTTTCGGCATCTTCAGGCATTCGAGCACACGAATGGACTCGAACTGAGAGACAGTAAACAGTGTCTAACGTTTATATAGAAGATATAAATGCGACAAATATTATTTACGAGGTAAGATATTATACGTCTGAGAGCCACACTGATACCTGAGTTAAAATTTCGGAAATCGCCCTAATCCTTATTTTGTAAACACCATATTAACAGAGTGGCGAATTGCCGCTTTTCAACTTCTTTTAGAAATACCAGTGATTTTACAATTAATTCCGTAGTAATGACGGGATTAACTCTGAAATCGCCCAACGAAACTTAAACTTAACAAAAAAACCAGGGTGTGTCATATATATATATCAATTTATAAATAATACTTCTAATGTATTTTTATGAATATTTGCTCAGTCATGTATTTTATGAACCCAATAATTTCAGAGTGGAATTTTTTTCAAAAATAGGTCAAAACTACAAGAAACTCTGTTATGTTTTAAAGAAAATAATTAATTAATAAAAAAATATGAATTCAAAATATTAAGCTTATTAACGCATAGCAATTAGTAATAGCATTATAAAAGGGTAATAATCATCTATAGAATTAGGCAAAGTATAATAATTATTTCAATAAAAAACAATGTTAAAACGGAAACAAATTCTAAGAATTTTTGACAAAACTGGTCAACATCTAACGATTCTTACAACGTAATTTGAAAAAAGAAAAACAAAACAACTCTTTAATCACAACTTTCTCTACTTTCTTTTGTTGATTAAAAAAAGAATTTCAAGTGAAAAGGGAACACACAAAAATATATAAACACACAAACAAAACCTCAGAAACGTAATTTGCATAATGACTCCGATGTAGAAATATTAATTAAGAGACCCTTGTATGCGTAGAGAAATAAAAAAAAAGATAAATAAGGTATGCCAACTAACGTGAAAGATTTATGATTGGGAATATAAATGATTGTAGGGAAAAAAACTATTTTTCATCGAGATTTATTGTAAAAACTTTCTCAATGATTTACGAAAAGTTCCATGTAATATAATTTTTCATGTGCAATAACGTGAAACATACAATAAAAATTACTATGATCAAGTTATGTTCCGTTTTTTAGAATGTTTTATTCCGTATTCGATCGCGTAGATAATAATCATTACGAGGTTTTTATTCACTTTTTAAATGAAAAAATATTGATAGCATAAATGTTATGTATACTAAAAATATCGAATCGTATAAACGTATTGATTTAATTGACATTTACTTTATTATTTAGTTCTACAAAATTTCATTAGTTATGACGGTGGCGTTAAGCCTAAATAGCTATCGACAACCCAATACAATTTTGTAGAAATAAATACTTTGATATTTTATGTCTGAAGTAAGAGTAACTGACAAGCTCTCATATTTTTTTGAGGAACTTCAAATATAATACCATTTATCCGTACGCTATTTGATTACGTTTCGTTTTTGAGTGACGAATTACAAAATCTGTGAAATTATTTGTTAAAAGTTTGGGTAAAATTATAAACTATCAAAAGGCTCAGAGTATTATAGCAATCTTCTAGATAAAATTAATTAATATCAAAAGTGTGCTAGAAACCACACCATCTACTCAAAGTTTATCCGAGAAACGCTTACTCACTGTTTTTGCACATTATGATAAATTCGGTATACTTATATTGATTCCATTTGATATGCAAAAATAACTTTCGTGTGGGTCGAATTGGATACTGACATTCTTGATCATTATAGGTCTTTTATGAATTTAATCTTAATGTGAAACGCTATCTCTTAATAGATATAATCAAATTTGAATTATTGAGGTTTTGTACAGTTCTATGTATTTTGTCACTAATGATCCGGGTTCGTCATTTCGAGCCCATTCGTGCGCTCGAATGTCTGAAGATGCCGAAAAGGGAAACCCGGGTCGTTAGTGATAAAATACACGGAAGTGTACAAAATCTCAATAATTCAAATTTGATATTGATATTCAAGCACCCTCAGTCGATGTCTTAAATAATCTTAAATTATAGATATAATCAAGGTAGTAATCAGCTTGATGACAGAACAAACATTAATTCATTTCCCCTAAACCATTACAAGAAGCTCATATTGCAATGCACTTACTTTAACGTTTAATTAATTAACAATTCCAAAATAATTACTAGCATTTGGAGGTGAAGATTACAAGGGAAATAAATTTAATAATGGTGAGCTACTTGTTTTATTTAAAACGTTATTTACTAATAATCGATTACTGTTAATGAATTTATTAATTTCTAAAAATTCTAAGCTAATCATTTTAATACCTTTTTTATTTACTTGATGGAGTATTTCTACAGCAAGTGGAATAACTAAGTTATCAATCTAAATTTTGTATTAAAAATGAATTTTCACATAGTTACCGCAAAATTCTATCAAAAATATAAAAGTTATGATGTTGGAATAAATGAAATGATATGCTATTGTCTATCTCTTCTAAAACAGTACATTTGGGTAACCAAAAATAAGTTTAAACAGATCTCATTATGACGTGAAACTGAACAGACTGATAAAAATCTTGTAAACTGAGTTATTTGTTATTTTTATTCTATTATAATGGTTTTTACTAAGCAAATACCAATTAAATCGTCAAATTATTAAGCGTTTCTCTCTAACATAATGTTGTATTCATATATCAAATACTGGCGTACCATTTGTATTAAGTAATGATTTAAATGGAAAATAGCAAACTAATTGCAATCGGTGATTTTAATTACCATAATATTTCTATGCTACATCGAGTTGTGTCTAAATACGTAAATTCAACACAGCGTAGCAGGGTATTTTATTGTAGATACGAAGTGGCGTGCTATGATCCACTTAATGAAAGAAAACATAACATATCGTAACAGCCTTATTGTGTTACCTGTTCCTACATACATATTATTATCAATTTCATTTAAACATGGTAGGGTAATATTTTCAATATTATGGGAGCGGTATTTTGTATCAAATAATTAAAACGGAATTATAAATAATACGTGCCGTGTACAACTGTTGTATCATTTAAATTAATGAAGATATATTTGAATTTCGTAAAATAAAAGGCTGGGAATGACGACAAGGAGTTAGGCAGAGTTAAATTATCATGTGTAAGTTACTATTAAAAGAAAATTACTTATGTAAGTTAGAAGAAAGTGTCGGCATCTGTATATGAGCAGTAAAAGATTTAATTAGTAGCGAACAACTATACCTAGCTAATGTATAATATTATTTATTTCGGGTTTAAATTTTATTGTGTAATTAACTCATCAATAAATAATTTAAGTATAATTTAAGACATCGACTGAGGGTGCTTGATGGAATTTCAATAATCCAAATTTAAATAATTTAAGCATTTTTAATCATTAAATAACAAGGGATCATAGAGGCACCGCATGGTAGTCATATGCGCCACATAGGGAGTGAATATGGAAGTAGAATTTAGAAATAAATTTAATATTTTGAATCAAATTATGAAAGATTAATTTAGTCGTCACAAAGAAAAACTATTTTTAGAGTTTTATTAAGGCACAGTCCACAAATCTAGAAACTTATTGTAGTTATGATTCAATTAAACTGAATTTAACTCTGACACATATTTTATCCCAAATTGTTGAAGTTGAGGCTATAAAATTTATAAAAGAATAGTTTCAAGTTGTTATAATAAAATTGTTAAATGACAAAACTTTGTTGAAGTAATTAAGCTTTAAAGTGCCAGACAAATTTTTCTAGGTGCACACTTTTAAAGGCAGCTATTTTTTAAATAATTTAAATCGTTTAAAAAATATCCATAAACTGATGTACCTTTGTAAACATATACCAAATAAAAACGTTTCTCGAGATTTTCGTAAATATTTTAACACTTAAATGATAAATACTATAAAAATTTCAGTCCCCTTACAGAACTTACCACTACCACTTTTTATATACTATAGTTTACTAACGAATCTACATTTCAAAACAAGGTTGCACATTTAATGTCACATCAATATTTTGCACGTGTCTCTTATATGCAAACGAGTTTGAGATAGTCCTGTGGCATCTACACACTTCAAGCTGCAACATCAATCAATATTGCAGATTACGTCGATAATATCGATATTTGACGTGTAGTAAAAAACATTACTTGTTAATAGATAGCCATGTTTAGTTTTACAATACAAAAGTCAAAATAAATGATGAAAAAAATATCGATGATAATGACACTCCCTACGTATAATCCCGTATTTGTAAACATGACATTTTACAGGAAAGCGTCTCAAAGATTCAAAACGCAGTTGCAAAGTAACGGCTGCATCTATTCTCTTCAAAAAATGGGACAGTGCTATTATTTAAAATCTAGTTTCTTATAATAAAACTTTTGTTGAAAAGTTTATAGTTTTTGAAATATTACTTTGACTTTTTAGGTAAAGAATTTCGTATAAGTGGCTAGTTACGTGTTCGTACTTAACGAAAAAACGGTGAAGTAGGTACTCTTTCCAATGTTTTTGATGTCTACCTATAGAACTGAGTGCATAGAAAACGACACTGCAAAATACGTATAATCACGTATGTGGCACTAACGTGGGCGTGTTGATAAGAGCTCGCGAGCTAACTCTTTCATGGCACTCTAAAGGTTAAACATTATAAAAACTAAATATTGGCATACAACAAAATTTACATTAAAAGCAAATTGCGAAATGTACGTGGGTTGTAAGTTTTTTGGCAGACGAAAATTATTCAAATAATTTAAGCTCCATGACCAGAAAGTGTATTTTTTCTTCCATTGGACCATTCACAATTCAACTTGTTTTGCCGTTGTTTTATATAAAAAAAACACTATGTATACATAAAATATATTTTTAAATTTTAGATTTCTCGTAAGGAAGAGAAATAAACAGCGTTTTCGAGGGTCAATATGTAAAACGTTCGTTATTCAGGCAAATGAAAAAAACTAAAGGTTCGAAAAGGTTATATGCTTTATAAAATTTTCAGCTTCCATTTGATTCTTAAAAAAAATATGATGAAGTTAATTCTCAAACTTTTATACCAATTCTACTAAAAAGCGAAGGAATGAATGATTTTTTTTATTATTATGTGAGAAATAAAATAAAAGGTAGTATTTATTAGATTACTGAGATTATATTTTTTTAACCATGTTCGTTCCGAAAGTGGAGAATATGGAATCCCAACTTCTTGTTATTCAGTTGCTCAACCTCTCATTTTTCGGAAAGAGTAGAGAAAGAAGGATTTGGCTATCACAGTGCTAGTTGTTAACTAGTCTATCTCGTTTGTAAGATGGGATGGGTGAGAGGGAATTCTAGACATCTCGAAACGTACATTGACTACTGCACTACGGAGACGACACCATTAAAATTTTTATTAAAAAATAGTATTAATCGATGAATTTGGTAGCTACTTCGTGGTATTTAAATTACTGCCTGAGTGTTTTATTACAATACTGAGAGTGTTTCTTTCGTTTAGTCTAAGCTTTCATAATATCAGAATAAAATAAATAATGATTAATGGGAGTTTGCCTGAAATAATTTAGGAATTACTATGTGGAAATGTAAATCAATAAAGAATATACTTATTTTTTTGTCTCTCACTGCTGAGGAAAACAATAGTATGGGTAGATACATTTCGACAATAGAGTAAGGGCTACTCACTATTAACAAAGACAAAGGATATTAAGAATACTCGATAATGGTGCGGCTGACTTGATAATGGACTTTTTTGCGATACAAGGGTACTAATGACGTTGATAATGAATTTTGGGGTTTCGAGCACCTGTTTAGTACCTTGTTTGTGCAGAAACACAAAAAAGTCTAACAAAGTGATTCGTTTGATAAAGATCAGAAAGTATATGAACTGAAGAGGGATATATAATATTTATTTTTAGTTTCTAATTAAAGTCAATTGTCAATAAAAATTTCAAGTTGATTAAATGAATTCAATTAGAGAGTAAACGACGGCATATATAAGCAGCAGACATACAGCTTTCTGACACTAAATAAATAGTTGATATAGGAATTTCAATGATTCTGAAGCCTCGACTCTTTCAAGTCTTATGATTGAATCATAAATAAAAGCATATTTGATTACGTAGTATGATAAAAAGGAACGCAAATAAAAATTTTAACAGTTGATGTTTTTTGGAATAAATTATGTATAAAACCAATTTTCCAATTTACTTCTTCATTTATTAAATTTCAATTATTGATAGAAATCACATGTGCGCATAGTATTGGATGATCTCAGCCAAAGATACTGTGAGGTTTATCTTTTCTAGTACAAACAATGACAAAAGACTTAATCGCAATGATTAATATTTCATTAACAAATGTTATCTTTAACCATTTCCTTAACCTTTGTTTTTGTTGCCAGATTAATAGCAGAGAAGTTGAACAGTCAAATAGCAAATTGTTAGTATTATTGTTGAAACACATTGCTATTCTCCTGATGCAAACAAACATACAGTCAAAGAAATTCGTTGAATATAAAGTTCAATACATATTGAAAAATAATATGAAATATTAAACGGAAGATTTGATCAGATAATATTTTAATATTCGAGTGTTACAAAATATTTGCTTGCTGTTCGTTCAACACTACAAATAATTGAATGGGTGATAAGAATATTTAAACCAAATTTTAACATGAAGTCGGGCCAGTTATTTAACTCCGACATTATAAGTGACAAATAATTAATGCGGCATGGGAAGCTACCTAAACAGTATTAACGACCTCCACACAAAAAAATTGAAGTATAAATGTATTCAGAAAATTTACCCAGCTGTAAGTTATGCGGCGATATAATTTTCAAAGTGAAGTATTTGCGGATATATAACAAAGGCTAAAAATGCATTTCGTGATAATTAAGAATTATTTACGGGAGGTAATAGCAGGTAGGAAATGAAATATGCTTTATTGCTGTCAACAGAAGAATGGACGTCGAGAGTTTTATTATGAACGTTTCTGAAAACGAAAAAGGTTTTGTGAAATAAACAGCAAAGCAAATTTGAATTGTTGAAATTTTCTACATTTCCATGTATTTCACACAATTCAAATTTGATATTAAAAGTCTATCAAACACTCTCAGTCGATGCCTTAAATTATATTAAACAGCAAAGCATTATAATTTAAGACATCGACTGAGGGTGCTTGATGGAATTTCAATATCAAATTTGGATTATTGAGATTTTGTACACCTCCATGCATTTTGTCACTAATGACCCGGGTTTCGCCTTTCGGCATCTTCAGGCATTCGTGCGCTCGAATTTTGCTTTTTTTCGATCATAATTGTGATCCGATGTGGTAATCATGCCTTTTTAATTCTTAGCTAACAAAATAAAAGAAAAATGAAGATGAATATAATTCAGTATCAATTAAATGTAAAAATTGTCGTGGAATGTGAACTGGAGTTAATCGCACATAGAATTTTATCAGCGATACGGTTGTGGCTTTAGTTGTAATGGATTTGATCAAGGTTGAGAAGATGGGTTTGAAAAAAATCTAAGATTTTAAAATTAATAAATCGGAGAAAGCTTTTTTAGTCACCGCAATTGAGAATAATCGCCTGTAGATAAACTAATTCTGATCAAATTTTTATTTTTAAAAATAGAATGCCGTGTGACCAATGATTGACAGTTCACAAATTAATTCATCAAACCTTTTACGTGATTATTTACAAAAAACTGTCCTCTTCCTTTAAAAATACAAAAACTAGCAGAGATTAAATTAAAATTTAGTTAGTAGAACTGCATTATAATAAAGTAAAAATATACAGTTTTTCATTAATGTTACTAATTCACGATGTATCTAGATAGAATGATATTAAAAAAGAAAGAAATTTACACAATTAGAAAAAATAGAAATAGTCCAAGCGTTTATTGAAATATGTTTTTAGTAAATTTATGATAATATGAATTATGTCGGCGTTATACAAATCGACAGTATTGTGCAATTTTAAATTCAATACGTATAGCATTAAAACATAGCAGAAAATTCAAATATTTAAATGTAATTTCTTTAATGAAATACACTAATTGGGATCAATGTATGCTGCCCGTACAAATTCGGTTTATTGTTTAATTTTGGATAACATACCCTGGACATTACTCATTCAAAATGTCTCTCGCAGTAATTATTACTACATGGCATGCGAATTTGCACGGGTAAATTAAATATCAGTGCGGTGATTCTTTTAAAAATTGAAACTAATATTAATTATTCCATCATGATTGATACCAGTACAAATCATTCATCTGCAATATAATTTGTTTCGAATTTACTGACAAAGTGGTGTTATGTTAAGAGGGCTAAGTATTATTTTTGACTATATAATTTTTTTTTTAATCTGTGTTCAAAATGAAAGCTGAAAGCGAAGCGTAATACGTAGGGTCAGCGATAAACTTGATTATAATCCATTCCCTGGACCTACCCTTCTATCCTTATTCTATAACTTCTCCAAAAAAACAAGGGTTCTCGTTAAACAATTAGTGTTCAATTCCATATATGTAATCGAAATTGTAAGCTGACATATTTCCAGTCTCTTCAACTCCCCTGGCCGCAAAAATGGTGTTTGGTTTAGCAATAAACTCGCTTCTAATCCTTTTCTGATCAATTTCTACAAGAACTACTGTCTCTGAAAAATGAAAAGTTGAATAACTGGATAACTAACTACCAGTTATATATAAGCAATTATTAACAAGATCCTGCAGAATGAGTCCGTATTATTCAAATGTTTGAAAAAATAGCTAAATATTATCACCGAATCAATTCTTAACCAATTATTTAAAAATACTTTTGACCAATATGATATCAAAAGGCAAAATATACAAAGGAAAATATACTCGATGAGGAATTTTTATTCAGTTTCTTCTATTGAGCCTACAGGATAAAAGAAAAGCGGACGAAAAGATCACATACTCGTAAAAATCTATTATTCTATCTGAACAGGACTTTTTGCTTACATCGATATTTCCTTTTATGAAAACTTCAGAATAAGAAAATACTTTTTTTAAGTTGGCGATTGAAAAAACCCCGCTCAGCAAATGTTCAAATATAGAATATTCGGAAACAAATAATATTGTTTGCACGGAATGACAATTTAACTTTTCCGGTATATCGCGCCGTCATTTTGTAATGCAATTAGAGCATGAAAAAGTTCTTGATAGACTATGATAAACATTGTTAACTAGTAATTAAAAACCAATCTAATAACCTCTCATTTGTAGGAAAAGTAGTATATATATTATAGTGTACTAGAAGTGGTAGGAAATTTAACCTTGGTAAAAAAACCCTTGACGACGAATGACTTGATAATATTGTAATTGTTTTATTTAATATTCATTTTAATTGTTCGATAAACACACTCAACAAGAATGTCAAAGGTGACCCAATCCTAAAAACTGTGCATAGCGATAATGATTAGCTTTCTACTAGTCCTGAAATAACAGGCTTGAGAGTAAAAATGAAGGTATATAAAACTGATGGTTCATGAACTGAGACAAGAAAATACTGATTAACAAACTAATTATACATAAATCAAATGAAATAGTCTACAATTAAAATGTTATGGACCTCTTGCAAATCATTAAATAAATATAGCTACATTAAAAGTACATTTAGCTGAACAAAATTTTTAATGACGTTACTAATATAATATACAATAATGAAGAAGGGAAATTATAAGAAAAAATTAATGAACCATTTAAAAATAATCAAATATTAAGTATGTAATTAATATGAATAATAAACAGCCATCTTAAGTGGAGAAAGCAGAGCAGCTATGAGCATCCATTAAATTTTTAATATCTGAAAAACAAAAACCGGTCCTGATCATTATAAATATGTGGAAGTAATACAAATGAATTGTGTTTTATTTTTTAAAATATAATGTCTTTCCACCACGAATTGACAGTTAACACCTTAAAAGTGATCTATCTTTACGCTTCCAAAACAAGAGACGTCGAGGACTATCGAGCAGTCCTCATAGAAAACGCATGTTAAGATGACTAATAAATACTGTATTAGAAGTTCATACGCTCTGCAATAGAAGCAGAGATGGTAAATAAAAAACATATTTGATATTTTAGTTATAAACTTGAATTTGAGTTGATTAAACTTGAATAAAGGTGAAATCAGCTGATAAATGTACTTCTTTAAATGTGACAATTAAATTATAAAGGCTGCAAAGCTTTTAGCTTCAATGCTAATTGCACTATTGGTTTGTAAAAAATCTACAACAATTCGTATAATTGCTGTACGAGTAGCTGTTTGAATATACACTTAACATCACAACAGAATACGACAAAGCGTTGACTTCCCGGCTATGCGGCCGGAAGAATATTGGAAGGATATGAGGACCGTTTAGTGTCTTATAATAAAGCCGGATAATATATATGTAAATATGTATAATAACTGAACTTCTTTGTAAAGAAAACGAATAATTCGGATTCAGTTAAAATTTCTCACAGATGACCTAGAAGGATTCTGATCTGGTAATTATTCAACAATTTAAATTTGATCTCAGGAATATACTATTGCTGCTATAGACGCGGTAGAATTTAAATAATAATATCACTAATTCCTTTTCTGAAACCGTTTAAAGTTCGAAGTTGAAGCAATTACTGCCAGGATGGAAAATTGCAATAAAAAGTTTACTAATTTCAACTTCGCGGAGTACATTTAGCTGTGCAACAAATTCGCCCATAACCATCGAGTTATTGGTTGTGAACTTTCGCATCTCGTTAACTTTGCGGGCACGTTCCGAATTCTACCTTATCTCGCCAAATATCTGTGGCAAAACTCAGGACACGGAATATTTTTGCGGAAATACCCACAATATAATATATACGATTTTAATGTCCGTAGGAGACTAGCTGTTTCAAATTATAATAGGGAAAATTAAGTTGCTCATTCTGTATAAATCATACCTTCAAATGCTTCAAAGAGATTGTCTTGCGTTGCTAAGCCAATTAATTAATGATTTTATTATTTCATAAATTAATACTTGTTTTTATTGTTAGTATGTATTGTCAATCTGGGTACGTTTGGCCCAGTTCTGAGAGTTTTTATATTTTTATGGTTCGCCAAAGCATTTATGTGTGATATCGTTCTACATACAAATGAAATAATGTCTCGAGATGAAATTTAATTAACATAAATAGATTTATTGTTATAATTGATATATAAATATAGATAAAACAAGGTGGACCAAAATTTTCTGTGTAATTTTGGCCAACGATATAAATAATCAGTGTAATTACTATAAATTTAGTGATTTTAAAGTATTGGCAACTTTTCTTTACGCTTTCATATATTCTGTACATAATTGAAATGGGAAAAAATATACAGCATATGGTTTACAGATTATTAATACAAATTGATATGGCTAATTCAATTTATTTCAAGAAAAGTTTTTACACCCTTTTTTACCATTCCATGCTGACAGCTTATAAATTCAACAATAAAACAAATTATGTTGCAGATTAATTCATATTAATAATCTAATTAATACCTTTGTTCAAATAAAAAATATTCATATGACATTAGTATTACCATGGTATTATAACAGCAACTTTTTCCATGTAGTGGGCCAATCTTAGACTGATGGGCAAACTTACACAAATTGATGGCATTTGGTGGAAATAAATTATGAAAAAAAACGATAAGAAAACAAAAAAAAAATAATAAAAATAAACCGTAAGAGAATACATAATCTTAATCGTGTTATTTATTTTAAAACTATATCCACTCAAATACAGATTATTTGGACTCCTAACGGAAGTTATCTCATCATTATTTAGTTTTTCTGTGGGAACTGCTTGTTATTCTTTTTTTCAGAGAAAGTGGGGATAAAAATATGGGACCATAACACGAATAATAGTTAGCTAATCACTCTAATCGGTAAGCCCTGTTTTCCAGGATCAGATAATAGATGCGAACGAATTTTAGACATCATATACACCGATGTATATGTGAGGGATTAAACAATACGGAAAGCAACCCAGACGAGGTGGCAATACTAAAAACGGGCAGAAGGCTCACTACCTTACACGCAGACGGACGACAATACTGTTTCACTGGTAGTCAACCGCACGGGTTTGACGGCCGCTCTAATCTTAAATTAAATCTCTGTAATAATACAAGTTAGGAACACGAGATAAGAATCTATAAATCAATCTACGAATGTGTTCTTACGGAAAATCAAACCTATCAAAACACCACAAACCACAACCAAAGAAGACGAGGACGGATCGGCTACTGGTCCAGAAAATTTATAATTATTACATTGAAAATCATGATTTTTTTAAAATTATTTGTGATATAATTGATTTCTTTATTTTAGACCATTCACCATCTTCATGCTACTATCATTTTTTATTAGTCTCACTATTTTACAAAACAACTCCAGTTGATTATTTTATTGTAAAAGTTGAAAGTGTTTAAATAAAAATTGTGGCTTATAAAGTATATTAATCTGCATCATTTTAAAAGTAAAAAAGAGAAGAATGGAATTTGTTTATCACTAAAAACACATGATAATTAATTTATCAGAAAGTAATTTGTACCTTTATATCTTAATAAGTTAATAAAATCAATTTATCGAATTAGCCTAAAAGGCTATGAAATTTAATATAAGGCAGTGCAATTTGCTATGTAGGTCAGCAGAAGGAATAAGGGAAACTTTATTATATGTTCGCGTCGAGTTTTCACCTTGCTTTGGAGTCATTAATTCCCGTAGGAGTCACAGGATACCTATAAACAACAAAATAATCGTTCAGTGTCATTATGGTGCCGTTTAAATTGATCGTGAAAAGTTACAATCTTGTCTAGAAAAAAGTTATTTCGGGGATACGTATTACAACAACGAGGGAAATCTGAATAGTATGACCTACATGTGAAATGTATTTATTTGTATGAAGAGTTCGTTTGGTATTGTTGAGTACATTAAAATAAAACAATTTTAAACAACAAAATTATCGATGTTCGCAAATACACCAGTTATTTAAAAACAAATCAATGTTTTTGTATGATACAATCACTTTTAATGTATACAAATTCCATATCAATCACTTTCTTAAAAATACTTTATTCTACGATTTTGTCTCAGACATCAAATCTCAGTAACCTACAATTAACCATAATCTAATCACGGCGTAAAACAAATGAAAGCATATCTGAAAAACAGGTGTCAACTCTTTGCTAGACAGGCTTGAAAACTTTACTTTACCATTTACATAAAAGTGCTTAGGGTAAACAAATACCCTGTGGGGGCAATTATTGAAAGATTTTTTTTCGACGTTTCATATTTTTTAGGTGACGGAAAACGATTAACGATTTTCACGAAATGAGAAAAAATCCTATTTATTCGTCATAACATTTGATTATTGGTGGAAAGATTCAGGTCAAAACCGGTCCAGTAATATAAAATTGTTGCATTCATACAAACTTAGTTTACTCAATATACACTTGGGTCTGATGTAACACTGTTATATGGTTCCACAAAAACGTCGCGTAATAAAAATCCGTGCTTTACGAGGTTTCATATGAAGGTTCGATGAGGCATCTTTTTAAAGAACAGTCCCGATTCGCTGGCATTGAAATGTATCGAAATTTACCTCTAAGTCCCGATGTATTCAGTATGATTTGTCATGACGCGATGTATGGGCGTAGAAATAGAAGTTAATTATATTTAATTGTTTATTTTACTGAAACTGTGTTATGTAAAGTGTTTTGTACAAAAATTTGTCAATTCATCAAGTGTAAATAATAATATTACAATATGTGTTTCAATTTCATTAGTTAAGTCAAGTTAGATAAATACATCTTTCAAGAAGTTGAGTTTAATAATAGCTGGAGATGAGATATTAAACGAATATTCTAACCAGTAAAATTTGTTAAAATTAAAATCACAACGTACGTTTCCTTGCTGAAGAATATGCCATTTTCCCTTCATAATATTTCTGAAGGTAGAATACATCTTTAGTATTTATTATGCATGTAACAACCATTCAATTTAAGCGAAGAATGCATGTGCTGTTGTCATAACTTAATATGGTAATATGGATGAAAATGATCTCATTAAATAATATGTATACGCATTACGATAAAGATTCTTCAGTATGAGCGATTAAAGCCGCAAAGCAGAGGACATTAAACCACTCAAGTGTATTTTGTAACTCGAGTGTCTTACGTTTCTTCTCGTTTCCGGTAAAGCGTAAACAACGCCCTTCAGTGCCTTCACAGACGTCGACGTCGACGTCGGAGAAGTACTGCCTTCGCTACAAAGTAGCGACGTCGGTTTGCAGGAACAACTTAATTATATCGAGTACACACTAGGCAACGTCTTGTTTGACGTTATAAAAGTGATGCTATTGAAATTGGGTCAATAAAGGGAAGACGCTCTTTGATCATCATAATCTTCGGATAGAATCGAGTCATTGAAAAACGAAGTCTCGACAATTTCATTACGAATTGTAAATATTCTTCCTATTAATGAAAATAGGGAAGGTAAAATAATTGGTGAACGTCGTTGGTTTCAGTACGGACCCTTTTTAGTTGATATATGAATTTGTGTTCGAATGCATGGATGCCTGTGTCTAAATACTCTCATAACTATCCGATCGTAAAAACGAGAAGTGAGAGAGCTAATTCTCTCCGACTGAGCAATATGTAGTTCTTGTAGTACAACCTCTGTTGAGATAAGCTTCATTTGGAATCCATATATTCCGCATAAGGAGCAGACATGGCTACAAAACTATCCAAAACATTATTATTAACTTGTTGTTCACTTTATTTACTAGGTTTCAAATTTGGGACTTGATTACGATTGGTATGTACGAGATTTCGCATTTCTACTAACCTAAAAATCTTGCTGGACATCAGCAAGGCCAATACCTGTCTCCTCAGTAAGCTTCTGTAGGTTCTGGGCTCGACTCTAGGCATCTTAAAATAATGTTTTTTTCAAATATGCATTTTAAAATAGGCCCATGGCATTCTGTCTTGTCTTCTTGACGTTGACTTGGTATGTATTCCCGTCGTTTTTGTCGATAGGAATTTAGGAATTGAAAACATTCGGTGAATTATTTATGTGTTTAAGTATATGCATATTTAATTTACAATTTCGGTACTGTACGGTACGGTTCAGTACTGTATGAGAACCAGCGTTAACTAAAGATGCCCAACTTTTAGCGATTGATTTTATGATTATTTTTTAATAACCTCACATTTTTTAAAATATTAACAAGACTAGCTGTATAAAATTGAGTGGTAATAGTGACAAAGTATATCAAACAGTTGGTTCAAAAACTATAACAAGAATTTTCAGATTCACAAAAAAACTAGACATAAACGAGATTAAATAGTCAACAGTTAAAATTGTAAGGATCTCTTAGAAATCAATAATTATTAAACTGAAATCAAAAATTGAGCAACATTAAAAGTCAAATTTTCATTAACAGAAATGGCATATGGGAAAATTTTACAATAAAATTGCGAACAAATCTTTGATAATGCTTGCGATGGTCAAAACTCGTTTTGATCATCATATAAATGTAGAAGTAGTGCAGAAAAATGTATTATATCTTTTTCAATATAGTACTTTTCAATATGATAAAATATCTAAGTATTTATTTAGTTCATCAAAATTATATTGTGTAGTTGATAGTTATTTCGGCTTAACGCCATCGTCAGAATTGTAGCCATTGTAGCTTATTGTAGTGATTTACTCTGCATAATTGTAGTTCTGACGATGTCGTTAAGCCGAAATAGCTACCAACTACCTAATAAAATTTTGTAGAACTAAATACTCAGATGTTTTATTCTATTATAATAGAGTTTTACAAATAAAATGCAATTCAGTCAATAATACCTTTCCACAAATAATTGACAGTTAACACCATAAAAGTGACCATATAGATTTACTCTGCAAATAAACAGTCAATTGATTATGTTACTCAGATGTTTTATTCTATTATAATAGAGTTATACAAATAAAATGCAATTCAGTCAATAATACCTTTCCACAAATAATTGACAGTTAACACCATAAAAGTGACCATATAGATCTATTCTGCAAATAAACAGTCAATTGATTATGTTCTGAAAGAAACAATAGCGCTAAAGGGGATAAGTGTATTTGGTGCTGTGGTTGCATCTTGAAAATGCAATCATCGTTCAGAGTAATCATGCCTGTCTTTGAGTTCACAGGTAAAGTATGTTATCTCTCACATTTGGCGAGGGAAAGAGCAGCCAGAAAATATCTTGGCGCAAG
Organism: Himalopsyche phryganea; assembly: GCA_022494535.1. Lineage (NCBI taxonomy): Eukaryota > Metazoa > Arthropoda > Insecta > Trichoptera > Rhyacophilidae > Himalopsyche > Himalopsyche phryganea. Next base: position 2,690,268 of record JAGVSL010000060.1, on the reverse strand, counting down.
CACTTTGCCATCGACAAATAATTTCCTAGTACACCTGTTCTTCGGTAAAATTGGAATAAATTTAAAAATAAACGACAGTGATAAATAAGCAAATTGTTTTGTATGTAGTATTTCCGTTGCATCTGCATGCTATTTATTGGATTAGTCTTGAAATTTGGATAAATTAAATTATAGCTGTCTTTGGTGCATGTGGACTTTAACGTAAAGAAATTAGTAGAATGACTTGAATAAAGGTATCCATCGAAACATTTGTTAGGTAAGTCAATGTAGAAATGCAAGGTTAAACTGATTTGGTCATTACCTAAATGAATAAACGTGAGTAATTACTATAAAGCTAGTATTTTTAAACCTAGAAGATCATCAGGAACTATTTATAAGGTTTATTCGCTGAAACTAAAAGTATGCTGGCGTGTTATGAAATGATATAAAACTACAACGGATGGATAGTATGGAACAACCATAGAAAAGAACCGACATTCTGTCATCGCGCCTCTAACTGAAAACATCTATCCGGATCCACATAATCGTGACTTTGGAATCCAATTCCTAAAGATTTGGTCGAACAAAAGTTGTAAATATATTATTTAAAATCTGATTAAGTGTGTCTTGAGTTCTTTGTACAACGTATGTGCAGTGTTAAATAATTCATCAAGAGCTATCTGAATTTAAATATCTACTATTTTTACCACGGCACGGCATACAGTAAAAACGTTTGGCAGTTTTTTTTTTTGTTTAATTTTTTACCAGTTTGAACATTATATGCCCTTGATTAATGTTAGAGGGATTCAATTAATTAAATCACATCAGTCATCAGCCTATTGAAAGATTTATTGATAAACCAATAGAAAACTGGAGAAGAATTGTTAAGGAGTTTGATCAGAGAAGAGCCGAACGATAGTTGAAGCTCGTGAGAGTGGCGCCATTATGCGGTAAGCGCATTGCAATTTTCTCTCACTACCCCTACACAGAATTTAGTACAACTTTACTTTCATTTAGATGTCCACTCTCAATGTGGCTCATACGGACTCCTAACGAAGGTATCTGAACAGAAGTTTTACTATGAGAACTACTTGTTACTCGGTGCACAACCCCTCTTTTTTGAAGAGAGTAGGGATATAAGGATAGTGCTAGGACAGGACTAGAGGCTAGCTAATCGTTCTCGCTACGCCCCGCTTTAAGGATAGTATGTGTGAGATGGAAACGAACAGAAATCCATAAAACGATTAAAAAATGAATTAAGGAAATTTTCCGTACCGGGATTTGAATGAGTGATATCCATAACCGAAACCAACGGTGTTGACCACTGCCTCACGGATCTGCACACGGAACGTTTACTTATATACTTTTAAAAAATTAAAAGGAAAATTTAATGACATACTATAAAAATATAGCCACGAGCACGGAAATTTTTGAAAACAAGAAAGCCAAGTGTACTTTTAATATAACCCACCGTTGAATCGTAATGAAGTGACCATAATTGCATACAGAAAATTCTTAGTACGAAAACCAATAGCAAACAAGATTGGTTGGCCATTACAAGAGGACAGCTCTATATTGAGAGTATTTAGTTTAACTGATTGAAGAGCAAGATTTATTCTAAATAAATACGGTAAATGAAAAACAACCTACAGTGCCACAGGTCGTCGGCTTTTAAGAATTCGCAAACCATCCTGTCAACGTTTTTTTTTGTATGAAAATAAACGTTTAAATCATTAAACGCCAAAGTTGGAGCAATTTGCATAAATAAAGCATGGGGGAAAAGTGGGTTGCTCGTAATTATTGTCAAGGAAAAAATCGATCAGCTGAAACTTTATGCGCTATAAATTTTATTTTCCGCTTTAAAAATGACTAGTTCTTTGCGTTTTCTCCTTAGGCTTGGGGGTTGAAGTAAAACAAATGATGTGCTTTTCCAGTGACTGCCAAAAATAGATAAACAAATTCAGTAAGAATCTTCTTAATTTAAGTTTGAAATCGGTGTTGTTTGAGTTTTCTTTTATTGATTATTTGGATTATAATTAATTTCGACTGTGGAAAGGCAAAAGGACGTAAAACACACACAAAAATATTGTTTATAGCCCATACAAAAGGTGCATTAAATGGTATACGTTGTGATTATCAAAAAATAAGTATTTTGATAATACGTCTTTTTGCCTTTCTACAGTCGATATATTATATGTATCTATATACATATAATATTTTAAAACGTTTTGTGGGAGTTATACACAATATTTTACTGTATGGGTTACGTCCACATGCCTTTCCACAGGCGATATTGATTTAAACTTCTACGTGTCTTCTCGTACGCCCAAAATCGTAAGTATTAAAGAAAACATCTATTTAATTATTATTTCAGATTCATAGTTAATGAATGGTAAGAGGTTCGTTTTAACATTTTAATTGTAGACTATTTACTTTTGTTTATGTAAAATTAATTTGTATGATTCGCTGTCAATTCTTGTCATAGTCCTAGAACCGATTGTTTGATATACCTTGTAACTATTAGCATTCAATTTCATATAAATAGCCTTCCTAGATTTACATTTTATCAGTTGATAATACTTGTCACGAGCGAAACCGCTCATTAAAATGTGGAATAAGTACAAAACTAATTGAATTTATTTTTAAAATGTAATGCCTTTACACCAAGAATCAATAGTTAACACCTTAAAAGTGATTTTTATTAACATCTATCTGCCTGTATTTTTTATTAAAGTATACAAAAACATGTTAATTCAAGACTATGCACACAGAATAGAACAAAATGTCACAAAGAATCTGATTAGAACTGAGAATATCGTGGACGAAGAAAATGATAGCCATGTTTTTATATTGCAGGAACATAAATCTGCTTAGAGCTATGTAATTTTTCAAAAACATATTTCGTCGAATGTGCGATACCTTTAAAAACATATTATATATATTCTAGGGATATTTTAAAGAGGAAAGAAGCACAATTATGTGTTTGTATGTTGGTGTGACAAGGTGAATGAAAGTACTAAAAAGAGGCCAGTATCCTCTGCCTCGCAGCTGAAAGACGTTCTAGTCAAGTGGGGACAGCACAATCAGTGCTCCGAATCCGTTCAGAGTGGTAACGGTCGTCAGCAATTACGGCAACACAAATCTCAAGTGTCTAAAATTCTAATAAACCTACATAACTTCTAATTCAGCCCTGGTATGTCTACATTTGTGTAATAAAATCCTAAGGCCTAATTTCTTAGAACAACTGAAAATCAATAGATATAATTAAGGCAATAAGCTTCTTAATGGCCAACGAAACATTATTCCACCATCCCTTACTTAAACCATTATAAGAAGCTTTCAATCCATTTACTTTAACGATTAATTTATAATACCAGATAAGTTCTTTTTTAAAAATACAGCAAATACAATATTTTTAATTTAAATAAAAGCTCTGATGTTGGAATAAGTCTAATGATATTGTCCTCTTCTAAACAGTCGGCGTCCGTGGCGCAGTTGTTAATGTCGCTGGCTACGGTTGCGGATGTCTCGGGTTCAATTCCCGGTGCGGACGGTTTTCATAGATTGATCTTTTAATCGATTTATGAATTTCTGTTCGTAGTCTGAGTCCTCCCTCCCACCCATCCCATCCCAACGGGGCGTAGCGACAGCGATTAGCTAACCACTAGTTCTGTCCTAGCCCTATCCTTCTATCCCTACTCTCTTCGAAAAAAGAGAGGTTGAGCAACTGAGTAACAAGCAGTTCTCGTAGAAAAAATCCTGTTAATATACCACCATATGCTCCACATTGGGAGCGGACATGGAAAAAAAAACAATATATATAGTGAAGCTAAAATAAGTTTAATTATAGTTCTGACAGTGGGGTTACGCCGAAATAGCCATTGTAGTAGTAAATACTTTGATATTGTAACCTTTTGTAATGGAGTTCTCCCTAGTACATGCTAGTTCAATCAAAATAATGTAAAAAAATAAGGGAGTTGAAACCATTATCCGTGTATTCTGGCGTGTTGACTCTGCAGTGTGCTTCTAAGAATAAATGGCGATAAATATAGTTGGATATGTCTAAATTCAAGAGCGAAAAACTTTGGGAAATGTTATCTTGTTCGAAGGCTTATTTACATTCATTTGCTGTTTTTCGTACGCGTTTTATGTTGGGAATTTGCATGAAAACAATAGGCGATGCGAACTGTAAATCTAACATTTTATTGGCGAATCAGAGCTGGCGATGCGATACGTTTGAAGAAAATTGAGAGCTGTTTTGAGTTATTCGGAACGTAGAACTAAATTATATTTGATATCTTTTATTAAATAATATCATAAGGGAAAATGCTTAATTATATAATTCGACAAAGTAAATGTGAAATCAATTAATAAATTGTACAGTATTACTGCATGGGTATGCGAAATTAAAAAGTTCCTACATGCCAGCGATTGCTAACACATTTTCTTCATGTGGGTCAAAATAATACTGGAGTAAAATTTTAAAGAGCTCTGTTTCCTTTACGTTCTCCAACTACAATTAACAACGAACTAACCAATTAATTTTTTAATTGGTAGAAAGCTTTCCTTGATCTTTTAATTCAACGATATACCTATAGTATTATGTTATATAGAAAAAAAATGAAAAGAGAGAGGAGGAAGAACTATAGGAAACATTCAATATTCGTGAATTTTTTTTAATAAAACACTATTTGTTTTGAACTACTTCCACTACTACTAGAAGCATGATCATCAGTTGATAATACTCGTGATGAACGACACATGTCTTGATCATTACAAGAATAATTGGAAATATTACAAAACAAACGATGTTTTATTTTAAAAATATAAAGACTATCCACCAAGAACTGACAAACAATACCTTTAAAGTGATTCTAAAGTTTGTAAAGCGAATAATAAAGACTATTATAGACCATTGCATCGAAAGTTAATTGTATGACATAATCGTTCAATACTTATTTGCAGTAAAACGAAGAAAATATTCAAAATTTTGAGTAAAACACTATGTTTGAAATGATCTAAGAAAGAAGATTACTGAATCAATATTTCTTTCTTCGTTTTTTTTTTTGCTTTAAAAATATGATTCAGAAAAATATTCGAGATGTATTTTCAAAAATAAATTAAAAATTAAAATCAATCAACTTTGTTGAACCGATCCAATATATTTACACGTCGCAGTGTCGGAACATTAATATAAGTTAGCAAGGAAAAGAAAAAACGCAATGAAGAAAAAATGTATCGAGCATTATTACTTCCGGTGGATTTTTTATTACCAGTGGATTCAACTCATTTTGCAGATGGATAATTCAATTATTGGATCGTATATTTCGTGTTTTCACATCCCAAAGATACATCTAAAGAGAAAGTTTTTATATTCGTTAATTAAAGAGAGCCGAGGTATATGACCTAAGTATAACTTTACAAGTATAAGTATATTGTGAAATTGATATCATAATTACATAAAGAGTTCAGATATTAACTGCTCAAGCAGCTCACATCGTGTACAATGGAAGTCTGTACAAATGTTTCAACAAAAAGATCATGGATTAAATTTGAATTATTGATATTCTGTACACTTTGTGTTTGCCGTATGTTTAATTTACTTAAAAACGGAAAAACAATTCAAACTTTATCATATTCGAATATTTTTTGACTTGTTTACTCGAAAATATTTATGTAAAATTTGAATTATTGAGATTTTGTACACTTCCATGTATTTTGTCATTAACGACCCGGGTTTCGCTTTTCGGCATCTTCAGGCATTCAAGCGCACGAATGGACTCGAACCGACTGAAGTGTAAGAAATCTCAACGATTCAAATTTGATATTGAAATTCCATCAAGCACCCTCAGTCGATGTCTTAAATTAGATCATGGATTGATTTTGAGTCTCTTTTTTTAAAAAACAATGATATAAAAATAGAGCTACGAGAGGACTAATAGTGAGCCAGCAGTTCTATCTATGCCCTGTTTCATCTGAGCTGTTAAGGAATGAAGGAACAACCATATTAAATAAATCTTTCCCGTCAAAAGATAATTCTTAAATCAATTGAAGTTTACTTACAAATTCAAAAACTTGCACTTTTAATAAAGATGGTAAAATCTACGTATTTAAATAAAGCTTGTATAGCTTCGTAATATATATTGGAATAAAATGACTAAATTAAAGGAATATTTTCAATAAATTCAGTGGTAACTTTGTAGAAATTCATTTTTAATATAAAATTAAATGATATAACGTTGTTATTCGACTAGTTGCGTGTTTTTATAAAATTAAAGTAATTTTAGGACTATAGAATATATATCGTTCATAATAATGAATACTGTACGAATTCACGTAAGAATTTTTATAAAGCTAGGAATTGAAAAGAGAAGCTACGACGTCCATTAATATGATTGCAAGCTTCCTAAGCTTCCACGGAGCTTTCAAATAGTTTTTCAGCTTGTAAAATAGATGGTGTATTAAAAATATTTTGTATACCATGAAATATGGCTTTTAATATCCAACATACTTCTTTATGAAACTTTTCAATATAAATATCCTTCGTACTGTCTGCGTTAAATACAATACATTTGAGTCGTGAAAGCTTCGAATTCCGATACATATTTCAAAATGTTAATTCTTTCAGCTAAACCGTTTGAAAAAAAAAAAAAAATTAGCCGTATAACAAGATCTACACTTATTAATCACTTATATTTTATTGCTTTATTCGTCTATTCATTAAAAATGTATTTTTGAAAGAAATATAAAGAAACGGCTGAAATTTTTTATGCATCAATATAAAAAATGTATACAAACGATTTTATCCAAAACGATTAATATCGACAACAGTTATATTAAACAATTTTGCATATAAGGACAGCATAAAATATTGATTAGTTCATTAAATTTTCAACTAACATAAAACAGTCGAATTCACTTAATAATAGTAACAAGATTGTATCTTATTTCCACACTTTATTAATGCTAATTACATAGCACGAGTATCAAGGTTGTCGAAATATCATTTCACGTAATTATACTTCACACTTCATTCTTTCAAAAAGAATAACCATACATTTTCGAGTAAACAAGTCAAAAAATATTCGAATATGATAAAGTTTAAATTGTTTTTCAGTTTTTAAGTAAATTAAACATACGGCAAACACAACATACAGCACATATTGCACACACATGCATGCGCCTTATTCCAGAAGGTAATTTACTATGTACAGAGTAATATGTCATACATTATTCATAAGTGAGAGGTAGAAAAGCCTCGGTCAACATTACTTTGGAGTGAAACAAAGAGAATAGCGGAAAACTGTATGTCGTTTGTGGTCTCCAGGGGTTTCTAATCGTTTAAAAGAGCTATTGATTGTGATAAATAACCATAAGAGTATTTAATATTATTTATCGTTATAAAATATTATTACATATATAATACACGTTGGTTTACAGTTACGGAGGTCATGGGTTCGAGTCCCAGTAGGGACAATTTTATAAATTGATGTTTCTATTCGAAGGTATAGATGTTTATAATGCTTAAAATTCCCTTCTACCCATCTGGACCGTAGGGAAAGCATGTCTTGTCTTAGCCATATTCTTCTAACTCTAGTATCTTAAAAAAAAAAGAAGTTTAGCAGCTGAGTAACGAGCAGTTTTCGTAGAAAAACTTCTGTTGAGATACGTCTATTAGGAATCAATATGATCCGAATTGGTAGTAGACATGGTTAAAAATAAATAAGTATACAATACTTTTGGAAAGCAAGTCGTCCAGTAACTATTACTCCTAAATAAATTGTTAGTATTCGTTGAATGATATTAAAAGATGCAAATAATCTGTAAAAGTCTGTATATTGATGTAAAAAGTAGCAAAAATAATTAAAACCTAATTTCTGAGAATAATAATTCGAGCAATAAATTATATCTCGTTTGAAAGAAGTGCTATTACTTTGGTGCCAGTTAAATTATAATCATATTAATTTTTAATATAATTTAAGACATCGACTGAGGTTGCTTGATGGCACTTCAATATCAAATTTGAATGATTGAGATTTTGTACACTTCTATGTATTTTGTCACTAACGATGTCAATTAGAGCCCATTCATGGGCTCGAATGCCTGAAGATTCGAAAGGCGAAACCCGGGTCGTTAGTGACAAAATACATGGAAGTGTACAAAATATCAATAATTCAAATTTGATATTGACTTTTGATTAATTTGACGTGTATGCTGAGGTAAAATAGCATTGTATTGTAATATATAGTTATACTGGACAATGTTGTCATTAAAATATTACTCATATTAAAAGATGAACACATATTTTACAAAGAAGAGTTATCAAATATACACAGTAATAAGAATGATTTTTGACTAAAATCGGTCTAAGCAGAGTTCTAACAATGGCGCTATGCTGAAACAGCTATCAAGGATATCGCATCATTCATGGGAAACTGAATATTTTTAAAACAAACAAATACTTGCCAAACAAAGTCAACAATATTGATCATAAATATATCATTTAATAATACACAATATTATAATAGTGGGATTTCCGCAACAATTTGTCTAAATTAATCACGCAAAAATAAAACTGAAGATCTGTATTATATTTCATTAACAAACCTTTGATCTCAAATTCAAAATTTAATTGTATACAAATGATGTGTTAACATTAAACAAATACTGTCACACGGCACAATCATCTACGAATCAAACGTAACGAAGCGTAGACCTTGCTACGCCATCCGTTACTCAAGCTTAACCGTAGACGCTGTGCAGATCGTAGAGAGAGGAAACCATAGACAAACAAACACACTGCGACAAAAGAAGAAACGCTTTGAAATTGTTCCCGAATCTTGTTTCATAATTGGGGACGTATTGTTTGCGAAGATAGTATCTCGATCTAAGTTGTTTTAACGACGAAACGGAGAATCTTTGCAATTGAAATGAAAATATTTAAAAAAAAATACGTTCGTTAACAATTCGCGAAGCCCATATAAAATAAAAATGAAAATTTTTCTTTCTCATATAACATTTAACAAATGTTCATTATAGTAAAAATGAATTTCCATAAACTTACCGCCGAATGTATCGAACATTTATTTTATCATGATCGCTCCCAGTCTCGAGCATATGGACTGCCAATAGAACTATACCAAGGGAAGTTTTTTTAGTGAAACTGCTTGTTACTTAATTGCTCAACCTTTATTTTCAGAAGAGAGTTGGAATAAAAGGATAGTGGTAGGACAGTACCAGACAATGTCTTGTCTTGTGTCTAGCTAATCACTCTTGCTACACCTTGTTTTTAGGATCGGATGGGTGGGAGAGAGAGAGTTCTAGAAAGATTTGTTTGAGACATCCGTAACAGAAATCAACGATGTTGATTTCTGCACCACGTACCTGACAGGAAGACGAAAAAATATTACTGTTTTTAAAGAGATCAAGTCTATTTAACTTGGTTATACTATATATATAGATACTCAATGAGTTATAGACTACGGAATTATATATTGAGTATCATAACGACAGAATGGTTTGAGGTCTCAACCGGCATCAGACAGGGCTGTGTTCTGGCTCCTATCCTCTTCATAATAATCTTCGACTTCAGGAAGTCAATTCCACCCGACCGAGGTGTAGCCGTTGCCCCCAATCTAAGGCTGTGCGACCTAGAGTATGCTGACGAAGCTGTCATATTTGACAAATCTCTCGAGGGTATTCAGGAAACAATGGACAGGCTGCAGAGCAACTCGTATCGCATTGGCCTCAAAGTTAATGCGAGTAAAACCAATTTGCTCTGCAACAGTTTCTTTCTAGACCCAGACTATCCTCTGACGAGTGCGGGGTAAGGCATCGAGAGACTCGACGGCTTCAGGTAGTTGGGAGTACACATCACGGGAGATGGCAATCCACGTAAAGAGCTCGCAATACGATTAGGGATAGCTGGATCAACTTTTAACTCAATGTGGAAAGTCTGGGACTCACGGTTGTACTCGGTCAGAACCAAGTGCCACTTATTCAACGCATGCATCCTGACGGTGTTGCTTTCCGGTTGCGAGTCATGGCTCCTCACCAAGACACAGTGTAACCGTATACTGTGCTTTAAAAACAGATGTTTGCGGCGAATACTAGGGGAACGGTGGTTTGATTTTTTCAGGAACTCGGAGGTAAGAGAGCGGACGGACCAACACCAGGGGAGACTGAATCCCGCCTGTCTCTTCTACCAACCTGATAGATTCTGTTGCTCTGAAAAGCCGCTGATGATCATCCATAGGATGTATTCGGTGGCGCTGGGATGACCTGGGAGGAAGCAAAAAGACTGGCGGAGGACAGAGAAGCTTGGAGGAACCGCGTGATGGACATATGCTCCGAATAGGGAGCGGATATGGTTAAAAAAAATTGTACTTTTGGAATTATTTATGACTATGAGATTACTACATTGGTAGGTGGTGGGTATGGTGAAACTGTATTCATAGAAAAGTTAAGACCACTCGTCCAAACTTTAGCTTCTCTATAACACTGCGACGTCACTTTGCATATTGTCTAGACATGGAAACGATTTTGAATTCATTTTTTGGAAATATTATAAGCGTAATGGTTTTCCTAACGTGATATTGAGCTTTCGCAATTCTGGAAAATGAAAAATGGAGCTTTGATATTTCATACTGTTGTAAAAGTCAAAAAACATTCATACAGTCCAATTTGTAACCGATTTAAACAAATAATGATATCCTTCTATAAATAAGTCGCCGAGGGTTATATTTTTCTTGATATTTTTGTGTTGGCTTCTAAGGGTTTGTCATTTCAATTTTTGGCCACCAAAAAATAATAAATGGTCAGTAACTAATTCGATAAATGGTTATATTATTTCAGTGAAAAATATTACTGAAACTGTCTGTACCGGGACTTGAATCCGAGACATCCGAAACCGTAGCCACTGTCCCACGGAACCGACAATTGCGTAGTAATTAGCAACAATAAAATCAATATTAAGTTACATTTGTAAATTTGTAACGTCGGCTCCGTGGCGCAGTTGGTAAGATCGTTGGCTAAGGTTACGGATGTCTCGGGTTCAAGTCCCGGTGCGGAAATTTTCATAAATTGATCTTCCAATTGATTTATGGATCTCCGTTCATGGCATGAATAGTTGTGATATCTAAAATACCTTCCCACCCATTCGATCCTCAAAAACGGGGCGTACCAAGAGTAAATAGCTAACCACTAGTCCTGTCCTAGTCCTATCCTTATATCCCTACTCTCTTTGAAAAAAGAAAGGTTGAGTAATTGAGTAACAAGTAGTTCTCATAGAAAAATTCTGTTAAGACACTTCCATTAGGAGGCCACATGCTGCACGTTGGGAGCGGACATGGTAAAAAAATTGTGTAGGTTTAGCAGAGTAATTTATGGTTAATAGCAATCATATTTTCGGCGGAACTAGTTTGAACGGTTAAATGATAATTACATATTTGTGCTACTGAAAATAGAATATTAATCACAATTTCAAGCATAATTGTAATTACATGTTAACGAAGGAAAACCAGTTAAAATTTCAAATAATTATTATGTAAACTTATTAGGACAAATCAAAAAATTCAAATATACTTTTTATATGTACAATAAACATGCCGAAATTGTAATTAATAATGACATTAATTAAAAATATACTGTTGCTAAAAACTGCAGGCATAGTATTTATTTTCTGAGGCTGCAATAAAATAATTAAAAGATTTTTTCCCGCCATATTTACGGATAACACAATTTTATAATACGAAAATAAACAAGCAGTAATTTATTAAACGGAACAAAAACAAACAAGCCACGTTTTAAATATTTTCAAATGTTAAAGAGCAATTATTTTTTCAAGCGTTGCGAAAAAAATGTTTTTAATTGAATTGCCTGGATATTTACTTATTACGGCAATCATTATTTTTTAATACGATAGACAGTGTTGTACCAACATCATTTTACGGTTTATTATATTAATAATTGTTTTGATGAGATTCAAGAAAATTTCTTTGAAAAAGTATTCAGACTTGCTCTAATTGCGGCGTTAGAGGGATACTGACACAATATTATTCATCAATAAATATATATTTTAGTAAGTAATAAGGGCTTTCAATCCCGGTAAATTATTCAACTCCGTATGTCCGGGATTCACAGTAAATGCTAAAAGAAGAATGCATATAACTAACTTCCTTACAAAGTATTCTTAATAACGAAGTATACCTCGGTTTGTTTAAGAATATATATCTTTATAATACCTATAATATAATTAATATAAATGTACTGTGGTCGCTCTAAAAAAAAAAAAACTCTACTTTGCATATTTTGTAAGTCTCTTTTCATCAAATGCGAAATGGAGGACAATATTTCAATGCCAAATTGAAGGACTTGTCTTCTTTGAGGATACCACCTGGTAAAACCTACTTTATGAATGCAATAAGTAAAATAAAATCTAGAAATATTTTGATCATTTTTTATATTTTTATTTATCAGTCTGATTGCCAAAAAATAAAAAATCCAATTTCAAAAAAATATTAAATCATATATATCTACATTCCAATTGAATCAATAATAGACACAAATTAAAATTTAAAATATTAAATTACCCTTAGTTAGCAATCCCGGGATTGATAAATTCTGAATACCGAAATCCCGAGATTGCATACTCTATAAGTAATAGAGGTTATTCCCATATGGCGTCTTTCTATCAATATAATCGTGAATGACAAAAGTGGAGCGAATGAATTACAGCCAGTTCTCGTTTTGGTATAAACCGCGGTCCGCGGTGATATTTTCAACTTACAACTTCAAACTTTCAACGTCATAATAACGCCAACGTTTAAATGTTGGCACAATCTTTACCCTGCGAAGCTGGGTAATAAATAATAGCAATCACTATAAATTAACATACAAAATCTATGTTACCATTTCACAATTATGTAAAGAAATTGTCATCTAAAAATAAAATTCAGATTTCACGCATTTGAACGAATTTTCAGAATGCGTCAAAGAAAACAATAATGAGCCCAGACAATTTCTTCAAAAAAGACAGGTTTAGTAAAATATTGGCATACATTACATCAATTTTAAAAGTGGCGTCGCCCTAATGTCAACGTGACATTTATGAACCAGTGTTGCCATCTAGCATATACCATAATGCTATAATTTGAATACACATTTACCTACCTACATAATAAAAAAATACAAACTTACTTATTTCGTGGAACTATATAAATAAGATATTCTTAGTAAATATAAAATTATAGTACGCAGACCTGTATGACATAATAAAAAAGTACCTAAGGGGTACATTTATGTAACTTTTTATACAATATGTGTTATTAATTTTCATTTTATATACCTGACAAGTATTACGCTAGAATGTGTCAGGTTATAATATTAAGCAAAGGAGTGCCAACATAACAGTGTTGAGGATAGATACTAAAAATATTTAATTATCTATGTAAAGTTGTAATTAATAGACAATGAGCGAGTTTATCAGTAAAAGCAACTTTTATTATAGGCGTAAAAGTTGTTTACCTACTTGGATTTTGAGAATTTGTGGTTGCCCCCTGCCATAGACACAATTCTGCTGTAATTTGTAGTAGCTTTGTTATTATTATGTCAACAGAAATGTAAAACTGAAACATTGAAGATATCGCTTTAGTTTGAAATTGGTAGAGAATGGAAAAAAATATGATTCGTATATAATTTAAGACATCGACTGAGGGTGCTTGATGGAATTTCAATATTAAATTTGGATTATTGAGATTTTGTACACTTCCATGTATTTTTTCACTAACGACCCGGGTTTCGCCTTTCGGCATCTTCAGGCATTCTAGCACACGAATGGACTGAGTTCAAGTCCATTCGTGTGCTCGAATGCCTGAAGATGCCGAAAGGCGAAACCCGGGTCGTTAGTGACAAAATACATGGAAGTGTACAAAATCTCAATAATCCAAATTTGATTCGTATATATTCCGAATAATATATGTTCAATCCGAATTAAAGGTGTTAAAATCAAATATTCATAAGAATTCGTCTTTTTTTAGTGGAATTTTTAAGACTTATATGTGAATTTGAAATAGATGGAAGATTTTTTTAAACCATGTCGGCTGCCAATGTGGAGCATATGTCCTCCGTGGTATCTCGACAGACTTTTTCTGTGAGAACTCTTTGTTGGTTACTTCCTCAACCTCTCTTTTACGAAGAGAGTATGAATAGAAGGATACGGCTAGGAAAGGACTAGTGGTTAGCTGATCGTTCTAGCTACATTTCATTTTTAGGATCGAATAGGTGGAGGGAATTCCAGACATCGCAAACACCCATGGCTTTGAACAGAAATCTAAAAATCGATTGAAGAAACTGTCCAAACTGGATCTCAAGCACGTAACCGCAGCCATCGATGTTGGTCACTGCATCACTGACCCGGCGAAGTAAATGTTGTTGTATTTGGGTTTGCAATGAATAAAATCAGTTGAAAATTAAAGGACTCGAGAAATTTTGATGATGGCGTAATGCCGAAATTAAAATGATATGTACTTATCAAAAAATAAAACTAAATTAAAATTAAAATTGATAAATTATTCCTAAGTTATTCCTCTGGCTGTGTAACTAAATGCGACGCGTGTTTCGCGTCTTTAAGAAGCATTTTCAGACTAACTGCATCTCAAGGGTATTTATTTTTAAGGTAAACAATGATTCTAATTTTCAACATAAAAATTAGGGGTGGGGTGGGTTTGTTTCCGTCTACTGTATGTGGTGACGGGGAAGGACACAAACGATAATAGTACTAATTAAAATAACACTACTACTACCAAAAGAAATAAATTTAATAGTGCTGAGCCGCCTGCCGTATTTCAAATCTTATTTACTAATAATCAATTACTGTTGATGATTTTATTAAGTTCTAAGAACTATTCATTTTTTTATTGACTCGACGGAGTATTTCTACGTTATTATTTTTAATAAAATAATGATTTTCAATTAAACGATTGGCAAATAAAAATATTCGTTTGATATTGACAATAATTGTGGGGTAGGTGTGTTATCTAACATTCAGAGGGTATTCGAGACAAATTTTTAACGACGCAGTTACAGTGTGAACCGAAAGGACGCTCTCATCATTATTATTATTATGTGTGTTAACATCAACGATCGTAAATTACGGTTTGCTTTTATATGCTAAACAAGGGCTTATCAAATAAAACGTACCAGATTTCGCAGTTTTACTGCGTCAACACAAATATTATTACGTTATATTATGTATGTTAAACAGTGCCACCATATGAGGGTGTTAGGTTAAGTTGACCATATTTTATTTACGTTAAATGTTAAACGTATTTTAATATTCATTTCAAAACAAAAAAAGCATTTTTTTAAAGTTGAGCAAATAATTTAAAATATAGACAATTGATTTATTTGTACACTAGCAGTATGATAAGATGATTTAACACCGAGTATAAGTAATAGAAAGAGTATTATATTCTCGGGCGCAATTATAAGAATCAATTATAAACTGATTAACTATTAACTGAATTGATCAGTTGATAATGCTCGTGATGAGCGAAACCGATCCTGATCATTATAAATATTTATAAGTAGTAAAAAATGAATTGTGTTTTATTTAAAAAAAAAAAAACAATTTGAAATTATTGAAAAGCTGGATTAATTTTACAAGTAGTATGTTTTTCTATAAGTTACCTGATTTTTATTAATTCTTTTATATATTTCCCCAATCCTGCTTCCGTTTTATTTTAGGCAGGGTTTGTATTAACTATAACTGGTATCTGGTCATGCTGATTTTTTACCAGCATAATAAAAAACAAACAATGTGACTGTGTACTGTTTTCTTTCATAGCCTATGACTTTATGCGTTCTAACGAGTGTTAAATTGCAAACTTTTTGACATTAACAAAAGAAAATCATCTAAAACTGACTAAATGCGACAGTATAACCTCAATATAACAAATAAAACCCTCGTATTCATCTTAAATACAAAAATAGTCCATAAAGACTCCATACTCTAGTTGTTCATTGGATAAAGAACAACATTTATGGAAATGAAGTAACCATAATATATGTTAAAAGTTACCATCCACTGACTTTAAAATTTCAATGGGAAAGAATAAAAAAAAGTGAAGTCCAATTAGGTACGGCATTTCCACGTAAGAAAGCATTCGTTGCATTGTTAACGGATCTTTTCGTTTGCTGTCTTGAGCTCTTTGAAATATTCTAGATGCTCCGGAAGCCAGGCGCCGCGCGAAATTCACAAAGCGTAAAGCTCTACGCTGAAGATACATCTTGGGGTAGCTTAGCGTTGCATTCGAATGCAGCCTTTGAAAAAACACCGTGTATTGTAGTGATGCATGGAAATTAATATTTTTTTTTATGTTTTTAAATATGGCGGAATGGATAAAAGGGGAACTGTAATTTTTCGAATATTATATATATGCGAGACAAGTCTATTACATATCTTGTAACATTTTAGATTACATGTAAGGGTCTTAAGTAAATAAATTTATAAATTTTTTCAGAGATTATTTTTAAGTCCGTATTACAGTGGAAGACCCGTGTTGGATACTGCTCCTCCAGCTTTGATCCAACGAAACCATGTAATTGCGTATTTTTTTCTGAACTCATATTTCGATATCTATAAGATTCCGGTGATGGTTGTCCCCGTTTTTTATCCGACAGTTTTAGTTAGACAATACAGTTTTTTAAAAAATATTTGGAAGTCATATCTCAGTTACTATTGCAGAGGCATTTTTTAAAACTATGTTCATTCACAATACGAAGCAATTGAACAAGCATTGTCGTTAATTGAAATAGAAGTTGTTGAACGAAACCTTGATATGAAGTCGCTGACACTTTTTTCGGTAAGGATAGAACGACGGCGATAAAATAGTTTTAGTATATAAGTAATCGCTTTCGCTACGATCCATATTTTAAGTAATTATCCTTACACCCAGCCATCGCATACATCCTGGCTTCGAACACGATTAAAAAATTGAAAGTGGACATTGTAATCAACGAAGACGACCTATACCACTTGGCTGCAGGCCAGGATAAGAAAACATCAATAGCAAACCCGTTTTAATCACCATCAGTCTTCTATCGATCACGTTTAATTTTTTATTTAAGGCTAATTTCTCTATCGCCATTGAATGGGATAACTCGTGTCAATCTTCGCTTCCACCATGCCAACTCGCCATTATCTTTTTAGCATTTACAAATTGATTCATATATTATTTGATCCGGAGTTCGTTGAAAAATTCAACGCGCTTTTACCAGTAATAATATATGACGCAATGATATTATCCGCTATCGCAAGCTGGTTTTAAAAAAATATGTCCCGAAATATATTTAAATTGTTGCCGCAAACATTTTGTATCCTGTTTGCAGCACAAGTACTGTATGATTTATGCATCCGCGAACATTCGTGTACATTAGAGGTCTGCACGGACTGAAATTTGACTTTCAGGCCCGGCCAGATCCGGGTAATTTATTTTTCTTAACTCGAAAAAGTCCCATTTCTTTTTAACTTACAATACGTTAAAACTCATTTTTAACCGATCAATTTTCGATAATGAATTTTCTGGTACAACGAACTGTCAATCATCTAAAACTAATAGAAAGCAGCCATTGAATAATATGACGACTTTATTTATGCACAAAAAAAATAATAAAATTGTTGGTAATTCGTAAATAAAGAAAGCATTTAGTACATGTAGGTATGTTACACAACGCACACACACAATAATAAATTTATTTATTAATAGCTACTTTAGACATTCAGTATTTCAATTTCAATACCGTCCGTGCAATATGACGGGTGTCCCACTAATTGTTATAGATTTAACTTCAATAAGCTCGTACAATTTTATGGATAACTTCGATTCAAGTTTTCGAAAAATGTTAATGATAATGCCATACTTTTCAAACGATAGATGGTAATGATTCCAAAGATAAACTTAAATATAAAATAAAATATTTAAGGTATAAACTTTTTGTTATGAGTAATATTGCCGATACAATACCCGAATATTGTCCAAAATATTTTTCTGAAAAATAAATTCCTTACCCGGTCCCGTGCAGACCTCTAGCGTACATACATATTATATTATACAGTAAATTGTAAATATTTCTGATGCACGTTGCATTCGAAGCCGATGCAACGTATTGGTGTATAAAGTTAGATACACTTTTGGGCTTTGATCATGTTAAATAAACTTATTTTGGCAGTAGTAGCTAATTTCGTAATTGAAGTAAATGTGTATTCAAGCTATTTTTGACTGTAAATTATTGATCTACATTACGGAGTACTAAGAACAAATGTAATAAAAAAGGCCAAAGCCGAATATAACATCATATTTGGTAGTTACTTATCGAAGCTTGGGTAAACAAGTTAAATATTTCGATTTTTAATTCTATTGATATTTACCCGGTCTGTTTAGACAACGTCGATGGCTTCAGTTGTAGACTATAATATACAACATGTCTCTGTTGGTTCGTTATTTTTATAGTGAAATAATATTGGTTTGGTCTTGTTAGTAGTATATATTTTTTAAATAAATGTCAAAATTGTTCTTACCGCTTGGCTTTTTCTGTGCGTTTACAGAAGACAGTTTTTTTCTGAAAAAGAGAAGAGAAATAAATAATATTTTGCATTTAAATGTTAAAAATTTTGCCAAGGTCAAAAAGGCTCTGATGATATTTTAAGAAAATATTTTATTGAGTAAATTGGCATTTACTTGGTAGAGCTCCATTATAATAGGATAAAATAACAAAGTATTTAGTTCTACAAATTTTTTATCAGGTAGTTGATAATTATTTCGGATTTACGCCATCGTCAGAACTATACTTAAACTTATTTTTGCTTAGATATATATACTGTTTAGAAGAGATAGACAATATAATGTCATCTCACATATTCAAACATCATAGTGTGTATTTTAAAATTAAATCATTCAAGGTAATAATTGTGTTTTTAGAAAAGGAATTCACAAACTTAACTGCGGCCTGTGTGATTCGATCTATATCGGACAGACAGGAAGGAGCATTGCAACTAGATTTAGAAAAACATGTAAGATCATTTAAAAATAATAAAACAGATTCTCAATTTGCTAACCACCTCCTGGAAGAAGCACACAATATACCAGCTAAATCAACTCCGATATGCTTAAATTAATTTAAAAAAAATAAAACACAATTCATTTGTACTACTTCCATATATTTATAATGATCGGGACCGGTTTCGCTCATTACTTGCTTGTCATCGCTCATCACTTGCTTGCATCATCGCTCATGCTTACATTTGTGTGAAAAAAGCCTTAGACTTATCTTTTGCAACAGCTAGAAATTAATGGATACAATCATGACAATAATCTCCTTAATGACAAAACAAATATTAACCCATCACCCTTACTGAAACCATTACAAGAAGCCCATGAAATTACGCATAATCGGTAAAATTTTAATACACTTATTTTAACGACTAATTAATGACATTTTTAAACCGAAAGCTAGTGAATTCAATGCTATGAGAAGACGCGCATAAAATTTACAAACAATCTGTCATTACTCTGTAATTCATAATATACTGAGACTGCTGCATCGACAACGGGTGATGGACCTCAGACCAGCAGAGTGCAGGAGGGAGTGGCGAAGAATCGTCGAGGGAAACAGAGCTGGTGCGATAAGCGGAGGTCACGACCCTTATCAGTGAAGGAAACGAATATGAAGAAGACAAAACATTTAGATTGTGCATAAAACAAAACAGACATGATCTCTGAATTTTTTGGATTGGTCTACTGCTGCATTGATGTAGTTAGTGTTTGGAAGGAGGGACACATCTCACAGTCATCATTTGGAAGAATGCATATTTCATTGTAACAAGGACTCAAAGGCTGAAGAGCTGCGTCATTGGTACCAAGTAACTGTATTGATAAACTATCAGGGTAAATAAATAGGTCCTCAAGATAATTTTACGTACAATAGGTTAAAAATGAGGCATAATTTTAAGGGCACATTAAAACGACACATAAAAATATCACCCGAGGGGCGCCTAGAGATCCTTTTGATACAAATTTTACCGAAACCATTAAAAACGCTATATAAAGTCGCGCCCCTACGGTGAGGACGTGTTTGGAATGCCAAATGAAAAAAGTATAAAATGCCAAAATTTATGTTACTGGAGAGAAAAAATCATTTCGACCGTAAATTTTATGCGCCTACAAACAGAAATTTTTATAAAACGATCAATCCGCCATCATAAAAACAGATTTTCGTTTTTTTTTATACATCGATAACGTATTAAAACGGAAATAAAAGTATAGGTAAGCGATAAATTGAAAAGGGGCAACGTGATAAAATGTTATTAGAATTTTATTTCGTATCATTTCTTCACTTTATCAGATACTTTAGAATAATAATTTAATGACATATTGCATCGAATTGTAGTGAAACAATCTTCATTTTTATTTTTAAAAAATTCAACTGAAATTGCTTTGTATGACGAATAAATGTTTTCAATTGACAGACAGAAAAAGGATACCAATATTATTTGTGCGCAAACTTTTTTTTTACAAATTACTTTAAAGATATGAGGTAAACGTACCAGTATGGACATCGTTTAAGAGAAAAATTCAACAAAAATAACGATTAATATTTAGAATTAGCCCGAATAATGACAAAGCAAGTGTAATCATAATGGATCAAATCTCTCAATTAAAATGATAAGACAAAAATTAGGAAAGAGTCTGTTGCAAAAAAAATTGTGTTCAATATTTAACAGCGATGTATTTGTGTCAGTAGTTGACCACTTTTTTCTCAGTAGTTGACCATGCCTAAAAAGAGGGTTTCGTGACAACCTTTCATCAGAGCTTCTTGTAAAACCTCTCTTAAGAAATTTAAAATAAAATACTTACTGCATAAGGTGTTGTTTTCGAATGGCCGCTATGACATATATGATGAATTAGTTCCTCAATCCGACAAAAGATGGTTTCAATTGTCTGAACTCTATAATTTAGAGCAATCCCGAGTATACGTTTTATTGAAAAAGGTCAACTACTGGTACATTTACCTTAATTTTTTTAAAAAGTTTCAGTTGGATTTTCATACCAGAGTCTGTCAGTTTCGTTGTTTATATTAAAGAATAATGAATACCCATTAAGTCTATTCGGGTCCGTAATGCAGTGGTCAACGTCGTTGGCTATGGTTACGGATGTCTCGGGGGAAAGTTCCGGTACGGAAATTTACATAAATTGATTTTTCAATCGATTCATGAACTACCTAAAATAACGACTCTTCTTTAAAAAAAAAAACCATGTCTACTCCCAATTTAGAGCATATGGTCACCTTATCGTGGCATCTCAACACATCTTTTCCTACGAAAACAGCATGTTACTCAGTTGACCAACCTTCTTTTATCGAAAAGAGTAGAGATATGAAGATACAGCTAGGAAAGGACTGGCGGTTAGTTAACTGGTCTCTCTACGCTCCGTTTATAGGATCGGATTTGGGAGAGAGAATTTTAGACATTAAAAACATCCATATGCCTTCGAAAAGCAATTCATATATTGATTTTAAATATATTTATGAAACTGTTCGTACTAGGATTCATGGATAGTCATAGCTGCTCTGCTTTCTCCACTTAAGATGACTGTTTATTATTCATATTAATTACATACTTAATATTTGATTATTTTTAAATGGTTCACTAATTTTTGCTTATAATTTCCCTGATTCATTATTGTATATTTTATTAGTAACGTGATTAAAAATTTTGTTCAGCTAAATGGACTTTTAATGTAGGTATATTTGTGATTTCAGATTAGTATTTAATGATTTGCAAGAGGTACATAACATTTTAATTGTAGACTCTTTCATTTGATTTATGTATAATTTGTTTGCTAATCAGTATTTTCTTGTCTCAGTTCATGAACCATCAGTTTTATTCACCTTCATTTTTACACTCAATTTTATATAAATAAGCCTGTTATGTTTGTATTTTTATCAGTTGATAATGCTCGTGATGAGCGAAACCGGTCCTGATCATTATAAATATGTGGAAGTAGTACAAATTAATTGTGTTTTATTTTTTAAAATATATAGTAGTTGGAAAGCGGCAATTCGCCACTCTGTTAATGCGTTGTTTACAAAATGAGGATTAAGGAGATTCTCGGAATTTTAACTGAGGTATCAGTGTGGATCTTAGACGTATAATATTTTATCTCGTAAATAATATTTGTCGTATTTATATCTTCTATAAAAATGTTAGACACTGTTTACTGTCTGTCAGTTCGAGTCCATTCGTGCGCTCGAATGCCTGAAGATGCCGAAAGGCGAAACCCGGGTCGTTGGTGCCAAAATTCATGGAAGTGTACAAAATTTCAATAATCTATATTTGATGAGTTTAAAAAATATAGAATTCCTGGAATATAACAAAATGGAAAGTGTTTTAAAATATTCAAATTAAAGCTTTCTTATTGGTCCGCCATTTACATTTTTTGTGCCAGCTGATGTAGAACATTATTTTTCATACAATGGCATTTAAAGCTCAATTTTTTTCTGATAAGTGGTTTTGCCGTGGAAGCGACGATATATAGTTTCCCAAAAAAAGTCTATTGATAATATTTACGAATGTCTAATATAATACAAAGATGGTTTACGTTGGACTTTTATTTTATGAATCAATATAAATTGTTTAGGCGATACAGAAGTGTCCGTTTTTTAGCCATTCAAACAAAATTACAAAACATAAATTTATATAAGGGTATTCTGAATCTCGTAAGGGTGTACGTACAGCTTCAATTAACTTTGTTGACTTTTCTTAATAACCGCCCATTTAAAAATTATTGTTATAATGAAAGTGTGCTGCCGCTTAATTGCGTCGTGCAGAATTTTTCGCCACGCCAAAATTTTCAAAAAAAAAAGTTTTCTCACTTTTAATTTGTTTCCAAAACTGCCCTATCTTTATTCATCATGCCATGTTTTCTGAAGTTCAAATCTTACCAATGAAAAACTAAATTTAAATTTCTTCGCGGTTGTCATTTTAAATGGAAATGAAATCTTGCAGAGATAAATACAATTTTATTTACATTTTTACACGAATGAACGTATTACTCCGACGTGTTGGTATGATTTATGAAAGGATTGCAACACTGAATGATTTATAAAAATTAGCTGGATATAATCGAATATTGAATCGGAAGCCCTTCACAGTGGTTATTTGTGCTTTAAGCTATTCGATGCACATCTTGTATATATAATACATGGAATCAAGTGTGGGACCCTATACGCTCACCACATACATTTACGCATCATTCGATATTTGGCAAATAAATGAATAATAGAATGTTAAACTCTATTTTAATGTTGTCACTGCCAAATTATTTCGTTGCATTTTGGGCGTGAGAGGATACATTACGTTTGACAATAGGGCAGGGAAGGAGTAAGAAATTTTGGCAAGCGTTTCATTATTATGTCAGCGTCCGTTTCACAGTTGGTAGCGTCGTGGGCTACGGCTACAGATATTTCGGGTTCAATTTCCGGTGCGGACAGTTTTCATTGATTGATATTTCAATCGATTTATGGATATCTGTTCGTAGTCTGAGTGTTTGTGTTGTCTAAAACTCCCTCCACACCCACACATCCTATCCTCACGGGGCGTAGCTAGAGCGATTAGCTAACCACTAGTCCTGTCCTAGCCCTATCCTTCTATCCCTACTCTCTTCAACAACGAGAGGTTGAGCAACTGAGTAACAAGCAGTTCTCATAGAAAAATTCTGTTGAGATACCTACCCCCAATTTGAATTATTGAGATTTTGTACACTTCCATGTATTTTGTCACTTAAGGCCCGGGTTTCGCCTTTCGGCATCTTCAGGCATTCGAGCGCACGTATGGACTCGAACTGACTTTGCTATTGAAATTCCATCAAGCACCCTCAGTCGATATCTTAAATTATACCTACCTCCATTAGGAGACCATATGCTCCACGTTGGAAGCGGACATGGAAAAAATAATTCTATATAAAATAAGCATACATATACTAGTTAGTGTATGCGATAAAAATTTTCTTGTATAATTATATTTTTAGAATGGGTGACGTTATAAAAGTAAATTAATTCGCAAAAAAAATACAATAATTTTAGTAAAACGCTGGCTCCTGTATGAGCAGAGGAATATTCTAAGTTTCTAATGAAAAATGCCGTAATTTTCGACGCTCAGAGGATGCGATAAATTTTTAAACAAAAGTTGAGACGCGACATACTTTCCGAGCTTAAAAATTTATGTTGTAATCTTACAAACTGAACTCCGCCCACACTCCTTTCCCTGAAAAGTTTCGCTTTCAGATCAAAAAGCAAGCTTTTAAATGTCTAAGTTTCACGTTATATAAAATGATATCATATTTAAAGGACATATTTTTATACTCTGCTCTTATGGGTCGTTTATTTTTCATACTTGAAAACGCAAATGCGATTAAAATCATCAAACCGACCGTAATTAGCTACTTAAGCTTCAATAAAAAGTGATAAAAGCACTACTTATAGGATTTCAGCAGATCGATAAGTAATAATAAAATATTTTGAATTTTTTAAAATAAATTAACACATGCAAATGGTTGATAAGACTATGACTCAGCACGGTAAATTTCTAGTCTTACCTACAAGCAGCAGGTATCAATAAGATAGAGGAAATGGGTGGTAACATGCACCCCGAATTATCTTCATATTTCTGACAGTGACATCTAGCGGAGTCATTAAAAATGATTCTCCTTTATGATATGATTCATTTGTTATCTGTTTGGTTTCACATATTAACAGACAACTTGATAGTAAATCTTCATATTAAGTAAAATTTTGGAGCATTTAGAATAAGAAGTCTTTTTATGAAGAAAAAACAAACTGGGGGCCACTTTATCACCTTGTCCTCTACCAAGCGGTTTCGTTTTGTTTACGGTTTTTCGAAATAAATTTTTCAATCAGGCTCCCAAAATAAATTAATACATCATAAATTTAAGTAAAATAAAAATAATAGGATATTACACTTACATTTATTTTTATTTGCATAAATACCAAGTCAATCAATAACATGAAAAAATTTAACGCTTAGTAGCATTTACAACACAATTGAATAACAATTTTTTTTTGGACTTCTTGAAAAAGAGATACCCTTAATTTGCTGCTATGTTACTTGATGGGGAGTTTAATATAACTAGAAATTCACTCGATGAGAAAAGACATCACGAACATCGATTGTTTAAGATTTCAAATAATATATTAAAAAATCTTACTTTTGATTTGGACTAAAACCTTAAACCATTTGATTGCTACAGTAGTACTCACTAAACGTCGAAAGCCGAGATCTTTTAAATGAATAAAATATAACATTTTTTATTAACCCGGTAACTGCTAACGTCTAAACTGTTGAGACGGCAGATTTCAGTGTGTTGATAACTAATACTCAAAAATATAAGAGTGTTAAAACTTTTGTTTACAAGCTAATTAATGTATTAAGATATAACCTGATTTGTTCTGATAATCTCCATAAGTCTGGTTAACACCAACACTACTGAATTGATTTTTGAAATACATGGTATTGGAATATCCTTTAAGCAGCTCGGCAGGGAACGGGTTAAGTAGCATTTAAAAATTAAATAATTATCGAAAATAAGAAGAAATACACTTAAAAAGACAGTAAAAATAATCGTAGCGGCACTATGGGATTTTATAAACATTAATAGATTTGAATTGCATAATACCAACTATTTTTTTTTTATATTATTATGAAACCTGTGATGCCATAAAATAGAAAACAAAATTTGTAAGATTCAGATACAACGCATTTTTTTCCACTACTGGGAATTGAAAAAAATAACGCATCTGAACTTTAATTCGAAAGATTTACATTATTTAATATCACCGAAAATTCCGTACATATATATATTTTACAAAATGATGAATTTTATCGGGCATTTTGCTGAAGTATTATAATAAAACGATTTGCTTCCCGTTAAAGGGGTACTTCTTTTGTGACACGGGCCATTCAAAAGAATGAAAGAGGGTGACATTGTACCGTTAGCAAAAAATGGATAAGCCACTCTTAGCGTTGTTTTCCAAACATAGTTTCGTGCGAAAGAATTTTTCGCCAGAATTTTTATACTCTTAGTGGCACTTAAATTTAACGATGTTTCAATATCGATTTCACGAAATTTGTAGTTGTCAAGCATCTTCTTTGTTCAAATTATTGTATTTTTTTACCGTAAAGGATATGAGGTTATTTTATAGAACTTCAGAGTTTGCTAAAAAGGAAATTTACCAAAGACAACAAAGTATTTGGCCAGTAACTAATTCCATAAATGATCAATAACTGTTTCCAAAACGGTCATTAATTAATTCCGTAAATAGAGTGGTCAGTAAGAAATAGTAAATGGTAAATTATGTTTGGTCAGAAAATAATTGCTGAATAAATAAAGGTTACGTAAGATTAAGTTTAATTAAAAAACTGACCGTTTTATATAAATTTCTGACCGCTTAATTAATTAACTGATCACGTGTATACTGACCATTCACCTTATAAATTACTGACCATTTATTTTTTCTCACTGACTGAAAATTGAAATAGTTACTGACCCAATAAATGTAAGCCTTGTACAAATTAGGCGCTAACAGAGTAAATTAATTGATTCGCCTATGAATATAAGCAATCACTTTTAAGGTATTAACTGTCAATTCTTGGTGGAAAGACATTATATTTTAAAATATAAAACACAATTCATTTGTACTACTTCCACATATTTAATATGTGGAAGTAGTACAAATGAATTGTGTTGTATTTTTTAAAATATAAGCAATGTTTCTATTCATTAATTGTATTATTCTAAATATTGAGTACCTTTCAAGGACATTCCGAGAACTGCTTGAACTTATGTTTTTCGATGAGAGAAGGGACATGGTGTAAGAAGTATAGGTGAGCTGGAGCGTTGTTTTTTTATTATATGTGACGTAACTTTGACGAACCAAATTTGTATTGTCACCAAAACACCAATGTTAACATAAAATTACTTTTAAGGAGTTAACTGTCAATTCTTGGTGGAAAGACATTATATTTTAAAAAATAAAACACAATTTGTTTGTACTACTTCCACATATTTATAATGATCAGGACCGGTTTCGCTCATCACGAGCATTATCAACTGATCAGTTGATAATGCTCGTGATGAGCGAAACCGGTCCTGATCATTATAAATATGTGGAAGTAGTACAAACAAATTGTGTTTTATTTAAAAAAAAAAAAAAAAGTTAACATAAAACATTGTTATTGGATAAGCACGTAATGACGTCAAAAAATACAAAAATGGCGACTGTCACCTTTTATCCAACTCACCTGTACTTCTTACACCACGAAGTAGGGATAGAAGGCTAGGGCCATGGTGTCAGCACTACGGGTGAGCTGAATAAAAAATGACGGTCGCCATTTTTGTATTTGTTGACGTCACTGTGTGTATATTGAATTACATTTTGCTATGCTTACAAAAGTGTTTTGATGACAATAAAAATTTGGTTCATCAAGTGATGTATTTGTTTTTAAACCATGGTCGCTCCCAATGTGCAGCATATGGCCTACTAATGAAAGTATCTTAGGTCATTTGAGAAGTCAATCATGATCACTACCAATATGGAGGACATGAATGGAAGTATCGCAACATTACCGTTTTTCTACGAGAAT
Organism: Himalopsyche phryganea; assembly: GCA_022494535.1. Lineage (NCBI taxonomy): Eukaryota > Metazoa > Arthropoda > Insecta > Trichoptera > Rhyacophilidae > Himalopsyche > Himalopsyche phryganea. The sequence goes on along the minus strand of JAGVSL010000060.1, from coordinate 2,662,574 downwards.
TTCTTGTTTCTCCGTTTGCAAAAACTGTCTTTTTCGAAGAGAGTAGTGAAATAAGGATAAGACAAGGACCGGGACTAGTGGCTACAAAATCGCTCTCGCTACCCTTTGTTTGTAGGATCAAAAAGGTTCCTGTGCCTAGACATTTGGGAAAACACAAATGACATGAAACAAACAAAATGAGACTTAAATATAGTCTTAAATTTTTGACATTAAGACAGAAGAAATATATTAGATATTTGACCCCAAAGTCAATAATATGCGAAACATTTTCTCTTTGGTATTGTTGTTAGACAGTTTTACGAAGAATGTTTATACAAAATGAGATAACCGCGGTAGAAAAAAAAATATTGGAAAATAATATTTTTTTATTCAAGTCAATCGCAACTACTGATATAAGGAAGATAGAGTTGACAACGTCACCTGTCCTTAGTAATAAAACTATTTTTTGTATCGCAAAAGGGTCTCCTACTTCAACCGACAGATGTTACCAGGGGAATATATATAATACAATAATGCAAGCTTTGCCGGAATGTCTCTCTATTGACTCACGAAATATCGTTTATGTAGAATTTTATTCCAAGGGACAGGTTTAATCTATTTGAGAAAGTCTGGAAAATATTACAGTTTATAAAACGAAACAAAACGACAGCTGACAATTCTTGTTGCGTGTCGACACTGGTCATGTCATGCCGTCGATTTGGTTACATAAAAGTGTACATTTAATATAAATAACTATTATTAAAACATATTTCAGTAATCATCAATTTTAAACTTTTTTCTATTTTTTTGAAAAAATGCTATCCACCGTGCTCAATTATGATGTCGATTATTATCTATGGAATCAAGTTCTTGAACAATACATATTTTTATTAATTTTATAGTTCAAGACATCGTCTGAGGATAGAATTTCATTATCAAATTTGAATAGATGGGATATTGTAAATTTCCATGTATTTTGTCACTAACGACCCGGTTTTCGCCTTTCGGCATTCGAGCACACGAATGAACTCAAACTGACAGACAGTAAACAAATGTACAAAATCTCAACAATTGAAATATAATTTTATAATGTAATAAGTCATTATGAAGTATTTTTTTCAACCATATCCGTTCTCAATGTAAAGCATATGACCTTTTGATGGAAATATATTAACAGAAGGAAGTATGTCGCCGTCCGTCGCGCTGTAGGTAATGTCGTTGGTCACGGTTACGGATGTCTCGAGTTCGATTCCCGGTGAAGACAGTTTCATAAATTGATCTTTCAATCGATTAATGGATTTCTGTTCGTAGTCAGGGTGTTTGTGTTGTCTGAAATTCTCTCCTCACCCACCCATCCCATCCTCACGGGGCGTAGAGAGACCGATTAACTAACCACTAGTCCTGTCCTAGCCCCATCATTCTATCCCTACTCTCTTCGAAAAAAGGAAGGTTCAGCAGCTGGGTAACAAGCAGTTCTCATAGAAAACTTCTGTTGAGGTATCTCCATCAGGAAGCCACATGCTCCACGTAGGGTGCGGACATGGTAAAAAAATCAACAGAAGTTTTCCTATGAGAACTGCTTGTTTTTCAGTTGTTCAATCTCACTTTTTCGAAGAGAGTAGGGATAGAAGGAATGTCTAGGACATTACTCTCGCTAGGTCCTGTTTTCAATAATAAAGTACTATATTTATTGAAAATATGTTTTCACTGAATCTACATAAAAAATCCAACTAAAATTCATGATTATCATCATCACATACATCCATGCCTACGAACAGCAATCAATTAATCAGTGAAAAAATCAATCTTTGAAACTGTCCGTAATGGGATTTGAACCCGTGAGATTCGTAAGCGAAGCCAATGACGTTGACCGTTGCACGTTTGCGTTTATTTTGGGACAATATTGAGGTTTTGGATTCAGGCAATTGGATAGAAGTTTAAGTGAGGGTATGAATAAAAAAAATTTCAAAACATTTTCAAACGGATTGATGTTAAGTGTAGCAGTCGAAAAGTCTTATATTATGTAATTAATATGATAAAAAAGGAATTTATATTTATGTCACTATTATGCTTTAAGAGCCTTGTGAACATGGCATATACAAAGCGTAGGAGTATAATTTACATGCACTGTATTCGAGTCTCTTATGTTTCAAAGGTCATCGTGTATATATTATATAAGAGACAAGTTTTTTATGTGAGTTTTGCACAGAGCTTAAATTTAACTTTCCCCTAAATAGTGACAGCTTGTATTACTTTGTTGACTGTCAGCGCTTTACATGCGCAGTGCTTTTTTATACGAGTAAAAAACTATTCATACTTGTCACTAATTAAAGACGAGTTGAAATGTAAACAGTTTATTACAAAATACAATATTATACACAAATGGAGAAAAAAAAAGTAAAGAACATGCCAATTGTTTGATAATTGATATTTGAGGCGACTGCAAACTTGACATTTGAATAGTTTAATACGGGATACTTTATTATACACAAATGGAGAAATAAAATATAGAAATCATGTCAACTGTTTGATATTTGATGTGATTGTAAACTTGGCATTTAGAAAAAAATACTACTAAATATATCGCGTAAGCATTCTACGACTTGATAATATAATTATATTATACACTCCCGTTTTGCAACATACCCAAAACTGTACATTAAGTCGTCTTTAAATATGGCAATCCATAGTGGTACCGCTTGGCAGAAAAATATTAGTTCATTTAACTTCATTTTTTTTAATCAGCGGAGTAATGGTAAATTCATTGTGAACCCGTATACCCGTCAAAAAAGTTACATATGGGAATGTTCGAACTGTTACAAAGTCAGTATCCAGTTTGCTGTCGCTAGGTAAAGGCACGTGTTTTTTTCGCTCTATCGGACAGGGCAATCAATGTCCTAAGTTTATTTGCCAACGCAACGTTTATTTTAACTTGTCTATTGTAAATGTGTTTTTGTATGCGTCCTAATTTTGGAACCGTAAACATAACCCCGATGTTCTAAATGTATAAGTCACTGCATCTAAATAAAAGGAGATTAACCGGATTGAAGTGTCGTTTTGTCTTGAGATCTACTGCACATCCTGGATGGTGATAACCAAGCATTCGCCCCTCTTCGACCGGGCATTCTCATATAACTTACCATATTGCAAGTCTATGATGTGATGAAAATATATCGATTCTAGCTTTGCCGTATTAAAATTGTGAGCCACCTTTCTAAATCCTCTCACGTCACTCGAATGCAATTTTCACTGATATTACATCCGCATACCGTTAACGATGCAATGATATTTAAGTAGGTTATGTCTAGACAAAGCCAAAGCAGTAAGTAATATTAATAATACAAATCTTAATTAAGCGAAACTATGACTATAAATTCAAATTTATTTTCGTAGAAATGGGAGAATAATAACACGACATATAAAGTTCGTTATTAAAATTACTCTAAAGACTCGAAACTAAAATGTTAAGATATAAAACTTAAAATTAAGAATGCCGCCTTAGCTTAAATTTAAATCGAGAGATTATTCTAACTAAAGGCAAAAAATAGTGTCGCAGATAAATTACTTAAATAAATTCTCTAAGCGATAAAGCGTCACGTTCTTTTGGTAAATCTTTGTATAGAGCTTTTGAAAAGGGTCAAAGAGCTTGAGCGATTTTTCAATCGGATTGCGGTGCAACCTTTAACTCATTTAAAAGAAAATGAAGTGTAAATGAAAGGCCTTTTGGAAGTGGGCTAATATTTGAAATATTTATTTTGATTAGTAATCTGAAAATGAAATAGCATACTTAAATTCACTGGCGTAGGATTTTTTTGTGACATTAATCTCGTCTACTCATTTCAAGGATTACGTTTATCTATGTATTTAAATAATGACAAAAAAAAATAAGTACTAGGGTGGTTACTCCAGTGCTCGGCCAGTTAAGCGACAGGTGTACTTTCAAAAGGGATTTTGAGTCAATGAATGATAAATACATATATTTTCGCTGTTATTCCATTAAACAGGAATTGAGTAATGCAACAAACTAAAAATAAAATAGATAATATTGTACCAAGCATAAAATAATAGAAGTTTACAAAAAAAATGCCAATTGTCCCAGTGGTCGGCCCTCAAAATCACTATGAAACTTCATTAATATCTCGAAATAATTTAATGATAGTAGACAGAACAATAAAAAACATAAAGATGCAAAGCATGACAATATAAAGTATATTTTGTTAGCGATCCTCATACAAGATGAATTTGTCGAATCTTGCGAAGTAAAAATGTGCTTTTTTTTAATTGCGTATAGCATCATATAGGGCAGTACACTGCAGATATACATTGGCAAGTGGCAAGACTACCTACACGAATTTAAAAAAATCTGTTTTTTTAAATGTATCCACTAAAAAAAGAAACTTCGACATTCGCAAATCACTTGCTAATGGAGAACCATACGTTTAATGCGGATGATGGGGTTAAACTGTTGCATAAAAACATGGGGGATCATAAATTATTTTATCAGGAAATTTTAGAAATTAATAGAGGCCAGTTATACTCCTTACCAATCTTGAATGAGCAGCTGAACCTTCCTAATTCTCCGCTATTATATCCGATACGTTGAAACACCTAGTAGATTTCACTAAATGTGGAATGATTGTATATATTTACCCATTCGTCGAATTACATCCCGTCAAAACCCACAATACTATTATAATTGTAAAATCACTGGTATTTCTAAAAGAAGTTGAAAAGCGGCAACGCCTTCGGCAACGCCACTCTGGTAATATGGTGTTTACAAAATAAGGATTAGGACGATTTCCGAAATTTTAACTCAGGTATCGGTGTGGCTCTCAGACGTATAATGTATTGCCTCGTAAATGATATTTGTCGCATTTGTATCTTCTATATAAGCGTTAGACACTGTTTACTGTCTCTCAGTTCGAGTCCATTCGTGTGCTCGAATGCCTGAAGATGCCGAAAGGCGAAACCCGGGTCGTTAGTGACAAATTACATGGAAGTGTACAAAATCTCAATAATCCAAATTTAGTATCCACTATTATTTAAGTTTTAAGCTCAAAAGGCCAACTAATAGCGACGGCTGACTTTAGGAACAAGCAGCCTATTTATTTAAACGCATGGCATAGTATTTCTGAGTTTCTACAATAGTAAGTGGGTATTCATATCATAATATTGTTAGTAGTGGGTATTCTATTAAAATTGATAAGTTAGTTATTCCACTGGCTGTCTTAACAATATCAGTAGTCATAAATGCGAAAGATTGTTCGCGTCTTTGAGAAACATCTTCAGACAAACTATATCGTAAGGCAATTTATTTCTAGAGTAAAATATGATTCCAATTCTTAAATTAAAAATATAAGGTAGGGTGGGTTTGCTTCCTTCTACTGGACGCGGGGAGGGGGTAAGACACAGACGATAATGGTACTAATTACCACAACTTAGAAATAAATAACCTTGCGACATAGTTAGTCTGAATATGCTCCTTAAAGAAGCGAAACGCGTTACATTTAGTAACACAGTGAAATAACGTTATTAATTTTAATATTATTCAAATGCTTTCAAGCGTTATAGCATGTAAGCGATGGAGGTAAGGCCAAACGGAAACAAAAACGTAATAAAATTATTCTTAAAAAATAGACACAAAATATCTCTTGATAGTGAAAAAACAGTGCATGATAATGGGAAAAGTGTATAAAAATTAAATAAATTTCACTGTGGGAATGTTTCCTTTTTATAGAGGGTAACTTATTATTCTGTGTTCAAATTCTATTCCCAGCAATATTGTTAAGCCATGAAAGAGAATCAATGGGCCAAACAAAAGCACCCACGAGTATCATTTAAACCTGCCTTATAAACAATACTGTCTTGCGGGGCGTCGATGGAAATCCAATGGAATTGTTATGGCTTAGTTTTATGTAATTTTTACTACTGTTGAGTAACATTAAATTCTTCATTCTGTTATAATGCTAAGATGAATTTTATGTTGTTTATTGATCTTATTTAAAAAACAAAACATTAAATCGAGGACAACTGTTTCACGAAACGACGAAGATAATTGAATTATTTATCATACGCCAATGATTGCGAACCTATGACACGAGTGTCAGAGGTAACTCAGCAAGACATTTTGATTACCACAAGGTCTTCCAATCCCGGGATTCCGATTATTAAAATGGTAATTATTATTCTATGAACTATGCGAACGTTTCTGGAGGCCGAGTTCTATTTTCGATTCATATATTATATTATAACTAGTGAGTACCCGGCATGCGTTGCAATGCCACTCAAAGAAAGAAAGGGTTTGTGTTTTAATTCTGTTTATTGAACTGCTTTTGGATTAGAGGTCTGCACAGGCCGAAATTTCATAGACTTACCCGGTTAGAGCCCATCATCTTCAGGTCTGGCCCGACCCGAATCCAAGTTTCAATATCACACTTGTTATAACACAATATTTTTGTTTATCGTCTGGTGCGTACACGAATAATTCAGAAGGTTTTTCTTAGATGTCGCTGTATGTACGTATTTGATTCTTTTTTTCAATTTTAGATTTTCAATTTTTTTTCTTCAGAACCCTTCACGGGTGCGTGGACAACAACTCACCGAAGTTTCATCGAAAACGTATGAATGGTAAAGGAACGCGTAAAGGACAAACAAACATTTATTTTATATAATAATTCCCTGCATGATCACAATAAGTCCTTCCTGAAAGTTTCGTCGCGATCGGTTGAGTAGTTTAGGAGCCTATAAGATCCGGACAAACCAACAAACCAACAGACAGACGTTCATTTTTATATATATAGATATTAATGTTAAGTGCTCTCCCTTTAGCTCATATTTCATGCCTGCTGTAGACAGGGCCAGACAATTTATCGTTTTTTAGCATCATTACATACTAAAAACAGTTTACAACCATTCTATTTTTAGATGAGCACATGTGAAGTTTCTAAAAAAAAAAATTTCTATTTTCGCTCCAGACCTAGAGCATATAGTCTCCTAATGGAAGTTTCTCAACAGAATTTTTCCATGAGAACTGCTTGTTACTCAACCTCTCTTCTTTCGAAGACAGTAGGGATAAACGGATAGGGTTAGGATAGGACTAGTGATTGGCTTATCGCTCTTGCTTGCCCCGTGAGGATGGGATGGGTGGGAGGGAGTTTTAGACATCACAAACACTCTGAAAACGAACGTAAATCCATAAATCGATTGAAAGATCAATTTATGAAAACCATTCGCACCGGGAATTGAACCGGAGACATCCGTAAGCGTAGCCAATGACGCTACCAACTGCACCATGGATTTCATCTTTTTTAATATTATACAACTGTATGGGATTTTTATGCTTCTTTTGTAAATAAGTATAGATGTACAATATTTAAATCTTGTATTTTAACTCAACCGCTACTATTATTCAAAATCGTCGATTCGCCCACTACCGTATAAAGGTTAACATCACGATAGTGTAAATAATTACAACAAAACATGCCTACATATTTAGTAAAAGATACCATTGATTGGTAATTGTTTCCTAACCAATATTTACAAGTATTCAAGTGACAATTTTCTATAAACCAATTATGCTAATTGGTTGACTGAAATTTTACTTCCAACTGAAACGATACGATAAATCCCGGCGAAATTTGGAAGCGACCTAAAATTATTTACAAAAATAGCCACGTCAAAATTACGTAGCAAGGCATGAGGAAATCACCGAGTAGAATTTTTTTTTGATTCTCCGGCTCTAAAAGAGTTAGGAAATTAGTCTTTTAAGGGAATCAAATGCTAATTTTTGCAGCAAGGCGAAGAATTTTCGGTTGATTTACGGCGAAAAATCGCAAATTTTTGATAAAATTTCAAATGTAATTAGCCCTGCTATCTGGAGGTAATAAATTTGTCTAAGGAATTCTCGCCTGAATATTTTTGATAGAGGATAATTCTAGGGGCGTTTTTGAAAGCGGATTTTTGTTCAGCGTTCAAATATGATTTATTTTTGATTCGGGTAAATTGATTATCGCATTAGGAAGAATGCATCAATTTTCCTAAGTGCTTTCTTTTGAGAACTTTTTCATAAATCGCTGCAGTTTTTACAGGAAAAACATTATTTCAAAAGGTACACGAAACTTAAACGCGAAATGTTCAATGAGTTTCATGCCTAATGAATTCTCAGTTTATATTATTAGACAAACAATTATGCATAGTTTCACCAATATATATTTAGTATGTTTAGCAATAGTCTTTCATTAAATTATGTGTTATTGGAAAAGATGCTTATTTAAAAATGTATATTTATGTAATTGCTTTGCGGTTCATTACTTGCGTTTCATCAACCCAAACAAATATTTGAAGAAACAATAGGGTTCAAATATAGGTTAACAATTTGAATAAATAATATTTCTACGTCATATTTAGCCAACGAAATGAGTGAAAACAGGTATTATTAAGTTATCTATCTTTTCAAAGTTAATAAATAGAGTGAGAAAAATTCCACTTAAGAATAATTGTCCTCAAGATGGCGGGCGCGTTGGTGTGATGGATACACATAGTTTTTGAAGATAGAAAACAAATTGATTTCCTAACTATTTCAATGAAGTTATGTCATATAAATGCACATTGAATTGGCAAAAAATTACATAATTATCATGCTGAACGATGCATGTCAGCTTTTTTCGACTACACAAGAATTACTTAAGATAAAATAACATAGCATTTTGATCTAAAAAATTTTAGTCGTTAGTTGATAGCTACTTTGGCGTAACCCCATCGTCAGAACTACTTCTGAATCCTATTGCAATGGAGTTCTACTGAGTAAATGCCAATTCAATCAATACAACAGTGTCATTTGAAGTGGAATTCATAATTTGAAAAAAAAATAAAACACAATTAATTTGTATTACTTCCACATATTTATAATGACCAGGACCGGTTTCGCTCATCACTAGCATTATCAACTGATAATTTGGAATTCATAATTTCAATTCAACTAATATATTTGTCGTAGACACTGTCAAAAGTACATGATAATTATTATAACAGGTTAAATTGAGATAATGGTTATTATCAAGAAAAATGGCTTATAAAACTTGGATTTTCGTAATGAAATTTAGTTTTTGGCATCTCCATGCCTTTTAAGAACACGAATTAACATTTAATGAAACATTTGATTAATCACGAGATGTGAACTTCATGTCTTAGAATTGCCAGCCTTATACTTAGCTACTTTACCAGAGTCGTCAATGAAATAGGTCTCATGGCTCTTTATTAAAATGACTTTAAAAGTGGAAAATATTCAATTAGTTTCAGCGAAGTCGAAAACTTTCGTCTGAGCTTTAAAATGTACGCCGAGAATTAAAATTCAAAGCACGGAATAGCCATTGACAAAAGCTTGTATTAAATGTTTTCACGGACGTGCCGCATTTATTTATAAGCTTTTTATAACAAACTTCGGAAAGTTTATCTCTGATTATGGTAAGGGTTGAAATTTCGGCGAAGGCAGGTAAAAATATTCTTTCAAGCAGAAAAAATATTAACGAGAAATATGTTTCAAAAGGAACACGAAAACCTTGATGACAGAATACAAATACGAAAGTTTGAAAATAAATAAACAAATTATTTGTGTCGATGTAAATTAATTTCAATAAAAGGTTATTCGATGTCGTCTTCAGGTTAATTATAATGATAAAATGGTGATTAGAGATAAGATATGGCGACATGGTTACTAGAATGAATATTGCTTTTCGATGTCATACGAAAATAGTCAGTAATGAGGATTAACCGAATATTTTCAACATCACAATCATGCTGAATATTCTGCCCCAATACGTAAAAAGTCTGGGTAGTAAAAAACGCATTTCGATTTGAAATTCGGTGATTACTTATGCAGTATTTAAATGATTGATAAGATTAATGCTAGTAAACTCATTTTGTTAATCAAACTTTATGAAACAAAATATCAAAGCCAACATCACAGCATATGATCGTGTGCCATTTTCATTTAGATGAATTTTTACTTGTAACGGATATAAATATATTAGTGGCTTGCAGTGACTTTTTAAATATTATAATGCGTTTGAAATTAAATATGGCAACTAACTATTTGGTCAGCAACTAATTCCAAAAATCGTCATTAAGAAATAGTCAGTTAATAATTAAGTTTGTTCAGAAAATAATTGCCAAATAAATAAAGTAAAGGTTAGGTTTAATTAAAAAACTGACCGTTTTCTATAATTATCTGACAGTGTAATTTATTGACTGACCATTTATCGAATTGGTTATTAGTCATTTTGATTAATTATTGACCGAATAAATTCAGGCCATTAAACATTGTACCTAGTCATTTTATATATGATAAATCAATTTAATTAAAATACATCTCTTGATATTATGTAGTGTTGCCTTAAATGAAACTATACGAAATAAGATAGTATGCAAATCAAAACGAAAAGGCACTCACATTTCTGATAAACTAATTTATATTAAATTTGGATTATTGAGATTTTGTACACTTCCATGTATTTTGTCACTAACGACCCGGGTTTCGCCTTTCGGCATCTTCACCCGGGTCGTTAGTGACAAAATACATGGAAGTGTACAAAATCTCAATAATCCAAATTTAATATTGAAATTCCATCAAGCACCCTCAGTCGATGTCTTAAATTATAATTTATATTACATTATACTGTACGTAAAAAATAGTGTTTACTGTTCATATTAGAAACGCTGTATAGAGCAAACACATCTTGTTACTTCGTATAGCTGGACACTTACAAAAAAGCTCAAAGAAACTTTCATAAAAGCACTAAAATGAAGAGGCCTTATTATCAAAGGTTTGTTCTTTATGCAGTCCGATGAATAGAAGTGTGATTGCAGATAATAAAGAGTCAATTGCAAATGGTGAGCGATGTATTATGAAAAAAAAAATATGCAACTAAATAAAAAACTATTATTATGACTATTTCTGTTACAAATTAGTATGTATATTGAATTGGCATTGTATTAAAATATAGAAACAACACATAGATAAATAAAAGAAATGGACATCGAAATGCTATCAAAATTGCTTACAACGGTAATAAGAAGTGTGAGATATTTGTAAGGAAACTTCTACAGATTATAATTTAAGACATCGACTTGAGGGTGCTTGATGGAATTTCAATATCAAATTTGAATTATTGAGATGTACACTTCCATGTATTATGTCACTAACGAATCGGGTTTCGCCTTTCGGCGTCTTCAGGCATTCGAGCACACGAATGGACTCGAACTGACAGACAGTAAACAGTGTCTAATGTTTATATAGAAGATACAAATACGACAAATATTATTTACGAGGTAAAATATTATACGTCTGAGAGACACACTGATACCTGAGTTAACATTTCGAGAATCGCCTTAATCCTTATTTTGTAAACAACACATTAACAGAGTGGCGAATAGCCGCTTTCACACCGCTTAGACATCGACTTGAGGGTGCTTGATGGAATTTCAATATCAAATTTGACCCAGGTTTCGGCTTTCGGCATCTTCAGGCATTGCCAAAAGGCGCAACCCGGGTCGTTAGTGACAAAATACATGGAAGAGTACAAAATCTCAATAATTCAAATTCTACAGATTAATTTGGATATTATTGTTTATTGCTTTCACGTGTCATTGTTTTTAATATTATATACTAGTTTTAATTTAATTAATAAAATCAAATAAATGTCAATTAATTGGAATTCTTTTCTTCAAATACTGGACGCGAATGTTTGATTATTGAAATTTATTAAGTTTATCACGTAGTATTTCTAAAATTGCGAATTATGAAATATCCCATCGTCGTAATTTAAGGCATCGACTGAGGGTGCTTGATGGAATTTCAATTTCCGTGTTGTCACTAACGACCCGGGTTTCGCCATTCGACATCTTCAGGCATTCGAGTACACGAATGGAGTGGGAGTCGACCCGGGACAAAATAAGTGGAAATGTACAAAATCTCAACAATTCAAATCCTATCATTGGTTGAAAATTGTTACGGCTTAAGAGAAACCTGTCTTGCCCAGTCAATTAAATGTGGTAAATGTATTTAAGATGCGTTTGTTTCAATGTGAAAAAATCTACTGCTTTTAGTGCAACAATGATTATTGATAGTTGTTTCAGCATAATTACGTCATCCTCAGACGGATGATGGCAAAGTTTTATCTTGATAATATTTAACATCCCTTTTTGTCATTGCAAATCAATTGCATGTTAGTACTGAAAGATAATTATCAGCAAGTGAGAGCGAAATGACGACACACGGAAGGACGTCAGAGGAAGAAAAGTGGATTTTTACTTGTTTAACATGTTTCACACTTCTATATATAAAACGATTTCTTAGTGCATTATATTTGGCACTGAAAAAGCCCACGGTGATAATATGCAAGCATAGGATTAAAACCTTTGCCATTGAATACAAAAAAATATCCAAAAAAGGATCTATGCTCCCGATCAAATGACGGTAATATAAACAGAAACTAAAAATTCAATATTTTCATTGGATTTGGTGGTAACTACGTGGAAATTCATTATTTATTCAACACTAAAAATTCAAAGTTATCATTCACGTATATTTTACGAAAATATGTTTTAAATTTTTAACCGGTAGAGGTCTATTCTCGAAAATTATCCTTTGTGCATGGTGCAAAGAAGCGTGTCATATCAAGGAAATGTTCTGCATCGAATCTGAAGAAGGACTTTTAGACAGTATGTACGTCCTCTGGGATTGTTAAGGGAGCACAGTAATGAGGGGTGATATTTTTTTTGGGGGAACATTATTATTACTCGACGTTTCATACGATTTGCAAATAAGGCCATATTATTTCTTTTATTATAATGACGTATTTATTTTTATTTCCTGCAAATACTAATTGGTACTCACTTAATTTAAGATAATTTTCCACGTGAATGAATTCATTTTCCGGAACATTGCATATGAATGAGAATCTAATTCTATCTTATTTTTTATCAGATATTGTCTCTATACCTGAAAAAAGAAAAAAAAGCCTGGGGAATTAATTAACAATGCATGTTTAATTATTTTGTATTTATTACATGTTATATTTCATAGTAACAAAAAGTCGCTCTAAATTTTAAATGCATGTTTGATTTAAATTGTTCAAATGTTATAAATTTCGTCAGCAAACACAGGGGTTTCGCCTTTCGGCTTCTTCAGACACGAGTTAGTAAATAGTTCATAAATAGGAAAAACTAAGAAAAAATTTGATCGCAAAGTCAAGGAACTAAACGTTGTGTTAAAATGTATGGCATGTCTTTTTCTACTTTAATAAGCTTGTTCAGATTAACAAGATTTTTGTTTATAGTGCAGACATTGATTCATAATAATTATTTATAAAGTTTTTTTTATTGGGCGAGGGGAGGGATCTGGTTATGTAAAAAGATTTTAGTCTATCTTACGCTGTTACTTATTTATTGTTCGTTAATGGTTAAGTTTGTATATAAGCTTGGTCTTTAATTGATTGGTCAATGTTGTTGATATTAGTGATGGTGCATACGCGTTCGAACCCCTGCTTGGACATTTATCAAATAAATTTTTCAATCGATTTATTGATTGGTAAGGCATTGATGTATGTGATGTCAAAAATTTGATTCCACGATCCGCTTAGTTATTAACCGCTAGTCCTGCCTTAGCCCTATTCTTTTTATCTTTACTCATAATATGTAGGGATGAAGCAAGCAGTTAAATCAAAAAAAGTTTGTATAGTATCAAGCTAATATATAAACACTAGTGAATACCCGGCATGCATTGCAATGCCACTCAAAGAAAGAAAGGGTTTGTGTTTTAATCCTGTCCTCAATATCACACTTGTTACCCGAACCCGACTCGGAGCGCCGATTTATTTTTCTCAGCCTGAAAAAAATCCGATTTTTTTTTAATATAGTAGTTCATTTATACTTTTCAAAAAATACTTATTATTTTCATATTTTTTTTTTTTGTTTGGTTCAGAGATGTCGCTAGTAGTATGTATTTGATTCTTTATTTTAGATTTAAAAAAATTTTCTCCAGATTCCTTCACGGGTGTGCGCACAACAACTCACCAAAGATTGATTGAAATCTGATGAATGGTGAAGGAATGCACAGAGGACAAAGAAACAAACAAATCTTCATTTTTATATAGATAGATTTTACAAACAGCAAAACGATTCGATGTTTGGTAATAGCTTATAACATATATTACGATTAATAACCTAACTGTTGCATTCCATATCAATATTGAAGTTGTGCATCCAAAATTGGACATGGTATACTTGGAAACATTCCACCAGTACAATCGGTATTAGCCAATCATTGACGTTCAAGTGAAGCGTATTTCAAATTTGCTTTGTCTTGGAGGTGTCCCAGGAGCAGTTGTCCAAGACTTGATGGCTTACACTAAGTGTGCAGACTGTTCCTAATTCTAAACTTGTTTTTTGTCACACTGCCTGAAAAGGTGAGTGCGTTCTCCGTATGACGCCAAAAATTTGCCATATTTGCAAACAAGTCAGCGTGTTCTCAGGTCCAACGGTTGGTCAGACTGTGTTGAACAACTCTTTCCGTACATTAGACATAAAAGGACAACTCCAAATTATGTCATCAGCATCCTGCATTTAGTCACACTTGCATAATGGCCAGTCTAACATCCGACCAAGTCTGAAAAGCCACGAGACTATCAGCTTTGGCAGGTTCAATCTACATTCTTGGAAAGTAAGAAATTTGTCTCACTCTAACAAAAAAGTGCGTCAATTCGAGATTTGCTTAATAAGAAGAAATTATAATGAATCTTCTATGCCAAAAACTAAGCTAGTTTCCTAACGAAGTATATACTCAATCCATTTATAAAAAAGAAAACTCGATAAATTCAACGTATTTAATTATAGGTAAAAAACTTCGCGTGGTTATTTCTTCTTTTTTTGAGTGCGTTAAGTTTTTCCATTTATTCGTATTAGTGAAATTATGAAAGTCAGTGACGGAACATTTAGCTTAACCGTACGCAATACTGCCCCACGAAAAAGTAACGGTAAACGTATAATAGATTAAAACAGTTTATTTCGATTAATCATCGCCGCCTTTTGCAGACAGCAGAGGTCATGGCTCCATTGTTTAGTGCGCAGCACAATACTCATTTTTACTCTGGTCCATACAAATTTATAATATAATATTAGATTAAGAGTGGTTTTGGACTGCTTTGTTAAGGGTCGAATCGTAAACGAAAGTTAACCGTCCAAAATGAGTCATTTAAATTATTTATTACAGCAAAGCGATGGCAAAAAAAGCAATTTCGAATAAGTGTAAATATATTATGATTACTACACGTGATAAACATCCCATATAAACATTTTATGTTATAATTTGTAGTTTTTTGTCGGATGTTTAATTAAATTTTATTAGTCGAGTCCAAGGTGCAGTGGTCAACGTTGTTGGCTACGTTTACGGATGTCTCAGGTTGAGGAGAGTTTCATAAATTGATTTGTGGATTTGTGTTCGTAGGCATGTATATTTTTGATGTCTAAAACTCTCTCCCAACTATCGGATCATACAAATGGGGCATAGCGAGAGCGATAAGCTAACCACCAGTCCTGCACTAGCTCTATCATTTTATCCACACTCTCTTCGCAAAGGAGAGATTAAGGAACTGAGTAACCAGCAGTTCTGGTAGAAATCTTATGTTAGGATACCTCCATTAGGAGGTCATATGTTCCACATTGGTAGAAATGTAGTAGTTCTCATTAAAATAAACGCTGGTCCAGTTACACAAATCGTAGAATTTTGATCAATTTCACTAATGCGAAAATAGTGAGTTATAAATTTTGTGTGAATTAAACAAAGCTTTTGTTCACCGTTTAATTTAACGTTGTAATAACGATACATTTTATGTGATTAAAACACAGATATTTGACAATGATTTTCTCAAAACCAGCATTTGCCGAAAAAGACAAAACTATGATATTATCATTCAAATTCTCAATCAATGAATGCCCTTTTTGAAAAAAATAGAATACATTTCAATTTTTTTCAAAAAGGGCTGGCTTACTTAGAAAAAATACATGATTCCAAATGCTCAATTTTGGGAACTGTAATGGTGCGTTGACGGTGGCTATACAAGGGTAACCACAAGATAGGGGCGTGTGGTTTGAAACTTTAGGTGTATATTACATAACATATATAAGCACAAATGTGGAAAACACATTTTAACATTGTATAGGTTTTTTGATGTTCATGAAAAAATATATATGTGGGTTAATTTGAGCGTTTACGAGTAACGGCGAAACAAAAATTTTGGGAATTCTAGTTTAAGCGGATGTTTGATTGATTTACATTTACTCTTAATAAAAATGCTAAGTTTAAATTGTTGAGAATTTATTGACCTCAGAAACATCCATGACTACGAATAGAAATCCATAAATCGGTTGAAAAATCAGTTAATTAAACTGTCCGCTCCGGGATTTCAACTAGATTTGTAACCGAAGTCAACGACGTTGACCACTGCGCCAAAGACCCGAAAATATTAACGATATTTTTAATACAGTATTACTGTTAAATAAAGTCATTTCGAAGTCTAAAATTAATAATATTTCAATGTATTTTTATACTATTAAAATTCTTACAATATTACTGTCGTGAAGCAATTTATTTCATAAGACGCTTGTATTTTGCATTTGCTTGTATTTAATATTATTTATAAAGCTCTAAGGAAACTAGAGTTGTTTATATATTTGCTTACGTAATAAATTATTACCCGTTTCAGCAAGTTTTCATAACTCACAACTACCTATATCAGTGCCTGCTTCACTATACCAAGTTACTCGTTAAAGTGGTTAAAACAAATTCTTCTGCGTAATTTATAGCGAAGAAATATACTGTGGGGATTTATTTAATACTATAAATTATAACGGTAGTAGAAAGATCCAAAAAAATTGTAGGTTTCTAAGATGTATATTTATATCTTTATAGAAATGTAGTCTACGTCTGAATTTGAGAAAAGGCGCACTAAATACAGACTACGTAATCATTTATAAATCATTGTAAATAATTGAATTCGACACTGTATTTTTTTATAATATACCTCCATCTTTCTTTGGGTAACATTCGGAGTAGGATGTATTTTCAAAGATTAGCGAATTAGTGTGAACACGAATTCTACCGAAACTCTATATTTATTTAACCTTGATATTAAAAATAGTTCATCATAATATTCGCTTCTGGTTAAAAATCCGTGATACAAAGTGTATAAGTTAAGCTGTGATGTTAGGCGTTTTAAAATTGCCAGGAGCAATAACTTTTTATTATGTTTTCAGTTGCTATGCAATAGAGCACAGCTATATATATATCGATAGTGTTTTGGCCAATTGATGTAACTCTCAAAATTGAAATGGTTCAGGAGCGAGTAAAAACTGTTTTATCGGAAACATTATATGGTGAGTTGCGTTATGAATCTTTCAAATGCACTCCTGTAAATTCTCATGGCTTACTGGATTATACATCGGGAGTATCAATATTATAGTGGCTTACATCAAGTGGGGGGGTCTGAATTTGTAATCCTAAAACCAACGTAAAATGATTTTTCCCTTCCAAAAAGTAATCAATTTATTTTTCTAATTTACATCATTTGGCCGAGATCTGCTCTGTCGTCTTTAATATGAGATCCAATCATTTACTCATATTCGTATATCTTGAGGGTTACATCAATTGGTCAAAATAATGTCGGTTATATTCTTGTGTCAGTCATGACCAATTTTTTATTGAATCATATTCAACATTAAAAACATATTTTAAAAAAATGTCGAATAATGATAAATACAATAAATTAAATTATTAAATTGAAACAGTTTACTAAAACGTATATTGGTAACGATTAATTACTGGTATTTTTGATTCATATTAAGAAATACAAAATAATTTTAAAACACACTAAATCAAAATAGAACCAATAAGAATAATATATTAAAATTCTTCTGACATTTCAACTCTTAATTATAAAAATCAGTACACGCGATAACTCAAATACTTTTAATTGTCTCACCTAGTGTTCTCCCCGCTGTACCCACAGTCTATAACGAAGGCTTCACACTCTTATTACAGTGTGTATTCCGCAGCGTGACAACTGTATGGGTGCATCAAATTTTTATCAGCGATGTATGAAGAGAAATGGACTTTCAATTAAAAGTTTCTATTCGCCACAAAATAGCCGATACAAACGATTTTAATATATGTAATCAGTAGCGTGTAGTGAATTTCTCTCTTTCTCGCTCAAACACATGTAAAGTGAAGGGTGCGAGCGAGGTATAAAGGAATTCTGGCGTTTACTCTTTTATTATACATGCTTATACATAAGTGAGGTTGTGTGATAGAGATTCACCGCACACTGATGGTAGGCAATGTAGGCATATATTATTGTAAGTTAGTTAATATTTTGATCGATCGATTGTTTAAGTTAAGTAGATTGCGTGTATGCAACATGAATTAAAAACTATGAAATAGAAAATAGTAAAATTAAAAATGTACAGTTGTCTGGTGTAATTTTCTGAGGGAGGGGCTTAAAATTGTTATGGGATTATAATCTTAACATGGCGTGGGCAAATCCTTACCCCTTTCCTTTCCGTTCGCACATGAATAATACTTCCATTGTGGGTTGAATTGGCTTACTGCACATGTCAGGCCAGTGGCGTGCACACTTTGGGATTAATAAGGTCTCACAAGTAAGCTTTTAACGCCGGTCATGATTGGGGACACAACTTAAAAGTTATATTGTCACCAGAAAAGGGTATTAAAGTATGCAAATTTATAATTGTATCTTTGGGGTGAAGTATTTGAAGAAGAAATAAAATATTATCAGGGTAATAACGGCAGTAGGAGAATGAAATGAAGTACGATAACGGTACTCTAATTGTAAATTGTCACTTACAGCTCCACATTGTTCCCTCTAATATGAGAGGTTCTCTAGACGGGAAATACAAGGCTGAGCAGACCAAACCAAAAAATGCGTGGCATAATTATCATTTTTGCAAACATAAAATTGTAATATTTAAATATTAGTCATTAAAATAAGTCTTTTTGTAATGCTTTACATAATTTAAATTATTATTATTATGTCAATGTCAAAGTCGTTAATTTTCTTATTTTAAGAGTAACATTTTTATAGCCATCACAAAGAACATTTCTTCAAAAAATAAATTTTAATAGTTTTAATTGAAAGTGCGCCATTCCGAAATGAACGGGAGGATGTTCTAAAAACGCTGCGCGGCCGCGCATGCAGCTTCGAGGGAACGTCGATAAGGAATCATATTTATATCTCATGAACAATGGAGATATTTATGAACTGATGAAGCAACGTATTTCTTTTTGATATTAGGTATTTGGATACAAATTAGAGAAAAACGAAATCTTTTAAAGCACAAATCGTCGTCAATCTGTAATAAGACGCTAATTGAGAAATATTAGTTTTGATTAATTGGAGTCTAAAGTTTGTCAAATGTTTGAAATGCTGTACCTTTTTCATTTTGTTTGTACAAAACTGTTTTTAAGTAAAACTATAATTTATAAAAATAAGTATGTTCATCCATGCGGCAGAGTTTGAAATAAGGAACGTTTTAGTATAAATGTCCTTTTATCGATTAAGTGTTTTCTTCTAGAACAGTGATGATATAGTATAATAAGGAAAAGTTTTTATGTAGTTTAGGCGTTTAAAAGCTTTCCAACAATAATCTTCTTTTTTTCCATGTCCGCTCTCACGGTGGAGCATATGGTCTCTTAATTGAGGTATCTAAACAGAATTTTTCTATGAGAACTGATTGTTAATCAGTTACTCAACGTCTCTTTTTTTGAAGAGGGTAGGGATAGAAGTATAGGGCAAGGACAAGACTAGTGGTTAGCTAATCGCTCTTCCTACGCCCCGTGAGGATCGGATGGGTGGGAGGGAGTTTTAGACATCACAAACACTCAGACTACGAACAGAAATCCATGAACCCGAGATATCCGTAACCGTAGCCAACGACGCTATCAACTGCGCCACGGACGCCGACAATAATCTAAGGAGTCCCTAAATGTACAGCAGCTGATTTGTCAAAATGAAATTGAGTTTTTCAGCTGGCTTCGTTTTGACTTTGGGGAAGCTGACAAAGGTTTAATCGCAGTTTAAAATCCCGCCAAAACCAAGTAGAAAAGCTAGCTACAATTGTCACTCATTAAGTTAGTTTGATCAAAGGATTTAGTTATATCGATATCAAATAGTACGTCAATTTCAAGAAGCACATCTTAAAATTGTAAAGCGCTAAAACGGTGGGAATGAAGATGTTGCAATAATAAAAAATAATCTTTGTACCCCTGTGCTGAATAGTCATGTAAGTAAGTATCCCTGCTGAAAACGTTCTCCAACAATACGGCAAGTCGTCGGGTCGAGTTGCGGGAATACAAAGCAAAAGTTTCACTTCAACAATATGCATATTTCAGGACAACTCGGGCCAAAAAGCACGACTTTAGATCCAAGATGACAATGCGCTTACAAAACTGGGCGCCAATAAAATTCCCGTCATATATTAAAGGTTTGTAAAGCGGTGCTTTCGGCGAGTCACATACCATTTTTGTCTATACAAATATTCACCGGTATTAGGACTTTGATACAAATACTCTTTAAAAAAATCAAAACAACTAATTAACGTGCCAATATAAGGTCGAACATGTAATATTCTACGAAAAATTCTCAGCCAATACAATGAAATTGTGTCAGGCAAAACAAAATACTGGATTACCTGAGGAATTCAGCAATTTATTGATATTTCAAAAACAATTAATTCTTATATTAACACTGCAGGTTGTTTTATTTTATTTAATAAAAGACAAAAAGTTATATCGAGGGTATAATGACAAAACGAATTAACTCAGTTTCGATGGAATTCTGTTTTAAATGTTAAAATGTTTACAATTTAACACTCTACGTATTGACAGAACGCATGAAGTCATATTATATAATGGCTTTTAAAAAAACAGTTATAAATCATATTGAAATTTTTATTCTGACATAAAGCATCAAATGACCATAACTCACTGATACCAAATCTTATGATTTCTAATAATGTACAAAAAAAATAAAAATAACACACAATTTTACCTGAGAGTACTTAAAATAGTATTTTAAATGCGAATATCTCAAAATTGTTTTTATGACCCTCAAAATGGAACATATTCAACAATTTTATAGACAGGACCGGTTATTGTTTTTATTGATTTAAATCATTTATTATCAAATGTATGGTAAGAGATTTTTATGAGCAATTATCTAAGGCATACAGGATACAGATACAAAGGGATGTAAATTCGAGTTGTGGCTGGTTAAGCCTCGACTACCCTAAGATGAAAGAGATTGGCTAGTGCATAGGTACTTTATAAATAATGATATGCATTGTCAACTAAACCACAAGTGATTACTTGTTTCATGCAGTATTAGTGAAATTTTTGGTGTACGAGTGAGTCGATAAAATGTTTATTTAATTTGTAATTGAAGTATGCAGTTCAGTATGAAGTATAATGTGGCACCGACCGATAGCGGGCAAAGAAACGTAGATGTTAGAAATAATTTTCCTTACCAGTAGATTGAAGATTACTGTGAATGATACGTCAAAACCTATTCCGTTCTCATAACTCAAAACATTAAACTGGTAAAAATATTTCACAAAATATTTCGCTGTGTAATTATTATTTCTGACCTTTCATTGAGTAAAGAGAAGTTAAATATTATATTATGACTTAACCTTTGTAAGCGGCCAACAAGCAACACTTTTGTGATAAATTATGTACACGAAAGTCTAGACAATAAAATGATGACGTTTTGTTTTTTTTTCTGTATCTAAATTATTGTTCTTTTGGTTATGAAAAAAACAACGATTAGATAACAAATAATATTTTTTAATCGTACAATTCAAACGTCAATCAATTCAGGCTATACAATATTTTACAGTGTTCGTTTTAACACTACATTGTGGTTTATAGCTACAAAATTTAGAGGAATAAATATTGGAAAATTAAAAAACATATTTTAACAAACATGGTCAGTAAAAAGTTCTTCCAGTCTTCAATTGAGTCATTAGCGAAATAGATAAACATGATATAAAAATCAATGATAACAATTAATCATATGAATGGAGCGTCGTTGTATTTTATATCAAACTAGCGAGTACCCGACATGCGTTGCTATGCCACTCAAAGAAACAGTGTTCGTGTTTAAATTCTGTTTATTGAAGTGCTCTTTCAAATTTTTTCCACACGCTTTGTTGATGGTCATTGCAAATGCGAGTCGCACCGGACACTGCAGACGTTTGAATTCGACTGGCATATCTGTCGGAATCATTGGAATGCGTGGCAACAGTACATCTTCTCTTTTAAAATTTCTATTAAGCACCGGCAATTGGAGTTTCACTACTAACACTACTTGTTATGTCACACACGAACTGAAATGTCGCTATTTGTATCTATTTGATTTTATTTAGATTTTTCTTTCAGAAACATTTGCGGGTGTGTTCACAACAACTCACCAAAGTTTCATCGCAATCGGATGAATGGTATAGGAACGCATACGGGACAAACAAACATTTATATGAAATCTTATTTCGAAGGCAAATAAAACGAATATTATCTAACAATTATGTTATATAATATTGTTCGCATATGTCAAAGAATCTTAAATTTTATTTTAAAAAATGAATTGTGTTTTATTTTTTAAAATATAATGTCTTTCCACCAAGAATTGACAGTTAACACCTTAAAAGTGATTAGAGAATCTTACAATTATTGTCTAACTTATTTTGCATTAATTGTAATCTTTGACATATATTTTAAAGTAATGTACATCCGCAATTAACTAACCATACTTGTATTACTATTTTTGCTACATTTATTCTGAAAAGGAGTAATAAATGAGTTGTGGATGGCCAGTGCTAATTGACGCGAGAACTCTAGGCCGTGATGATCGTCTAGGTAGTGTGGATAGACCTGGTACAATTGATTATTAACAATTTTTAAAAGTTGCTTGCATTTGTTGCACACTATCGTAAAAAAATACCGAGACTGTGAGTCTGCAAGTGTCGTCTTGTTGTTTTAATGGCAGTCCATAACGTTTCCGCTGATGACTAGTCTACTGAGCACCTATGTATAGACCATTCAGTCGTCTCATCAAGTCAAAAAGTGTTAATTTTTGCCTCGAATTTCGCATCCTGAATTATTCTGGCCCCCTATGAAGAAAATAACGACCCTTTCTTACAGAGACTGAAAACAGTTCAAGACTTTCCCACATGTATAGTTATCCTGCATTTGTCATTTTTTTAAAGTCCCTTGATAAACTAAGAAAGGGTTTTACATTGCATAGGTATGTTATTCAAAACATGGTTTGATACGATTGATGTTTTCGTCATACAAGGAAAAAGATACAAACAAATAACGTTCGGGAAAACTTTGTTATAAGACGACAACAAGCCAAAAATCATAAAACTGCTAAGTAAAATATAGTTCATGGGTAAATGGGTATATTTATAAAGTACGAGTTTCATGGTCGATTTTCACTGTTTAAACTTCCAGTTTTCATGTTAAGAAATCCTTTCGGATCTCACACAGTAACATTTCGTTACCGTGTTGGTTTTGTCATACAAACACATTTACAAAGCGAAATGACAATTTCAAAATGTAAAATACGGTTTTATGTAATATTAAGTAATTATTTTACGTTATATTTTGTCTGCAAAACCTAAAATACATTTCAAATTATGCGAAATTATCGAAAAACGCAAGAATCGAAATTGTTCATACCAGAACAAGCTCGAGACATGTCATCGTGTCGTTTGAAACAAATCGATTGCATAATATGATACGTTATGCATCTCAGAATGTTACTATACTTTACTACAATTTTGTATTTTTCTATGGTAAAATTGCCGTACCTATTTATGTATTTTTATTTTTCAATTATATGTAGGACTATTTTATTGACAAATAGCAAAATTTTCATTTTTTTGTATGATATATTTCACAGATAATTTAAAGGTTTAAAGCCTGAAGTACCTCATTGTTACAACATGGGTACGGAAGGGTAAAGCCAAATTTTAGTTGGAAATGGTTGGATTTAGAATTAACATTAACGTTGGAAGACCTAGTCTATAGTGACAAAAATTTTATATGGGTAAAAAAAATTAGCCATATGTTGCCATTGTCGTAAATATTAATTTGTGTTGTGATATTACAAAATGGCGCTCAGGCAACGGCAATACAATACGTAGGCCGCGTGAAACGGAATTAAGTAAACTTTGCCGAGCGTTCATTGCGGTCGGGACACTCTTCATTTATAATTCACATAAATGGCGGAAAACGCGAATGTGTGGCGTGACACGTGAGATGTCATATATGACTATTATTGAAACATTTTCCGATAAGCACATTAGAAGACGAAGTAATAAGCTCTTCCAGCTTGGCCGGTTGGTAGATAGTCCACTATGTAAATGTGGCAATATGATCCAGGATGCTGATCACATCCTTTGGGAATGTCCAGACATGAACAACGAACGGGAAAAATTGCTCAAGACGATACGACTATCAGTCGGATCTGTCGGCCCCGTCGGTCATGCCGACTTGGTTGCATCTCTGACAAATTACAAGGCATTTAAAGAGTTTACGGCGTCTTATGGAAAGCGATTGGAACGCAATTCCTTAACACATTAAACCCCTTGTTTTACCTTTTCTTTTTTTTAACACTTATTTTAAACATAACCTACTGCACACTAGAGTGCATGCAACCAAGTCTTGAGGAATTTCTCCTCGGACATTCCTGGCAAACATTTGAAACACGCATAACATTGTTACGCTGCGGAATACACTCTGTAAGAGTGTGAAGCCGTAGTGGGTGGTGGTGGGTACAACGTTGAGTACCCTAGGGCATTAAAAAAAAAGTAATACACTGTTATTTCATGTTTATGTTGGACTTAGTAGAAAAAGGCGAAGAACATCGTTCCATATATCGGAACTCTTTGACGCAAACAAAAGAAGCAAGGCCGTTGCATATCTGTAATATGAAACAAAAAGAACGTGTGTCTGTCTGTTACAAGATCTCCTCCCAAACGGTGACCAGTGGCGACGTGACATTTGCACATATTATTTGCGATGCTCTTTCTAAGTCAACTGCACTATTTGATAGTTTAAATATGATAATTAACTGATGACAATATTTTGTGGGTGATTACATCAGCTACGGTTCACGATGATATTTTCAACTTTTAACATTGGTTAACATAGCAAAAATAATGAATAAATTGGAATCTATCCGGGGAAAAAAACTGTACTCAGCGATTATCTCAGAACTTGTTTTTATAAATTAATGCTTTCTTTCAGTATAACCTCTATATTAGAGGTAATAATGTCGATGGTGTAGTTCCATAACGATACAACAATAAATTGGTAGTTCTCTAGTATCCCACTATGGCAGATCAAAGTTTTGACTCATCTAAACTGATTCGTAAAGAGTGATGGCTTATTTTTTGTACTACTTTTTTTATTCAAATAGCTGGTCAGTTCATAGTTTTAGGATTAAAGGTTGTTTTTTTACGGAACGCCACAATTCACAAAAATATATTTCCACAATATGATATTTGGATACATATATGGAAATGAGAAATTATTTAATTTTGCTGATTTATATATGCAAATATCTGCCTTATGAGAGAAAAGATGTACTTTTGTGGAACTGTAGAAAAGCGGTGTTCGATTATAATGGCTATCTTAACTCAAAGCATCAAATTTTTGATTTATCGTCCTGTGCAACTGGGCTATCGATATCAGATATATAATTGATAGTTTAATAATAGATAGGTTTAGCACTGTTTGAGAAAAATATAAATCATGTACGTCCTTGATTAAAAATAAATTTGTAAATTTTGTATTGGAAAAAATATTTCTTAAAATAGATAGAGATTGCTAAAGCTCTCACTCTCTCTATGTTGAAAGTTCTATGCATAGAAGTTTTCATGCAATATGTATGAATTTGTCAACTCACATACGTGGCAATACAGTGCGGATCGAAAATAATATGGCAACGAATGTAAATATTCATGATATTAAGCCACAGCGAGGAAGTCGGTAAAGTATCTATGTAGGCTTTTTAAGGGTACGTATGTTGCGCGCACAATTTTCCACGCTGGCTTGGTGGTTGATCTATTTTTTAAATTTAGATTCTTTTGACACCTGCGACGGGATCTAGGATAGAATATAATAATACATTATGCAGTAAAGGCTTGCCCCGGACATTTAAAATATGTTTGCGAAACGGGTGTCTATTTCTGTCAAACGATAGATCGTACCATTTTCTGTGATAACTTTTTTGAACTTCATTTTATCCGAGACGTTACACGTGTCACTGAAATTTATTTTTACATACGACTTCTATACAAAAGAAAACTTTCACAATTTTATAAAGATCAGGATTTTCAGTTGATACTCGTGGTGAGTGAAACCGGTTTGATATAGGTTAAAATGTGGAATTAGTAGAAAACAAATAGTGCTTCATTTTTTAAAAATGTAATGGCTTTCCAACATGAATCGACAGATAACACTTTAAAAGCGAAATTTGTTTGAAGAATTAATAAATATATCGTGAAAAAGAGAGCAACATGGAAACATACTAATAACGTACAAACTGCTTTACAGTAAAAATACGATATCAATAAAACATGAGAATATCAAAGTTCAGTTATTTTATGTTTCTTTCCATCGAGCAAAGTATTTTTCGAATGAATAAGATGAGACAGGTAAGCACGACTTGCCTTGTAGAGTTATTCAATACTTGTATCAATTATGTCACAACGAAGATTCGTCTTTGAAACCGGAGCTGAGTTAGATCTGTTTAATGAAGATCTTTTATATCGAACTGTCAACAATAATGGGTCAAAATTAGAAAAATGAGAAAGAAATATAAAGGATTTGACAAAACCCAGTTTTGCAGCGTGCTCAAAACCGTGCCTTGAGACGCCTTTGATTATAGGAATTCATTTTATACCAATTTGGCAAAAAATATTTCATAATTTAACTTCATCTATGTAAATCAGTGTAGTAATAATAAAATCATTTAAGTGACCGTTCGAAATATTTCTACCGCCACAAAAAAAAGGTCCCAAAATTGCTACATAGCAGTCAAAACTGTTAGAACTCACAATAAGGACGAATTTTTGAATTTCTCGTTCATTATCTGTTTGACTGTCACATCGTAAACATCTTTTTTATAGTCCGTCGTTCAGACCGGCGGTCTATTGTTTGTTTTCCAAACGCGACTTTGCCATTTTGATTTTGTTTGTGTATAGCGTGTCTTAACTTGTAAACAATTATAACTTTGTATTTTAAAGTAACTGACTGCAACTATTAATGAAAAAACGGTATATAACGGTCATAATTTCGAAAGGCGAAAGAAGAATCACAATAAAAGGAACGTAGATAATAAATTAATATAATTGAATGGCAGGCCAATTACGAAATCGATTGCAGGAAGACACAATAGTAAAGGATAGTGAATTAAGTACCGAGCAGAATGCTTGGTAGCGGATAAAGTTCCTTGGGGAAGATTACAAACCGCATGAAGATTTGGTGAGAACATTTATAGACTCATTGTACGAAAGATAAAGCAGCCGCAACTAGCTTGTAAAGCACTTGTGTGAGCCATCTGATACGACGTTTCCACTGCGATTGCAAGTCGCATTGTTTTCATGCATTGAGCAAGAACATTTTGACAACCAGTGGAATAACAGACATATAAACTTTAATTTGTTATTAATGTATTATTCACTTTAAAGTGTTAACTATTAATTAATCCTTGGTGGAAAGGCATAATATTTTTAAAAATAAAACACAATTTGTTTTGTAATACATTCACATATTTATAATGACAAACTTTCAAAATAGCAAAGATAAAAATAATAAACTAGACATAAGCGGAAATTACAAACTTAACCGGGGCATGCGTGATGTGATCTATATTAGACAGACAGGAAGAAGTATTTCAACTAGATTTAATGAACACATTGGATCATATAATAATAATAAAACATATTCTCGATTCGCTAAACACCTCTTAAAAGAATCATACAAAATAACTTCTAATTAATACACGGTACGTTTACATTTGTGTGATAAGGTCTCGGACTAAATTCGATAGAATAACTAGAAATTTATTAATATAAACAAGACAACAATCTCCTAAATGACCAAACAAACATTATTCATCACTTTTACTCAAACCATTATAAGAAACTCATGTAATTAAGCATAATTAATAAAAATTCAATGCATTTATTTCAATGATTATTTCAATAACATCACGTAAACTCCCTTTCCAAAAACACAATTGCGAAAGCGCACCTTGAATAATTTAATTTTAAATACATATTATGATATTTGAATACGTTTGATGACATAATATTGTCGATCTCTTCTAAACAGTAAATATGGCTAAGCTGAAATAGCTATTAACACATAATAAAATGTTGTAGAACTAAAAACTTTGATATTTTATCCTATTATAATGGAGTTCTACCAAGTAAATTCCAATTCAATTAATATTATTTATGTAATGTTCTTTTAATTTACATAATATTTTGTTATTAAAATTGTCTATTCCTGTCTACGAAAAAATAAGAAGGAGTGCGACAACAATAAATACTATATTACTTACGTAGCTATTATAAAAAAGTATGTACATAAACAAACCTAGGTACGTCGTAAGTTGATCGGGGATTGCTTAGTTTTAAACACGATTTTTTAACGTTAACACTATTTAAAGTGTATCCCAAAATCACACGATTGACATTAAGGCAATCCTGGAGTAATTCACCGGGATTTCAATATCGAAAGCGCTAACACCAACAACTGTGAAAGCCCAACGTATTATATAACATTCTCACTCGATTCGTAACTTTTCTGAGTACACCTCGCAAGGCATTACAGATGGTAAAATAATAATTTGTTTTATAATATCGATTATATTACGAATAAGATATACTTCTGAAAGACCGTAATTCAGGTAAATGAGAATTGATATGTCAAGGTTCTTTTTATATTGTTTTGCGTAGATTATAAATTGAACATTGACAAAAATGCGGAAACAAATGTTTAACTTGTTACTGCTCATCTCTACGCCAGTTACTTATTACAACAAATGTAATTGGCCGAGATAATTAATTGAACGCAGAATTTAAATTATTAATATATTTAAAGCTGTGAGAAC
This sequence comes from Himalopsyche phryganea, assembly GCA_022494535.1. Taxonomy (NCBI): domain Eukaryota; kingdom Metazoa; phylum Arthropoda; class Insecta; order Trichoptera; family Rhyacophilidae; genus Himalopsyche; species Himalopsyche phryganea. The sequence continues at coordinate 2,633,343 of JAGVSL010000060.1, read as the reverse complement.
CTAAACAAACACAGTTCTGTAAGCAGCGTAAAAACCACGTTATTCAAAAAGGTTTAAAGTGACAGTGATAAGCCACTAAACCGCAGCGGCTGTCTCGTATCTTGGGAAAAGACGTCGACGAGCTGGATTAGCAGTGGGACAGTGTAACGAGACCTCTTTTTAAACCTTCAACAAGAACGGAGAACGTAGAAAAACTCGGAGAAGAGTTTTCAGAGACTCAATTACTTACACATCGTGAGAACCTATTGTTGTAATAGTGAAAAAAGTCTGCGATGTGTACAAGAAGTTTTAAAAGAAAAATGAATGAATGAATTGATTCAATGGAGTGAAATGTCTAACGATATTCCAGTATGAATCTCATTCAATTCGTGGAGTCTTTTTCAGTATAATGATTTATTTAAATAATGCCTGTCTCTTTATAGAAACGAAATTGATTTTGAATTCAGCGTTCATTCATATTCACGTGTAAATAAAAAACTGCGAAATGAGATTATGAAAAAGATGCGAACATGATCTAAACAAATGGAGGATTTTTAAATATTATTCATCGTCGTGTCACTCACGCTTTAGGCGAGTGTACTTATATATTTTCTATGGATTCGGCGGTAACTTTGTGGAAGTTCATTTTTGATATAAAATAATTTCATGAAGAATTATCATAATTTTAATAAAAATAACTTAGAAGTACTCCATCGAGTAAATAAAAAATGTATTAAAATGAGGTTAGAGTTTTTAGAAATTGATAAAACCATTAACAGTAATCGAGTATTAGTAAATAACATTTTAAATGGAGCATGTGGGTCACCATTATTAAATGTATTTCCCTTGGGATGTTCACCTCCAAAAACTTGTCATCGATTTGCAATTAGTAGTGTAATGGTAATTATTCTATCAGTTATATGTCTTACCCCCCTCCTCGTGTCCAGTAGAATGGAATAAAACCAACATTACCTTTTATTTTTAATTTAAGAACTAGAATCATTGTTTACTTTTGAAATAAAAACCTTGCGATATGGTTAGTCTGAAAATGCTTTTTAAAGAGGCGAAGTACGTCACGTTAGTGATAAAACAAGTGGAATGAAGTTATAAATTTTAATTTTACATTATAATACTGAGTATCCGGCATGCGGTGCGATGCCACTCAAAGAAATAAAGTGTTTGTGTTTTAATTCTGTTTATTGAAGTGCTTTTGGACATACAATAAAATTTGTTTTTCTGTATGGTGCGTACACAAATAAATCAGAAGGTTTTCCGAGACGTCACTATTTGTAAGAATTTGATTCTTTATTTTAGATTTATTTTTAGATTTTAGATATATCTGGATTGTGAGATTGACTTTAATATATGATAAGACCTATTGTAAGTTAAAAATTAAAAAATTTAGAGTCGGACTCGGGCCGGGCCTGATTGTACGATGCCTATATCCTTTGCGCAAGTGCCAGCAATAACTTGACAAAGTTTTATCGTAATCGGATGAACAGTATGGCAGTGTATAAGATACGAACAAATCCACATTGATTTTTATATATTAGATGAGTGTTCTTATTTTTTATTGTTATTTCTTTCAGTCCTGCATTGAATGGTCAGTATTAACCTTTATTGATCGCTTCAAAGGTGTTTCCATCATTTTGTTATCAAAATCTGAAAATTGAACCAATGCGTTCTTATTGCCATTCCATTGGTAAACTGGTTCTTCACTTTCAAAGAAAAAATGAAAGTCTAAGATTCATCACGATCATTAAGTTTGACACTCACAAACTGACAGAATTTTCATTTTATCTTCTTTAAGTAAAGAAAAGAAATTATTTTAAAAAAAACGATGACGTATTCGCGAATAAACGACGATTTTTTAAACTTACATTGTAAATTAGTATCTATTATTAAGTTCAGCATACATACACTTTTTGTCAAAGAACAGAGTAAAACAAACTCTGGATAATTACACCAAAGCCTCAAACGGGATTACAAGGACGAAGAAATTCTCGACTCGCTAAAATCACTACGAGGAAGAGAAGCCAAGTGCTTGGAGTCTAACAATTTATTTAATTGAAATTTTAGCCCCTGGCTCTTAGCGGGTTATTAAATTTTTTCCTCTAACAAATTTCGCGGAAAAGAATTTTCAACTCGACTGAAAATACAAACAACGCTATTTCATAATATGACATATTACGTTTCTGCGGTGAGTTTGTTTATATTGTTTACTATTATGTTTATTACAGGAACACGCTACAAGACAATAATAATTATAAAAGAAATTATTTCCACAAAATAAAGTGTACGTACAATCAATAATAAAGGGTTAAAAAGATTCATTTCCACGAGAGTTCTTGTGAAACTAAATATGTATTTGTAACTCTATGCGGACTGTCTGGTACACGTAGCTGTACACGATTAAAACCAAATAACATTGTTTCTGAATACACATACGTTTGACATAACAGAAAATTTCAAAAATCGTCACATATCGGCGACACGCACCTCGCTGCGACGTTGGTAGGAGACGAAGGGCAAGCCTCGCCAAGAACTGCGTTAAAACTTGATTACGCGCCAGGATGTGGAACGGGTAGGATGCGTCGGTAAAGCGCTGGGACTGGCCTCGGACAGCTGAGTTCGCCGCCGAGATGGTTTATCATCCAAGGTCGTAGTTTTATATTTATATATTATAATAGTTTTCCTGTTTTAGTGTGACCATCTGTTCATAAATATTGTTTTGTCGTATAATTTCTGTTTCATTTCTTCATAATGTAAATTCTGTGCATCTACGGTTTCCGCATCTCTAATTAAATGTGTTTTTAACGGTAACCGTGTTTTAATTATTATTATTATCTTTCATTTGGCGTGTATCTTCACGCCTGGCGCCCAAAATTTAATTACCATATATATATATATTTCTCCTTGCAGAACAAAGTAAAGTGTACCGAGATTGGCAAACCTTATCCACTTCCCTGTGATAACTTAATTCTAGTTCTCCGCTGAGCTCCCATTTTACATATTTTGTGATCCCTCTATCATATATTCTCCGTTTTTTTACTTGTAATTGCTTTATATGAGAAAGAAATAAACTTTTTTCTGTTTTTAAATCACAACAGTGGCGCTTCCAACGTGCAGGGCCATTCAATCATTTTGTACGCGATTAGTATTTTTATTGATAATTGTCTGTTTCGATTTCTCGACTTGCTTTGTTCTGTATAGAAATATATGTGTGACTACTTCTTAAAATTCTTTTCTCTCTTCCTTATTTCGCGAATTACATATGTGTTTATGATCAGATGGGTATACATTTTAATAGTTATATTTCTGATTATTCTTAGGTACCGTTGTAATTTTATAGTGTAATATTGCGATATTCATATTGTAATTTTCTGTTATTTTTAAATATTATTTTATGTTACGCCGAAGTAGTTAGCGTTGCTAATCTTTTGGTTTTATTTTTTGCATGTGTATTTCGATACTTTACCAGTTTACGTTTGAATCATCGCGAAGGGATTTTTTTTTTTTTTCCGTAAGTTATTGCTTTGGGACGTGTCGTTCTTGAAATCTTGCAAGCGTTAATTTTGATTTGTTAGTGTGGGAATGCAGATATACGATATTCTCAAGATTCCGTATGTCGAAACCATAAAATTTGTTTATTTTATTTACCCAAATATTTGAGATTTTTGCTTTAACACTTGAAAATATTATTTAAATGTTGGCACTAAATCACGCATGAAATTGGTTTAACTGTTCGTTTCCGAGAATACTCAGGAAAGATTATTTAGGTTTAAAATAAACTTTTTGAATATGTTTTTTTTTCTGTGACGGACTTCGCTCGATCTTACTTGTGTTTTTGCTCTTGATATTTCAAACATTAATTTTGTGTTCATTTTAATATTTTTATTTGAACCAAATTAAGGCTATAATTTCATTTATTAAATATAAATCTTTTTTCTATTCTTTGCATGGTTATAATTGCAATAAATTGAATACAATTTACGGTTATTAATTTCAAAATTTTCACTTTGAATATTATATACTCGATAATAATATTAAATCTTTATTTTTTTTCTACAATTATTGAAACACAAAAGAGCAGCAGTCAAGTCTTTTAAATTCAAAACTAAAAGATTCGTTTGTAATTATAAATACTACATAATCCTTCAAACTGATTCCAGATTTGTTATTACCAGTTCTGCTCTTCAATTATTATTTCATGGTGACATAGTGAAATTTGGAAAGATTGGGCGCAGAATTATAAGGTTATTTGGTGGCAGCTATATCCATATATTATCAGGTCTTATCATTTCATTTTACTTTTATTTGTCTAATTCTATTTTTATTTTACAGAATTAATTTTTGGTTTTAATAAACCCGCACTTCAAAATGGACTATAGTTTTGTTTCGATGCAGGCAAACTTCCGTTTACCATTTCTCCATTTGCCTTTTTTATATAAAGATTTAAAAACTTTATTACATGTAAATTCACCTATAATCATAATTCTGACGCTTCTTACAGGATATAAGTCCTATCCGAAAGTTGACGACGGACCTATACCGATCTTGTCGTGAGATCACAATTACTTTCCTTAATCTAACGATGGTGTAAAATATATTTTATCATTTTTTCCATATCTTTAGTAAATTCCTTAGTTACTTCCTTTACGGAGTACCATTCTTTATGTGATCAAATTTATTCTTTATCCTTTTCTTTTTTTTAAATACTTATCCATCATATTATAATACCAAATGGCATCATCATAAAATATATTGGATCGTCTCTGACAATTCATCTCAAGAATACAATACTTAATCCATCTCTTCGCTTCGTGGAGAAGGTGTTGTTGAAAAATATATCCACATTAGTATATCTTCTTGGAGATACTATGCAATTTTCACGTTAAAGACATCCTCAAAGTCTAATTCATACTCCTATTTCCTTTTTTTTTCTTTCCCACTAAAATTCTTTTGTCACTTGTTTTTCATCTAATTATTTTTTCTGATGGATTTCTCATTTCACTTTTACTAAAATCTTATTTTTATTAACGCTATGTCTATTTTAAATTTTTCTTTCATTTAATATCCTTCAAGGATAGGTTTTAAAAAATTTTTTTTAAACGTTTTTTTCTTAAGAATACAAAATTATACTAAAGAATATTTCAAAATTGAACATGTTAATTTAAATTTAAATTTCTTCTAATAATATTACTCATTGCATTCATCCATCAATGTATACAATTTTCAAAGGTAAATTTAAAATTAAATTTAAGCTATAATGCTGGATTTTTTTTAATCAATATTATTTGAGCATTGTTAAATTCATTTTGTTTGCTTCTTTATGGCTAGGATTTCTGCCTATGGCATAAATTTTTTCGAGAAGGGGTGTGCAGCATATTCATGCTTTTTATTTCATGAATATCTTTGTTTTCGTGTAATTCGAATATTTCAATTTTTCTTATCTTCAGTCATTATAAAATTTAAATACTTATTATTTTTTTGATTTGTTAATATATATATGCATCATTAAAATTAAAATCTTTCTTTATTTGCATCTTGTCGTTTTGATAAATTATTGCTTTTGCTATTGTTTAACTATATATATGTAAGTATAATCTCAATTTATTTGAATAAATTTTTTTTGCTCTTTATAAAACTTTGTTATCTTCATTCTCATGAATGATTAAATAATCTATTTTTGTAATAATTTGTGTTTCATGGCATTAAGACAACAATTTCCTCTAAGTATGTAATCATAAAATATGATTTAAAAATTTTTTTTTTCATGCTTTTCATGTAATCAATTCTTTTGATTTTCTTTCCTCTTTTGTGCTATGGATTATAGCCGGTGTTTTAATTAGTAAATTTTTTACTACTTTTTCTTTGTTTTACATATGCTGCATAATTGTATTTATACTTTCAGCATCAATAATTCAACTGGTCATTGAGTTGGTTACTTGAAGGAACCTGAAGTTTCTGGCGGGTAACGAGATCGGGGGTTTTGGAGCCTGACGTCCATTCTGGGAGTGTTATGTTTTAAGCCATGCACTGGTCAGTGGTCAGAACCTTTGTGACGTCGTATACGTCGAGCTTTAGGATTTTCAAAACTTAATTTCAAATGGTTTTCCATTTATTTTTTATTATCAAGGTATTTTTTTATTTTTAAAATTTTGCTTTAATGCATTTATTTTACTTTGTTATGCATGTGTGGAAGATTGGTTTTACTATAGTTTATCTATTGCTTATAATTCTCAAGCAACGTACCTCTAGTACCTTGTTTCATGTTAGAGAGGTTAGCTGAAGACGCGTAGAAAAATTCCTGGTTTATTTTTTTATTATTATGTCGTGTTTCCTTAGTGAGGATATTTTCAACCCACTAAAGGAACGACTCTTTGCCGGTGGTATGGGAACACGGAGAAAAGGTGGACGTCTTCTACTGCCAGGCTCTTTTTATCTCTTTTTGCTGCGGCCCTGGGATAAGTTGCTTCTTGGGTGCCTCAGCTATATTTTAAAGTTTGGAGTGTAGGCTTACTGTTACGTTTACAGAGTACGGTACCTCACTTGCCGAATTTCTACGGATGTTTTGTGGGAGAAACCGGAACTTTGCAAGGCTTCAGCTAGACTAAAAGTTCTTGATGGGAACGTTCTGTGTGTGCGAGATATGCATTGCCTTCCTTGTTATTAGCAGTTTTTGTTTTATTGAAATCGTGCCGGAATGGTGAGCAAATGTCTGCCTTGGTATTGATATTTAATTACTTTTAGATTCGGACGTGTGCCATGAGGCCCTGAATTGTCTATATCGGATCCTGCGTTGACTCTTTAGCTTCTTGTTTTTTCAGTCAATTTTCGTGTTTTTGGAATGCTTCCACTCCTAGATTAAGCAATTTTAGTAGTAAGCCCGTGGTAGCAGGAAGAATTCACATCTGCGACTTTTGCTTCTCTTTAGTTCACTTGACTCGTTTCAAGCCTGAATGACGGTGTGGTAATTAAGCTACTTTAAGGGTGTGTGATGAATGAAGAATGCAAGTATTGAGTTTATTGTAGTCTCGAAGTTGAACCGTTATCTCTGGTTTGAATAAGTTTCATCGAAATAGATGACGATGTTAATGTTAGAATCATGCTATTTTTTTGCTTTTATACCTCCTATTTGGTAGGTAAAATTTGAAATTAATTATAAGTAGCTTCCTTGATAGAGTCCCGTAATGGCTGGTATGGTTACGATTAATCCTCATCACCCGTTAATTTGTTTATGCAAGAAGGAAAACACAGCTCCGAGGTTTACAGGTTAGTCACCTCCCGGAGAAGAAAATTGATCAGTAGACGGTTACTCTACAATCTTTTATTATTTTTCTCATTAGTTTATAAATGTTACGGCCTATATTTTCATAGGAAAATGCCGTTTAGCATCTCCACATGCCTCTAACTTAGTTAATTTATGTATTGAGTAATTTAGTCCTTCAAGTAATATTAATAATAAATGTTGTGCTGTGTCTAAGTTGTGGTAAATATTAAATTTTTATTTTTGCATCTTTGCTCTATTCTTATGTTAGTGACCAGCTTTCATGTGTCAAAACGGTCACTTATTTTTGCACGATTAAAATGCATTTTTGTTCATTCTCTTAATTGGTGCAGCGCAGTATCGCGAAATACGCCTGTCCCATTCTCTTTGATTTACCACACACTTTCACCCAATTAGTCTTGTCAATTTTTCATTTTTTTTTCTCTTGCTGTCCATTGGACACAATAAATTCTGGTTGTCTTATGCCTATGTTTTCATGAATCATTATTTTTTTGTATGTTTTCACTTATCCATATTTTCTTATGTCTGTTTTCATGAATCTTTATTCTTTTATATGTTTTTATGTATCCATATTTTCTTTTTTTAATGTTTTCACATATCTAAATTCTAAATGTCTTCATGTATCAATATTTTTATTTTATGTCTCAACTATCTTCATTTCTGTCTTAATACACTTATCTTGTAACCTTTTTTTTTTCGGTACCTATGTCTAATTATTATAACTCATGTTAGTGCATATGTTAAGTTTAGCACTTTGATGTCGTGAAACACGTAGATGTGGAGGAGTTAGCTTCATTTTTTTTGCTTAATAATTTAAATGTATGTCTTCAAGTATATCTATATTGTTTAAATGTCTTCATGTATCTATGTTTTTACGCTTCGTTTGTATAACTTCATAAACTTGAAAAAAAAAAATTGTTAACTTCATCACTGGATCCAACTGCAACCAAGTCAATGAAGATTGCTACTTGCCAGAAGAGGATCGCTGTGTGTTCAGCAGGCCCTGAGGATGCGGCTACACCAATTAGCATCAGACCTAGCTGTGCGCACTCGAGCCAGACACTATTATCAAGTGCCACCCATTTTCCACCCTCGCCAACGTCATGTCTGGATGTATTCCAGCCCCAAAAACAAAGATCTTTCAACCCTCCTCTGGAAGGCCTGCAGACGAAATTCTACTCGAACGTTGAATTTCTTTTTCCGAAGTTCGGGAGCTCTGTTACGATTTCGTCGCAACATGACAATCGTCACATATCGGCGACACGCACCTCGCTGCGACGTTGGTAGGAGACGAAGGGCAAGCCTCGCCAAGAACTGCGTTAAAACTTGATTACGCGCCAGGATGTGGAACGGGTAGGATGCGTCGGTAAAGCGCTGGGACTGGCCTCGGACAGCTGAGTTCGCCGCCGAGATGGTTTATCATCCAAGGTCGTAGTTTTATATTTATATATTATAATAGTTTTCCTGTTTTAGTGTGACCATCTGTTCATAAATATTGTTTTGTCGTATAATTTCTGTTTCATTTCTTCATAATGTAAATTCTGTGCATCTACGGTTTCCGCATCTCTAATTAAATGTGTTTTTAACGGTAACCGTGTTTTAATTATTATTATTATCTTTCATTTGGCGTGTATCTTCACGCCTGGCGCCCAAAATTTAATTACCATATATATATATATTTCTCCTTGCAGAACAAAGTAAAGTGTACCGAGATTGGCAAACCTTATCCACTTCCCTGTGATAACTTAATTCTAGTTCTCCGCTGAGCTCCCATTTTACATATTTTGTGATCCCTCTATCATATATTCTCCGTTTTTTTACTTGCAATTGTTTTATGAGAAATAAATACTTTTTCTTTTTTAAATCACAACAATCCGATTCATTAATTTGCATTATACCTGTAATGTTATTTTTATATTTTGAATTGTAAGAATTGATTCTGTCTTTTTAATTTTTGTTTTTCAGATATAAACATTTGGTAGATGCTCATAGCTGCTCTGCGTTCTCCACTTAATATGGCCGTTTATTGTAAATATTAATTACATACTTAATATTTGATTGTTTTAAAATGGTCAACTAATTTTTTCTTATAATTTTCCCAATCCACTATTTGCTTAATGCATCAGTATGTCATTAAAAAAAATTTGCTCACCTAATGGACCTTTAATTTAGCTATATTTGTGATTTCAGATAAGTATTTATTGATTTGTAAGGGGTCCATAACATTTTAAATGTAGACTATTTTATTTGATTTATGTACAATTTGTTTGCTAGTCAGTAATTTCTTGTATTAGTAAATGAACCGTCAGTTTTATATAGCTTCATTTTTACACTCAATTTTATATAAAAAGGCCTGTTATGTTTGTATTTTAATCAGTTGATAATGCTCGTGATGAGCGAAACCGGTCTTGATCAATATAAACATGTGGAAGTAGTACAAATGAACTGTGTTTCATTTTTTAAAATACAAATACCATTTTTTCAGTGCTTGCATTCTACCTGTTATGCTTTACAGTAGGGAATCATAGCACCTGACAAAGACAAAACCGTATACTGAGTTTCGAGAATAGATGCTTGCGTCGGATACTGGGGGTGAATCGGTTTGCCCACGTGAGGAACTCGGAGATTAGGGATCGGATCAGGCAAGGACCTGCCAGATCGGCGGTCACAGAGAAACGTTGGATGGATGGTCAGAGAGATACTATAAAATGAGTTTTAACAATCATAAATAATTTACATAATATAGTCTCTTAGCATGTCTTAAACAACCTTTTGAGCCGTTCACTAAAAAGTAGTTTGGTAAATTTGGATAGCAATAAAATATTAAAAAATCATTAAAAATTAATATGTATTTAAGTAGATCATAATACTAATTAAATAAACATTTTTATACAAAGGCGATAGTATTTAATTAAAGATTTCAACGTTAAGAGTACAAGCTAAGCTTCACATTATAATATGAAAATATTCTGAATTAAAAATAAGAATACGTTAAACCTGGATTACTTTCAGTTATTTCAAGAAGGTCATTTTTTCTTCGAAAGTTAATAAGGTGAGCTTTGGCAGCTTACATAAGGAAAAATGGGATTTTAATTAATGACTATAATACACTTTTTCTTAGAACCTGAACTCAATTGAGTGCCTGGCATTTAATTAAGTTCGTAGTAAGAGATTGAGCATAATTAGATTTTGTGTTAATTGGAATAACATAGACCTCTACCGAACATTAATAGAAAGACAACTTTTTCAAATAATAATTCAATTAGCTTTTTATAGAAACTGAGAAATTATGAGTAATTACTAAGATACAATACGATATTTTGGGAATCTTATTTTTCATTCAACATTCAAGATAAGCCAGTTGATAATGCTCGTGATGAGCGAAACCAGTTCTGATTATTATAAATATGTGGAAGTAGTAAAAATGAATTGTGTTTTATTTAAAAAAAATTCAAGATAAATCAAATTAGTTCGGTGTCTAAAAAAGTCGTTTTTGTTAATTCTGTTCATACACAACTCGTTTCATGAATGTGTTCATTCACTCATTTTCATGTCCGCTTCCAACGTGGAGAAAATGACCTCATAATGGAGGTATCTTAACTGAAGACTTCTATGAGAACTGTGTAATGTTGCACATTACAAATTATATATATATTTATGGAATAGTTTGGATTATGTATTCCAAGTAAAATTTAATAATTGGAAGTCCACGCAATGGCAATTTTGTGTTAATTGCGGCGGCGCGACTTAACCAATCAAGTCGTGCCGTGGTGGACAAGAAAGATCCAATAAGGTCATTTCAAATTGAATAATAATGAAGCCAGAATAGAAGCGACGAAATTATAAGAGACTTCAGGTCTGGCGTTCAACCGCAGAGGTGGTCCTCCAAGGGCTACCCAAACGAGCAGCGCACTGATGGAAGTCATCCGATCCTGATGGAGCAACAACATCTCTATCAGTATCATATATATATTTCTTTTGTTATTTTTATTGTATTAACTTAAGCTATGGTCATTCCATATGTTGTGCATATTGCACCCTTTAAATGTAAAATCTTATTTTTTGTTAAACACGAGGTTACTCTTAACTTTTTGTATTAATTTGTGATAATTCATTGTAGTATATTAAAATTTAATTTATCACAATTCTTAGCATTTTATTTATTAAAAAATTAATTTTTGTCTGAAAATCTGTTTTCAGACTGGCGCCCATGCATTTATATTTATTTATAGTTTTCTAAATACCCGTGTTTCTTTAACCTTTTTACTTAGGGCACTTTTTGTCATATCACTTTTATAATATCTCTGTTAATTGCAGAAGGGTTCTTACATCCCACGCCGTGAGATTATTGTTGTAAAATCTTGCCTTTCGACGAGCTAGTTTCTTTTAAATTAATGATGATAGCATATAGTGCGAAGTGGAGGTAAACCATTTTGCTTCCACTGTACTGTTTTGCTTCATCTTAATTATCCTTCTAAATTTAAACGTAAAATCGTTCGATCGATACGCGTTTTTTCACATCTTTTTTATATTGACATATTGATAGTGGCATGGGAACCCGTGTTTTTTCTATATATATTCTCTATTTCTCAGTCTTTTTTATAATATGACAACTGCTTGTTACTCAGTTACTCAACCTCTATTTTTTCAAAGAGAGTAGGGATAAAAGGATAGGGCTAGGACAGGACTAGCGGTTAGCTAATCATTCTCGCCTCGTTTTTGAGGATCGTATGGGTGGGAGCGAGTTTTAGAGATAACAAACATTCATGACTACGAACAGAAATCCATAAATCGAATGAAAGATCAATTTAATCAAATAACTAAATGGTACATAAAAAGGGCGCATAACACAAGTGCTTTTAATTCAATCAAATAAAAAAAATTGTAAAACACAGCTATTTGAGCACATATTGTGTTGTTTTTATGAAACACCGCCTGTATACATCAGTTTAAAAATAGATAGACAAATAGCTAAATGTCTCTAAGATTTCAAAAAAAAATTGTTTGTATGTACTTTTACTTACGAGATTACGAGAAGTGTCAATCAACTATCTCTCTTTTGCTCGATGTTCGTTGTCTATTGAAACGATTATTTTTCTTGAATTTTCTTATCTTGAAAATTTACTTCGAGATATGTATACGGTAAAAAAAATTAAACAATACTTACATTAGTAAATTATAGACGGAAAGTAATATAAGCTGTCGCAGTACACTAAAAAAAAGAAAAGGAAAAATAATTTATTTACACAATTAATTATACATGTATAAGAATAAGAAGTTTTTTCAAAATACTTTTTATTTCAAATGGAAAAAATCTAAGATTGAATATGGGATTGGTATTCTGTCCTACGGAATTTCATTTCTCTGAAGGACGAAAACTAAATAAATAAAATTATTATATGAGGCCGTCTTGAATATTCAAAATTCATGTGACAGAAAGGCAAAAAAATGTTTTCATTTTATTCAGAAATCCGTTTAACCCTTTGCGTAAGGCAAAAATGTGGGCAGTCGAAATAAACGACGCAAAAAAACCAACAGGTCAACCCTTTTGGCCGAGATATGCGACGTATTTTGTAAGTCGAAGAATATGGGACTTCTCAATTCTGGAATAAGTTATATTGGTTGTAATTATTATAGCCCCAGCTGTAGTCTAGTGGTTATTATTCGGAGTCTCCGACCAATTTGGTTGAGCTGTAAAAGGTCATGTCCCCGAACCAACATTTTACACAAAACGATCTTCTTTTATAAATGTTCTCTCCCAATGTGGAGCATATGAACTTCTAATGGAGCTATATGAACTTAGTTGCTCAACTTCTCTTTTTCAAAGAATAGGAATTGAAGGATAGATCTAAAACAGTATTAGTGGTTGGTTAATTTCTCTCGCTACGCTCCATTTTTAGGATCATATGGCTGGCAGGGAATATCCAACATCACAAATATTCGTGCTTTCGAACAGAAATCCATAGATACTACTAGCAGTGATTGAGAGTAGGGATAGGGCTAGAAAACGACTAGTGGTTAGTCAATCGCTATGCCCTAATTTTAGGATCGGATGGGTGTAACTGGTGGAAGAGAATTTTCAGACATTACAGACATCCAAGCATTCGAACAGAAATCTATAAATGATAAAAAATAAATTCATGAAAATGTCTGTAATGGGATCCAAACCCGTGAGATCCGTAGCCAAAGCCAACAGCGTTGACTACTGCACCATGTAAAAAATACATTCGTTTTAGATCATTAATAAAAAGAGAGAACGTGACAAGTCAAATGCAAGTCCTTAATTAATAGTTAATGACCCGTCTGCTAATACTCTTACCTTATATAAATCGGAAAATATCTATGTGTAATGTACACCTAGTACAGGAAGTAGTCGTCTGGAGACTGATAAAACTACATAGACGAATAATTTAATATTTTGAATGGATTCGGCGGTAACTTATTCTATTGGCTGTGTTACCAATCTTTAAGTCAGTCTGAAGATGCTTTGAATTACATTAGTAACACAACCAGTGGAATAACAAAGTTATCAATTTTAATTTTATATTACGAATAACGTATTTAAAATTTTTCATCTTGCTTAACTTTAATACCGATACTGAAAAAAAATGCCGAGATTCTAGTTTCTGTAATACCGGAATTGACTTCCCTATGCGCGTTGTACAAGAAAGATAGATGAACAGACCCAAAGTGAACAAAAAAGTTAAAATAAACAGGGAGACTGAAAAGACTCTGGGATTAGTTATAGACTGGATAAGCTCAGATAAGTCCGTCCGTCCAGCCCTGGAACATTCTGCATCGAAGGATGCTATGTTCCTCAAATATAAAGGCAACGACACTTATTCTATTAATACACCTATCTAACCATAGTTATTTAAGATGAGTTAATGTTGTTATTAAAATTAGATAGAACTACAAAATATTTCAAATTACGCCATTGAATGGATGTAAGAAATGTTCATTTTTTTCTCTTGTTTTATCTAAATGTGTTAGCCCCTCCCCAGGTCCACTAGAAGGAAGTAAACCCAAGCAACCTTTCATTTTTAAATTGATAATTAGAATCATTGTTTCCATTACAAATAAATAACCTAGCGATGTAGTTTAGTCTGAAAATGCTTCTTAAAGAAGAGAAATACGTGTCATATTTAGCAACACAGAGAGTGGAATAACTAAGTTATCAAATTTAATTTTCAATAAGATTTAAATACAAAAAAAACTGCTTCGGCAACTTTATAAACATCATGATCTTCAGTTGATATTGCTGACGATGAGTGAAAGCGGTTCTGATCAATATTAAAATGACCTAGTGAGTGCTACGCCCAGAAACGAACCAGAAAGCTGCAGCACACGACCGTAGGCTTTTAGAATCATCTAATATATAAAAATCAATGTGGGTTTGTCCGTATATTATGCACTGCCATACCCTTTATCCGATTCCGATAAAACTTTGTCATGTTATTGCTTGCACTGGCGTTAAGGATATAGGCATAGTATAAACAGGCCCGGTCCGGCCCGAGCCCGACTCTCGACTTTTTAATTTTTAATTTACAGTAGATCTTATTATGTATAAAAACCAATCTCACAAAAAAAAATCAAATTCTTACAAATAGTGACATCTCGGAAAACCTTCTGCTTTGTTCGTGTACGCACCAAACGGAAACAAAAAAATATTGTGTATCCAAAAACACTTCAATAAAGAGAATTAAAGCACAAAAACTTCCTTTCTTTGAGTGGAATTGCAGCGCACGCCGGGTACTCGCTAGTATATTATAAATAATGTAAATTATGTCGAGATACGTCACACGATCATGAATGATTTCTTTGCGCGTAGTTAAGAATGTAACTATCCGACAAAAACTATATTTTTCTTTGGTCCGGGATACAGTTTCAGTTCAAAGCCATGATATAAAAGCACATACATACATATAAAGTGTTCTTAATATTCCACATTTCATGATGTAGTTACGCCTTACAATTATGTTATATTATATCTTAAAGTCTCATTCCATCAAGGAATACATTTAAAGTATTTATAATAGACGTGAAGAAGAACATTATGACGTGTTTCAGTAAGTGTTTAGGAGTTAACTGACAGAAGAAAAGCAGAGAACAATAAGGTGTTACCCTTATTATATTTGCTACAGACAATTTACACAATATTTGTGTAACACACCAAATAAGGATGTAAAGTCTTCATCACGAAAAATATCATTAAAATAATTTAATTTCATATAACTAATCTGCGCTTTATAGCACTGTAATTAATATTAATTAGATAAATTAATAGACTGTACAACGCCCTAATATTAACTTCAGGCCCTTCTATAATTTGATTAATTAATTCTACAGACTCAATTAATAAAACCACATCGCGTATGATACGTGATTTCAGCGTAATATAAGGGAGGGAAAAAAAAATATACGTATAATCTTGAAAATTGTTATTCCGAAGCATGTCCACTTCAAATTTGGACAAGAGATAAAAGGAAACAATATATACAATATTAATTATTATATCGACTTTTTTTGGCCAATTGATGTAACACTCTCGGCCAAATGACGTAAATTAGAAAAATAAATTGATCAATTTTTGGAAGGGAACCATCTTTTTACATTGGATTTAGGTTTAAAAATTCTGACCTGGCTACTGAACGTAAGCTACTATTATATCGACACTCCCTACGTATAATCCCGTATCTGCAAACATGAGAATTTACAGGAGTGCATTTCAAAGATTATAACGCAACTTACAATATTATGTATTCGATAAAAACAGTTTTTACTATCGTCTGAAAAATTTCAATTTTTAGGGTTACATCAATTGGTCAAAAAAACGTCGATACACTGTACGAATATGTAACGATTTCATTTAAATGTTTGTATTTTAAAAATAGAACGCGATTTTTTTGTACTGCTTCTCAAGCATTATCAATTCTTGATTGATTGTGTTTTATTTAAAAAATATTATGCCTTTCTAGCAACAATTAACAGTTTCAACGCCTTATAAGCGATCGATAGATAGTGTCATACGTTAATACAGTCAGTTGTTAGCAACTACGTGGTAATCGATAGGGAACTAATATGTAGGTGATTAGTGTAGCAGCGAAAAGGTTAAGGTTTGGGAGATTAGGTGTTTAATAATCGATAAACGTTCCATTTTTTTAATAGTGGGAAATATATTTATATAAACCCATATCGTCTGTTGATGTGGAGCACATGGATTCTAGATTGGGCATACCAAATAGTGAGTTGGTAGTATGTCTTAAAGATTAAAGGATGACGTTAAGAAAGGACAAATAGTTAGCTAATGGTTTTCAATACGATTCGTTTTTAAGATAGGCAAGAATGATTTTAGTGATTGAAAGAAAAAAAATGTTGAAAAGACGGAGGGATAATTTCTTTTGCCTTTCTACAGTTTATATATTATTAACTTATTGAACTTATCCCTCCGTCTTTTCAATGTATTTTTTTTTTTGATTATCACAATGTATACAATATAATACGCGTTTTGTTTGGACTATACACAATATTTTTGTGTGTGTGGGTTACGTCCTTTTTCCTTTCCACAGTCGATATACTATTATAAAATAAATACTTGAAAGTATTCCTTCGGGTATTGTCCTTGATCGTTAGGCAAGCGAGTAGACAAAGAGTCCTTACAACGTTACCATTTGGTTACAACATATTGTATATTTCAGGTTTGATCGTGCAAAATACATTACGGTGGAAATTGCGAACAGCAAGGAATTGGTCCCCAGATTCCAGTATTTATATTACAGTAAGAGAACATAGTGTATGGTGTCTTGAAATAAAGATCGAAAACACAACAAATTGTTAAGTCGGTGGTGCAGTGGACAACGTCGTTGGATTCGGTCAGGGATCTCACGATTAATTTTGAAACCGATTTATGGTTTTCCGTTCGAAGATATGGTTGTTTGTGATGTCTGAAATTCCCTTCCACCCATCTGATCGTCACAATGGGGGGCAGAGAGAGTAATTACGTAACCACTAGTTCTGCCTTAGCAATATTTTTCTATCCTTACTCTTATCGCATAAGAGTGGTGGAGCAACTGACTAACAAGTAGTCATTGTATACAAACTTCTGTTGAGATATGCCATGCGCTGCACATTGAGAGCGGATCTGATAAAAAAAATATTCTGAAAATATATAATAGAAAGAATATTGCGTAAAAATTGTTACATTTTATCGCGAATATTACAGTAATATACCAACGGATAACAGTAAAAATCATTAAACTGGTTGTAAACTATAAAACTATATTCACCGTAATAAATTTAAGGGTTATATAAAGGGCAATTTGGTATTATGGTAATTACAGGATTGTGCAACAAAGGAATAACTGCTACATACCCCACGTAACGACTGGTTAAACGCAACAGTTTGAGAAGGAGTGGAGAGCTTTCGGAAGTTCAGTGTTGAATACAAATGGCCGATTTCGTTTTTCGCTTCAAATTTAGAGGAAATAGGCCAACTAATATGAAAAAAAAAACTATTTCTGGTTCTTCGATTGCGCAGAAAATAAAAGGTTGCAAACTTATTTTGAAACTATGTACTTATTGCTTTCTATAACGTAATAAGTAAACTTTATATTCCCTATACGAAGGTTTTATTAGAGTATAGAAAATATAGCGTAAATAAAACGGACAATCAAAAATTGAATTGGTTGTATTTTATTATAAATTTTATTTAAGTGAATTGAGGTGAGAATTTCAAAAGTCACTTTAGATCAACTCGAGTAGAAAAGACATCACAAGCACCAATGATCAAACCAGGTGATCAAATATATTTTGGTAAACGGATGCGGAATAAAAAATGCCACGATGGACCTGGCATGAACATGGGCTGCGGATGCCCTAGGGGAGCCTGAATCCTGTATCTTTTTTATTAACTGCATTGATTCCATCGCCGTGGAAGGCCGCTGATGACCATCCACAGGATTTACTCGGTGGAGCTATGCGACGCTGGGATGACCTGGAAATTTACAAAACTGGCGAAGGACAGAGAATCTTAAATCCTGTTGAGATTTTGGCCCGGACCGATAGTATAAGAAATATTATAGTTGACCTGGATCCATAATGTAAGAGGTATAGGTGAGCTGGGTAAAAGGTGACATTCGCCATTTTTGTATTTGTTGACGTCATTACGTGCTTATCCAATTACAATGTACTATGTTTACAACAGTGTTTTGGTGTCAATAAAATTTTGGTTCGTCAAAGTGACGTCACATATAATACAAAAACAACAATCCAGCTCACCTATCTTCTTACACCATAGCCCGGACCCATCTGATGTGCAGCTCTTACCACTAGAATAGAGAGTTCGACAACTGAAAATCCACATCTGTGTTTTAAGCTTTAGCTAAAATAGGCTGACATGTGGTAGAAATAGATAGCGTATTAATGTATCATAATTAAAAATAGTTTTTAAATCGCAGGATGGAAATTTGAACATGTATAGGAAAAGCACTTGAGTGAGATATGTTTTCAAACTAATGAATCAGTCAATCATTTTTAATAAGAAACACCCACTACTGTACACTGTCCATAAAAGCGTGGGCTTGTAAAACTGCAAACATAATGTCTGTTTCAAATAAATATAAGAGGTGAGAGGAAAAATTAATTAAAAAATTATGACGCATTTGGATCGCTTCAATCTTCAATGTATTGCTGGACGTAAGAGGTTTAAGAGATTTAGATTGGATTTGTAATTTATTGATTCGATGTACTTATTTTAAAACTATGAGCTAACTGGAATGTTAAACAATACACATTTTCGACAAATTGAGAACTAGATATTCATCCCAGACTGACCCATAACCAAAAACTAATGTTTTAACATATAAATTTGTGTAGTAATAGTAAAAATCATCCAAATGTACAAATGTGTGTTTGTTTGTTTGTCTCTTATGCTTTCTTAAACCATTTATTCGATTACGATGAAACTTTGGTGAGTTGTTGTGCGCACACCCGCAAAGATTTATAAATAAAATGAATAATCAAATAGGTACAAACAGCGACATTTCAGTTCGTGTGTGACATAACATGTGGTGTTAATTGTTAAATTCCAAGTACTGCCGACAGCCATGCCAGTCGAATTCAAACGTCTGCAGTTTCCGATGTAACTCGCATTTGCGATTACCATCAACAAAGCACAGGCACAATCGCTACAAGTGTATGGACTAAGTTTGGAAAATCCATGCTTCTCACATGAACAGCTGTATGAAGCCTGCTCGTGCTCAAGAAAACCTTCTGATTTACTTGTGTACGCACCAGATGGAAAACAAAAAATATTGTGTATACAAAATCACTTAAATAAACAGAATTAAAACACAAATATCATCTTTCTTTGAGTGGCATTGCAAAGCATGCTGGGTAGTCGCTAGTAATTAATAAAAAATAACATTAACTGCGGGAATGATTTAGCGACCGTCTAGCTACGTATCGTATTGAACTAAACTTCTTGCTGGTATCGTAGAAGTGATTTATTATGCTCTACAGGGGGAATAATTAAATCTGCATGGGAACAATTTCAAATGTATCATTGATAAAGGAAGTCGAATCAATTTTATTAATATTTTTTTTTAAAAATAAATCTTCTCTTAATATGGAGAATTTGAGGCCATAGAGGAGTCATCTCGTTAGAAAATTTACTACGAGAACTTTTTGTTATTTAGTCACCCAAGGTACTCTTTTTTCGGAGTGAGTAATGTTAAGAGGATTGGGTTAGGACAAGACTTGTAGTGAGATAATTGTTCTGGAAATTCGGATTGGTGTGAGATCGCAAACATCTATGAGTTCGAGCACAAATCAATTTATGAATGTATCTGTTCTGGGATTCGTACCGTTTGCGACGTTGTCCATTCATTTGCAGGCAAGATTTTTGATGCAGTGTTTATTATTACTAAACATTAATGACGTGTCAACTGTTATTTCTTGGTGGGAAGGCATCGTATTTTAAAAATAAAACACTAACCGTTTTGTACTACTTCCATATTTTTATAACGATTACGCTCATCGCTAGTTTTACCGACCATATGCTAACAACCAGTCCTGATCATTATACAAATGTGGATGTAGTACAAAAAAAAATCTGTACATTCTTGTTAGTTCTTGAACCAATTTGTTGATATACCTTGTAATTATTAACACTCAATTATAAATAGCCTTGTCAAGATTTATATTTTAACAGTTGGTAATACTCGTGATGAGCGAAATCACTTTTGATCATGATAAAATGTAGAAGTAGTACCAAACAAGTTGTGATATGGCAAAATATCAAAGTATTTAGTTCAAAAAAAAGAATTACGTAGTTGAAATCTATTTCAGCTTAACGCCGTCGTCAGAACTAGTTCTGAGGATAGTGTTGAGCCGAAATAACTACCAACTACCTAATAAAATTTTGTAGAACTAAATACTTTGATATGTTACCCTATTATAATTGAGTTCTACCAAGTAAATGTCAATTCAGTCAATAAACACACTGTGTTTAATTTTTTTAAATATACATAATACCTTTCCAAAAAGAATTGCTAGTTAACACCTTAACAGTGACTATAAAAAATGTCCACAAGTCTAGACTCTTTATAACAAGATGTCGTTAATATAAAACAAAAAACATAATGACTGGGGTAAAATGAAAATAATAAAGGAAAACATTTGAAATCAACTTCTGCATAAATTTTCAATCAAGAGTTATTTTACTATGAGAATAAAAAATGTATGTATATTGACAACTTTGCAAAAATTTTGGAGTTTTAATCGAAATAAGTCGAGCTTTGCGTTTCTAAAGCATGCTCAGGGACTGTTACTTTTCTTTTTTTTGACAAAGAAAACTTTTTAATTATTTAAATGGCTTGCAAGCCACAAGCCATTCAAAAAGTTTTATTTATCGTAAATAATGAAATGCCGAATTAAGAGATTGCGTAAATATTCACTTGAATTCGTGAAATTCAGTATTCTTCACTTGAGGATACACTATATTATCAGCAGTTGATAATGCTTGAATGCTCATAATGATCTAAACCAGTCCTGGACATTGTAAAAATGTCGATGAAAACAAGAAAAAAATTGAATTGTTGAGATTTTGTACACTTCTATGTATTTTGTCACAAACGACCCGGGTTTCGACCTTTCGGCATCTTCAGGCATTCGACCGCACGAATGGACTCAAATTGACCCTGGCCGTTAGTGACAAAATCAATGGAAGTGTACAAAATCTCAATAATTCAACTTTGATATTAAAATTCCATCAGGCACCCTCAGTCGATGTCTTAAATTAAAAAAGAAAAAATGTCTTTCATTTTTAAAATATAATGCCTCTCCACTAAGAATTGAGAGTTAACCCCTTCTTTAGACTCTCAAACCATTTGGCATATAATTAGATACAAAATTATTATATCGAATATAAAAAAATATCATTAACAAAGATTGTTTACAGAAGTATGCTTTAACGTTAGTTAAGTTAAAAAGCTAAAGTTATTGTAAATGTTCGTAAGAATTCACAATACATACTATATTGGTAATTATTTATCGAGTTGGGTAACACATAAACACATTTTATAGTTGGATTGTTCTGACGATGACGTCAAGCCGAAATAGCTACCAACATTTTTTTTCCATGTCCGCTCCCAATGTGGAACATATGGTCTCATAATGGAGTTATCTTAACAGAATTTTTCTATAAGAGTAGGGATAGAAGGATAGGACTAAGATAGGACTAGTGGTTAGTTAATTGCGTTCGCTACGCCCCGTGATGATCGGATGAGCGGGGGGGAGTTTCAGACATCACAAACACTCAGACTAGGAACAGAAAGCCATACATCGATTGAGAGATCAATTTATGAAAAGTGTCCGCACCGAGAGACGTCCGTAGCCATACCAACTGCGCGACGGACGCCGACAACGGTGCTATCAACTACCCAATAAAATTCTGTACAACCAAATACTTTGTTATTTTACCCTAATATATTTTTTAACCAATGCCGCTTCCAATTTACAGTATATGAACTACTAGTTCATATAAGAATATGTTTATTTATGACAGTATTATTATGTTTATTTATCCAAGTTTATTTCAACAGAAGTTTTCTGCGAGTACTGCTTGTTACTCAGGTGCTCAACCTCTCTGATCCAAAGATAGAAAGGCTCGAAGGATTGGGCTATTACCGTGCAAGTGGTAAGCAAGTCACTCTTTCTACCCACCGTTTTTAGGATAGGAAAATTGGGAGGGATTTATACACATTACCCGTAAATCGATTGAGAAATCAATTTATGAAACTGTCCGTACTGAGATTCGAATTATTGAGCTCGGTCACAGAAGTCAACGACGTTGACCTTTCATCTAAGTGTCAGCTAAAACTGGTAAACTGGTTCGAACGATTTCATAATACATATAATATAAATAGTAATTATGTTTGCAAATATTTACAAACTCATATTTCATTGTGGTGTTAGAGGCAAAAAATATCAAATATTATAACTCCGGTAAGACTTCAATGGAAAAGTGAATAAACGTTTTACTTCACCAAAATTGTAATTCATTAGAGTACTATAACATCTTAAAATACTAAATGTTGCCTTCTCCGTACGAACGAGATATATTTGAGTAAATAAATTAAACTATTTTCTAAGGAACGTTTGAGCATCGCCGGAATAATTGACCAGTTGAGTTTTATTTTTATAGAGTTCCACAGTTCGTTGCTGCAGCGGGTAGCAGCGTGGACTTTTTGTAGAAATTCAACTGAAAAAAAACTGTTGGTTCTAGCAATTGTGTTTATTTCTACAGTTTTGTTAGCCGTTTCAATTAAGCTCTTTATTTTTATTGGAGAATTCAATAAAACGTTTCGTGTTTGAGAAATGTACGTGTTTAGAAAGCACACTGTAATAAATAAAACAAGATTTAATAGATAAAGCTAAAGCAGTATTATTTTGTTTTCCGAAACGTAACAAGAATATATGAAAACGTGGAAAGCTTGTTAAAGATTGTAAACAGTCATAAAAGATAAGAAATGATAAATCTACGGACTACGGACGAACAACGTATCAATTAATACAGCAGAAACAAAATGCAAGTAGAGAGCGAAAATAAAAACTTCACAATACACCTAATAATTAAATAAGATGACTAGCATCGTAAAAATCTATGTTTTAATTTTAAGATTAAGACAAAATCACGATTAAAAATAAACCTATGATTTTGCATTATATCTACCGATGGAAGAAAGTATTTATATATTCTATAAAAAGGTAAATCTATGGCAAGTCATCAATTTAGACGATGCAATATTCGCACAATAATTATAAAGGCTAACGCAGATGTAAATGCAGTCAGAAAATTCAAGCGGTGACCGATATAGATGACGACAATTCTGTATACGTAATAATAAAAGTGAAGGCCCTGAACAAGCAAGTCGTCAATGTAAGTGATGACTAGTGCAGAAAATAATACAGCGGACGACTATAGAAAGGACCTTAATTCTGTCGTTGCGCCCCGAACTGAAGACATCTCTCCGGATCCACATAATGGTCACTATAAATTACCATCCTATACCTAAAGTTAGATCTCTTTAATTACTCAACAATTGGAACCGAATTCCTATAGATCTAAGTAAAAAAGTCGTAAATTGATTATTCAATTAGTTTTATGGAATTGTGATCGAAGGCATGGAAGTCTAAAAATTCCTTCCAACCCGTCCGAAATAAAGTCAGGTTGTCGCGTTACCTTACCACTAGTACTGTCTCTAGCCCTGTACTAACTGCCTCCAAAAAAGAGGTTGAGTAACTAGCAGTTATCGTATAACAAATACGTTTGAGATAAGCTTCATTAGATGTCCGTATGCTCCACACTGGGAGTGGACACGAATATATAAAAAAATAAACAAGCATATCAACACATTCCGATTATTATCAAGTATTGTGAATGATTACAAAAAATAATATTCTAAATTTTTTTCTTGCAATGAAGTGTTATATATGTATTTGACCAAGGATGCCCAACCGGTCGATCCCAAAGCAAAATTTGGTTGATCCCGAAAAATTTTGTGAGTTTTGAAAAAAATACATTATTTTATATAAATGAAATATATTATACGCTATAAAAATAATAATAAACATTACGTTAAAAATAAACGAAAATACTAAATTTTAATTATTTTGTAAGCACATACTTATCTAATAATATTTTTCATTTAAAATAAACATTTTTAAGTTTGACAAACGGAAAAAATCTTAAAATAAATTTCCTATAAGAATAATATTAGAAGTCGATCGCGAGAAAGTTTTTAATTGCAAAGTAGATTTACCACTATCATTGTGACTAACTAATTTAAGTATTTCTTTTTTAGTCTTTTATTGAATGATGAAAAACTGAATAATTATAAGCATATGAGATAAATTGACGGCAAAGAGAATAACGACTTACATTAAGAAATTACAATTAAATAAACAAAACTATATTTTCAAGATGAAACCTTATCTACTTACAGTCTAGTGTCAAAAAAAAAACACTTTTTTAGAGAGGTCGCTACAGTAAAAATGCATAAAAACTAGAAATGATATCTCTTGAAAAATAGTCTTCTATATGAACATGACCGAACATATCGAAAACCATTCCGACCAATACTGACTGGCAGAAATCAGACGATTCTAGGCATCAATTTTCGAAAGTTGTCTATTTCACTATCACACAATAAATAGCATTAAATGCAGTTCGCCGTAGACGATTGATAACACTTCAGAACATTCGTTTTTATGGATTCTCGGATGTATATGATGTTTTCATTTTATTCCGCCCACCCAAATTCTATCCACGAATCGTAGATAAACCAAAGCTAAACGTCAAATTCTAGTATATATCTAAATCATGTATTCTTTTTTCTAACAGAAAAAACCACAATATTTTAATAGGAATAGTTTACGAGTGTTTGTAGAAGGAATATGTGACAGGGAAACGGAAACGGGAAACATAGCTAATTACGGTGGGTGAGATGGAATGAAAATATTTGAAAAAATCATGTATTTGGAACTAAATCTCTAAACCAATCAAAAAAATGATGTATGAAAGAGTCCATTGATTATTTCAACTTTTGACCGCGTAACCGGATAGGATGAAAGCCTAAAAGAGTTCGCCTTCTTTTAAAAAATAAAACACAATTCATTTGTACTACTTCCACATGTTTATAATGATCACGACCGGTTTCGCTCATCACGAGCATTGCCAACTGATAAAAATACAAACATAACAGGCTTATTTGTATAAAAATGAGTGTAAAAATGAAGCTATATAAAACTGATGTTTCATAAAATTACTCATTAGCAAACAAATTATACATAAATCAAATAAAATAGTCTACAATTAAAATGTTATGGACCTCTTACAAATCAATAAATACTAATCTGAAATCACAGATATTACTACATTACAAGTCGATTAGCTGAGCAAAAAATTTTAATGACATTACTAATGCATTAGGCAAATAGTGGATTGGGAAAATTATAAGAAAAAAATAGTGAACCATTTGAAAACAATCAAATATTAAGTATGTAATTAATATTAACAATAAACAGCCATCTTAAGTGGAGAACGCAGAGCAGCTATGAGCATGTACAATTTTTTTTATATATTATAGGGTTGACCTTACTTCATGATCGTATGCCAACATGCTACATGTTTATCAACTGAATCGAATAAGACGAATTGTTAAAATTTTTGGTTTTGCGTGTTTTACAAAATCAGATTTCGGCGTTTTCAGGCATTCAAGCACAAGAATAAAATCGAGCCGATAGACAGTAAATAGTATGTATCGTTTATATACAAGTTGAAATAAGATAAATTATTATCACTTAGTCGAGTAGTTCACATTAATATTTGAAGTAATTTTAATAGTGATAATAATGACTTGTAGTCTTAATTGGGAGAATAACCAGATTTACAATTACAAACTCATAAGACTTAGCTATTGCAGGTGATCATTGACATTATATTATATTAAATTTGGATTATTGAGATTTTGTACACTTCCATGTATTTTGTCACTAACGACCCGGGTTTCGCCTTTCGGCATCTTCAGGCATTCGAGCACACGAATGGACTCGAACTGAGAGACAGTAAACAGTTTCTAACGCTTATATAGAAGATACAAATGCGACAAATATCATTTACGAGGAAATACATTATACGTCTGAGAGCCACACCGATACCTGAGTTAAAATTTCGGAAATCGTCGTAATCCTTATTTTGTAAACACCATATTACCAGAGTGGCGATTGCCGAAGGCGGTTGCCGCTTTTCAACTTCTTTTAGAAATACCAGTGATTTTACAATTATAATAGTATTGTGGGTTTTGACGGGATGTAATTCGACGAATGGGTAAATATATACAATCATTCCACATTTAGTGAAATCTGTTAGGTGTTTCAACGTATCGGATATAATAGCGGAGAATTAGGAAGGTTCAGTTGCTCATTCAAGATTGGTAAGGAGTATAACTGGCCTCTATTAATTTCTAAAATTTCCTGATAAAATAATTTATGATCCCCCATGTTTTTATGCAACAGTTTAACCCCATCATCCGCATTAAACGTATGGTTCTCCATTAGCAAGTGATTTGCGAATGTCGAAGTTTCTTTTTTTAATCTAAAGGCAGCTAAATGTTCTGATACCCTTATATCTAATGTACGTGTGGTTTTACCCACATAGAAATGTTGGCAATCATTGCATTGTAATTTATAAATACCAGATTTGTTCTTAAAGTTTACTCTATCTTTATTGTTAATAAGTAATTTGCCTAGAGAGTTTTTGCAATAGAACGCCGGTCTAACACTATCAGCGAGTTGTTTTTTAATTTTAAAGCTTGTGCAACCTAAATAACTTATTCTATGCCAGATTCTAGGGCGGTCTATGTCTTTAGACAAGTTCCCGAAATATAGCATCTTTTCTGCTAATTTACGTTGTTTTTTTGATACAAGACTATCTATAAGAGACGCCTCATAGCCATTATTAATGGCAATTTGTTTAATAATGTTTAGTTCGTTTTCAAAATTAAATTTATTTAGAGGTATAGTGACTAATCTGTGAACCTGAGAATGGAAAGCAGCCAATTTATATGAGAAAGGATGGTCTGACTTAAAATGGATCGTGGCTTCTGAAAACGTCTGTTTTCGGTAAATTTTAAATTCATGAATGGAGTTTTTAATATCAATATTAAGGTCAAGGAAATTTATATTCTTGCCCCCTACTTCTAAAGTGAATTGAATTTTATCATCTAGTGAGTTAAGAAAATTATGAAGGTTAGAAACTTGTCTCTCAGTTCTCTCAATAATCCAAATTTAATATTGAAATTCCATCAAGCACCCTCAGTCGATGTCTTAAATTATATTATATTATATATTAAGATTTAGCGATAATATTTGTTCTTTTTTATCTTATGTATAAACGATATAAACTGTTTCCTGTCAGTTCTAGTTCATTTGTGTGCTCGAATTCCCAGAGATGCCGAAAGGCGAAACCCGGGTTGTTAGTGACGATATACATGGAAATGTGCAACATTTCAACAATTCAAATTAGATTTTAGAACATTGTTAAAAAAAGAAGAGACAACATATTTTACAGTTTAAATATAAATTAAATGACAATTGAAGGAGCACTACCTAAGAATCTGCTAGTACCTACTGCTAATGTCGATAATCCAAACTTCTCGATGACTATTTTCAAGAGTTTGTTTGTTTTTGATTGTTAACTAATCCTCATTTACCATGTTTACGGTAGTGACTTTGTTAGGGGAGGCTTTATAAAACCAAATACACCAATCGTCACTACTATTGATAGAAGACAAACAATAATTATTGTCAAATAAACCTACCTCTCACCGAAAATCGTGTGTGGTGTCACATGTAGTAAATCTATAATATGAGATGATAGCCTGTCTTGAAAACAGACGACGTTATCTGTCTCCGGGGATTACTATGGGAGATTTGTTCAAAGTAGCGTAAAAATAAAATTGAACATTCGAAAAGCAAATAAAAGATCAAATAGGTCTTGGATGCCTCAAACGGTATGTCAAGCGAAATAAAATACACAGCAAGACCTAGTCTACGTAATAATAGAAAAAATGTCTAAATATACTCTGGATAAAAATAAATTCGTATACATTTTATAAATCAAATATAAAAATAGTTTTTAGTTATAAGAAACAGACGCATTTGATACGTTGGGTTATATTCTAAGCAGCTTAACAATATTGATCGTCCAGTTAATTAGATAACTGAAATTTCTGGGTCGGTAAAAGGATATTTCTATAAATCCTTCCACTGACTGTACTCAAAAGTACCCAATTTTAAAGCACCTATTTATAAAATGTATAAAACTCGGGTATAAATTAATCATATTAGATTAATGGTAACCATTTGAATATTCAGGTCCGTAGTGCAGTGGTCAACGGACAGTTTCATAAATTGATTCTTCAATCGATTTATGGTTATCTGTTTGGAGGCATGGATGTTTGTGATGTCTAGAATTCCCTACCACCCACCCTATCCTAAAAAAACAGGAAGTAGTAAGAGCGATTTGCTGATCAACTGTCTTAGCCCTGTCTTAGCTCTATCCTTACTCTCTTTGAAGAAGAGAGGTTGAGCGACTGAGTAACAAGCAGTTCCGGTATAAAAAAACTTACGTTGAGACACCTCCATTAGGAGAATATTTGCTCCACATTGGGAGCGGAAAAAAGTGAATATTGCTTTTTCCATTAACTATAAGCTTTATTATTTGGAGTTGTCCGAGTAATTAACTGGACGATCGATATTTTTAAGTCGTTGCGATTCCCTGTTAGTGGCCCATTTTTTTACAATGAATAATATTTTTAATGCTTTACCACTTCAATGTCTTAAGTTTTAAAAAATAGCTTTGATTAATTTAAGAAACCATAGAACGACCCACGTTTTCAGCTCTACTGGTTTTTCCTGTTTTAAAGTCGTGTATGACGCTATGCAAACATTTTTTTAACAACTAATAAAGACAGCTTTCTAATGTGTGTATTATAAATAAGAAAAATCTGATCGATAAAAGAAATACAGTTTTTCGCGATTATGTTTTTTTAAGTCTATATTAAATCGCAATCAAAAGCAGTTTTAAGTAAAGTTACATAAATACACCTGGAAACTTCAAGCACCCTTCATTACATAAAGCCCTCAGTGAAAAAGACAGATTGAGCCAAAAAACAAAGTTTTTTTGTACAACGTATTTACTGCTGAGATAAGAGATTTAAAGTTTAATTTTAACACAAATTTTATTTAAGTAAGGTAAACGTACCAGTTTAAGAGAAAAATTCAACAAAAATTACGATTAACGTTTAGCATTAGACCGAATGATGACAAAGCAAGTGTATTCATAATGGATGAAATCTCTATGATAATACAAAAATTAGTAAAGGGTCTGTTACAAAAAAATTGTGTTCAATATTTAACAACCATGTTTTTGTGTCAGTAGTGGACCATCTAAAAAATTGAAAGCTTCAGTAGTTGACCACTTCTTTGTTCAGTAGTTGACCATACCTAAGCAGAGGGTTTCATGACAACCTATCATCAGAGCTTCCTGTAAATCCACTCTTGGTTGAATAAAGTAGCATATGCTTACATTTACAGATATCCTTGACAATTTACTTAAGAAATTGAAAATAAAATACTGACTGCATAAGGTGTTGTTTTCAAATGGCCGCTATGACAACCCAATGACATATATAGTGATGTGTTAGTTCCTCAATCCGGCAAAAGATAGTTTCACGTGTCGGAACTCTAAAATTTAGAGCAATCCCGTATATACGTTTCTTATTTTGGGCACTTTTATTGAAAAAAGTTAACTATCAGTACATATACATTAATTAAAGAAGTGTATGTTTGAAAAGTGATTTATCAATTATATTTTCACTTCAATAGTGACTAGAAATGAATTGATGGTTTCAAAGTGATTAATTGTTAGAATGATAAAATGTTCGTGTATTTTAAAATGTCAAATAATATTTAGTCTCCAGACGATAACTCGTTATTGAGTTTGAATAAGAAGCTCAACCACCAGTAATGATCTAAAAATTTCATTCTGGGGTATCTATAACAAAATAAATATCTACTACTCTCGTTTTTACAAACTTAGAGTCATTAAAAATAATAGTTGTGTAAAAAATGTTCACGGTATTACAACATAAATAGATATGAATAAAAACTACCAGAAAATAAAAACTGAACACGAAAATAAAAAGGGATCAAAAATAATTGCTTTTTCAACAATGTGTTACATATAACTGGAAAAATCATTTTGCGTTAATGAGTTCTGGGAAACGGAAAGTTAATTCGGGATATTTTAATAAAACACTTACTCTAACTACTCTCGATTGTAATCGAAAACGGATAAAATTAAATATTTAAATGGGTTGAAAGTTTGCGTAAAAATGAATAGAATATGACACTTTTTTGGAATCTTTGTAGAATAAAATTTATACGGAATTATTTTTATTCCATGATAGTTAATTTTAGTAAATAACAACTATAAGAATATTCTGAGACGCAAGTAAAGTTGAATAAATGGTAATTATCTTGTTTAATCTGTCGCTATAATGTACAGAAAAGAGTATGCATACAAATAATGAATATTCTTCGGTGAAAAAGCTTACAGTATGATTTAGCCTCCTAAAATTGTCTTCCCATGGTAATAAATTCCAGATTAATGTGATAATTGAAATGTAATAAACACAGTTTTGAATGAATTATTAAAATTGTGGCTATTTTTTAAGTTTAATATTTCACAATTGCAAGAGATTTTATTGTGAATGATTTAATAAAAATTGACAAGCCCCATAAAAGTTCAGAGTATGTCCTCACACCTCTCTCGCTGCTCGAAGGATAAAATATTATCATTGTTATTATAATGTTTATAGGCGAGTCATAGAGACGCGGCTCGCCAGTCTGTATTTTTTTGCTTCCATTCCGCAGAGCCGTCCGAAACCCATAACTGTAAACTTACCAGTAAAATATAAACAAAATTTCGAACTAAAAATGTTTCATTGATTATTTCTGAGAAAAAAGCAATGATTTTTTTGACTAAATGTATCTTTTAGTTCTGACGATGACGTGAAGCCAAAAAACACACAAAATTCATGTAGATTACTTTGTTATTTTAACCCTATTATAATAGAGTTCTAGTCAGAAAATACTAATTTAATCAATATCATAGACTTCTTGAAGGGTAAGAAAATATATAAATATAAAAAAATCCCACTGAACACAAAAACATCTTGCTCAAATAAAAATAAAATAAAACTAATTCAAGTCGAAATGTTGTATTTATTATCATGACTTCAAAAGCCGCGTGTTTTGTCGGCGACGAGCGAGCTTTTTCCAGCCTACATACATACAATTGATTTCGCCTTTGGAAAAGTTGCCTCGCCGCGGAAAATCTATTACACATTAGCATTTCTATTGCGGGGAAAATTGAATAAGCAGGTGGAAAAAAGCGGGAATCCCCCGGGGACCCGGAAACTTTAGCTCGGCGATGAGCGAATGACGAGTCAAGGTAACGCCACTCCACAATGCGCTCGGAGATAAGATTAGATAATAATAATAATCAGAAGAACTTATGTATTACATCGTTGATATTAACAAGACGAGATATGAGCATGGCAAAATTACAAATATACACCCCGCAGGGTCGTCTAGTACAGCGTTCGCCAATATTTTGCACCTCACAGACCACTAAACTCACAATTTTGAATCTCGGCGATCAATACACATGTAATGATAGATGACGATGCAAATTTACGAAACGTAATGCTTGTCAGCAAGGTAGACGACGCTACTTGGCAAATAATATTGTATTGCTTAATGCCCTTGAAATTGCATTCAGCGAAATCAAGCGGTGAATGATATACGATACGGATTCTACATACGCTGTGATACAGTTGAACGCTCTGAAAAAGCATGTCATGATGACTAACATAGAACACAGACAATCAACGACAGTATATATGAACAGAGAAGAAAAGACCGCATTCATTCTGTATCCACCTGCCGAATGTGAATTCTGTTGCCACCTGCCGAACTGTAAACATCTTCTCTGAACTGCGTAATCACCATCATCATCATTATACGTACCTACTGTTTAATTGCGACCAGCATAAACGATTGGAAATATATTCCTAAACATATACAACAAAGTGATAAAATAAAATGTACAAATTTGACTATTAAATCGTTATAACGCTTAATTACAAAAATTAATAAGTGATTTAATTGAACAAGATTTTGTTAAGGAGAAACGTTTGTTTATGAAATTATTTGTTGTAAACACTAACCATTTGTTTATCTAAAATAGCATTATATTACAAAATGTAGAGGGTTCGATGAAATCAATTCTTGTTATTTATTTTTGATTCCCAAGAAAGACGGTTTGTAGATTTATGATTTTTTGTGTTTCGTTTGTAAGCAATTTTATTTTTTCTTTATATAACAAACCCACGTTTATATAAATATGGTAGGTATATAATTTTTAAAGATTCTTCAAAAATATTGTTTTGCTTGAGACATAATATTATAATGATCATTAATTTTGTTGTTTTATCAACATAAATAATGTTTGCCAAAAGGCATTCTTAGAAGCCAAAAGCATGATTTCAGATGAGAGGTTTCAAACTATAATAAGTGAATCGACAAAGATGTTATACGAGTATATTTGGGATTTTATTTAATGCAAAATTGTTTTTCTTGGATTAAAACTTAATACAAAACCAACTCTAAAGCTAAGTATACATTTGGACACAAATAAGTTGCTAGAGCGATTTAGCTACAGCACTGTTTCGAGCGTCCACACCAGGTTATTGGAAACTTTTGAGACCGCATATCAGTTAAAAAAGTCGACCTTGAATGCAGCCGAGCGGCCGGGTAATAAGGTTATTACAACCTTTTTTAAATGGGCGTAACGAGAGCGATTAGCTAACCACTAGTCCTATCATAGCCCTATCCTTCTATCCCTACTCTCTTAAAAAAAAAAAAAAAAGAGAGGTTGAGCAACTGAGTGACAAGCAGTTCTCGTAGAAAAAATTCTGTCAAGATACCTACCTTCATTAGGAGACCATATGCTCCACATTGGGAGCGGACATGGAAAAAAAAAAAACCTTTTTTAAAGACCGAAGTATTTTTTTATTATTATTTGGACTATGGTTGAAATGTTTTTAGGTAGTATGACATATTTATTACATGGTAATATAATAAAATATAACAAAAAAAAAATCTGTTTATAAAACTGTAATAATGTTGGCTATGGTTACGTATGTCTCGGGTTCAAGTCTCGGTGCAGATAGTTTCATCAATTGATCTTTCAATCGAGTTATGGATTTCTGTTCGTAGTCGTGAATGTTCGCTATGTCTAAACCTCCCTCCCACCCATCCGATCTACAAAAAAGGGTCGTAGCGAGACCGATTAGCTAACCACTAGTCCTGTCCTAGCCTTATCCTTCTATCGCTACTTTTGAAAAATAGTAATACTTTAATTACAATGTCAAAAAATATTAGATTTACCTCACACTAAAAAAAGTTTACTTTACAAATAACAATTCACAATTTCGATAATCAGATCAAAGTATAATACTCTGCGGTAGAAAACCAAAATAAAAACACAACATAAAAACCCTTTTATGAAAAGTTTTTCTTTTACACCTCAGATAACAATGTTTTTGGAAAAAAATGAAATGTTTTATATAAAAAAAAACACTTCTCGTATTTTTTGTTTATTCCGATGCAAGCAAACGGAACGGTGGCCTGCATTAGTAGCGTTAATGGATTTCTGTAAATATGAAAAAATAAAACATCTTAGAAAATTACAAACATACAATTCAAGATTTATTTTAATCGAGTGTTTCTTAAGAAATTTTCAAACAAAATCCCAAGAATGTTTTAAGGATAAAAATGTCGCGTACGAGGTGCAGTGGTCAACGTCAATGGCTTCTGTTACGGATCTTATAGGCTAGAGCAGTGCTCCGCAACCTTTTCTCACCCTCGGCACACCTAAGCATTCATTAATATTTCGCGGCACACCACATGGCAAAATTTAACAAAACTTTTATTAATTAAACGCTTGTACCTTTTCAAAATGACGGAACAATTAACAACACAGAAAATAACATAAATTATAAAAAAAAAACATTTGTAAAAGTTGTAACTAAAAATTGCCAAATCCAAAATAATAGTCTCGTTTGTCCTTCGGAACATTTTCAATGATCCTGGTCGTAACTTTGCCAATGTTTGAGTTTATGTTTGAATCCGTCTTATTTGTCAGAGCATGTCAATAGCTTTTCATTTCGCTTGTTTATAATAATTTCTCCGGGAAATTTTTAACCATCAATGCTTCACAAAATATGCAGGAATGTGCAATTCCTAAGTGAAGGATTTTTTTATTCACAAATGAGACAAACCTAATTTTATTTCAGTTGCACTGTCCGTGCTGTTTGCAATACAATTTGCAATTAAATATCAAAATAATACAATATTTTTTTCTACGAGAATAATTTAAACGAAGTTCTTTCTTTGTCACACAATGGCTTCAGTTTTTTCTAATATAAAAATATTCGTCTTTTTCTCATTTTGGACGTACTGTGCCACGGCAAACCTGGGGTCATCTCGCGGCGCACCAGTGTGCCGCGGAACACTGGTTGCGGAGCACTGGGCTAGAATTCCAGTGCGGACTGTTCCATAAATTATTTTTATGGATTTCTGCTCGAAGGTATGGATGCTTCAAATTCTCTCCCACCCGTCCGATCCTAAAAACAGGACGTAGCGATAGTGGTAAACTAACCACTATGACTGTCGTAGCCCAATCCTTCTATCCGCGCTCTCTCACTTCAATTCTAAATGAGTAACAAGCAATTGTCGTAGAAAAGCTTCTGTTGAGATACTTCCATTACGAGGGTATATGCTCCACACTGGGAGGGTAAAAATTTTTTTTTCCAATCGATTTATGGATTTATGTTCGTAGGCATGGATGTTCGTGATGTCTAAAATTTCCTCTCACTCATCAGATCCTAAAAAAGAAACGTAGCGAGAGCAATTAGTTAAGCACTGGTCCTGCGTTAGCTCTTTTCTTCTAACACTACTGCTTTCGAGAGAGGTTGAGCAACTGAATAAAAAGCAGTTTTCGTAGAAAAATGTCTGTTGAGGTATATCCATTATGAATCCACATTGAAAGGGGATATGGTATTAAAAATATAAATAGCAATTAAGTAACACATATATAAATTATACTAGTGAGAAGGTTTAATATTTATTGTGTGTTAATAGTATTTTTTCTTCTTTGAAATACATGATAATAATTATTTTTATAAAAAGCCAAGGCGATATATATTTTTAATTTTTTATGTCGCTTGAGATAAGCTCGACGAGAAAAGAGAACCATCATTTCAAACAACCATTTTGAAGCACCATGTGCAGCTCTCACACTAAAACTAGTAGATATGATCAAATGAATGAAATTTAATATTTTATGGATATCCAAAACATATGCATCAAATTGCCATAGCATAGATAACATCAACACGTAACAACTAAATCTCAAGAAAATATTATTGAAACTGATAAAATCATGTGTATCTACATATTTTAAAAATAACACATTATCAAAAACTATTTTTGATAATTAATTTATTCTTTCAGTTCCATATAATAGACATATAAAGTAAACATAAATCCAAACTGTATTTACTTACAAAGTAAAAGTTTAGCTAATACAAAAGCTTGCGCAATAGAAATTTTATTCAAGAAAATACTTCTACATTTTTAAAACACCGTCAATTTCTTAGTTACGCTGTGGATTCTACTGTGAAACAATTGCTTTAGGCTTTCTGGGTCATCTATTTTATTCCGCCGGCCGCGAAGAAAGCTTCCTTCAGAGCTTTGTTCCTCGAAGTATTATATTCCCGGCACAGAATATGTATTCCGAATACGTGTGCACTTATTTAAAACACGAGGCTTATATGCTCCATAAATTCGGTTAGCGAGATACAACAAACGGAAGTTCCCGAATATTTATCTAAGTATTTTTTCGAGGTATTTGTTTCTCTGGATAAAAAGCTGGATACGTCTGGTCGTGGGTGTAATGTATCGGTAATATATAGCTCATTGTATTGCCTGTATTCGATGGAATTCCTTTATTATTGCGAATAATACGAACATAAATGGTTTATGGTACATAAACTCGGATACAAAAAAAGGAATACGTTTCGCCAAAGAGAAGGTAAATAATTACTTTCGGTTCATGTATATATACAAAGATAAGGAGCAAAAAAATGTTTGCAATACTTCCAAATGTTTCCCATCAGGACCGGTTTCGCTCATCATGGACATTATCAAATGATAAAAATAAAATCATAACAGAGCTAATTTGAATTGTTAAGATGTTGTACATTTCCATGTATTTCTTCACTAACGCCTTTCGGCATCTTGAGGCATTCGATCACACGAATGTTCTCGAACTGACGAAATACATGGACATGTAAGAAATCTCAACAATTCAAATTTGATATTGAAATTTCATTACGCATCCTCAGTCGATATCTTAAATTAAATCGTAACAGGGAGATTTATATGAAATTGAATGTAAATAATTACAAGTTACATGCAACAGTTGGTTCAAAAACTATGACAAGAATTCACAGTTAATCAAACAAATGATACAAACTCGAGGCGGGCTTGGATAAAGAACGTAGATAAATAAGATAAATTACCGTGGTCATTAGTCATTGCCATTATTCTACCTTTTGCTCTGATGTACAGAAGTGTTTTTGATTGTGTAAAGTATTCACAAATAAAATATATTTAATTTGAATTATTGAGATTTTGTCACGAACGACCCGGGTTTCGCCTTTCGGCATCTCAGAGCGCACGAATGGACTCGAATTGACAGACAGTAAACAGTTTCTTACGTTTATATAGAAGATACAAATACGACAAATATTATTTCCGAGATAAAATATTTTAAGTCTAGGATCCACACTGATACCTGAGTTAATATTTCGTGAATCACCTTAATCCTTATTTTGTAAACAACGCATTAACGGAGTGGCGAATTGCCGCTTTCCAACTAATATTAGAATTACCAGTGGTTTTACAATTATAATAGCATTGTGGGATTCGACGGGATGCAATTCGACGAAAAGATAAATATATACAATCATTCCACATTTAGTGGCTTCTGTTGGGTGATTCAACGTATAGGATACAGCAACGAGGAGTTTGGAAGATTCAAAGGCAAAACCCGGGTCGTTAGTGACAAAATACATGGAAGTGTACAAAATCTCAATAATTCAAATTTGATATGGAAATTCCATCAAGCACCCTGAGTCGATGTCTTAAATTATATAATAAAATATGTATTAAAAATGATAAAACAATTGGGAATGAGTGAATACTTTCTGGTTTTTCGCTGCTGATAAACGCCCGTAAATACAATATTTATTTTATTGGATTACTAAATGAATATTGTTATAAATAAGTTTTGCCATTCGCAAATCGTTTTATATCGAATAAGACATTTACTGGTAAAGTTTTACTATTCTGCGACCAGAAAACACGCCACTTAAATGTCAATCGAACAAATTCGCTTCAATGTAAGAAAACGTGAGTTCCAGATTGATCGGAAAAGGTGAACTGTTGACCCAAAAGACGAAAGCGCATGTCGTATTTTCTCTATAGAAGTTAAATTGTCTTCTCTAGTACATATTCAAAACACATATTTCACTACATAATTTTCTATGTTAACTTCCGAAATGTTTGTTAATGTATACACAAACAAAAAATGTTTAAAAATTGACAGTTTTTATTAATGACTAGCGAGTACCCGGCATGCGTTGCAATTCCATTCAAAGAAAGAAAGTGTTGGTGTTTTAATTCTGTTTATTGAAGTGCTTTTGGATACACAATATTTTATGTTTTCGTCTGGTGCGTACACGAATAAATCAGAAGGTTTTCTGCGATGTCGCTATTTGTACGAATTTGATTCTTTATTAGATTTTATGTATATCGGGATAGTGAGATTGATTTTTATATATATTATAAGACCTACTTTAAGTTAAAAATTAAATGTTGAGAGTCGGGTTCGGGCCAGACCGGGCCTGATTGTATTATGCCTGTAGTCATCGCGCAAGTGCAAGCAATATCTTGACAAAGTTTTATCGGAATCGGATGAACGGTATGGCAGTGCATAAGATACGAACAAGCGCATATAGATTTCTATATATTAGATTTAATTAGCACTATCATAAAGCTCTTTAATAATAATTAAGTTATCAAAAGCAAGGCACTTAATTCAAAATAATTATACAATCTAAATCTTTAAGTATGTAATAACCTTGAACAGAATATATGAAGGCTACATTTTTTCTAGTTAGTGTAATATGTAGGTGAAAAAATTCAGATCAAATTTTGTACATTTCCATGTGTCGCATCACTAAAGATCTACTTTTGCCTTTCGGCATCTTCACGCATCCGAGAAAAACGAATGAGCTCAAACCGATATGGAAATACATGAGAATGTACAAAATTTAGACAATTCAAATTTGATATTGAAATTCCACTAAGCTCCCTAGTAGATATCTTAAATTTAACAAGATCAGATCAGATATGAAAATACTGGTGAAGAGTGACACCGTCACTGATCAAATTCAAAACGAAATTTCGTTTACACAATTGTACTAACGATGCAAATATGTCGAAATAGCTTTCAATTATAGTACGATATACAATAAGACTGTCAAGACGTGTTTCGCTTCTCCGATAATCATTTTTAGATGATATCAAAACACCACCAGAATCCATTAAAACACTTAAATGAAGATACAACTATGGACAAAGTTGTTTGTATTTATATTTAATTATTCTTGAGTTAGTATTTATCGTTTTCCCAGATACAAATTTGAATGATCTGTTCTTAGCATAATTTTCAAAGCAAAATGCTGACAAACTCTGTTTTTGAGCGTTTCGAGTTGAGTTGTAGTTTCGCTTCCTATAAGTTATAACACAGCTGAATGTTGTAAGAAGTAAAGAGTTTTAAAAGTAATTTATTCCGTGAAAGCATGACAAATAAGTTTACAACAGCAAGTGTTATAGTGCTTTACATTTAAGCGACAACATTTTACATATAAACTATTTGTCTCTTCAATGTACAGCTCATTTTAGTATATATGCTACCGGCAACGTGTGTAATGAGGCATTCTGTTATAATGCTTAAAACTACAAGACAAAATGTATGACATTAAACAAAATCCAGCTCTATAATAACTAAATGTTGGATTCAAGATTGAAAATAGCACCATTATTACATTGAATGTATCACAGGTTATCTTTTAATCTGGCTTTATCACTAACATGACGATTTTCGCCTCTTTAAGAAGCATCTTCAGAATAACCATATCGCAATGTTATTTATTTCAAAGGTAAACAATGATGGCTTAGGTGGGTTTTATTCTATTCTACTGGACTTGGGAAGTGGGGTAAGACATAAACACTGATAGACTAATTACCATAACACTGCTAATTATAAATAAATTACTAGCGTTTGGAGGTGAAAATCCCAAGGGAAA
Source organism: Himalopsyche phryganea (assembly GCA_022494535.1). Taxonomy (NCBI): domain Eukaryota; kingdom Metazoa; phylum Arthropoda; class Insecta; order Trichoptera; family Rhyacophilidae; genus Himalopsyche; species Himalopsyche phryganea. Next base: position 2,593,446 of record JAGVSL010000060.1, on the reverse strand, counting down.
AAATTAAATAGTGCTTAGCCACCTGTCTTATTTTAAATGTTATTTACTTATAATCGATGACTGAAAATGGATAATTTCTAAGTTTGTAAAGAGTTGAATTTTGAGTATTTAGAAATTAATGAAATCAGTCTAATAGCAAAGTAATCAATTTTGATTTTTCATTAAGCTAATAAATATAAGCAGATACCATTAAAACTCGAACGAATGTGTATGTTATAAATGCACTAAACGCTTCGAAGAGAAAAATGATGCAAATTATACAAAGATTAATTAAAAATGCAGATAGCTTACAAACAGCGAGACGTGCAGATTCCGAAAGCTTCTCGCCTTGTTATAATGAATGGTGCAAATCTGCAATAAAAATAAAGAGATGTTATAACAATGATGCATTGTACAAAGGATTGCGCAACAAAAGTATACAAATATATAATCATAAAGCAACATGAGTAAAACAAGATTGCTAGCTTGACGTTGATGGGTAAGAGAAAATGGTTCAGTTTTTTATGCGATGAAAATGATATTATCTTGAATGCAGTAAGCAGTACTAATATTTTCACATAATAAAATAATATTCATACAAAAAAATAATCGTCGGGTCCTTGGTGCAGTGGTCAACGTCATTGTTTTCGGTTACAGATGTCTCGAGTTCAAACCCTGGTACGTTAGATAAATTGATTTTTTAGTTGGTTTATAGATTTCTGTTAATAGACATGGATGTTTGTGTGATGTCAAAAATTCCCTTCCTAAAAATCCCATCCTAAAAACGGGACGTAGCGAGAATGACTAGCTGATCACTAGTCTTGTCCTAGCTATATCTTTCTAACTTAACTCTCTTCGAAAATGAGAGGGTGAGCATCGGAGTAACAAGCAGTTTTCGAAGAAAAACTTCGGTTTAGATAACCTCCAAACATGCCTCTTTGTGACATCACAAACATCCAAAATGTCAATTTAAAAATAAATAAATTAATTTGATATTGACTTTACTAGGACTTGAACTCAAACAACCTTAATTGCTGTAATAAGGCTTTTACCATTAGACTATAGAGACTTATGAATGGTCTCGTTAAGGTACGGCCGTCTTATTTTAGATATTACTTACTTTGAAATATATGCCATCGAAACATTCTTGAATTATTTCTGCACTGTAGTTAATGGTCGGCGTCCGTGGCGCAGTTGGTGGCGTCGTGGGCTACGTCTGTCTCTAGTTCAAACCCCGGAACGGAGAGTTTCAAAAATTGATAATTCAATCGATTTATGGATTTCTGTTCGTAGTCTGAGTGTTTGTGTTATCTAAAACTCCCTTCTCACCCACCCATTCCACCCTCACGGGGCGTAGCAAGAACGATTAGTTAACCACTTAACAACAGTTCTCAAAGAAAAAAAATCCTGTTGAGATACCTCCATTAGGAGACCATATGCTCCACTCCCAAGTGGACATGGACAAAAAAAGTTAATGGTAAGTTTAAAATCGAAGTATACCAGATGCGGTATCATGTTTTATCCCCATCCTTATGCTTAGCCTCATAGCCGAAGAGTATTTGAAGACTTTGCAAAAACTGAATATGTCATCAAAATAAAATTTTATATACGAGATTGAAATCCGTTTAGAATCTCGTTCAACAATGAATTTGGAGGAGATTTTTAAATGGTATTTTTAGAGAATATGGATATTAGATATCCGCTTTAGCCCCACAGGAAGCCATGAAAAATGAAGGAAGAAATCTGGTCCTCCCGGGTGACATTTATTAGACTGACAAATAATTTTCAATTTTGTATTATTTTTAAGGAACGAATGTTATTCATGAATAAACCAATCGCAAATAATGTATGAAATGTTGCCATACATTCTAACTTTCTTCCAATCCGATCCGACGGGAATAAGACTAACGTAAAATATTAATTTTTCTGTTTTTAAATAAAATAGGTTTTTTTTGTACGAATTTCACATTTCTTTCCTCATGGTACTGCTAATTATAAAAGTATGGAAGTAGTACATAACAAATTGTAGTTCATTTTTTAAATATAATGCCTTTACAACTAGAATTGACCAAAATTGTTATCTAATGATACACAAGTTGGTCTGCTTACAAATCGTCATGATTAAACATCTTTTGTTGAAACGATAATTTTTTTACCACGTTTGCTCCCAATGTAGAGGATATCGATTCCTAATGGAGATATCTCAACAGAAGTATTTCTAGGAAAACTTATTGTTACTCAGTTACCTCTCTTTTTCGAAGGCAGTCGAAATAGGGTTAGGACAGGACTAGTGGTTAGCTAATCGTTCTCGCTACGCCCCGTTTTTAGAATTGGACCAGTGGGTAAGAATTTAAGACATTACAAACATCCATACCTACGAACAGAAATCCACAAAAAATATTGAAAAATCAAATTATGAAACTGTACGTACCGGGATTTGAACCACCGAGGTATGCGTAACCGAAGCCAACGACGTTGACCACAGTACTACGGACCCGGCATGCTCAATTAGGAGTTTACAACTATGCTCCGTATTAAGATCGGACATGAGGCACGATAATAAAACTATATCTAAAAAACGGTTTATTGAAAATCAATATAAAAACGATAAACCGTTTATGAGCACGGAATAATTTTATTTGTAGTAAATATCAATTTTATATAATTTAAGTTCTTCGAATTGCATTTAAAACCTCCTCATTTCACCCATAATGCGTCTGTTTTCTCAACTGGGATTGTGGGCTATTGTTGTGATCAATCCAAATGTCATTCTAGTTCCTAGCCTTAGTAATAAGATTTGTCGTATTTTGTATTATTGTATATAAGCGATGTAAAATGTTTACTGTCTGTCAGTTCGAGCTCATTCGTGTGCTCGAATGCCTGAAGATGCCGAAAGGCGAATCCCGGGTCGTTAATGACGAAATACATGGAAATGTACAGAATCTAAATAATTCAAATTAAATATCAATTTATAATTTAAGACATCGACTGAGGGTGTTTAATGGAATTTAGATATCAAATTTGAATTATTGAGATTTTGTACATTTCCATGGATTTTGTCACTAACGACCCGGGTTTCACCTTTCGGCATCTTCAGGTATTCGAGCACACGAGTGAATTCAAACTAACTCAAACAGACAGTTTATAATTATATACAAAATAAAATAGGACAAATCTTGTCGCTGTGTCTAGGAAATTAACATCTGTACTAGTGACCACCTTACGAGTGAACAGTGGGGGGCGGGTTTTTTAATGCAATTCCAAGAAATACCTAATTTCAATCTAGGGTGACCATGGACCGATGTATTAATGTGGGAAATTCATTACTTTGATTGTTCATTTATGTTTAGTTTTGATTGTTAAATCATGTTTTATTTTTTACGGACTCATCTCACGTACAGGGTACAATAGAAGAGAGTTTTGAAGATTCATTTGTTGGTTCAAAATTGGCAAGGAATTTAACTGGGCTCTATTGATTTCCAAAATTCCTTTATAGGAAGGCGAAACTCGAGTGACAATATACATTTAAATGTACAAAATCTCAACAATTAAAATTAAATATCAATTAAATTTAATTTTGATGTCATATAAAATAAATATTAAGTTAGATACTGTACGCTTATTCCAGCAGTAACTTTTCACCAACGTAAAGCATTTCATTAGTATGCCAAATAAATATGTAACATGTTAGATTATATTTTCAAAGCCGCCTAAAGTTCATTCGAAAACCCGGAATCCATGTCGGTTTCCCACATCCGAATTGGATTCCTCTTCCGCCACCAATCTTCTACCATTGCACATGCTAATCTCAAACTTTAATCTCTCAATACGGAATAAGCGTGTAAACAAACCAGACTCTTCCAAACGCTCCTCTTCCATACGAAATAGTCATACGGATGTGAGTAATTCTTTTGCCTAGAAGCCTCTCAACTTTGTATCTGTATATCTGCAATCTATTTTATAGTAAGGAAACATTCGTTGAATGTAAAGCTACTATTCATTCAGATTATTGTCATAGAATTTTGAGTTCAAAGTCTCGAATAATTGACGAAAATTCAAGTTTCCGCAGACAGTCTCAATAAACGAAACCATTTTTTTCAATTATTTTACCGAAAGTACTTCATTGATTGAATTGACATTTACTTGGTGGAACTCCATTATGAAAGAATAAAAATAACAAATTATTCAGTCCTACAAAATTTGATTAGTTAGTTGATCACGCCATAGTCAGAAATATCTTTTCTTTTGGAATCATCAAAAAAACTCTGATACCAATTATTATCATTTCGTTATTTCATAGAAAAAAAACTAAAATATTCAAGGTATTCACAAGTAGATTTATATAATATATACGTGTTACTACATTATTATTCATGTTTCAAATACAGATTTTTATTTGAAACCTGACCGCTCCCAATGTGATTTTGTTCGACAACAAATGCTTGCTGGAATCTGGATGGATTCTGTCGCCCTGGAAGGCCACTGATGAGCATTCATAGGATGTACTCGGCGGAGTTAGAATGACCTGGGAGGAAGCAAGGAGATTTCCGGGGGACAGAGAATCTTGGAGGAACTGTGTGATGGCCATATGCTCCTAATGGGGAGCGAAAATAGTAAAAAAATAACACAACCTTGGTGAAAATTTATTAGAATTTTCTTTAATATAAAAAAAGGATGTTGGGTGCTATTCAATAACATTTTATATTAAATTTCATCCGGAAAACCTGTAAGCTCTTTGTATGCATTAAAATTTGACGCCGATATGTAAGGGATGAAGCGCTATAAAGATATCTGAAGCTGTGCATAAACAGTGCGGGGGCATGTTTTATCACCCTACTCATCTTTCCCAGGTAAAGCAAACAGGAGTATAAATAAAAATGATATTAGAAATAAGGCGTGATATTTCTTCATGCCGAGCTATCGCGACTAGAAGCGAATCGCAGCAACTTGCCGAGAGCAGTAATATTATATTTAAATTATTATATTCATTGTACAAAAACAGAGTTGGATTAAGATAAAACATCAGAAAAGTGTACTTCCATAATCGACAACTTCACATGAAAGGGTAAAAATGTATAACATTCTATATCTGCCGTTCATATAAGATAATGTATGCAAGTAATCTGAACCATATCAAATTATATCGATTTAAAGATGTTTATATTCCTTTATTATTGACAAAATTTATAAAGAAAAATAATGATATAAAAATGAACAAATCGACTAATTTTTTAATTAAGACTAGATTAAACACAATAACATGCATGTTGCTAAAATTACACTGGTATAAATTAAATGCATCGTGGAACACATGCGAGGCCCACTGAGCAAAGTTTTTGTTACGACAAACCTGCTTTCTGCATTTAAATTCTTTTAGGAAGTGTACCTTTCAAATTATCGAGTCTCCCTTGCATTCACGATGAATGTATCCTTTTGGTATAGTTAACATTCCATGTTTATTTTTTAACACACATTTTTGAATCAATACATTTTGTCACTAATTTAAACTTCTAAATTTCTACGATTCAAATTTGATATTTGAATTCCATCAAGCAGCCTCAGTCGATTACACAGTCTGCCATGCTGATCACATCATTTGTAAAACAGTTTATATGATTTTCGGTATGTTTTCAGAAATTTATACCAAATTTGTTATGGGGAATATATTTGTTAGCTTCTACGTTTCATAGAGCAAAGCTGTTGTATGGAATGAACGAGCTTTGTAGCATTATGGTGTATTGATCGTAAGGTAGACACATTTCTGACATATTGAGAGAAGGGAATTGATTAAATGTATTGTACTTTGTACATTCGATGTTGTATCTGAACAGTGTATATAATGTAATTGAAGGTGCTAACTTACTGTCAACTAACTCCGTTTAGCATTCATTGTTAATTGAATAATAATATAGTAAATTAGGTAAGTAAGTATTCACTTTTAATGTGTTAACTGTCAATTCTTGGTGGAAAGACATTATATTTTAAAAAATAAAACACAATTCATTTGATTGTGTTTTATTTTTTAAAATAAGTAAGTATTGATAGTAACGTTGAAAATACTGGCTGTTTCATGTTATTTTATAAATAGTGTTAACACTTATTTGAGAGTCGAAACGGATCTTCATGCTCATACATGAATGAAAGACTTTTAGAAATACACTTAAACAATTGTCTTTATAATGCTTCAATATTGATTTATGTGCGTGTATAAAAGTGAGTTTATTTATTCCCAAACCTATTAAGCGAACTCGGTAGAAAGCAAAGACCCAAGTCTGCTTAGCCAAAGCGTATTTGGCCTATATTGATAAAACGGTAGTGTTTATATAGCGTCAATTTTCAACGTAATGCCGAATAACAACGTAATGCCGAAGGATTGCCGATTGAACATTATGAATAAAAAGTTTAAAAGCGCACTCTGCTGTTGGGGTATTTAACCTTCCTGTTTTCACGCTAAAAAAAATACATTCGAATATCATGCAGTCACATTGCGTTACAGTGTGGTCTGTGTCATAGAAACGCATTTTAAAACGAAATGACAATTTCCAAAATTGAAATATGGTTTTATGTAGTATTAAGTATTTTTTTACGTAATATTTTGTGTGTAAAACCTGAAATACATATCAAACTATGCGAAATTATCTAAAGACGCAAGAATTGAGATTCTTCATTGCAGCACAAGCTCAAGACGTGTTTCGATGCCATTTGAATCAAAACGGTTGCACACGGTATTGTCATGCATCTTGGATCGTTATTATACTCCACTAATTGTTATTATACGATAATTAATACTATACTCAACTGTAATTTTGTATTTTTTGATGGTAAAATTGAAGGTTTTGTTGTAGAACTATTTTATTTACAAACAGCAAAATTTTAAATTTTTTGTACAACCTATTTCACAGATAATTTAAAGGTGTAAAGTCCGAAGTAACGCATTGTTACACCATAATTTGAAGCGAAAGATAACGTATATGATGATCGTCCAGTACATTACTCAGACATCTCCAAATAACCCATATTGAGATAATGGGAAAAGCGATACAAAAATAGTCACAGTAAATCAAATATTATTGATTTATATTTTAGTTTTACATATTTTCTAAGCACGTGTTCAACAATTAGCCACTTTCCGAGTACGCTCAGTAAAAGAGTATTTATTAATATCAATACTTTGTTTAATTCTTAGAAGAATTTCTGCCGTACGGTTTTTTGGTGGCATTTTCTGACTACTGAATCAGATAAAGCGCAAAATTGTACCTAGTATAAATGCAATTTTTTTTGGAGTCTTTTAATAAACTGGAAGATCAATGTATTCGAGGTACTAATTGATGATGAAGATTAATATTTTCAATAGTGTATTAGATTTAGATATATAATTTAATCGAAACATCGTTAATTTCTACTATGTACTTACATATCGAGATCGAAGAGTTATTACTGAATCAGTATGATTGGATTAAATAATCCAATGCACCCCTGCCGTTGCCTCGTTTGGTATGGATATACTTAGTATTGTAAGAATAAGCCAGTCCCGCTATCTTGAAGTCGATCTCATGAGTTCTTTCTGCATTCACGAATGCATTTGATAGAGCTCGCGGCCGGAGGAGTGGCATTCAGGGCACGTTGCAATGTGTGCTATGCACTTGCAATGCACTTTCGGGAAGACTGCATTATGCCGGACTGTTTTTAGAATTGTTATCCGTTCCAGTGATTCGTAATATGGTTATAAGTCCAGAGTTAAATGAGCTTATCTCTGGATTTCTGGATTCACAATAAAAAATGTGTCGCACACGTGACTAGATTGCTGTAAAAAGTCATGCGAATTTAACAGTTAACTTCTTGTATGGGGTTTTAGTAGCATTTTTGTACTGTCAATGATTCACTTACACTTATACAGTGGAATTCCGATTCATCGTCTTTTATGACCGCCTCAAAAAAACGATGACTAAGAGAATGATACATCGGGGCTCCACTGTAATACAATCTATAGGTGGTAACGCGATTAAAGATGACTTCAAAATGAAATTTAATATCAAATGCTGATCACACATACTACACGTAACAACATAACTGTTTGTGATGTTTTTATCTCTTCGAAATGATATTAGGTGACTAATTGTATCTCTTCTTGAGATTATCGAAATTTGTTGACGCCTTGAAAATTAAGCCTGCAACGGTTTTGAAACTACTGTTGATTAACACCGATCAAATTACGATATTTCAATCACCCAAAACAATATTGAAAAAGATAATAGGATAAAATATCAAAGTATTTAGTTAAAAAATATTTAATTAGTTAAATGATAGCTATTTAACGATCACCACGATATTGAAATAAGTGATATGATATAATATCGTCTCTCTTCTAAAACAGTATAAATAAAGCTAAGCTAAATCTGGTTTAAACAGTTCTGACGGTGGCGTTAACCGAAAATACTATCAACTAACTAATGCATTTTTATGGAATTGAATACTTTGATACTGTATTCTATTATAATAGAGTTCTATCACGTAAATGTCAATTCAATCAATAAATTAAAATTTTTTGTTATGAAAGTGTAGAAGTAGTAACAAATAAATTTTGTTGTACTTTTAAAATAAAATGCCTTTCCACCATTAACTGACAGTTAACACCTTAAACGTTATGGGCAAAAAAAGCGTTTATAGCTTGTATAATGAAATATAACGAGATCCCAGTAGGATTCCTCCACCAGGAAAAACCATGGAAAAGAAAATTTACTACCCATTCCCGCGATGTAATACTGCAATAATGGAAAAGTATAAACTGTCTCCATGAATTATGGTTTCCGTTACGTTATAACAAAATGTAGCTGCATTTCTAAATATCAGTCAGTCAGCCTGCAGCGCACAGTGGTGAACACTATTGCCACTTCACTGACTTTACGATTTCCAGAACGTACTAAAACTTGAAATGAGATAAATTTTATGGTAGCGGCGTCAAAACGAGTGACTCCCCATCAAGTATTATTATGTTTCACGTAAGTATGTTAGCAACTTCGTTTGGTTCATTGAAACAAAATATAAAAATAATAAAAACTCAAATTATCTACAACATTTTTGCAATTGCAAAGTGCTTTTAACTTACCATCTAAAAAGGAAGTCATTTGGTAAAAAAATATACGAAATATATAAAGCTTATCGATGGAAGGAATTTTTTCTTTCCATTATCACAGAAAGTCAAATAAAACAAAAATACGAATTAAAATCTATTGTAAAATCCGAGAGTGTTTCTTTAGCAGTACACCAAGGCACAACTGGCATCGCCTCACGGCAAATTAGTGTGCCGTGGCACAGCGATTGCAGAGCACTGGAGTGCAGTAACAATATTTAGTCAGCCAGGTCCGTGATGCAGTGATCAACGTCGTTGGCTTCGGTTACGGAGTTCGCAAGTTCGAAACCCAATACGGATGGTTACATACATTGTTTTTTTAACCATTTATAGATTTCTGTTCGAAGGCATGTATGTTTGTAATGTATGAAAATTTCCTTCCACTAGTTGCACCCATCCGATCCTCACGGAGCGTAGCGAGAGCGATTAGATAACCGCTAGTTCTGCCCTAGTCCTATTCTCTTCGAAAAAGAGAGGTTCAGCAACTAAGTAACAAGCAGTTCTCATAGAAAAATTCTCTTAAGATATCTTCATTAGGAAACCATATGCTCCATATTGGGAGCGGACATGAAAAAAACTTATTATGCCCATGGACCTCTTCTTGAAAAACCTGATCATGAACCCCCAAGTAACATAACTACATAACAGAAAATATGCAAATTTAATTTTGATGTCTTGAATGTTAAATGGTGATGTAAATAAAACATCTCGATATTTAGAGTATGACGAGGTTCATAATTGCGCTAAATCCACTTTCTACTAAATAGGAAGACGGGGGGAAAGCAATCAATAACCTCTGTACAGTGACCTGTAATGCAGGATATAAAGTTGGTATGTGTTTTTGGAAGGTAGGGAGTTTTAGACATCACAAACACGCAGACTACGAACAGAAATCCATAAATGGATTGAAAGATCAATTTATGAAAACCGTCTGCACCGGGAATTGAACCCGAGACATCCGTAACCGTATCCAACGACGCTACCAACTGCGCCACGGACGCCGACAAGTTTGTAAGTCTGGGAACCACTAAATGAGATTCTTTAATTATTTACGAATTCAATTATTGGTAACTCTTTTTTATAGAAATAAACGAAATTGACTTAATTTATATGGATTTCTTCCAATCACATAAAAAATACATGGAATATGGCTGAGTTTGTTTTTTAATACGATAGACGGTCCTTAATTCGATCATACTGCATTCATAACTAAAAATGAAGTATGAAAAAGTTACGCAAGTATGCCAACGATTTTTTCAATTATTCAAATTTTGATAAACAGAGAATCGATACAAATAAACAAATGATTGAAAACTGTGTATGCATTGCAACATTAAATATGGGGTAAAGAGTCATAAAAAGTTTATTAAAATCGAAGAACAATGTAAGCTTTTTGCCAATATTACAAAAACTTCATGGGTACGCTTCTAAAACGGATATAAATAGGAATCAGTAAAGATAAGTTGTGTTCGCAAAAACGTGTTTGCACGGAAAGCCTATACGGCAGGCCATAACAGAAACAAAGATAATAAAAACGGATCGCATTTAAAATAACAAAAGTCAGGTGGGCGATAAATCACGGAGGCGACACACTGTGGGACCGAAACCTTTATGTACGACAGCATTTCTCCTAATAATAATCAAAACTGAACTTTGAAAGCTCGTTTTCTATGTAGGTTATGTGTAAAAATGATGTCATATTTATACGGCACATGATATCGCTTTGACTCGATAAGGTAAAAAACCTTGTAGTCGAGTGGTCAACGCTCTTGTGCGTTCGACCTGTTCAGTGTGGTATCAATGTATGAATTTCAATACTCTCTTGATTTTGGAATCGATTCAAGGTATTATGTTCAAAGAAATGATTGAATTATGGGTCCGATCCTAAAACGGTCCTATCTGATAATTCTATCTTTTTCTTAACCATATCCCCTCATTAACCGAAGTATATTGTCACCATATGGTGCCTCCAAGATTCTCTGTCCCCGTCAGTATTCTTGATCCTCTCAAGTCATCTCAGCGGCTTTCGAGGGCGATAGAATCAATCCCTATTCAACGCGTCCATTCTGACTGTGCTGAATTACGGTTGCAAGTCATGGCATCTCACTGAAGCACAGGGAAATTGTCACTCATTGGAGCACACTTGGGGTAAGATAGTTTGATTCTGTCAGGAACTCGGGAGGTAAGAGAGTGGACGTACCAGCCTCTTATAACGTTCAAAATAAAAAAAGCGATAATGGATCTGTTTTAGACATGTGCTGCGCGTGCCCTATGGGAGCCTGAATATAGGCTGTCTCACATGAAAAAAATTCTTCCAGCTTGGACGAGATGAAAAAGTCTTGACGACAAAAGAAATACGCTAATCCATTTTAAGTAGTAGATGATATTGTAGGAAAGCATTACATAAATTAGAAAAGGTCGTAATCCATATATATAGAAATCAAATGCAGGTAAGCTGACATTCGTAAATCTTTAGAATTGTAAATACTCGACTTTTAAATCTTCGAGCTCTCACGAAGAGAGTAAAACGATAGCATTCCCAAAAGACAAATATGTGATTTATGTATTCTTTTCTTGATTATCTTTTGATTCATCGAGGAAAGTAAGTATATGTACTGTCTATTTTCCTGATAAAACCAATGCAGATATTACGTTTGTATTTTTTTTAGTTGCAACTTATAAGATGTTTTAAATAATATATCCATAGAAAAAAAACAGTTCATTCCATTTTAGAAATTTTCCAGTGGTAAAATTATAAATTTTGTTTTGAATAGATATAAAAAAAGCAATGCGCGCGAACTGAATAGATTATTAAAATATAAAAGATAATCACAAATTTGAAATACTACATTTATGCTTCAACGTTGAAAATAATAAATGCAGCTAGAGAATAATATACCTTTATTACAGTGAGAATTTTCACTGCCCTTGGCGTCCAAGCGCATTTCCGCTTTGTTTCAGAAATGGTAATGGTTCGAGATTTAAAATAGCTAATAAAACTTTTAATATCGGTCGATTTCCGCTACCGAATACTCCGGTATAGATTCAGTTTTAACTGTTAAAAAGTGTTCTTCAAAAAACTATTAAATACTTACGCCACGTCGGATTATCAGTATAGACAGGAGACACAGAATACTTAATATCACTTAAAATGGGTGGCTGAGCAAGTCACATTAATTTTCTTTTTTCTCTCTCTCTCTATTTGTTCTTTTCTTAAGAAAAACAGAGCATGGTTAAAACATCGATCCGGTGCAGCTTTATTCGAACGAAGAACATGAGGAGTTAATTATTTTCTTTTCTTGGTTGTTATTGCGTTGCGGAAGGCATCCGTAAAACGGCTGGAGGCGACGCAAAAAATGCTATTAAGGTAGATATTTTTTTAAGTCAAGCGTCTCTTCAGTTCGTTGATGAAAAACTAAATAGAAAATCGCATAGCATAAAAAAATACTCAACAGGTGAAAATCCATAATGAATCTAATCTTAATTATAAGAATGTACTCAAACTTACGAACGATGCAGTACAAATATTATTATTTTATACTAAGTTAACCCATCTATTTTCTGATGAATAAATGAATGAATACAATAAATGACAGTAGTATGCCTAGGAAAAACACGATAAGCCTATTTTTACTGATCAGTTACCCGCTAATGGCAATAAATATAAGCGACATAAAATTGGACAAAAATATTATAGTCATTGTATTGATTGGTGTCTATAGATGATTCCCGTGACACGCGGAAAGTTTAAACATCAATTTTCATATGAATTTGTCGAGTATTGTAAGTTATATATCATTACATATCGACACTCCTAACTCCTAACGTATAATCCCGTATCTGCAAACATGACATTTTACAACAGAATGTCTCAAAGATTTAAAACGCAGTTGCAAAGTAACGGTTGCATCTATCTTCTCAAAATTGGGACAGTGTTATTATTTTTAATTTAGTTTCTTATTTTATTTTAAGTTTTGCTGAAAAGTTTATAGTTTTGAACTATTACAGATACGACATTGCACTTTAGATTTCAGACAAAGACTTTTGTTTAAGTGGTTAGTGACCTGTTAATATTTCACGAAAAAACGGTGAAGTAGATACTCTTTCTAATGTTTTTTGATACACGTATCTGGCACTTACGTGATTATATGTAGTGAGTACGTATGTTTTGTTGGCGGTCAACGGTTAGTGAGACATTATTGTCGCCTGTATCGGTGTGTGAGGTAGTCCGGATTCTATGACGTTCGATCACGTTCTGTCCATCGCCCGTCTCGGTGTATGGTATGAAGCTTTCTCCAGTGTTGTCAATTCGCACAAATGTAATGTGTGTGATGTTGGTCCGATTTCCAAGTATAATCTTTCAATGCGAACTGCACTGAACGTCAGTGACGAGCGCTGTAGATGATGACATTTACAATATTATCAAAGAGAAATAATACGTTAGTTTTAACTTTAAAAATTGTTATTATATTATGTAATAGAATGACAAAGCTTCATAATGTGCGATGTTTGGATTGGCGAGTCAAAGTAAACCTCTCGCGAAAAGGACTCGATGCACTATTGCCCTGTTACATAGATACTCGTATGTCTGTGAACACATTAGCTCGATAAGGTTTTGTAAGGCTTCGTTCGTATACAATGTTTTTGAAACACTCTAGTATCGTGTTGCACAAACTCATCATTTTATTTGTTTGAAATGCACTTTCAGTGCAGGATTTATTGGTTCACTTATCTACACGCCATTTCTTTTCAAAGGATTTACTGAATAGATGTGAGTTATGGAGCTTTTTCATTCGAAATTCATGATTGATGATGATGATGATATGGAGATTTATTTCAATGGTTAATGTTATCAAAAAAACTCCATGGTACCCGGTACGCGTTGCAGTGCAACTTAAAGAAAAAAAGTAATTGTATTTTAATTTTTTATTGAAGTGCTTTTGGATTTTTGTTCCATCTCCACTGCCAACGTGGAGCATATGGTCTAATAATGGAGTTATCTCAACAAAAATTTTCTATAAGAACTGTTTGTTACTCAGTTGCTCAACCTCTCCTTTTCGAAGAGAGTAGGGATAGAAGGATAAGACTAGGACAGGGCTAGTGTTTAGCTAATCGCTTTCACTACGCCCCGTGAGGATCGGATGAGTGGGAGGGAGTTTTTAGACTTCACAAACACTCAGGCTACGAACATAAGTCCATAAATCGATTGAAAGATAAATTTATGAAAACCGTCCGCACCGAGAATTGAACCCGAGACATTCGTAAGACGTACCTTAGCTTTTATAATCAACACAGCAATGATGATGCCACATGGAGTAGTTTTAACATCTTCAGAAATATCACTTCAGATTTTGATCAGAATTTGTTTGGTTGATTTACCTAGCAATAACAAAGAAAAATGTATTTCTTGTGAAATGTTTAATTTTCGGATTCTCTACGTGCCATATTATAATTTAAGCTAGTTAATATGTGTCATTTTGATTAATCAAACATGAACTTATATTTCCTATTAAATAACTGGATGGATTCCGTCGCCATGGAAGGCCGCTGATGACCATCCATAGGAGCTACACGGTGGAGCTATGGGACACTAGGATTAGCTTAGAGGAAGCAAGAAAACTGGCGGGCGACACAGAATCTTGGAAGAACCGTATAATAAACATATGCTCCAAGTAGGGAGGGGATATGGTTTAACATTTGATGATGTGACTAATTTGAAGACTGTTTCCGTTAATTCCAAAACTATGCATGGCGTGCTTTACAACGTGTTACTCTTTTTCTCCACGAAAATATACTAAATGCCACTAATAATAACGCATTTATGTAGAAAATTTAATTACGAAAAGGTAAATGCCAAAATATCATACATGGGAATCCGTGAAACACATAATTTACGCGAAATACGAATATAATATCCGTATGAAAAAGTCACCATGATATGTCAAATGGAACTTCTTAGAACAAAACAAAGCGAGATGTAAAAAATGGTGAAAAAATTTGTTTGGATATTTCGTGTTTCGCTTAATTTATCGGTTTCCTTGATTACAAGTTTGATTGTTTGCCAATCTCATACCCGAAATTAAATTTCCAACAGAATGATATTGTTTTTAGCAGCATTCAGTATTTTTTTATACATAAAAAGAACAGCATGCTGTAAAGCATATTAACCACGTTTCCTACTGTAGTTGAGTGAAGTATATCAATAAAACGAAATTCAATCAAAAATATATCTAAAATAAATCCCACGTTGGGCGCCGTCGATTACTATCGAATAATGCTCCGCGAACGCGACACGACGGAAAGTTATTGAACACCTGGGGTGTAAGATGGAAGAATGGACGTATTGGATTTTTACCTCATGGAGCATTTGAAAAACTTTATCGCCAGCGTAAATTTTACACGAGGCATGCAATTGATGCCTGGAGTACATTGCTTTCCCAGTTATTGCCTTATGATTAAATCCTATTTACGATGATTCGTTGAGAATTTTTATTAGACTGTGGGTTGGCGTCCATAAAAAAGTTATTTTCAAAATATGTAAGATGTAAAAGCCGCAGTGGGGTTAAATCGTTTCTGAAAACTTTGTATTGTTTTATGAAAACAACATATTACAGCAAGTAAGTGTACATACGACATATAGCTTTGCACTTTTTACTACACTGATACGTTTTCTGTATTTTACACAGCGTGTCAGTGTATTAGTATGCATGGATCCCGTGATTCTAAATCCTAGAGCCTGACTTTAGAGCCGGAGTGTAAAGTTAAATGGCGTGTACTTCAACCTAATAATTACGGTATAATATATTTTATTTCTCTTAAATTATTTGATTCTCTGAAACGCCGAAGGTGTGCACAGTAAACGCCGTATAAATTTGCACTCCGGCTCTAGGATTTAGGATTACGGAATCCATACACGGCTCTAGGATTCATACTGATACATACTAATAAACTGAACCACTATGTTTTATACAAAAAAGCGTAAAGTATAGTTAAAAACGCAAAATTATACGGCGTACACTCTATCACACAAAACACAACATAATCTTCCATTGTCTGCGTATCGTGAGGGTCATGCGGAATGGGTGAATGTTCACAGGTGGCGTTGACACAGGGTATTTTTAACACAAAATTTTTAAAAATAGTGAAATATGTCTCATAATCGGTTCTGTTGACCAGTGGTCACCAACCGGTGCAAAATTCGGTGGTCCGCGGAGTTGTTGTCATTGGTGCAAATAATCCATAAACGTATTTCAAACATGTGGAAAAATATCTCAATTCATATTTTTTTATAGTTAAGCAAGCGTTATAATCATTTCATAATAAAGAATAAAACTTAAATGAGCGTTATTTTTTACATGTTTTTACCGCTTTTGAAAAAAGTTGGTGGTGCGCGGTATTTAAAATTGTGAGATTAGTAGTTTGGCAGGACAAAAAGGTTTGCGACCACTGATCACAGATCAGCAGTGACCAGCAAGAAAATGTAGGTGGTCCCCAAAATTATTGCAGAAACGTAATTAGAGCCAAGAATTCATTATAGTATTTCAAACACACGGTAACAAATATCGCTCTAATTAATTTAATAATTCAATAAGTGTAAACAACATATCATAATAAAAAAGGTGTAACTTTTATTATCATTACTTTATATGTGTTTGGAATTTTTAAGACAAATAATGTTAGTGGTCCGCTAGTGGTCGGTGAGGTCCGAAAGGATGGCGACCACTGGTGTTAACTGTAAACCAGTGGACGACACTATTTTTCTTTCGTACAATATAGTATATGCTGTCAGTTCATGGATTTCAATACTAGAGAAGAAATTGTCGTAGATTGATATTTAAATCCATATATGAATGTATTTCCAAAGGAATGAATCAGATCAGATCCTGAAAACTGGGGGTAGAGAGTGCGACTATTTAACTCATTCTGCCTTTTATCCATTCTTTTCTCTATACTCTTTTCAAAGAGAAATGTTAATCAACTTACCTTTAACCAGCGCTCGTTAAAACAAATTCTGAGACTCAATTAGCAGTCCATTTGCACAACGATATGAAAAAAACACAAGGTTATAAAGGTAAATAAATATATTTTAAAAACAATTTCACATGAAATTGTAACTAAATATTTGCAAATTAATTTGAATTAATACGAAACGGTCGTCATAAGGGCAACCGCACGTAGGGATTACAATACATGTTTTACTGAAACCGGGATACCAGTATTCCGATTGTTTTATCAATACTAAAATGACCGCTTTTAATCTGTTAACTGTCAATTCTTGGTGGAAAGACATTATATTTAAAAAAATAAAAAAACAATTCATTTGTACTACTTCCACATATTTATAATGATCCATCCATGAACCATCAGTTTTATATACCTTCATTTTTACACTCAATTTTATATAAATAGGTCTGTTATGTTTGTATTTTTATCAGTTGATAATGTTCGTGATGAGCGAAACCGGTCCTGACCATTATACATATGTGGAAGTAGTACAAATGAATTGTGTTTTATTTTTTAAAACTAAAATAACCGTTTCGATAAGCAAAATACCGGTATAATTGTAATACCACATATCGGCACCCCTAATGAACAATGCAGTAACTTATTTCCGTTCATTTTGCAGGACTGCGAAAAAACGTTATTAAATAAATAATGTATGATTTTTATCAATGCTAATTACGTTTTATGAATTCTAAGCTATTGATTTGTAGATTAGTATCTATAATGCTTGTGTTTTATTCACCTGCTAAATGATCACAATTGAATTACTGTTTTGTTTGTTAGGGGTGTCGATATAATTTATATACACTTTTTTAAAACTTTTCTGCTCAAAATGAGGAGCATATGACCTCCTAATGAAGGTATCTTAACATAAGTTTTTCTAAGAGGATTGCTTTCTACTCTTACTTACTTATCCTCTCTTTTTAGACAAGATAAGGGATAGAACTATAGAGCTAGGATAGGAAAAGTGGTTAGCTTATTGCTCTCGCTACGCCCCGTTTTTAGCATCGGCTGGGTGAACTTTAAGCTGAAATGCATAAATCAATTGAAGAGTCAATTTATGAAACTGGCCGTACTGGGAATCGTACTTGAGAGCGCCGTAAATAAATCCAACGACGTTGACCACTACACCACGGAGACCACAGCGATCCAAATTAGCAGTAAAAAGTTATTTTGCTTTTGCTCATCTTATATATTTTCGGAACACAGTATTGAATTTTTCAACATCGCTATTAAGTATGGAATACCGGTTTTGATATATACATCCGGTGTTGCCATCCCTAGTATTACACACGCTAAATTAATATATTTCCCAAATTGTGAAGCCACCATCTAGAGGTGGAGTTATCAACAACAGGAAAGTCATCTGACGAAGATATATTAAGCTACGACATCTCTGGGTCATTAATACAAATTAGTGGGGAATGTGCTAAGATTGTATAGGGCGATGTATTATTATTATTACTATCGTGGCGCATAGTAATATAGCGGAAAATCTCTTAATTAAACGCACAAAGATATGTTTTCATTAGGTTCAATTATGAATAGTGAGGTATTTTCAATATAAATTTAGGTAAACTGAGTAAATTATGTTAGTGTAAATTTCTTAGGGTTTTCCTATCTGAAATAATTCGGTAATATATTAAATATTTATTGTTCAAGGGTTTATTTTAACTTGTATCATCGCATTACAAAATAATTATAAAAGTTCGTCTTGTTTTAATTACCAATGCTATGTCCTTTGATACAATACTTAACAGAAATTATTCTGAAGTGTATTATTGACATTTTATGTAATTAAATAAATATTGGACAATCTAAACAATTATAGAACTGTCAGATGAGAACATATCTACATATTAATGACTCTATTTTTTAAATATACAGACGATTACGACGGTTAATTGAGACAGCCAGCAATTTGAGACAAATCCCAAGGTTTATCCGTCACCCACCAATCGCTTTGCTTCTTCCCATGACATGCAAGAGTTTTTCAGCTCCACCGAGTACATCCTGTGGATGGTACCCGATGGTCTTCTGGGACGCCGGAATCCCACTGGTCGGAAGAAGAGGTAAGCAGGATTGAGGCTCTCCGGAAACAACCACATCACGTGACCAAGTCAGTACCGTAATCTCCGAGTTCCTCACGAAATCAAACCGAATCAACTCCAGTATCGGATGCAAGAATATGTTCACGGCGAGTGTTCTCCAGGTGCCATGATTCGCAAAGTAGCACAGATATAATGCAAGCGTGGAACAAATGGCATTGGTTTTAGTCGTGTACAGGTGCGTGTCACAGACAGTCTGCATTGTCTTCCTTTCCAATTATATTAATGTTTTAATTTCAATTTAATATGAAAATATACTAACATCAATAATACACGATATCTAATAATAATTATTATCAAACTCGTGGAAAACTGATTTGGATTAAGGACAAGTCAGGATCAAATTTAATTTGGCTATAAGAGAAATGTTTCTCTTAAGTTGTGTATAGACACACCACTTTGAGCATTATTCCGTTGAATATATTGCTCATGAATTCCGGTATCAGCAAATAGTAACCACATCAAGGTAAGTATTCGCTTCATTATTGTAGCAAATCATTGATTATTGAGAAAATATATACCTGCATACCGAGAAGGCATAATAACCGAAGTGTAATCGCTTTCCTACTTATTGCTTTTATAGTAGGGGCAGGTATATTCATCCCTTGTTCCTTCCTCCACCCTCACTGTTATGGTTCCGGCAGAGTAATCAGGTAATGAAAGGGTCGGTCGGAAGGCTAACGAGAATAAATGATTCGGAGGCCGTACTAAAAGGAGAACCATTTCAATATTTCACAAGGCAACTGACAATTGATAGAGATGTATGGGCTTTAAATGTTTGATACGATAATTACAATACAATCCATGTAATGTCGCTTTTTGACGCGATTTGATTGAAGGTCAAAAGATTATATCAGTGACGTAAAACTTTTAAAAATACGACCGAAACTTATTAATGAACGCAAAAATATTCTTCAATTGAATTATTTCAAAAAAAATTAACTGGTAAACAAAGGCACATTTAGTGACTAAAGGAAAATAGTTTTAAAGCGTCAATTCTTGGTGGAAAGCATTATATTTTAAGAAATAAAGCACAATTCGAATTCTACTAGTTCACATTTTTTATAATGACCGATACCGTTTTCGCTTATCGTGATAGTAATGTTAAGAAGAGCCAAGTATTAAATTCAAAAGAATTATATATTTATTACAGCGAAAGCATATTTCAAGTTAAAACGTTTTTTCAACAGAAAAAATGTATCTTACCTATTCAAACAGTGAAAATGCATCAATCAATGAAGTTACAGTTTTACTGCCCAGTTTCGGTAATTGATAAGTATGCCCATATTTGATAAGTATGCGCATACGGTTTTAAGTCGTGTATGTGTTGGTGACTTGTATTTTGTTTATTAGTACATAATATAGTTGTTCAAAACATAATGTACTAAAATTGACCATAGATAATATACTAATTGCATTTAAACCTTGTTCCTGGTCTTTTACACTGATTGTACATTGCTTCTTATTTTGTTAATACTATCTCGTATTATAATAATCAATTACGGTAAATACAGAGTTCATATGTTGTCAATAGTACTCCGTTATACTTAAATCTAAGGTTGCGTTGAATATATTTTAACAAATTATACTTCAATGCTAGATCTCTTCCATGAGTAAGTACATATAGCATTTAGGTGAACACAATTCAGATCTTTTCTATGGATTCGGCGGTAACTTTGTGGAAGTTCATTTTTAATATAAAATTAAAATTGATAACTTAGTTATTCCACTTGGTTTATCACTAACGTGGCGCGTTTCGCCTTTTTAAGAAGCATCTTTAGACTAACTATATCGCAAGTTTATTCATTTCTAAGGTAAACAATTATTTTAATGCTTACGTTAAATAAAGAGTGGGGGTGGGTTTCATTCCATTCTACTGGAGTGCGGAGGGGGGGCTAATGTAAGCATTAGAATAATTGTTTACCTTAGAAATGAATAACCTTGCGATATAGTTAGTCTGAAAATACTTCACGCAAATGCGTCACGTTAGTGATAAACCAAGTGGAATAACTAAGTTATCAATTTTAATTTTATATGACAATTCAGATCAGTTGATAATGCTCGCGATGAGTGACACTGGTCTTAATCATTACATAAAATGTGGATGTAGTAAAAATCAAACATTGTCAATAATTCTTAGTCTAAGCAAGCATTCGATGAAAAGTAACGCAAGCCTGTGTACTGGTATAAGTGGTGATACTTTCAAAATGCACCTCATTTCTTTCGAACGTGGGGACTATTAAGGAATATTTTGATCTCAAAAAAGGCTGCTAAGGTACGAAATCATTAGCGAGTCATTCGGGCGAACACAACTCCACCCTCACCGTTGCACACCGTGAACGAAATTACACAGAGGCGACGGAGGGTTGAAATGGCTGCATTTTGGGGGTGCTAATTACACTCCTGTAATGCGGTAGTTAGCACGGTCGCCTGTCAAACGGTCAGAAAACTTTTTTTAGTTTTATCAAAGACTAATTCTGCAGTTTGAAGGAAATTATATAGAAAAAAAACAACGACGTTATAATTTCTAAAACAAGTTGAATATTTTTGCTTTAGACCTTGAAGATTAACTTCTCCTATAAACGTAACTAAATATTGTTTTTAAAATATTTATCTTAAACTTTTTATATATATTACTGCGTTTTGAATGAATTCGATGTGTTTTTGTAAGTTTCTGTGACACACGTCTCATTTATTTCAGAACTATTATCACAGCAAAATTTATACGGTGGGTATTGATTCGATTGCATTATTAATTATTCAACGTACTATCGATAATATCGAGGGTATTTCGACAAAAGTCATAAAAAGTAAGTAATGAAAACAAGTTCTTAAATAATCACGCTTGAATAAAAAAATTGAACTACTCTTGCATCATTTCTATGGATTCGGTGGTAACTTTGTGGAAATTCATTTTTTAATATAAAATTAAAACCCCCTCCCCACGTACAGTAATCTGAAACAAACCCACCCTAACCTTTATTTTTAATTTAAGAATTATAATCATTTTTGACTATTAATAGGATAAAATAACAAAGTATTTAGTTCAACAAATTTTTTATCAGGTAGTTGATAGCTATTTCAGCTTAACGCTATCGTTAAAACTAATAGTTCTGACGATGGCGTAAAGCCGAAATAGCTATCAACTACCTGATAAAAAATTTGTAGAACTAAATACTTTGTTATTTTATCCTATTACAATGGGTTCTTCCAAGTAAATGCCAATTCAATCAATCAATCATTTTTAAATTTGAATTATTGAGATTTTGTACACTTCCATGTATTTCGACACTAACGACTCAGGTTTCACCTTTCGACATTTTCAATTCGAGTCTATTCGTGCGCTCGAATGCCTGAAGAAACCGAAAGGTGAAACCCGGGGCGTTTGTGACAAAATGTATGGAAGTGTACAAAATCTCAATAATTCAAATTTGATATTGAAGCTCAATCAAGCACCCTCAGTCGATGTCTTAAATTAAATCATTTTTTACCTTAAGAATACCTTACGATATAGTTTGTCTGAAGATACTTCTTAAAGAGCCGAAACGCGTCACGTTAGTGCCAAAACCAACTAAGTTATCAATTTTAATTTTATTTTACTCTGTTTCAAGTACAATTGTTTGCAATTTAAAAAGATTTTGTTTACATTATAAATTATAATCATACTATTTAGTATCTGCCAAAATAAACGAAATAACAATACGACTTAATACTGCTTAATATTATATGATATCATGCGTTTTATCAGTACGTAGAGTTTTAAATTGCATACATTTTGACAATTAAAACAATAAATAACTTAATGCGTTCTGTCAGTATATTCTCGATATGAAAAGTTGGGAAAAATTTTCCTGCCGGCGACAGTCGGCAGCCACATTGGACACAATTTTCCTATTGAATTTACTGCTACTTAGGTTCTTATTGATTTCTATGAATTCGATAAGTGAATACGTCTATAAAAACTGCTGCCTATACATCGAATGATAACATCATATTATTCTAGTATACTTCTTGGACATTATAGGAATTGATTACTATAAAACCAAAAAAAAATTTGCAATTAGATGACAATCATCCGCTGGCGAATGTGCTTAGATCATCCTCCATCACACACCTCATGCTTGCTTTTGCTCCGTTAAGTTCGGAACTGACCCAGTTCAGATTGAATTAACGTAAATGACCGCATCATGTACACGTAACTGCTACTTACCGAGTGTGCAGTTGAACCTGATAGCCTCAACCGCAAGTGGATCAGTTCTACGCTTGAGTTAACGTGATGCAATAAGGGATATAGCCTTCTTAATTGCCCACAATGAACTATTGGTATTAAAAGAAAATGGAAGGAAAATTGCACATATTATTACATTATGACGTTGGTATATGTTCAACGTATTAGAAAAATATTGAATCAAAAAACGAAAGTTGATGAATTAATTCTTTCGTTTCAATCATGCCCGCTCATGATGTGGACTACTTAAAGAACATCTCAATAGAACTGGTAATTATACAGTTATATGTTAGGGAGACAGTTAGGATGGGGATAATATGTAATACTTGAATGAAGATCTCGAAAGGCAAGAAACCGAGGTTCGTAAAGAAAAAACTAATGGAACTGTACAAAATTTGATCGATACAGTCGATGTATTAATGCATTGGTCGATTGAAGAAATCAATTTATTAAATTACGTGACTGGAAATTCGAGCTCGCAGCAACCGCTATTGAAAAGGACGGACCTCCAAAAGCGTTGAACACACGGCTACACGACCGACGAACCTAACATAAATTACATAATTATAATCACTTATTTTTTGTTGCTCTAGTGAACATTATTCTAAAACGTAAATAAGTGTTTTCCAAAATTGTTACTTCTAGTCGACGTAATCACTTGTTCTTTCAACTCATTAAAATTCATAGTTTTCATGTAAAAAGTATGCATTGGTTTGATAGGCAGAACGTAACTTTACAGTAAAAAAGAATAAAAAAATCTTGGTTTACTATAAAGTAAATTTCTAGAAAACTGAATGAAGACTATTGTGTAAAGTTAATTATAACGCGAAAACTAGAATGTTATTTTGTTTATATTGTCTGACGAAATTCTTTTTCCAATATGAAAACGAAATTCCAAGAAAAATAATGCTAATAACTTTGTGTCGCTTTGCTGGTTTAATAACCAAATCTTGACAAGAAACACTTTAATCAAAAGAATCGTTTCTCAACAAAGAGACATCTGTTAATTAATTATCCCCTTATAAAAATATTGGCGAACATTTCTTTGTTTCAAATAACTGACATAACAGTTAGTACAGTTTTTGAAAAAAGAACTAACTGAAAGAAGCCCGTCCCGGTTTATGAACACAGCGTTACAAAACAGTACATTGGAAATAGATGGATGACTCTTTCTCAGTTCGTACGCGGCCGTGAAAGTTTTCCCATAAAAGTCACAAGTCTTGTGTATGCTTTTTCGCTCAAAAGAATAAATGTTTCACATAATAAAGGTTGTATAGGGGATGCGACCAGGAATAACGGAAGAAATGGGACAGATTTTAATAAATTTAAAAAAAATACATTGTGAAAAAACATCTGAAATATGTGTATAAGTAACAGACTGGTTTGTAGATTGACATATTGAATTATTAATGCAACTTTTTAAAACAAGAAACAAGAGTTTTCGATCAATTTATAATGAAATCTTTTCTGTAATCATCAATTCTATATCTTAGCATAAAAGATATAATGAAAAAGTCAATATATTATTTGCAATATTTAATAAAGTCACAGAAATCGTGAAGTGCAAAGCTGGATTTACGTTTTTTATGGAAAATAAATTGATGGTGGAGGAAATGATTTTATATTAATGAAATTAAGATATTCTGAGCAATCCAGTCGTAAGATAAGTTGCAAAAAACTGATTGTTAACAAGAAGTTATTCTAACAACGTCTAGCCTACCAATGTAAGTGACGAATCGAGAGGACAAAAAGATGCTGATTTTAGCATCTATGCGTAGATGAATAACACTGTTAATTATTGGTGGAAAATCAATATATTTATAAGCATAACACAAACTTTTCTGTAATAGTTAGTGCAAAAATGTGTTATGGTAAATACTAATTTTGGCTGATAATTGAAATCGTATGGTAAACAGTTAAATATCGATGAAACTGAGTAAATTTGGGTACCCATATTGGCTTTTGCGAAAAAAGTGTGAGTTTACACTTAATATATAGAACAACTATACTTACTTAAATAAATTCTTCAATCGTAATGCAACATTTTTTATACCTAATTAAAAACTTAAGTGTTCTTTAATATATTCAACAATTAATAAATTCGCAAGCTAAGCAAGCCTGGTCGCAGCAAAGTAGGTATGGCGTGCAACAATATAGAAAAAAAAATAAGAAACATAGCATACGAAACGGTCGTAATAAATTTAACAAAAATACATGCGGGCTGTCGCGGGGTATATTGCACGCGACTCGTTTTTTACAGAGGTGGGAGGGAGAGTGTTAAAATAAGAGTTAAATATTTTTGAACACCTGCAAGTTGAAAATAGGTTGTGTATATTAAGTAGACATTTTAATTGGTATAAATTAAGATTACAAAAATGGACAAATACATCAACACTGGTATTTCTTATACCAGGGTTGATGTATTTGTCCAAACTTTTCCTGCAATGGAACACTTTGCGAAACCTGAAATTTTAACGGAACACCTTGCGTTTTTTAGGGACGCAATATCAATATTCAATGCCCTAGAGTACTCAACGTTGTACCCACCACCACCCGCTACGGTTTCACATCCTTCTTACAGCGTGTATTCTGCAGCGTAACAACGTTATGCGTGTTTCAAATTTTTGCTAGAAATATCTGAGAAGAAATTTCTCATGACCGGGTTGCATGCACTCTGGTGTGCAGGAAGTTAAGTTATAAATTATTATGTTAAAAAGGAGGTTTAGATATGCCGATGCCCTCATCTCAGATTCGACAACCTTATGCAGCAATATCAATATAAATTCAAACATTTTTGAATTGTTAGCCGCGTAGCAGCATATTATACAACCATTTCAGGTTTTCACGGAACAGATATT
This sequence comes from Himalopsyche phryganea, assembly GCA_022494535.1. NCBI lineage: Eukaryota > Metazoa > Arthropoda > Insecta > Trichoptera > Rhyacophilidae > Himalopsyche > Himalopsyche phryganea. Next base: position 2,567,139 of record JAGVSL010000060.1, on the reverse strand, counting down.
GATGTTTGGGTAAGTTTGTCTATCGGTCTAAGATTGGCCGACTACATGGAAAAAGGTGCTGTTATAATACCATGATATTACTAATGCCATATGAATATTTTTTAGTGAAGCAAAGGTATTTGATTAGCCACATTTTCAATTTGTATTACTAATCTGTAAACCAAATACTGTATATTTTTTCCCATCTCAATTTTGTACAGAATATATGAAAGCATGAATAAATGTTGCCAAGACTTTAAAATCACTGAATTTATAGTAATTAAATACAGAGATTATTTATATCGTGGGCCAAAGTTAGCCGAATTGAATGAAAATTTTGCCCACCTTGTTTTATAAATATTTAGTATCAATTTTTTTTTTTCCATGTCCGCTCCCAATGTGGAGCATATGGTCTCCTAATGGAGGTATCTTGACAGAATTTTTTCTACAAGAACTGCTTGTCACTCAGTTGCTCAACCTCTCTTTTCTTTTTTTTTGAAGAGAGTAGGGATAGAAGGATAGGGATATGACAGGACTAGTGGTTAGCTAATCGCTCTCGTTACGCCCTGTGAGGATGGGATAGGTGGGAGGGAGGACTCAGACTACGAACAGAAATCCATAAATCGATTGAAAGATCAATCCATGAAAACCGTCCGCACCGGGAATTGAACCCGAGACATCCGTAACCGTAGCCGGTGACGAAACCAACTGCGCCACGGATAACAATAAATCTATTTATGTTAATTAAATTTCATCTTAAGACATTAGTTCATTTTTATGTAGAACAATGCCACACATAAATGCAATGGTGAACCATAAAAATACATAAACCCTCAGAACTGGGTCAAACTTACCCAGATTGACCGTAACCCTGTTTATATTTTATCTTTGTACCATAAAACCAGTATTTTATATAGTACAAAAATATATAAAAATTAGCGAAAACAATAATAGCCACACCGAAAAGGCAGTGTTAAAAATAGATATATCGTAGACGTAAAAGGTTCATTATCATATAAAATCACCTTACATTAATTTTCTTTGAAATATAATATGACATTAAAACGGTTAGTTTTCATTATTCGTGCAAATGGGAACGGCTGAAAAAAAAGTACTCTCAAATTCAATGTTCGTTGGGCTATACATCCCAGCGTCCCGTAGCTCCACCGAATACATCCTATGGATGGTCATCAGCGGCCTTCCAGGGCGACGGAATCCATCTGGTTGGTAGAAGAGACAGGCAGAATTCAGGCACCCCTGGGGCATCCGCAGCACCGTACCCCTAGTATTCGCCACAAGCATCCGTTATCAAAGCTTAGTCCAACCTTTCGTTACTTAAGTAAAATAAATGTATCTATGAACATTTTATTCTCAACACTGAACTGAACACCTTCAATTGTTAAAATACTCGTTTTTTAAATGAACGTCATAGCAACGACCGATTTTATGAAGTCAAATTGAGCATTCTACATTGTTCATCTGTGAAAGAACAACAAAGGTAAGACATATTTCTTATGATAAACAGAATAAAATAAAAAACAATGTATCCAATTCTATACACATTCCTATTGAAAATAGTTTTCTTCAATATGAATGAGTTTATTTGTTAACATTCCCCTAACAAAGTGAATAGCTCTTGACAGTTTTATGTGTCGTTATAAGCCGATCAAAAGTATCATTTAGACGTGATCATAATTGCAAGTTAAAAAATTACGATAAAATTGTCAAGTATATTAATTTATGAATCACGTTTGGAGATATTTATATATGCCTCAGCCAACTAATTCACAGCTACTTTGTTATTATACTAACTTAATTAAATGATTATTAGTATATAGTTTACAGATTTACATAAAATTCCAATATATTTAGAGTATTGAAACGACCTCTGTCAATCTATCAAAATTGATTAAGTCGAAGAATGATTTTGATGAATGGTTTCAAGTAAACAATTTTCTTTTGGCCAAAATAGAGGTTTTTTCATTTAAAATAAAAAAATAACGAAAAATATTGACTACAAGAAACCACACAGTAGCGCGCGTGGGAGTACCGCGAAGTCTACATCTACAAGGCATAAGAAATGTTTGGCTGCCTTCAAGTTGAGTTATAACATGAAATTTTACGCATAATGAGATAATAATGGCGTTTTTTAAAAACAAAAATTTTATACGTTTGATACTTGAAAATAAAAAAAGGCCATTATTTAGATTTTTTCGGCTTCATGTTTTTGAGATTTCAGATTGCACGTCGAAAAAACTATGCTTAATTTAGTAACGGTGGTTGTAGAATTTGTAACCGATCATAGTAAATTAATTTATGAATATAAAAAATTACGAATCAGAAAAAACACCGACAACGTTTTCTTACAATAGACTACTTTTTTCTTCACTCCTCTCTGTTTTCTTCTATTTGGGGAAAATATAGCAGTTCGACAGTATGCATTTTTACGAAACCCGTTTGCCAGGCACTTGTTAATTTTTCGAAACACAATTTTTGTTAAAATATTATACTGGGTGTAAACATGTGACACAGGCACTAAGGATTGACGAGGCTTAAAATATTTTTTTAATTGAGATTGTATATGATCAGCTGAATATACAACTAGGTTAACTGAAATTTCGTAAATTGTCCAGGAGAGCGATTTCAAGATTTAATTTTTCTGCATCTCCCTATTAGGAAAACTTCGATTCAATAGTAAAAATCAGTTAAAGTATTAAAACTATAGTGAAACGCTTTTTAAATGTAATAAATAATCGCCTAATCTTAAAAATAAAGCGAAAAAACCCTAGTAAAACTAGTTCTGCGTCCAACTGACGAAGTGAAACAATCTTTTGTAGCATCTGACATTAAGGATATACATTCTTTTAGCTTCAAGTTATCCAAAAATATCTTATATACAATAGCTCAGACCGCTCTGTAGACGTTTTATTTTTATCAGATATCACATATAGGTATGAAATTTTCTCATGATCTAAGTGTTCGCTGTGTATATACAAAATAAAATATTATACACTGTACGCACAGTTCTGACGTACTGGCTACTTTGGACTTTCGGTATTTGAATTTCAATACCGTCATCATGACCGGTACTATTTGAATGAAAACCCTGAATCGTGCCGGAATTTAAGCCCAGCATCGTAATCACGTAAGAATTGCTGGTAATATCTGTGATTATTTTGAGTTTCAATGTATGACAAATATTATATTGAATTAAAATCGGTAAACGAAAACTTTGATTGAAATTTTGAAAAGCCTATGCCCTTATTTGTTATTGCCTACGTTTCGGCAACGCATTTCGTATCAAATTTTGTATTCAAACTATAACGTAAGAACTCTCCCATTTAAAATATAAAGCATCTGCTCAATAATCATAAAATTTTTAAAGCTCTTCAATATGTTTTGCTCAACCTTGAGGCAGAGCAGTAAATAAAATCGATAATGGCCAAGTTTCCTACACGGCATATTACATTATATACGTACAATTTTCGTACTACCTTCTTGAGGTAAAACAAAGCATTTATTTATCAAAAGACGTTTATTGGGTGGTGATGGTAATTTCATGCAGGCTTAACGCTGTTGAAAACTTCTGAGGGTTTAGTGTGAGATTGGTATATAAAAAAGCGCTGCTCTAGGGAAGGAAAATATTATGAAATCATCGCTTTACTAAGTGCCACTGTATCGACGGCTACGAACTATTTATATTAAATCTATTATTATACAAATATACAATCTTTTAAAATGAAATTTAACTATATAATTTATTGATTTTAAATTCGCCACTGTGTAAAGCAATACAATGTTTTCGACATTTTTAAAAAATTCATCATTGTCTTTTTCAATCGCATTTTAAAAAATATAATTAATTTTGAGTAAAACATACTTTATAATCTCATATGATTTACACCATGTAGTAAATGTTAATTAGTACTATTATTATTTTTGTTTAGCCCCCTCCCCACATTCAGTAAAAGGAAAAGGTTTCAGCAAACCATAATTTATTGTAATTTATATTATTAATAAGTCAAGAATTGCAATTATTGTTATTCCACTGAATATGTTACTAGCTGTGACACGTGTTTCGACTCTTTGATAAGCATCTTTAAACTGGCTGTATTGTAAGTTTATTTATTTATAAATAAATATACAATACATAAACAGATACAGTTGGCCTGAAGATCCTTCTCAACGGAGCAAAGCACGTGACACAATTTGTAGAAGTTTTACAAAGATACCTCTCAATCCACTGAAAACATTGTAATTAAAAATCATACTTAATCTGATTATAAAAAAATAGTAGCTTTCTTTTCACTCTTTTGTGTTTCCACTAAATGCATGAGCAAAATCAAATTCATTTCCGCTAAACATGTACATAAATTTATCGTAGCAAGTATATGTTTAACAAATGAATTCATCTCTTCAATCAATTCAAACGATAGTTGTGTAGGACCTTGACGTATTAAATAATGTATACTTAACAAATATTGTCCATATTTTGAAACACGTCTTTCAATTTAAAAATAATATGCTCAATATAAAAGATTTTGAATTACAGATCAATTTTGGAGAACGAATCTGCTTTGTAAATCGATCGATATGTTGTTTATTTTAATTCATTTAAATTATTACAGGTTTACAAAAGGTGGTTAACTTATAGCGTATATAATTACTTAAGAATTTCACAGGTTCACACAAAATACAAGTCCGTTATTAGCTTTGATAAATGATAGTAAGTCAGTACTCGAGTTGGAATGAATAAAAGAGAGAATATTGCAGAGATAGTGCTCTGTGAAGTATAAGGTCCTTTTGTTTGAAGTCCAGGCTACACAGCAAATAAGAGAATAGAGATTGTGATATAAGGCGACACTTAAATTAATAGTAGTTTCTTCTCCAGTAGCACAGCTTCTAAGAGAATTTTCTTTTTTCGTTTTTTTTTTTTAAATATTAATAATATTAGCTGTAGATAGGAAAATTAAAGATAATATGGTTATTTATAGTTTATTTTGTTACATGAAAGCTTTTACAAAAACCGTCTTATTTATACTGAATAAATACGTGTAGTATCCAAAAATTCTATTTTAAAGACGTGACAGACTTTGCTAGGCCAGTGAGTTTTTTTCCAAAACCGATAATGTGTTTCTATACTACCCTTGAAATTCGTAATCCAAGCCAACAACATTGATCACTGACGGACCCGGGCAGCTTCATAAATTGATATTTCAATCGATTTATGTTCGTAGGCATGGATATATTTGATGTCCAAAATTCACTGCCAACTATCCTACCCTAAAAGCGAGTCGTAGCGAGTGCGATTAGCTAACCACAAGCCCTACCCATCTACCTTCACTGTCTTCAAAAAACGAGATGTTGAGCAACTGAATAATAAGCAGTTTTCGTAGAAAAACTTCTGTTGAGATACAAAAACACTCATCGATAAACTATGTAAAATATAATGATTAAAAAGGCTATCGTTAAATGAAAGTGATAATTATAACACTACGTTAGGCTTGATGAGAGTCTCATAATATAATTGATTTGATTGTTAGTGTGCATTTTACATTTACTCTTACCTCTTAACAGCAAGGTTTTGAATGTTTTTCCAACATTTTACTGCCGTAGATATATTTTATTATAGTTGTTGACAAAATAGAAAACAATAATTCGTTTGCATTCAAGTAACGAAAATAGTCAAAATCGAAATGGTTCAATTGCCAAGTAATAAATTTCATTTCCACAGTTTTACTAGTGCTGTAAAGCAGGACCACTTGCTCCAGATTTTCTACAGTAGAGCGACCATAGAAATGCAGTGAACAATTGCACTCTGTAGCAATTCAAATAAAAAATACTTTAAGTCCTACAATTTACAACTTAACTTTGTTAGCTCTCGCAATTACTTTAGAAGTACTGTGCCACGGAGCGAATGCCAAAGATCATTCCGCAGTTGGCATATCAGAAAACTTCTCTTTGTAATATTTCTTCAGCTTTACAGCTATGTAATAAGAAACACTTTGTAGAAATATTTTTTCAAACTATAATCAAAATCAATAACTTTGTTACTTCACTTACTGTCATAGTGTGTCACGTGTTTGCTTCTTGTTGAAGCATCTACAAACAAAATGTGTCGTCAAAAGGAATATTTAAAAACTATAACACACCTTTTCTTAAGTTTTCTTTGAATTACAATTGAAATAATTATTATTAATGCGCGAAGTGAATCTTTACCCTCTGCCAACCCGTTCACCGGAAATATCCACTAGATAAACCCGGTATCATAAATGGTCTAGCTTCTTTAATAATAATTAAGGAATCACAATCAATATTTAAGAAATGAATATTTTTTAACGACGATACGTTTGGGATAAAAGTTCTACGATTGTCACGATGAGATACAACTGAATATCAAAGTTAATAATGGAAATGTATTTTTTTAGCAACATTAAAAAAATATTAAAAGGCATTAGTAAAATGTTTTCCATAGTAATATATTTTTCATTTGAAATACATTGTTCGTTTACAGTAAACCAATTTAATTTATAATTTAAGACATCGACTGATCAATTTAATTTATCTTTCTTCAATTTAGTCCGCTCCCAATGTGTACTAAAATATGGACTCCTCAAGAACATCTCAACAGAAATAGTTCTACAAGAACTGGCTGTCATTCAGCGGCTCAACCTCTTTCTTAAGAGAGTGAGGATTTAGTATTTAGGACCCGATTTTGGTATGATTAAGGGGAATGTAGAAATCTGATATATGTATGCCTTGGAGCACAAATCGATTGATAAATCTATTTTCGAAATTGTCCGTACTTGGATTCGAGCCTGTGAACACTGTAACCGAATGACCTACATCCCAAGAGTCACCATTATGCTACAGAACCGGTATAGAATATAGTAACCCGGTCGTTATTAAAAAATATTAGCCCAATACGATAAAGCAACATTTGGTATTGTTGAAGGTTTCATGAAACCATTTTCCAAAATATAAAAAAAAATAATAAAGATGTCCGTGACGAGATAGGGACCATGGACACCGACATCGAAGAAAATTATACTGATCATCCTTGCTACATCTTGTATAGTAAAGAATACAAAGAAATCAAATTATTACCCGAACAATTCCAATCGTTTGAAAGTAAAGTTAGTTACAATAATCTTGGCAAACTTTATTTTAAGTAATATTTGCCTAATGTAATATTGAATTCTGCAAAGCGGGCTTCATTAGACTTTTGAATTATGACTCTCGCTTCACGGCATCGTTAAAGTTAATAATCTGGATAGGATCTTAGCCGATTTCGGTTTTCGGTCATAAATATAATAATAGTAATAATAATAATTGAAAAGCACGGAATGATTTCCGTTGTTTTCAACATGGCGTTGTTTTTCGTGCAAACTTTTACGAACACGTGCTAACTGCTTATTAATCTACTTAGTTGCGAAAGGCATGGCCGCGAAGTGCCGGCCGTGATTTTCTCAGCTAAGTTGTACGGGTTTATGATCCTTCGACCGCGAGACTTCGCGTTTTATGCGTGATATCGCAGTCGATTTCCACACGTGAAAATCTGAAACGCTTATTTCGTTTCGCCTTGAGCGGTTTTACTACGTTTTTAATACGCACTAGCAAAGTTAAACGTATATACTTTATTACGATGGTAATAAGATACTTTGAAAGAAGTATTACATAAATAAAAGATTCAAAAGCTTTTGCATTGATTCATTTACACGAATAATATTTCTGAGTTGAATGATATATAAAATTCTGACCAGGCCATTTGATGTAAGCCACTATTATATCGACATTTTCTACGAATAATCCCGTATCTGCAAACATGACAATTTACAGGAGTGCATTTCAAAGATTCATAACGCAACTCACCATATAACGTTTTCGATAAAAACACTTTTACTCTCTCCTTTACATCAATTGGCAAAAATACCGTCGATATAAAAGTTGATAATGTATGTTTCTGGCATGGGCGCATTTTAATATCAACATTAGCGAACATGAAATATAAATATAGAGTAAATGTGCTTAATATATAATTTCATAGTAACTTTCACTGAAATTTAATTGAAAGATTATTTCGCTGAAGGGTAAGAGCCATATCATTGAAATCAGTTCAATGGATGAGGGTCTACGAGGCTTAACTTGGCATTAGAACGACTACCTGGTAATCCTTCAGTCTTAGTTTCGAAGAACTGGCAGCCTCACAGTCTAAAGCCTGGATTAAGATATTAAAAGATTAAATTACTAGAACGCTCTCGGTCACGACTTGTCGAAGGGTTCGCGGGATTACAATGTGATGCTGTATGTGACTGCAGCACAGAATATGAACTGTAGGTTTAAGCATCATCGTTTAATTTCACTTGACAGTTTCCGAGACTATTTCATTGACTTAATTTAAAGAGTTTATTTATTATTGCAATCAGAATAGCTGATATATATACGTAGTGCCATTGTTTCAACAATAGAATTCAATTCATAATTTAAAGATTGAAAAGTAACAGGATTGTCAAATATTATTGATAGCTATTTCGATATGTACGCCATCGAGTTCTTACACAGATTATATTTTAGTTCACTATAATATTAATTTAAAAGTGTTTGCAATGTAATGTGTTGAATCTGGTTGACGTTTTACGAGAAAACAAATGAATAGATATTGAAAACCGAAACGGATTGGAAAATTTATTTTTATAATCTGTGATATATATTGATGGTCGGCGTCCGTGGCGCAGTTGGTTTCGTCGCTGGCTACGGTTACGGATGTCTCGGGTTCAATTCCCGGTGCGGACGGTTTTCATAGATTGATCTTTCAATCGATTTATGGATTTCTGTTCGTAATCTGAGTCCTCCCTCCCACCAAACCCATCCTCACGGGGCGTAACGAGAGCGATTAGCTAACCACTAGTCCTGTCATAGCCGTATCCTTCCATCCCTACTCTCTTCGAAAAAAAAGAAAAGAGAGGTTGAGCAACTGAGTGACAAGCAGTTCTCGTAGAAAAAAATCTGTCAAGATACCTCCATTAGGTGACCATATGCTCCACATTGGGAGCGGACATAGAAAAAAAATATATTGATATATGTTTATTGACTCAAATAAAATCTGAAATAAGGTAAATGTATCAGTAGTTGGCCGCTTAAGAGATAACGATTAACGTTTAGCATTAGACCGAATGATGACAAAGCAAGTGCATTCATAATGGAACAAATGTCGTAAATAATATAATAAGACAAAAATTATGAAAGGGTCTGTTAAAAAAAAATTGTGTTCAATTTTTAACAACCACGTTATGTGTCAGTATTTGACCATCTAAAAAATTGAAAGTTCCAGTAGTTGACCATGTCTAATCAGAAGGTTTCATGACAACCTTTCATCAGAGTTACCTGTAAGACCACTATTGGTTGAATCAAGTAGCATATGCTTAAATTCACTGATATCCTTAACAACTATCTTAATAAATTCAAAATAAAATACTTACTGAATAAGGTGTTGTTTTCGAATGGCAGCTACGACACCCAATTACATATATGGTGATGTGTTTGTTCCTTAATCCGACAAAAGATGGTTTTACTTGTCTGAGCTCTACAATTTAAAGCAGTTCCGAGTCTACGTTTCTTATTTGGTCACTTTTTTGAAAAAAGGTAAACTATTGGTACATTTACTTTATTTACAAAAAAGTTATCGTTAGGTATGTAAAAAGATCTTAACGCCATTTAAGGAGATGAATTCATTGAATCTATTGTAGTGTGTTGATAGGCGATAGATCAAAGCACAGTACTGATAAAGTTGAAGAGAGATTTATTCAGAAGAGAAACCACACACACGGACTGTAAATCTACGAAAATTTGGTAATTATAGTCTAGAAAAAATTGCATAATAAAGCAGTACGATAGTTTATGAATAGTGGAATATTTCTGCTCTGTACTGCACTACTACTAAAGCCGTACCGAGAGAAAAACAAATTTCAATTCCATAACTTTTACCGGCAAACAAAAACAAACTCGTAAAGTTGTGGGAAAACGTTTTATGGGAAGCATTTCCTTAATCGAAATCGAGGTGGTTCCATTGTATTAGGCGACATGCAAACAAAATGGCCTTAGAACTAACTTCAAATCAACTAATAGCGCATAATTGAATAACACGGCGGCCCTATCTCGATGAACTTTAATAAAGTACTTACATGTACGAAAACGAAAGCCGAATGCAAAATCAAGATCAAGCTTTTACAGAGCATTATTTCGTACCTTTATGTAGAGATATTGAAACTGTTTGGAGTCTGCAAAGCGAGCTCTCAGTTATCTGTTTAATTTATTGTTAGGGGAAACCCTAACGCATAATGACATAAGCAATAATATAAATCATTCGTTATGCTTCAAACTTTGATGATATATTAAAACAAGTTCAAATGATAACAATTTGCAAACCATAGAATCGTACTATAAATTGACGGGTTAGCTTTATGTTAAAAGACACATTTTCAATAATTATTTATAGTAAAAATACTTGTGTAGGATAGAATGTATTATAGTTATACGATATGGTATACCTTGTGAGAGAGGTTAATTTAACAGACCTTAATAATCTGTGAACAGAAAAGAAGTTTTATCGACAACCATTAAATGAAATTGTAAAAATAAAAATAAGTTTATTCGTAATTAACTAATTACGAAATAAATAAAAGAGTGGAATAGATATATAAGTGGCAAAACAGGTTTCAGCCAGGTTGAAAGCTATATAATTACGATTATATAATAGGGAAAATGAATATTATAACGGAGAATTAAATACCGGAGTGGAATATTAATACGGTATTCACTTATTTACCGTAGATGCTCTGAAAGTCTTTAAAGATACAACTTTACCAACAATACCAAGGACTTTTAAGACACTATTTGACCTCAGTATATGTGTGTTTGGGAGAGAACAAAGACGCCCCATGGCAGTAACTGTAAAGGTAGGGTTGTGTAAGAACAAAAAGTAAATCTGGTAGACAAAACTGAAATTATTATTTTATTATAGAAACAGCGTCTGCCGAAAGTTTTGTGGCGGGCGTCGCCGTGCAAAACTCCAGCGACAAAGCCGCGCTCTGGCGGTAAAAAATAAAACCAAAAGTTCACAATACTACCGCGGACAAAGCGAAGTTCTCGTAAGATACAGGGTTTGTGATATTAATAATTATTAACAAATCAAATACGGTGAAACTTATCGCAAAAAAAAATAATCAAATTTGTGTCTGCCACTTGTTTGAAAGAAAGTGATACACGTCAATGTATTAAACTGTCAAATTCCTTTAATCTTAAAGTTCTAAAGATACAAATGTAATTTGGCGTATCTTCATATCCATTGCAAAATTGTATATCAGCATATGCGATTTCGACTTTTGTATTATTAATACTGCAAAAATCGCTCTCAAGTGCATGCAAAATAACACTATGTTTAAGTATATACATACATTCAGTATTAATAACGGGTTTTTGTTTGTGTTTTAGTTCTATAAAACTTCTTTCTATGCTCCCTACAAATTTCAATGTGTGGAATTTTACGATATACGTACCTATTGATAGAACGCATTAAAGATATAATAACTTTAAAAAAAAACAGTATGAAGTCATAACATTATTATTTTTATTTTCGCAGAAAGCATAACCTAACTGTAGCTCATCGATACCAAATCTTATGATTTGTATACCAAAAGGATTATTCTTTAGATGGTACAAAAATACTTTCATAAAAAAATAAACTCGTGTGAGAGTATTTACATTGGAAAAAATAATACATTATATGCGATTATCTGAGGACTTGTTTTTATGACTAAATGGTAGAAATCCATTATAGTATGAAAAAACTTTAAAGCATTTAGTTCTACACAAATTTATTATTTAGTCGAACTAAATGATTTGATATTTTATCCTATTTTCATGCCTTCTGTCAGTATAACACTCTCAATATTTTCCATTGAATGGTATAATTTCTAAAGAGTGTTAAAATAAACCGTGCAAAAAGAGAATTTGGTGTTTAGTATATTTTGTTTGTTTCTAGTAAGTAGTGTGGTTAAACGAGTACGAGAAGAGAAATTGGAAATGAATTGAAAAAAAAAACATAAAATTACGAACACCGTTTATTTACGGCACGCTCATTCGCTGAGGCATACAAAAGTTTACCTTGTCGCGGCAGTTTTAATATAAGTTGCACGCGCGAACTCATATTTCGTAAAGACAAAACCGTATTGAATAAATAAATCGTGCGAACAAAACGACGACAGGGTCGGGGTAGAAACTTTATTGTACTACTACATACCGCTCGCTACCCACTTAAAATAGCTCAGCAAAAAAGCTCGCGCTAAAGGAAATGATGGTGATTACGATTTTTTCGTTCAAAAGGTTACTTTAGGTTAACCAAATGTACTGCATTCTGATTTTTGTAATACTATACAATTGTTTTTACGTAACTTTGTCAATTTTTATCAGTCTGTTATTACTCATCTGGTGATATGTTATTAAAGATGTTCTTCATTTTTAAAATTAATTGATAATTAGTACTATCATTGTTAATGTCTTACTCCCTCTCCGCGTCCAGTAGAAGAAAACAAACCCACCCTAACCTTCATTTTTAATTGAAGAATTAGAATCATTGTTACTATTAGAAATAAATAGCCTTGCGATATAGTTAGTCTGAAGGTGTTCCTAAAAGAGGCGAAACGCGTTCCATTAGTAACAATGCCAGTGGAATAACTAAGTTACGAATTTAAATTTTTTATGGGTATCATCATTAATGTTGATAACTTTGTTACTCCACTGGCTGTGTTACCAAATGTGCCACGTGTTTCACTACTTTAAGAAGTACCTTCAGACTAGCTATATCGCAAGGTTATTTATTTTTAAGGTAAACAGTGATTCTAATTCTCAAATTTCATTGAAAATTAGTAAATAACATTTTAAATAGGACAGGTGACTCAGCATTAATGAATTTATTTCTCTTGAAGTTTTCACCTTCAAAATAGAGTAATTCATTTGTATGACGATAGGACTCGATACGAAAAAATGCATATGTCAACTTTTGCCACAATGCCATAGATATAAGATGGAATTAATCTAATTTAATATATCGACTGAGGGTACTTGATGGAATTTCAATATCAAATTTGAATTGTTGAAATGTTGCACATTTGACAAAAATGCTTTGAAATTTGGATTATTGAGATTTTGTACATTTCCATGTATTTTGTCACTAACTTTTGTCACTAACGACCCGGGTTTCGCCTTTTGGCATCTTCAGGCATTCGAGCACACGAATGGACTCGAACTGACAGTGGAATGGACTGTCAGTTCGAGCCCATTCGTGTGCTCGAATGCATGAAGATGCCGAAAGGCGAAACCCGGGTCGTTAGTGACAAAAGTTAGTGACAAAATACATGGAAGTGTACAAAATCTCAATAATCCAAATTTGATATTGAAATTCCATCAAGCACCCTCAGTCGATGTCTTAAAAAAATGCTTTGTATAAGCATTATGTCATACAAAAATAAAACACATTTTTTTAAATTCTCACGACGGTGAAGCCGGTTCTGATCATTTCTTAAAATTGTGGAATTGGTACAAACAAATGTGTTTATTTTGAAAATAAAAAAGAACATATTAATATAATGCCATATAATTATCGTTACTTTATCATTTACGTATGTCGGGCGTGGCTTGAAATCGAAGCAAATTTTTTTTGTTCATGTATTTACTTGGTAGCAGTTCATTACAATAATAAATTATATTTATATGAAAAATGCTCTATAAATATAATACTTTTGGTCACACTACATCAAATTGATATCCACGAAGCGCTAAAATGTTTCTAGGAAATGTTTGTACAGCGAATGACTAATTGAGCTTTGTAAAAATGCTCAAAGGGAAAAACTATCGGAATCGATAAGTTGACCAGAGCACTTAATCTAAAAATATAATAAGCAATACGAATTCAATTTGCCGCCTGATCAAATATTTCATCTAATATTCCTAGAATCGGGTCACCAAAATTGATTTGTCCATTTAAAATGAGGCGAAAATCGTTTATTGCGTAGGTATTTTATACTAAACAAAAATAACGTTTTGATAATAACAATTTGTGATTAATATTTTATAAAAACGATATTTCGCTAAATGAAATGCATAAAAAAATTTGCATTTCAATAATTTTTCAAAAATTGGTATTTCATCATCAATGAATGCATTTTGGTGTAGTACGAATAATTCATTGGCTCAATGTGAAATACGATTTTTTTTGTCTAGATGGCGCCGCAGTCTGCCAGTAGCGCACTGAGGTGAATTTCGGCCACGTATATGTCATGATAAAAATCGCTGACGTAAATAAGACGAATGCCTCATAAAAGCTGTAAATTTATCACTTGTTACAATAGACGTCTGAGGATGAGCACACGCGAGGGTTGAACGAACCCCATGAGAACTCGTTGCGAATGCATATACTTACGAATATATTCATTTCATTTCAGGGCTGGCAACTGGGCTTTTTATTGAGATTTTAATCAAAAACAATGACGCTTAACATTTTCAATATATAGTTTGATTTTTTTTAAAAGACTTTATGGAAATTAAAAGACAGAAAAGGGTATATTTTGTCATTCCCCATGTTTTCTAACTTGTGAAAGGTATTTTAATAGTATTTGATGATAGGAAATCGATTTATTTAAAAATATTAGTCGTAAAGGAGTAATTCCGATAGAAATATTTGGGGGAAGTGGATTGAAACCATCATAACTTTATTATTTTCAAAAATTTTAGGACTATTCATTATAGATTCAAAATTTATCAAAAATCTGATGAAAAGGAAGCAATAATAATATAAAATAATATATAAATATTCCACCACGTCATTAATAATACATACATTGAAAAAGGCTAGAACTCTTGAAAGCCAGAGAAAACTATGATTAAAAATAAGCTAGTTGAATTCAAATAATCAAAATTTAAGGCCAATATTGATCCTCTGTCAATTAAAAGTCCCTTTTAAGGTGTTAACTGTCAGTTATTGGTGGAAAGACATTGTATTTTAAAAAATAAAACACAATTCATTTGTACTACTTCCACATATTTATAATGATCAAGACCGGTTTCGCTAATCACGAGCATCAGTTGATAATGCTCGTGATGAGCGAAACCGGTCCTGATCATTATAAATATGTGGAAGTAGTACAAATGAATTGTGTTTTATTTTTTAAAATTAAAAGTCCTTTTATATATTAACCGATCAAAAGTTAGAAACAAAAATTGAAAAGCGTCGATAGCCCTACATCTCGGCATACCTGTCTTAAATGATAAGGGTGGTTTTAGTCCCACTCTGGTGCCGAGTGATCTGTCTTTGTTGGAGGTATGTCGGATCACGTTAACGTTACGCTTTACGTGTGACGTAATAACTGCCTGTAAGGCCTCTTGCTTATTTAACGTTTTTAATATGGTGCCTTTATTACGTTTCAATGAATAAATGCGTTTCACAGTTTGATGGGATATTTATTTAAACCGTTGAGGCATTATGGTAGGTAAATAATTGTTAATGTACTAAGGTAATAACTATTATAAAACTAAAATGTACCAACTAAGGCTTCCGATTCCGGGATTTGAGATCCCAGTCAATTATTCAATCCTGTTATACCGGGATTGTCTAAGTATTTATGGGATTTCGGGATTTACTGTAAATGCTAAAAAGCAATTCACATATTAATTTAAAATTTCCTGATCAAATACGACGTGTACATCGGTTTGTTCATGAACAAAGTTTTTTATAGTATTCATATGATTAATAATTAATATACATGTATCGTGGTCTGACTCCTTCTCATATTCCGTAACAGCCGTTTTTAACCAACTTGCTCCAAGGAAGATCGCTTCTTAAATGGATGGACGACAATATTTTTGACAAGTCAATTTGAAGGACATATCTTCGTTTTCAATACCATCTATTAAAACCTACATTAAAAATTCAATAAGCAAAATTAAATATAAAATTAATATTTTGATTATTAAGTTTTTTTATTTTCTCCTCTTTTTGTAAATGACTGTCTGATTAACAATCAATAAAAAAACTATTCCAATGCCTAAAAAAATATTAAATCATATATGCATTACAATTGAAGCAATAATGGATACAAATTATATTTCAAATTTACCACTTTTAAGGTGTTAACTGTCAATTCTCAATGGAAAGACATTATATTTTAAAAAATAAAACAAATAGTACAAATGAATTGTGTTTCATTTTTCAAATTTAAATTTAATTCATTAAAGTATATTTAATGACCAATCCCGGGATCCCGGAATTGAAAAATTCTGAATTCCGGGATCATAAAAAGGGTCCGGGATTTTATGCCCTAGTACCGAATTGTTATCGTGTGATTTGAATTAACGTATCTGCCTTGTTTTGTAAATAGTAAGTTGTAGGACACTAATGTTCGTTATAAAAATTAATATTTAATTTTTAAAAAGATGTCTAATTTTGAAACGGCTAAATAGCACAGATTTCAATTTTCAATGATTGACTAGACACTAAAATTAATAAACGTACATATTTAATTCCTTTCGACGATATAAATCCAGCCATTATTTAAATTATTACATTGAGCAATTGAACACATTCGTTCAGCTAACAATTTATTCTGGCAGCCAAATAAATATGCAGACAAACTGCAATCTTAGAAGATTGACTTCTGGTCCCTATTCCCCAAACAGAATTTCACCTGACATCACTGACTGAAGATTTAATTTAAACTTGTATGACTTAATTTAAAACTTAATTTAGGGGGCGCCCTCCAATTTATGCACGGCAATGAATTAGCGGAGACGCACAAAGCGTCGTCTTACATACAGGTGATGGGTTGACAAGCGTTGCGGAAGAGGGTTCGGAGATGAGGTTTAATTGGAAATCATTAATATTATCGACGCATTAATTACTAAACGAGTATCTATGGGTGCGTGGAGGAACTAGATAATATATAATTAAATCAGCAGAAATTGAGCTGAGTTTAGATAATATTAAATTCTGTAAATTATAACATTACGGGATTATCGGATTATTACAGAGATGATTATTTATTGATATTAAATTCTACAGATACATTTTGACGCTTTAAAAAACAATTATTTACACATAAGTATTGAAACCTTGCATTATAATATTTTCTCTATGTTTTCGTTGCAAAAGGATTTGTCTCTTGTTTTTTATCCTAGAATTATTTCAATGCTTTGTGATCATCGATTTGAAATACATGATAATCAGGTAAAACATAGCAGTATATTGAGTATAAAAGATTTGACAGTAAACAACTTAAAAGTGATAAAATTAAATTTGATAGCTTTGTTATTCCACTGACTGTGTTCCTAAATTTCACACGTGTTTGACTTTTTTACTAAGCATCTTTAGACTAACTGTACGCAAGGTTAAAGTAGACAATGATTCTAATTCTTAACTTAAAAATAACGATAATAGTACTAATTATCATAGCACTGTTAATTACAAAATTGATTACTGTGAAAATTCTAAGGTAACTAAATTCAATAGCGATGAGTAAGCTTGATACAGCCAGTCCAACAAATTTAATTTTATAAGTAGGTATTAAAAATGAATTTCCACAAACTCACTGCCTAACCCATCGAAAATATAAAGCAGTATATTAAGTTCTACAAGAATTGTGTTTAATTACTTTTGGTTATTACTTTATAACAACGTCGTCAAGACTTTTTTTTGACGATACCGTGATGCCAGAAAGGCGATCAAATTTAAACCATAGTGTTTTTTGGAACTAAATACTTTTCATTGATTGAATTGGACATAGTTCGGACAACGTCGTTAAGTCGGAAGAGCTATCAACTACCTAATCAAATTTCGAAGAACTAAATAAATACTTTGATATTTTATCTTCTTTAATACTTTTCTTTTGTTTCTTTTGATACTGTAATCTACCAACTAAATGCAATTCAATCGTCAATATATGTCAACAAATTTTGTAGAATCGAGAAGAAGTCAATTCGTACGGGAGCAAAATACGATACGTGTGTTGTTAAAAAGTTTGAAATCAAGGTACTGAATTGGGCACGGCGGCAGAAAAAGATGCATCTGTATTTGGCCGATGCGAAAAGACTACAAGAATAAGACTAACAGTCCACTGGATTGATAAAATAAATAAGTTTCGAGCATGAGGTTGACTCTAACATTATCGTGACAACTGACAATGGAAAATATACACCTGGAAAATGAATGTAAAAAAACTCACCTTGAAAAATACTTGCAATGACACAGCTGTTTCGTTTCGTTTTTAGCCTGAAACAACGAAAAAACAAATTTTGAATATTGAATTATATTATAATTGAAATAAAACATGATTTATATCAACTTATGAATGACGCGTATAAACAATAATATCATGAAAACTTTTAAGGCAAGAAAAGATGACAGATAAATTAATTAAAGCAAATATTTCCGGAACACAACAATTTACACAAGAGTACCAAACCGAACACAAACAAATATGACATGGTACAAATATGTACGAATTAAACTTGTTGTTATCTTAGTTTAAGTAAATTTAATTTAAAAAGAAATAATTTAAACACAAAAATAGAATCAAACAATGTCTGTATTGATTGAATTGACTTTCAGTTGAACTTCTTTATTCTTAAAAGAGAAACTTTATTTGAAATATACAGAAGAATTATCAAACATTGTTTATTGCCACTCCGGCAATTAGCAATAGTTAAAACATAATATTAACTTGTTTACTAGACTTTTCAATTTAAATGAATGCTTAGTAAAACGGCAAAAATTAAAATCAGAGTACCCACTTCATAACTCTGCACTCGGGATTTAAGAGCTAGAACTACGAGATCCATACACTGACTCGCTCTGTGTATTATACACTAAGCGTATCAATAATTCAAATATTCAGGTTGAAAACGAAGGGTGGGGTGGGTTTATTTATTTCTACTGGACGTATGGAGAGCGTTAACCCCTTTTTTACCTAACAAAAAATAACTTTGCGATTGAAGATGCTGCTTAAAGAAACGAAACAAGTGTCCGATTTAGTAAAACAGTCAGTGGAATAACTAAGTTATCAATTTTAATTATACATAATAAAAATGAATTTCAACAAAGCTGAATCGCTGATTTCATCAAACATAATAAATAACCAAATCTTTAAAAATAAACAGCGACGGAAATAAAATTTAGTGAAACGATCTAATAAAGAAATAAAATATATATTTAGCTAGCAAAAAAGCTCTCATTGAATATAAGAATTGAATATAACAAAATAAGCTCACCATTGTCAATAAGCTTTTCGAAAAGCTCCGAAGCGAATTGCGGTGGCCGTTTTAAAAGTTTTGATCATTCAAAGTCGATATCAAAATTACTTGACTACAAAGTTTGACTTCTGTTACGGAGATGTTAAATAATTTATCGCCCATCAGCCGACACAGAACAAAATATTTATTGAAGGCTAAGCATTAGAATTATCAACTTTTTTGACTGACTATTTTGTCTATTGAATAATTGATGGCGCTGAACTGTCAAATAGAAATGTCGACGGCATTATTAATAGTTTAAAACAAACAGTTGAAAAACTAAAATTTACTGCGCTCGCTTTGAATTATGAATAAATAAATGAAATTCGTAAGTGAATATGAAATTGGAAAAATGCCACACATATATTACATGCCAAGGGATTGTAGTTTTTTGTTTTGTTAAAAATAAACATAATTCTGAGAATAAAATTGCAACGGCTGGGAACACATATTTTCTGTGTACAGATATCGATTTTTCGAACATGGAAATGACAATTTTGAACGTATTTACGATAGATTCGTCGGTAAATAATAATAATAAATGATAACTTTTTTATTTCATTGGTTTTGTATCTGTGACTGTGACTCAAATTTCACCTTTTTAAAAAACATCTTCAGTAATTAATGAATCTATCTAATTAAACTAAGAATTAATTAATCTGATAATTAAACCATCCCTCATCTTGTGTTCGGCATGTCTACCATGTTCGCGACCAAATGTAGACCATATTGACTCTTATGAAGGTATCCTGAAGTTGTTCTAGGAGATTTGCTTGTTACTCAGTTACTCAACCACGCTTTTTCGAAGAGAGTATGGAAGAAGGATAGCGCTAGGACAGGACTAGTGGTAAGCTCATCGCCCCGTTTTTAAGATGGAAAGAGTGGAAGGTAATTCTTGACAGAAAACCTAGATTTAAAAATCAATTTATGAGACTGTACGTATCGAAACTTGAACACGAGACATCCGTAACCGAAACCACTTACAATGAACGTGCACCACGGACCCAAAAGACGGTATTGTAGTAAATAGATCAGTATGTCGCACATATTAAACCAGTGTGGCTAGTCATCAATAAGAACGACGCAAATTCTAAATATTAATTATTAATATTTATAAAGGTTAACGTCAGTGCAAAGCAGTCAGCGAATTCAAGCCGTGACCGATATAGACGACGCCAATTCTACATACGTAATGATAAATGTCGCCATAAAAAAAGCAAAGTCATAAATTCTCGTGATTACTAAGGCAGAAAATAATACGGCCGGCGACAGTATAAATGGACAACCGTAGAAAAGACCGATGTTCTGTCGTCACGCACCGAACTGAAAACATATTTCCGGATCCACATAATCGTCAATTTAAAGTACAATCCTATAACTTAAGTTAGATCTCGTTAATTATACTATATTTGGAATCCAATTCCTAAGCCTGTATATAAACTGTGTAGAATACAATTGTTTCACGTACATAGAATATCAAATAGAAGTAGGTGGATCACAATTGAATGGGAGCAAATTAACACAAAAGCAAATTACATTAGAATCGCGCAAATACTGAGCATACCTCTCTTAATGTTTCCTAATTGATAAAACATTCATCAATTTCATCGGTACCGCAAATTCTATCTCGATACCTAGCGATCACGTGACCCAGATTGCACTACGCTAATGAAAATCGATTGGTATGCAGTAACTCACAAGTGAAAACGTATAAAGGTTGATTAATAAAAGTACATTACTGAAAAGTACGTTACCGAAAAGTATTGGCAACATTACATAAGATTTAAATAAGGGTTGTTTAACGTTTTAATTGGTAGCTTAGGAAAGCCGCATTAAAAAAAGATAAGATGTACTTAAAATTAAAAATGTGTTTATTTTATAAATTGATGAAAACTATGGAATTAAAAAATACTTGCAATGACAAAGACTAGAGGTTCCCCACCTAGCTGAGGTTATAGTACCGAAATGCCGGAACCTCGAAAGCCATATGTCTACAGGTCTAGGACAGGACCGTATTCATAGTCGATTAGCGTGCAGGAATTTTCAGATGGATTTATTCATTATTTAGATAGTAGACGATTTTTCTTTAATATTATCTTAATCTTTTAACCAAGAATAAAAATATTTGGACGGGAAAACGCAATGGAAAAATTCGAGAATTGTAATTTTTAATTACTTTTTTTTACCATGTTCGCTCTAAATGTGGAGCATATGGCCTCTTAATCTCAACAGATGTTTTCTACGATAACGGCTTGTTGCTCAGTTACTCAACATCTCTTTTTCGAAGAGAGTAGTGACAGAAGGATAGGTTAAGGACATAACAAATAGTTATCTCTTGCTACGCCCCATTTTTTAAGATCGGGTGGGTGGGACATCCATGCCTACGAACATAAATGCATAAATCGATTGAAAAATCAATTTTTGAAACTTTCCGTAGCAGGACTTGAACCCGAGACATCCGTAACCGCAACAAACGACCTTGACGACTGCACCAGGTAGCCGACATTTCTTTACCGAACTCAAATATCGTATACACCGTCACTGTTCTGAAAGAAAACACTAAATCGAAAAAATGAAATATTTAGTTAGTTATACCAAAATGTTCTTTATTTTAAACTTTTTGGCAAACTTCTAAGTCGAATTACTCAAAACTAGTATTTTTCAGCTAGTGTCTTCTTCCAGAACAACGACGATATTATATGCGTTCATATCTCATTAAAATTATAATTAAAATTATAAATTTAAGCCACTAGGTTTAATGGTCCTTCAATCGTGTAAGACAAGTAAACTTTTCCCACATATTTAAATTTTTTTGTTGTAGAATTTTGATAGATTTTGTGAATTAAATCTGTTTTCCTTATAGTTATAGTAAGCGATCATGGAAAAAATTCTATATATTTAAAACGTGAAGCAGTGTACACAAAACTCGAATTTTTGTCTTAATAATCTACAGCTATCCCAAAAACAACAATATTTAATTAAATAATTGGATATTTAAAAAAAAATTGAGTTAGAATATTTTCTTTACAATATTTCGTTTTCTTTATTTCATTTAAAGTTACTATCTCACAGATAATAATGAAGAACAAAAGAAAATCCTCGCAAAAGAAAATGAAAATAAAATCTTTTTGATGCAACGTAAAAATCAGTAATCAAATATATGGAATGATATAAAATGAATATCTACGCATTATTTGAACAAATGAGTAAGCCATGAATATAATAATGTGATTTTCGTATCATTATTTGAAGCTTTGCGTGTCACTGTGATGAAATCTGGAAAAGCTTTATTTCAAATAAAAGTTCATTAGACAAGAAAATTTGACTTATTTTTAAGCTAGAATTTTATGGTGAAGAGTAATTTAAACTATTCGTTTTTTAAATTTTTCCATTTTTATCAAAAAACCTTTGTAACTTTTTATGACGCAATAAGAAATGAACTGAGTATGCTACGATATCCATATATATATAAATAAAGTTTGTTTGTTCTCTATGCATTCTTTAACCATGCATCCGATTTCGATGAAGCTTTGGTGAGTTGTTGTGCGCACACCCGTGAAGGTTTCTGAAAAAAATTAAAATCAAAAAACAAGAATCAAATACGTACTAACAGCGACATCTCGGAAAATTTTTTTATCACAATTTTTAGTGAAACAGCGTTGGTTGATTTCAAATTGTTTTGACACAATAAAAATTATAAAATGTTTTTATAAAATAATGTTAACAAGGTTTATCCTTACGATTAATATTACATTACGGAATATGTCAAATAAATTACATTACGACATATTTTCGATGGATTCGGCGGAAATGGAAGATGCTTCTTAAAGAAGCTGCACGCGTCACATTACTAACAAAGCCGGTCAAATAACTAAGATATTATTTTATTTTTTATATAATTTATCCATAAAAGTATTTCAATATCTAGTTAAAATAGATCTTTAAAATCATCGTTTTGTAATCATAACGTTTTTGCTACATGCTAACTTACGTTTGAATTTTACAAACAACTTTTCCACAGTGAACTATAACTACTAAATGGCTTGTGTGAATTTCCATAGCAGATATTTTCAGCATTGTAAAATATGATATCGTATGAAAGGGAAATTGTTGATAATAAAACGCAAGCAATATCTAAATCTGTATGTTTTAATGATTGTCGACGATACGGCCACTATTGAAGAATGCGTCCGATGGTCAATAAAGCTCAACCGGTACCTAGAACAAAGCACGATTTTGCAGGGCCCACCGAGACACGGCGATTGCATTCACAGAGGAATAAAAAGGCATTTTTCAATACAAATAATGAACAGGAACGTTTCATAGTCAATCATCCGAAACAGTTGGTACGCTTCTCTCACAGAAAAGAGCGATATGTAGTGATGGCAAACATGTAAAGTATAATAATTATGAATATGAAATTCATAAATCTTTTCGATTGATAAGATGCTAGATTTAAAATCTTTGTTTTACTCAATAAATTAGCTTTTTCTATTGTAGCAATTAGGGCATCCAATACCGGACCCATTTATGATAACGGGACAATTCTTCTATCCTGGGATTTGTCATTACGCGTTTTTTCATGTTTTAGATTGTATATATAAAAAATTAAATTTGGGTACATTATTGCTTTAATTGGAATGAGTAAATGATTTTACATAATTTAAGACATCGACTGAGGGTGCTTGATGGAATTTCAATATTAAATTTGGATTATTGAGATTTTGTACACTTCCATGTATTTTGTCACTAACGACCCGGGTTTCGCCTTTCGGCATCTTCAGGCATTCGAGCACACGAATGGTCAGTTCGAGTCCATTCGTGTGCTCGAATGCCTGAAGATGCCGAAAGGCGAAACCCGGGTCGTTAGTGACAAAATACATGGAAGTGTACAAAATCTCAATAATCCAAATTTAAATGATTTTACATTTTCTTTGCTCATAGGAATGGTTTTATTTACTGAAAAGACTTAATTCATGTATTCCTAGTTGCTTACTTCGAGCTCTATCTTATGGAAGAAACAGTAATGTACAAACAAATTAAATGAAAAAGGCATGGCATTTTAAACACTTGAAAAGCTTATAAGTCTAATTAGTCAAAACAAGTATTTTTCAGATAATGTCATCTTCCAGGAAAACGACGATATGGCCTTCTAATAGAGGTACATACTACAACAGAATTTTTTTCCACGAGAACTGCTTTTTACTCAATCTCTATTTTTCCGATAACAATAGAGAAATAATGATAGGGCTAGGATTGATCTAGTGGTTGCCTTATCGCTCTCGCTTTCATCCGGTTTTCGGGATCGGATGGGTGGAACGGAGTTTCAAAAATCGCAAACATCCGTGCCTTGAAAACAGAAGTCCATAAATCGATTGAAAAATCAATTTATGAAACTATCCTTACCGGGACTCGAACCCGTGAGATCTGTAATCGAAGACAACGGCAATGGATTTACGTATATGAAGCATCTCGAAAGAAATTGTTTTTTCATTCCTTATTTAGTCACTTAACCGCTTTTACCGGAAAGGGTATATGGTGTGTTTTTTTCTTTCTACTAAAATTGTGGAGAGGACAGGTTGTTCGCCACTATTATATTTATTTTCCATCGGATTTTCCCCTCCAAACACAAGTTATTAATATTATATTAAATCACTAATAACCGGCACTTGAACTTGAAGAAATAAAACCAATGACTACTTACTGACAACAAGATTTTCGATGGATGTCGGCGGTAACTTTGTGGAAATTCATTTTTAATATAAAATTAAACTTGATACATATTCCGATAGAGTCAGTTTTGCAGTTGCTTCTCATAGAGGTGAAACATGTCTCACAATTATTAGTAACACATCCAGTGGAATAACACAACACTATTGTGTTGTGCTATTGTTAATAACGGTAATCAATTGTAATTACACATTGAAAATGAATTTCCACAACGTCACCGACAAATCCATCGAAAATATTAATAATTGGTCATAGTAATTTTTCTATTTAATGACAACATTTGTGCACAGAAAATTATCACTGACATTTTTTTATAGAGCCAATGGGTCATTTCGTACTTTCACACAAATACTGTGTTGAATTTGCTGTGGCCAATATGGTACAGCCTACGCACCCAATTGAAAAAAAACGTGATACTGCAACGTGTGCCATTCATAGTCGAACAATCAATGGCCCTACAAAAGCCTAATTGTTTACCTGGTCATTCATGAAAATGGAGTTCGATACACTTCATTGAAGAGTTGAGTATTTTTTGTTTATGACTTTGATTTATATCTATTGCAGTACAGAAGTTTCTGGCGTCAAAAATACGCTTTGATTTGTGAATCACACAGAACGTCAAGAATATTAGACAAGTTCCCGAAATATAGCATCTTTTCTGCTAATTTACGTTGTTTTTTTGATACAAGACTATCTATAAGAGACGCCTCAGACAACGGACGTTTTCAGCCAAAACAGACGTTTTCAGATGCGGCCATTGATTTTAGCTCAGACCATCCTTTCTCATATAAATTGGCTGCTTTCCATTCTCAGGTTCACAGATTAGTCACTATACCTCTAAATAGATTTAATTTTGAAAACGAACTAAACATTATTAAACAAATTGCCATTAATAATGGCTATGAGGCGTCTCTTATAGATAGTCTTGTATCAAAAAAACAACGTAAATTAGCAGAAAAGATGCTATATTTCGGGAACTTGTCTAAAGACATAGACCACCCTAGAATCTGGCATAGAATTAGTTATTTAGGTTGCACAAGCTTTAAAATTAAAAAACAACTCGCTGATAGTGTTAGACCGGCGTTCTATTGCAAAAACTCTCTAGGCAAATTACTTATTAACAATAAAGATAGAGTAAACTTTAAGAACAAATCTGATATTTATAAATTACAATGCAATGATTGCCAACATTTCTATGTGGGTAAAACCACACGTACATTAGATATAAGGGTATCAGAACATTTAGCTGCCTTTAGATTAAAAAAAGAAACTTCGTCATTCGCAAATCACTTGCTAATGGAGAACCATACGTTTAATGCGGATGATGGGGTTAAACTGTTGCATAATAACATGGGGGATCATAAATTATTTTATCAGGAAATTTTAGAAATTAATAGAGCCCAGTTAAACTCCTTGCCTATCTTGAATGAGCAGCTGAACCTTCCTAATTCTCCGCTATTATATCCGATACGTTGAAACACCTAACAGATGTCACTAAATGTGGAATGATTGTATATATTTACCCATTCGTCGAATTACATCCCGTCAAAACCCACAATACTATTATAATTGTAAAATCACTGGTATTTCTAAAAGAAGTTGAAAAGCGGCAACGCCTTCGGCAATTCGCCACTCTGTTAATATGGTGTTTACAAAATAAGGATTAGGGCGATTTCCGAAATTTTAACTCAGGTATCGGTGTGGCTCTCAGACGTATAATGTATTGCCTCGTAAATGATATTTGTCGCATTTTTATCTTCTATATAAGCGTTAGACACTGTTTACTGTCTCTCAGTTCGAGTCCATTTGTGTGCTCGAATGCCTGAAGATGCCGAAAGGCGAAACCCGGGTCGTTAGTGACAAAATACATGGAAGTGTACAAAATCTCAATAATCCAAATTTAATATACAGGTATTTAGTTATATCGAAAATTTATGACATAGTTGAAAGCTTTTGAAGGAATTTAAATTTCAGTAAAACTTAATAGTATTATTAGACAAAATATTAGTTTAATTGAAACAAAAAAAAATATTTTCTATCGATTTGGCGGTAACTATGTGGAAGTTCATTTTTACCATAAAATTAAACTTGACAAGTTAGTCTGAAGATGCTTCATAAAGAGGCAAAACACGTCACGTTAATCATAAACCAAGTGGAATAACTAAGTTATCAATTTGAATTTTATATGAAAAAAAATAGTTCTACGAGAGTTATCAAATATATCAAATGAAACTATAATTCAGCTGTGACAACCCTCAGTATGGAGAATATGGGCTCTTAATTGAGCATCTGAATAAAAGTTTATTTGACTAGATATGGTTGTAAGTCAGTAGCTTAATCTCGCTATCCGGAAAGAAAAACGGTCGATGTTGTAAAATGACTTGTAATTTATCGGACTAAACGCATCGTTTTACAGATGAGCGATGGGAAGAGATTTTTTAAAAAATGCAGACATTTATATATTGAAATAAAAATTCAATAAATCGTTTAAAGAATAGACATATGAAAGATTTCATCACGGGATTCAAACAGACATTCGGCAACCAAGTGGTTGAAAGCCAAAATCCGTTTACTACAATAGAACCGACGAGGTATACAATGGTCAGTAAATATTACAGGTGGAATCCTTTCTCGTAATAAAATAAAACATAGTTTTTCCTTGCACTTTAAAAAAGAGCATTATTTATTGCCTGACAGTGGGCAAAAAATGCAAAAAGCTGCATGTGAGTTATATGGGTACCTCGAATCGCATTTCAGCTGTAGAGCTTTCGAATAAACCTTTCCTTTCGCAGCTTTTTCTGACTTTTTCGCCCTCCGTATTAGTAACAAGTACTTGGCTTTTAATGGCCCCGACGGGTTCGGGCAGTTTGCAGCCGAGCATATTTATCCAACCGGCTGTACGTTCACTACGCTGGGAAACTTTCGCATTCAATTTTTACTATCTGTACCAAATAGTACCTGCTATTTTGGAATGATTACTGTAAGTAAACTTGGCAAATAAAAGAGAACAAGTAGCATATTTTTTTTATGTTTACCAAGGACTATTAAAATACAGTGGCCATGAAAGGATAGTAACAAAAAATAAAACACAAATCAATAAATACAGAGACAAACATAATAACAGCTGAAATCAATTTGATATCTTTTTAACTAATCTTAATGGAAACCTTCCATTCGCAGCGATATCTCTATCACAAGATAATTTCATTTAAACAGTGCACAAAAAAGGTATCAGTGTGTAAAAAGTACTAATATTTTCTTAATAGGAAAATAGTCGTATCCACAAAGAAAAGAGACGACACGTGATTATAATTTTGATTTGGTAACAAATAGATTTTTTTAAACAAGATATCATTATTTAATCACATCGGTATTAAAGTGTAGTGTAGTAAAGTGTAGTGGTCAATGTCATTGGCTGATTTAATTCAAGACATCGACTGAGGGTGCTTGATGAAATTTCAATATCAAATTTAAATTGTTTTGTACATTTCCATGTGTGTGTTGTCAGTTCGAGTTCATTCGCGTGTTCGAATGCCTGGAGATGCCGAAAGGCGAAACCCGGGTCGTTAGTGACGAAATACATGGAAATGTACAAAATCTTAACAATTAGAATTTGTCATTGGCTGAGAATTCTGGTTAAAAAACTTCTGTCGAGATACCTCCTTTAGGAATCCATGTGCTCCACTTTAGAAGCGCACATGGTAAAACAAATATTTATTAAATATCACTAGCATAGGGGTTAAATGTTTAAAAATTGATGTTTCTTTCAATTATTATATTAACTTAAAATATGAATAGGACATCAAAATGAATGTTCTGTCATATTGTACTTATATATAACGTCGCTGTTCCGGAAGAAAACTTTAAGTCGACAAAATTACATATTGAGTTAATGTTACTTATTTTCAACTCTACCGTGAGGAAGAACACGCTTATTTTCATACATTATACTTTTACTTAAAAACTGTTTTGTGGAAACAAACGAAATGGAAAAGGAAAAGCATTTCAAGCATTTGAAAAACTAGTATTTTTCAGTTAGTTTCTTCTTGCAGAACAACGACGATAAGTTATTATAATGATATGAAAGTTTGGAATCCAGAAATGGCTCACATTAACAGCAAGTAAAATGTGCACATTTCGATGATTTAATAAAAATATATATATGAATAGATATCGATAGTATTATCATGTTTTATCAATTCATTGCAAGATTGCATAAATATATATGTGAACTTATCATACCGCGATGACTGGGAAACGAATCGTTGATTCTAATTATCGATTTTATAAGAAATAAAATTACAGTAATATTTGCGTAGCATATTCTTAGAATAAAATTCTGTGGAACATTTATATTTAAGAATATTAATTGAAGGAATATCTGACTAAAGCTATTTAATTTGAAACTGTATAGCGTTACCTGATCTGGTGAAAATTGCTTTATTTCCGTAAATAATTAAAGCTCTTTCGAAAATTTTCCACGCTCTATCTATTTTCGCACTGTAAAGGATCGGAGAAAAATTAAACGCCATTGAAATAGACCTTTGAAGAGAGCGTCATTTTAAAAGTGAAAAAGAGAAAGAAATTCAATACAACGTAATAACGATGTTATTTCTCTTTCAACATGACTTCAAAGAGTTGCTACAGTCTTCAAAACTTGCAAAATTATAGGTGAATAAAAAATATATGAAACTAAAATTTATGTCATTATGATAACACTGGTGGTGTAAGACGTGTTTCGTTTCTTTGAGAAGCTTTTTCAGACAAATTGTAGTGTTGTTTTTATCTGAATATTACGATATATACGTAAAAAAATCATTTTTAATATCGTTATAAATATATGTTCAGTTCATTTGAAATGATTTTTTTTTCACACATTTTTAGGAGGTAGAAATTTTTTTTATTCAGAGTTAAGTTTTATATGCCTTTGGTATAACAATATGTAGGCTCCGTGGTTTACGTCATGGGCTTCAGTTACCAATATTTCGCCTTCAAATCCCAGTATAGACAGTTTCATGAATTGTTTTTTCAACCGATTTATAGATTACTGTTCGTAGGCATAAATGTTTGTGATTTCTAAAATTCCCGCCTACCCATCCGGTCCTAAAATCGGAGTGTACCGAGAGCGATTAGCCAACCTGTCTTGTGCTATGCTGACTGAGTAATAAGCAGTTCTCGTAGAAAAACTCGTGCTGAGATACCTGCATTAGAAATCCATATGCTACACATTTTAAGCGGACAAGATTAAAAGATGTATATGTAATATTTTATTTTTTAAAAAATCTACGCCAAAGTTACCAATGATGTTTGATTAAATAATATGATAAAGCATATTGTATATATTGATTGAATTGGCACTTACTTGGTAGAACTCCATTATAAGTATTTAGTTCTACAAATTTTTTTTATCAAGTAGTTGATAGCTATTTCGGCTTTACGCCATGTGTAGCACAATTATTACCTTGAATGATTTAATTTTAAAATAAACATTATGATATTTGAATACGTGAGATGACATGATATTGTCTATCTCTTCTAAACAGTAAATATAGCTAACCAAAAATAAGTTTAAGTATAGTTCTCACGATGGCGTAAAGCCGAAATAGCTATCAAAAACCTCATAGAAAAATTGTAGAACCAAATACTTTGTTATTTTATCCTATCATATTGTATATTATATGTGTACAAAAATGGTTAAACCATAGTTTTGAGGATAGCGTTATGGCAAAAAAGATATCAACCATATTACATTATTCGTAGAACTAAATACTTTGTTATATTTCATTATATTGTAATGAATCTATACCAAGTTAATGCCAATTACATCAATACATAAAATATGAATTCAATGGGTTTGTTAAAAAGGAGTTTTGGTTGACCTTTCTAGATACTTGCCTGAAATTCATATAGCTTACAATAATTTTCCTTCCCCAATATCTTTGGCTACTTAGTATAATTGTCGTGGGTGTGTAATCTGCGAGAGGCCAATCCAAAAAGCATTCGTTTAGTATAAATATTTCTTTGCTAAGCACTGCACCATTCAATATGTTTGAGAAGCTTTGTAATATGAAGCTAAAATGTAAGATAGAATCTAGTGTTTACTTTCTGGAAAATGTAACTTATATTGAATGAAAGACTTGTGTTTGAATTCAAACAAAATGAAGCAGTTATTGAATGACCACATTGTTTCTTGAACATCTATTATGAAGTTTTATTTATTTTATTCTGGAATGAAATAAAATACACAATTTCGCCACCATACCATAGTGGTAATTAATTTCCTATTTAATAAAAAAAACAGTCATTGTACAGAAAAATGAAATACACTCGGGCCTCGTATAACACTGTTATATTATGGTTCCATAAAAACGTGGTGTGATGCCAATTTATGCGAGGTTTGAAGTTCATACAATAAAAAGGGTGTGAGTTCTAAGAAAATATGTATGTTTATTTATGCGTATGTTAGTACTTAATATTTTTCAATAGACATTACAGAAAATACAAAACCCTTCTTCGCCAAAATCACAACAAATGTTAATTGTCTGTTCGTGTTCATTTATTGGTAGTTCAATATTTTCTCCTGTGACTACCTCTGGCCATTACATTTTTCAGCAACCATTAAAAGTCAACCGTCAAAATCTTTTACATACGCGGAAGCAATTTCTAAGTAATCCCGAATAAAAAATTTGCGATGTCTATAATTCTTCCCCACCCATCCCATCCTAAAAGTAGCAAGAGCGATTACCTTACCACTCGTTCTGTCATAGACCTATAATTCTATCCCTACTCTCTTCGAAAAAGACGTTTGAGCAACTTAACAAAGCAGTTCTTTCTAGAAAAACTTCTGTTAAGATACCTCTATTAAGAGGATATATGCTCCACATTGGGAGCGGACATGGATTTAAAAATATAAATTTACATATATTCAATTCAACCTAATTATAATTTGTTTTAAACGCGAACGAGTACTTTCTACGACTACATTCAAAACAAAATTGGCGTAAAAATGACAGACCTATCAGTTGGCAAATAGTGTTGTAAAAGACTACAAGAAGTTATGAAGAGTAAAAAAAATAGAGCGGTGTCTTATTAATAAGGGCGTATTGACAAAACAAATTGCGGCACGTCTCAGTCGTACTTCATCACCCCTCGGCTAATTAATTCTGAGACAGTATGCTTAATGTTTGGACTGCTAGTGACGGCCCGTGGAAAAGAAGTCACGTCGCCGCGTGGGAGGGGGGCAAAGATAGCGAATGGCGTTCAGTGGTGTACTAATTATTACATATCACATGTATACATCTTCTAATTGTCCATTTGTTAGAAAAATGGCTTCATTTTCTGGCTTCAAGAGATCAGTACATAGAAAGAGATCGGTATTGGTCAAGGAATAGCTGGAGCCACATTCAACAAGTTTTTAACATAGAAAAATCGGCTTTGCAGCTAAAATTACTAATAAACTTTACTAATTACTAATAAATAATAATTACTAAAAAAAATTACTAATTACTAATAAAGTGTTAACTGTCAGTTCTTGGTAAAAAGCATTACACAATTTGTTTTGTAATTTCACATTTTTATAATGATCAGGACAAATTTCGATGGTCGCGAGCATTATCAACCGATGATCAACGGTGAACAGTCGCGGTGAACACAACCGGTTCTTATAATTATAAATGTGGAATAAGAAAAAAAAATAGATTTTATTTCAAAAATATTTAATTGATTTTGTGAGGTATTTGGAGACGATTTATTTAGACTGAGGAAGCTTTTTAATCTGGCGAAACACGAGTCATACTTTAGTGATAATAAAATAAAAATGGTAATAATTTGAATTATTTAATGCATTCTTCAATTTACACAACATAACACGCTTTGTAAATCACATAGACATTTATGCAGTTGAATGTTTAACCCTCCTACAGCGATATACCGAACGCGTCACTGAATGTATCTACGACGAAATACGCCGACGACTGATCATCCAGAAGGATAATTAGTGTAAACGTTTGCACTTCTGCAAGGGCTGATGCTGGGTGCTAGGGACGTTAGACGTCGGATGTCAGACGGTTGGTAATTAGCAGAGGAGACAGGAATAAGGACTGCGCTAATTTGAGAAAAGAGCAATGGGAACGTGGTACTTCTGTATACAGGAGAAAACAATTATTAATCAATATCGTTAATTGCGTTTTACAACTATATTATAGTATTGATTTTATTGATATGCGTAAAATGAGACAAAAAAAAATACACGGCACCTTTCTACCATACTTGTTTTTGGAATAATTATTAGAGGTTTCTGATTTCGCAAAAATTCTAATAAAAGCCATCTCTTTTGGACACAGATCTGTTTTTGAATTGTCTATTTGAACGAGAAAAGTAAAGTAGGTTGGTCGAATATGGCAAATAACTAAAAGGATGTTGACA
This sequence comes from Himalopsyche phryganea, assembly GCA_022494535.1. Lineage (NCBI taxonomy): Eukaryota > Metazoa > Arthropoda > Insecta > Trichoptera > Rhyacophilidae > Himalopsyche > Himalopsyche phryganea. The sequence goes on along the minus strand of JAGVSL010000060.1, from coordinate 2,533,671 downwards.
TTTAAAATATTATTATATTTAATGTAAATTCTAATTACTATTATTTTAATATTATATATTATGTTAATGAATACAATTTCATGGATATGTGCGTATCTATTTATATCTGCATATGTAAATGAGAACATTTGTCTTTGTACGCAAATTGTTTTGTGCAATTAAATTGTTTGAATTTTTCTTGTGCGTAATTATGGACACCGTATATGAGTTTTTAACTAGTAATTTTTTACTTATTATGATCTTTTAGTAAATAAGATTTCCATTTTTATTTTTAATAACAAATATATTATTCAAATTATTGAAAAAATCATGAATGAAGGGTTTGAACATCCTATCGCGAGACATATTAATCACGGTATTAAACAAGGTCGGAGTACTCCCATGTACATATAATGAAGCAGGAATAATTAGTTATCTATCCTGGGTAAAGGATCAGCAGTTAAAGATATATTGAGTCGCTGAGTCGCTAAACACGCTCCAGGCGATTTTTCAGTAAAATAAGTTTTCAATCTACGTATGTGCTCTATCAATAGATCTATCAATTTTTTCAGCTGCAAGTCTAAAATTTCTTCCTATTTCGTCCCCTGTTCGAAATTCAAAATGTTTCCAAACATAGAAAAGTCATATTTTTACACAATCTCGATCCTCGTTTTGCTAAAGTCGACGCGCTCTGAATAAACGACAGTGTAAAGGAATACTCTTTATACACTAGAAGACACAAAATAACTTAATTTATACATAAAACTATAAGCGACTCAATTATCAGGCCTTAATTTCGGTGCCTGATCGCCGAGGATATCTCAAAAGCCGATCAGAAGGCTTTTGAAGGACATTGGAGATCCTTAAAAGACTCGTACTTCATTGCCAGGAAAGCAATGATGATGATAAGTTGTATTGTTTAAATTTAAAAAAACTAAAACACAATTCATTTCACCTCATTCAGTCACCTTTGGGCATTTTCAGGGATTCGAGTACGCGAATGTACTCGAAGTTCAATCAATCACCCTCAATCGATATCTTCAATTAATGATGATGATGTATTTTGCTGCACAACGAATAACTAAAGTTCTTTTATAATACAGTGAAATAGCCAGTAAACTTAAATTTGATATAAAATTTTAGAGCGAGCATAAAATTCTTTAATAAATATAAATTAATATGGACGCCTGAAAGTTCTGATCTTTTGAAAGCATCAATTTTATGGCAAACATAACGTTTTAGTTTGCAAGAATGCTCTTAGTGGAAGTTGTGTACTGAAAAGTTTCAGCATAAAAACCACTTAGATGAAACACTTATAAACTTACACAAAAAACACGACCAAAGACTAAATTCGGCAATGGCTACGAGAAAGTTGTTTTCCTTATCGTATCTTTAAAATATGTATGCCGAAAGTCGAAGGACGAGAACATAATTGGTATTGGAAATATATGGAATTCTAGAACCTATAAAAATAGCAGGAGATGATGACGAGAGTTACAAACGATAAAATCTTGACTAGGGTATATTTTCGAAAATGTAATCGAATTAAATATGTTTTCTGTAACTCATTCCAATGCAAATGTCAATATTCACATTCTCACAAACGTCGAAATATAACTAACTTAAACAACAAATTCGATTGGAACGTTTAAAATTATCTAGTTAAGTTTTATTTCCAAAACACAACCTGTTTTGTACCACTTCCACATTTGTATAATGAAGTTTCCCTCATCACGAGCATTATCATCAACATTATCATCACGAGGAAAACCGGTCCTGATGATTATAAAAATAATTGTATAGTACGAAACAAATTGCATTTTATTTTTAAAATTTAATGTTTTTCACATTTGAATTATTGAGATTTTGTACACTTCTATGTATTTTGTCACTACCGACCCGGGTTTCGCCTTTCGGCATCTTCAGGCATTCGAGCACACGAATGGACTCGAACTGAACTAACTGTCAGTTCAACTGTCAGTCTGTCGGGTCGGTAGTGACAAAATACATGGAAGTGTACAAAATCTCAATAATCCAAATTTTATATTGAAATTCCATCAAGCACGCTCAGTCGATGTCTTAAATTATATAAATAATGTTTTTCGCCAAGAATTGACAGTTAACCACCTTAAAAGTGAAATAGTAGTGTATTTTAAACCGCAAACTTTCTTCATCACTAATATTTGTTCATTTTAATCTTATTATGTATTGAAATGTTGTACGATGAAAAAATGGCAGGGATTAAAAAGGTAAGGAATAAAATGGTACCGACAAAATATATAGGAAAATTGGTATTTTTGAGATATTCAAGAAATTTAACATTTTAATTTGAATATATTTTTTCTAGCTAAAAAGTATTGTCACTGTCCTGACTAAAAAAATTTATGCTCCTATGGGTGAAAAAGGAAAGTTGGTTTCCGATCACTACACACATGTAAAGTAGCTTTACACGAATCAAATGAAAGTAAATCATTAGACTGAGAATAAATCAATAATTATTATTATTGTGTTAAGAATAAACTGCTACCTGTATATAACACAAAACCATACATCCACACATAAAGGCGAAATAAGTAACGGATTTGTATTTTCGATTGATTATTTTTTTAGTATAGACGACATTTTGATGAATTTCGTTAAATTTGCAGTTAATTTGTTGAAATTAATTTTCAATACGAAATTGATAACATTATTGATTGAATCGACATCAACGTAGTAGAAATCTTGTTATAAGGTTAATACGTATCAAAGAATTAAGTTCTAAGAGAATTATTTGAGTTGTATAAAAGCAACAATGCCACTGACCTTGATAGTCGTGTCGTGAGAAATCAAAAAAACCGATACTGCGGTAATTCGTATACTATATAGAAAAGTATTTAGTGAATTGTTATTGAATATATCAATGTAATCCAAGTGACTAAATTATATAATTTTGTAATTGACAGTGGTGAATTTGCATGTTAACGCAATTTACCAATTTATTTTTTACGGTTTTCTAGTGATATTACATTTGATCTATTAAGCTTTATTTGTATTCGACTGTGGAAAGGAAAAAGGACGTAACCCAAACGAAAAAATATTGTGTGTTACTCACACAAAACGTGCTAATACACCATATTTATATATAAATATATAATATATCAACTGTAGAAAGGCAATACGGCTTCCAAAGTATTTTTTTCGATAATCACAATGTATAAAATTTAATGCATATTTTGTTTGGCCTATACGAAATATTTTTTGTGTTTGTGTGTTACGTCCTTTTTCCTTTCCAAAGTCGATGTGTACATGAATAAATGGAATATTTATGAATTCGTGTCATTATCGTGTCTTTGTGGACAGTGGTGTTTTTGCTTCTACACAACTCAATTGAGGTAAACGTATCAGTGATTGACCGTTTAAGAGAAAAATTTAACAAAAATAACGATTATCGTTTAGCATTAGACCGAATGATGACAAAGCAAGTGTATTCATAATATATCAAATGTCTTAATTAATATAAGACAAACATTAGGAAAGGGTCTGTTACAAAAATTTTGTTTTAATTTTTAACAACCATGTTTTTGTGTCAGTAGTTGACCATCTATAAAATTGAAAGTTCCAGTAGTTGACCAATTTTTTCTTTCAGTAGTTGACCATGCTTAATGAGAGAGTTTCATGATAACCTTTCATCAGAGCTTCCTGTAAGACCATTCTTGGTTGAATCAAGTAGCATATACTTACATTCACTGATATTTTTAACAATTCTCTTAAGAAATTCAAAATAAAATACTAAATGTATTAGGTGTTGTTTTCAAATGGCCGTTCTGACACCCAATGACATATATGGTGACGTGTTAGTTCCTCAATCCGGCAACAAATGGTTTCACTTGTCTGAACTCTACAATTTAGAGCAGTCCCGAGACTACGTTTCTTATTTGGTACATGGCCAAATACCAGTACATTTACCTTATGTAAAGAATATTTTTGATCTCTTTTGGCGTTATGCACACGTCAGAAATATTTAAAATTAGAATACTAGTTTTGAGACACATTTAATATCTCTTTAAGAAACATCTTCAGAGATTAAACATTTTTTGAATATGTGTATTATTTAATAACACGGGATAGTTTTTTTATTATTATTTTAATGAAAAACTTATAATGGCTTAAGTCACTTGGAGAAAATAAAAATAAGCTTTTGGTTTGCAGGTCTGCCCAGGTCTGACCTACGCAATATATTTAACATCTTGTTAAAAAGCGGGTCTAAACGATACTCTTTTTTAACGCTGGCTTATTTTTAAATATGGCAATCTGTTTTAACTGGTAATGTTGCCATTATTCTTCAGAGTTTGCGTTGTATTATCTTAACTTCACTTTCTTCAAAGAAGACGTTTACTACCTAACACATTAGAGTTACTAAAAAGCACTAACTTTAAAAATAATAAAGAGAGTAAATCTTACGTTTTAAAACGGTTCAAATTAACTATGCGATGGCGGGTTATGGCTGTGTTATTTTACGGTTTTATTCTGCCTAGTAAATAAGAAAATATTTTTACAGTGTAGATAATTTTTATGAGCCCGTTTCGGCAGGCCAACTTGCGAAAGTATTCAGAATCTTTGCACACAATCAAATTTCTTAGAGGAGTTGGTATATTATATTTCATGTTTGATATGAAAAGCACCGTTAAATCTACATTTTTTATGTAGAAGTACTTAGATACAAAAGATTCGAATATAGTTTAAAATTGTAATAAAAATGTCATATTATATTCTGCATTGCATGATAATATCAGGGTCCGTTTCGTTAAGGAAGTAATAATTTTTGACTATTTAATTTAAAAATTCTAACCTTTATTGTATACTGGAAAACCTATTGTTTTATATAGCTTTTCGACTATTAATTTAATAAGAATAAAATTATCATTTAAAGTAGACTCTAAATTAAAGTGTGGTTATGGTGAGGTGTGTAAGTTATAGGTTTGGTTAAAGCTCGTATAAAAAAACATAATAAAACAATTATGTTGAATAAATTAATGTAGAAATATGGAATCTTTTTATGATAATATTTTCTATGGATTTGACGGTACTTTTGTGGAAGTACATTTTTAATATAAAATTAAATTAAAAATTGATAACTTAGTTATTCCACTTGGTTTATCGCGTCCCGTTAGTGATAAACCAAGTGGAATAACTAAGTTATCAGTTTTTAATTTAATTTTAAATCTTTTTATGTTGGGTTAGGTTAGGTTATACACTAACAATTTTGAAAAAGACATAAAGTATAGACACAATTAATCGAGTTTTCAATTATCTTTAAAAACAGGACAAAATTTGAAAATGGATCTTTCACAGTAATTATACAAAATTTAAAAAAATAAAACAAATATTTAGTAATTGATAATGATGTATTTTATGGAATACATGAGATTTACTAAAGGGAAATTATTCAAGATCAACCCGAGGAGCAAATAAAGAATTATAAACAAAAAGAGTGTGTCAGTGCTTGAGCCTGAACTTTCTGATCGATAATCGGAACTTTTAACGCAAGACTTCAAATGTCGATGTATAAGACATGCGTCATTCGCGAATGAACAAATCCAAACGATCAAATATTATACTTACTATTACGGTCCTTTGTTTTCCAATTATATCACTGCGGCACCCTTGCTTGAAAATAAGTACCAGGGCGGCGCCTTGTCCTCACTACATCACTGTATATAAGTATTATAATTTTTGAATCAGAATGCCGGGAAATATTAAAATGATGGCAAGAAAATAAGCTATGTGCGGCAGGAAGTTGAATGTAATGCTGCAGAATTTAAAAGCTCTCAGATGGATACATTGTTCGCGAGACTTTTAAAAGCAACGCTTGTTTTAAACATGTCTAACACGTGTGATGTGGTTTTTGAACACATTAATGTTTTCACGATCCACGTGTAATTTTACTTCTCTCCCGGCGGACGTGCGTTTTACTGCACCGCGGTAATAAAATAATTAGTTACACATCAAGATTCTGAAAGCTCCGTCTCTACTTAATGCCTTAAATATGTGGCTTTGTATTATGGAAGTTTTCTTTGAACATGTACTGCATTTTTGAGATTACGTAAACAAAGAAGTGAGTTAAGAAATAAAAACACACGATAGGATATCGAAAGTAAAGTAAACAATTATTGTGGTTTTCCTCGAAAGTACATAATGCATCGGAAAAGATCGACGGTGGTTCCTATTCTACAAAATGAAGTAAATTTAACGAAAAAATTTGGTTAACTAGCTAACTCACAATTTCTTGAGACTTTGCAATGCACTAGGGTGCATTTCATAAACATCCATTCCTACAAACAGAGTCCATATATCGATTGGAAAAACAATTTACAAAACTGTCCTTTAGGAATATGATTCCAATGTTGTTGCTTGACGTGATTAAGACAGTATGACGGATGCTGATGACGATGACGATGCTGACGATTGGTGCAGTTCAGTGTTCGTTCAGCGAGTGACGACAGAAATCACGTTCGAGGGCGATTATTGAATTACGTTCGGCAGTCGATACAGAATGCGCAGCGTCAGAGAAATATCGAATATCGGTCAAATATTATTTGCCAATTAATTTTGCTCAGTCAATAGCGTTGACGAAACTGACAAGCATAATGTTTCGGTACAAGCGAGTATTACATTTCGTAGTCTGCAGCGTCATGTATCTTACAGTCTGTTTTGGGACTTGAACTCAAGACGCCCGAAACCGTTAGTATCCTAAAAACGCGGCCTAGCAAGAGTGATTAGCTAACCACCGATCCCGCTAAATCCCTGCTTTCTTTGGAAAAATAGAGGTTGAGCAACTGAGTAACAAGAAGTTCGGCAGAAAAAAATTCTGTTGAGATACTTTTAGGAGGTCATATTCTCCACATTGGGAGCGGACATCGTAAAAAAGGGTGTTTTTTATAACCATGTTCTCTCTTTGAGTTGAGAAAATAGAATCATATTAAATCATCTCAAAAGAAGACGTTGTATGATGGATATGGTAACGAAAGAAGTATGGAGTTAAAAAATGTCAAGGAAATCGCTACTACAAAAGGTTGAGGGTGAATGAGGAATAATAAAGCATCACCTTAGAATACAAAAAGCCATACATCAATTGAAAGAGTGCAACGTTTCCGTTCGAGGATTTGAGCTGTTGTCCACGGAATCGAGAAAGACTTCAGTCCAAGATCATTAACCACTCAGTTATTGGACAGTAAAAATTAAAAAATGTGAAAATTTAATTTTGTAAATTAAGTATTATTATGGAAACCATCACATACCCTTACAATATGTGAAAGTATGCATATCCTAATGCTTTACATTTATGCTTGTGATGATGGAATACCTGTACCTGGATAAAGCCTCAATATTTGAATGGTATACAACCCCTGACCTATCGGGTCCGAGCACAGGGCCACAGTGGGAGACCGGGTTTTCTCCAAAAGAGATAGGGCACGCCTCGTCGCTCTAAATAAATATGTTAATATTTATTTCTAAGCTAATGACGTCGGGCGCACACATGCTACTCAGCGCCAGCTTTATTTACGACACCCGCGGAAGCACACCCCTGAAACTTTTGTCGGCCAGGCCTGGACAACTAATAAAAACAACGTTCTTAATTTCGTAACTATTTTTTTGTAGAAAGCACTTACGGAGATTTATTGAATCATTTGCCAACAAGAATCACATTATTATTGGGATGGTTTAAAAGAATCAATGTCCGTAGTTTACTCTAGAACTAAATATAAGAATTCAAAATTACTTGAATGGAACTGTAAATTTTTGGTTTCAAGGAATTATGTTTATAGGAATAGATCACAATGTTTAATAACTATTCCACAATTTTTAAGTTAAATCAGGGAAGGCTCAGCAAAGGAGATTTTTTCGGAATTAACCGAAAGCTAATTTGCTGACTGAAATGGGTCCGAAAGACGATTTACTCGATTTATAGAATACTCATGGGTATGACTCCAATTTTGGTCATTTTACGATGGGTACGAAAAAAATTCCAACTGCAAGAAAGCTTCCGTGGTATTAAAAGTATACGTCGCAGATGTTCTACAAAAATTATAATACATTTATGCGTCTGTTGGACTAACTTATATCTGAAAATTTCATGTAACTATTATTTTTATTTTCCTATAACGCGGGTCCATAATTCATGTTTTAATGACATTTTGTTATATATCAAATCACTACTGATAAGAATAGTAAAAATGATGACCTTTATGGAGACTAAAATTATTATTGCTGAAAAAAATGCTTCAGAATATAACTTTGCTTTTGTTCTCCCGAAAAATCGTCTTTTTGGACTTAAAATAAGATAAATTATGAAAACCATACAATTCATTTAAAAATAAAATTGAATTGTATAAACTTTGTATATTTCCATGTATTTTGTCAATAGCGACCCGGGTTTATAAATACGTTTTAACACGTTAGCTCCGGGGGACGCGTTTTCCGCGACGCAAAGTTTTTTGTATTGTGGCGGGGAACGCGTTTTTTGCGTCATTCGATATAAGCGACATTAATCGTTCATAACTAATAGTTCATTTGATTCATAATGTTATTGAGAGAATTTGATCAGTTTATTACGAAACACCTTTAGGAGAACATCCAAACTTGTTTTCACGTAATTTTCAATTGGTCAGTTTGATGCTATTCTTTCCATGACCTTTTGTCAATTTCCTGCAAATCAATCCAGTCGCTGCGCGTATTTTGGTAATATTTCCCCCGTTGCGAATGTGTTAATTCGTCTTCAGAATTCAACTTTGTTTTAACTCTCCCGAAAAATCGTCTTTTTGGACTTATACTAAACTTATAAGTCCGCCCATCATAGATGTAATCTCTTGTTAAAATAGTCTACAAATTGTGTGGCAGAGCAGAAGCAAAGTGCATGCAGCACGATGCCGGGAAGCGCAAACAAACTACTAAACTCGACTTGCAACACAAATATTCCGCATTAATAATTCCAGGTGTAAATTCACAAACATGTTGACGATTCCGGCTTTAAATAAACGCACCCATGTGTTGTCCTGGCAGAGTGCAAAAACCGGGAACAGAATAAATATTCCCGGCTATCTGAAAAACGGAAATACAAAAATGATTAACTCTCTTTCGCAGGGTAATGATTATGTATGTTGCAAAACAATGCGTAAAATAATACGAAAGATTTATGTGTCAACGCTTCGTAATTTAATAAAAATTAAAAGCTGCTTTAAAACATACATTTAATCGTAAAATTTAAATGTTGGTTGTTAAATAAACGATTCAGTAATTTGGTCTAAAAAACTTATATGGCAAAGTGATGCGGCAAATAAGAAAAAAAGTTTTAAGATATACAAATGCAGCGGTAGCGAACTCGTAACCTAGCGTCGTTGGCTACGGTTACCGATGTCTCGGGTTTAATTCCCGGTGCGGGCGGTTTTCATAAATTGATCAGTCAATCTATTTATGGATTTCTGTTCGTAGTCCGAGTGTTTGTGATGTCCAAAAAACTCCTCCCCCCACCAATACGATCCTCACGGGGCGTAGCGAGAGCGATTAGCTAACCACTAGTCCCTTCCAAGCCCTTTCCTTCTATCCCTACTCTCATCGAAAAAAGAAAGGTTGAGCAACTGAGTAACAAGCAGTTCCCATAGAAAAAATCTGTTAAGATACCTCCATTATGCTCCACATTGGGAGCGGACATGAAAAAAACTGTTAAATGTTGATTTTTATTGATTAAATTGGCAGTCACTTGGTAGAACTCCATTATAACGTTGTTAAATTATGAAAGTACGTATTTGTACAAGAATACAAAATACAGTTGATAACTATTCGTCTTCGCACCATTGACACAACTAATTCTGAAAATGGCGTGAAGCCTGAATAGTAAAATAGCTAGATCCTGTAATTCTTGGAGAACTACTTTGATGTTTATACCTCATTTAATATTCTGCTCTATTTATTCATTTGAAAACATTTTTTTTTAATTTGCCTTTACTATCTATTTTTTTTTTACAACCATGGATTTGTATTAAATTGTGCATCATAGTTGACTATCTGACCCATAACAGCACTGGATTGAAAAATATGGCAAGAGCAAAGAGACGCGTTTATCAAAATTTGTTTGAAAACGGCTTATAATGGTGACACTACTGTTGTACCACTCTGTTAGGGGCCACTTACTGTAGGTCAGTGGTCACCAAGCTCAATAAGGATCTGAGCTACTTTCAGAAATTTAAATTGTCTGGTGAGCTACTAATACACATTCCTTCTTTATAGTTTTTTATCATCGTTGTTTATCTTACCATACATAATACTATTATATTACTTACAATAAATTAGGACATTAGATCTCTCTTAGATAGAAATTGCGTACTTTAATTATGTATGTATAAACAATGTCAAACTTGAAAAACATCTTGAAATAACTGTGATTAAAAGTAAAAATAATTAGTGAAAAGAATAGCATTCACTTTCCACCAAATCTTTTTCAATTTTCGGTGAATACCTTGAAACTCACATACGAATGCAATTATCAAGAATTACATCTTGTCTGAGTATGTTTTTATATTTTCTTTTAACCACCTTCATAGTAAAAAACCTTGATTCACATAAGTAGGTGGAACAATGCCTTCATTTTGAGTGCAATTCGAATTAAAATTGGATACTTTTCTGAAATTCATATTATAACAGCAACTTGAAGCATTTCATTCAAATTTACTTCGAGTCCAAAAATAAAATTTGATCGGCAAATTTATAAATAAGATCCTACGCAAGATACCGGTAGCTCGCGAGCGAACGTTTGGCGATCAATGCTGTAGGTATTCGCTTTGACTAAACACGCTCGCTATTTTTTATCATAAAAGATTCTTGCATTATTGAACAGGGAAACCCGAAATCTACAAACACTTTTTAGTTCGTGTCAAAAACTACCGGATTAATAAATCACAAATGACACATATGGAAATAAAAATACTTTGATCGAAAAAGACCACACCTACAAAATGTCTGTTATCAGGTCTTATCGTACATATTGTTGTAACTAAGAGATAAGAAATTTATTAATGTGATTCAGGATTTTTTCGATGAAATGAACGGTTGATTTCTTTTTATCATTTAATGTACGTATGGACTTGAATTAATAACTAACAATGAAACATTGTAACAAAAATTAACAATTTGGCAATATTGTCTGTGATTTGCATGATTATACCATAAATTTTTTTTGTGTCAGCGAACGGGTTCAACGGCATCAAAGCTTTTTTCTGAAACACCCGGTCGAAACAATAGAAAATTTGTAAAATATACATTATAGGGTCACATAAACGACGATATATTGTTTGATATTGCGTTGTTTTACAGACTACAGGGGATTTCAACAGGTGAAACAATGTTTCCTTTCTAACGTTATGGGACCCCTCGCTTCCTAACGGTAGGCTTCTCAGAAAAAAGTATAAAGATACCCCGGCAAAGCCTCTTTGGCGGTGAGAATAAAAAAGAATTTTCTACTAGATACTATAAATATTTATGTAAAAAAAATTAACGAAACCTTTTTAATGTAAAAGGTTTAAAACTTAAATTAAAAATATCTTACTAAGTATGTTTCTACAAAGAGGAAAAACTCATATACTTTTAATAAAACATATTTTGTAAAAATGTCGCATAGATTGTGTTTTTTTTTAACTTTCTACACAATTTCTTAGAAGACATTTCATTTATTTGGTATAACCAAATATAAAAAAATATAATCTTTTTTGAGATTGAAAGCTTAAAACTAGTTAGTGAAAATACCATATATTATTTAGAATACATAACACGTGTTTCGATCTCTTGAAAATAACTATTTATATATCTTAAAAATAAATATTTATTGCTTCTATTATATTGAAATATTCATATTAGTGATTCACCATTATTTATGATATAAAACAAGTAAGTATATTGTGATATAACCAGGACTTGAACCGGTTACGTTAAGAACATAAATAATACTTAATCCTAAGTGATGACGTTGTTCATCCTATTAAAATTGTACACAACGCTGGTAAAGTAACGTCATGCATTATCTTGAAATTAATATTATTTTTTAATGAAGCAACAGATAAAGGGCATGAATGGTTAAATAAATAATAAGATTTTTTTATCATGTCCGCTCCCAATGTGGAAGCATATGGAAATCTAATGGAAGTATCTCAACAGAAGTTTTCTACGACAACTGCTTGCTACTCAGTTGCTCAATTTTCCGAAGAGAATAGGAAAAGAAGGATAGGGGGTACGCCAGGAAACGTGGTAAGTTAATAGCTCTCGCTACGCCCCGTTTTTAGGATCGGATGGGTACCCACCCAGTGAGGGATATCTCGACATCACAAACATCAACCAATCAATTTATAAAACTGTCCATACAGGGATTTGAACGCGAGACATCCGCAATCGAAAACAACGAAGTTAAAATAATGAACATTAATTATAAGATTAACAGGTTTTTATTCATATAGTTTGATTTTTTAATGTTGAATTAATATAGATACAAATTGACTCTGCGAGTATTGGAGAAAGCAGTTAAAATTTGTTTGAGTAATACATATGACTAAAACACCAACCTGATTTAGTGCTATATCGCAGTAAATACACGCCATATTGTTGTAAAGTTGTTTTTTTATTTCAAATTAAAACATGATGTCGGTCAGAATTAAAATAATAATCTATGAATATTTTTTGCTCAAACCACAATGCGTCACTTATGTTTCAGTTATTTTGGAAGGTTATGAACAAATAACCTCGATACGAACTGTGACATTTCCATATCAAAGTAGGCTAATTTATGGGGTGGTACATTTTTGAAGGTGACGCAACTAAACGAGAGTGTTCTGCACGCTAAATCCGAATATTCACTAATTTAGTATTCAAACCGACTTACAACTTCTCAACCAAAACAACATCAGCATAATTTGGTAATTGAAATTAAGGGTTGAATTTAAACGGGGTAAATAAGCACACGTTTGTATTTTAATAATGGAACTTATTATCTTATTTTCGGGTATTATTCAGGCATTTAGATAAGTTGGAAGCACAGGCAGAAGCGGATAGGCCCGACGGAAAAACATGAGCAATTTGGACTAAATGAGTCCTAAATGCCAAACTTTTTCCAGTTATAATGTTTGGCATTTAGAACCAAACAGTTTTCAAGGAATGAAGAACACATGTCTATACTGTCTGCTTTAGGTAGTTACTCTGACAATTATAGAAAGATTGATAATTTTGTTATTCCATAGATTATGTGTGATATCTTCGTTGTTCGTTGATTCATATTCTTCGCTTGTAAATGAGAAATAATATTTGCAGCAACATTGAGACAAATAAATATGATAAAGTAAAATATTCATGAAATATCTATAATCGTGCGAGGAGTGTAGGAAAACGATAAATCCAAAAGTCTACGGCAAAGCAACTGCCGTCACTTGAAGCATACTAGCAGCTTGAACTACTGGAAGCATATTGGCACCACGCGATGCCTTCAAGATTCTCTGTCTACCGCCAGTCATCCCAGCGTCTCTTAACTCCAATGAGTATATCCGATGAATTGTCATAAGCACCTTTCTAAAACGACATTTTTTTATTTCGGACGTAATAAGGGACTGGTGTATTTACTCTCTTACCTCCATGTTCCTGACATAGTCAAACCACTGAACCTCTAGTATTCTCCGGTCTGTTTTCAAAGCACGGTATGTGGTTACGGTGTGATTTAGTTACCATGACTCGCAATCATAGAGCAGCGCAGTCAGAATGCAAAATAACGTAGTGACTAATAAAGAAAAAAATTATAAAATTAATCAGTTTTTTTTTCAATTAACTAGTTGGTCTTTTGCATACAAAAATTGTCTTTGTGTTCTCTAAAGTTAATCTACCTTCATTCCACCAATATTCTGGTACTGATCCACAGGTGTACGTATAACTAATTTGTGGAGTATAATCCTCCCTGGTAAATTAATATTCAAATTATTAGGTCGAATTTCATGCGCTGCATAATTCGTATGCCATGCACAACTTTGAATATGCGTAGAGAATGATGTGACGGATAGTAGCGGATTACAAGCGAAATTGTTTTGAATAACGATTTTGCCTGGACGGCAATATAAAGCGTGATTCAATCGTTATTTCAAAAGAGAATATTGTATTTTATTTAGGCGTAGAGAGATATACCAGATATAGGTCCAATAGAACACTTTCTTTGTTTGATATTACTTTATGAATGTATTGCAAAAATAAAAATAAAGCATAGTAATTTACACATATCACATAATCAGTAAATATGATAACCAAGTATTGGCCCAACAATTATAATATAAGTTGAATCTGATCTGTTATATTTAAAGAAAGTTAGTCATGAGAGCATTTAAAAGATTATGAAATGTCTTCGTTAATGTGAATAAATTTCAAAATAAAAAATAATTCAATGCAGATAGGTAAAATTCATGTTAAGGCTAAATGTCTCACCTGGAATAGTGGCGTAAACTTATAAGTGTATTGATATATTATTTTATATTTTTTACACGCTCAAATTATGTAATTGGTTTATGTCAACATTTGATGATTATTCCTTACTACTAGTAAAATAAGTTTTCTTTTTAAACTCCCGTAAATATTAATCAATTCAAAACAAGGTCAGAGAAAATGGGTTATTTTTAAAAACTGATTAAATTTAGAAATAATTAATTAGGTTAATTAGCTGTGCAGTATAAATAAGCGCAGATATAAATATTCATCAATCCAATCAAGGTCATGGAAAAAGCGTTATTTTTAAAACCTGATGAGATTAAATCAACGATTGGATAAACCATGCTGTGCAGTATGAAAAATGTGCAATGTTATAAATATTAATGAATTCAAACAAAGTCATAGAAAACGGGCTATTTTTAAAAACTAATTAAATTTAGAAATCATCAATTGAGTAAATCATGATGTGCCGTGTGTAAAATTAATATTAATCAATCCAATCATGATCATAGAAAAGCGCCAGTTTTACCAAATGATTAATTTTTAAAATCATGCTGTGCATTGTCGGATTAGCAAAATAATTACAGCTTCGCCTGTACCTAGCAAAAGTTTTGAATGGATGCTTAATTTGTTGTATTATATTACACTATAGCAGATCGTAATCCTCGCAATCAAATACATTAATTTAATTATTGAGCCGCATGCGTTGCAATTAAAATGTTGACTATCGATAGAACAACACTTGTATGCACATAAAAAAGAATGATTTATTACTTTTTGTGCCAAATCAGAAATTCAAATTTACATATTTTTTTACAATTACATAAACTAAAAATCAAAATATTTAGTTCTGCAAGAATGATAGGATTTAGTTGTAGCAATTTCGGCCTATCGTCAGAAGGCGAAATAATTATTAATCATATACTATTATAATTCTTATAGAATTTCACACTTTCATTTTTTATCCTACAACAATATTTAATTAATAAAAAAGGTCAACACCTCATTTTATTATATAAAAAACAAATTATTTTACGCTGTTAGTACGTAAGTTGCTTAACCTTTTTTTCTGATGGTTTTTCTTTCCGGCAAAAATTCAGAGGTCTATTATTAGATAATATATACATGACAACGGCCTCCCGACATGAAAAGGAACGCCACAGTCATATACCGTTTCCGTTCGGCCACAGGTCGTCATTCTATTATATAAATATACTCTAAAAAGCTATAATTATAAAACGCTAAATTGAAAATGAATTAAAGATAGCAAATATTGCATTAATATGGGTTCGTCGATTTCTGCTTGAAAATCAATCAGTTTTCAATCTATATATATATAAAATGAATGCTTGTTTGTTTGTCTCTTATGCATTCCTATACTATTCATCCGGTTTTTATGAAACTTCGGTAAGTTGGTGTGCGCACACAAGTGAAGGTCTCTGAAAAATAAATCTATAATCTAAAAAAATAAAATAATCTAAAACATCGAATCAAATACGTAAAAACAGCGACATCTCTAAAAACCTTGTGATTTTTTCGTGTACGCACCAGACGGAAAACAAAAAATACTGTGTATCCAAAAGCACTGAATAATCAGAATTAAAACACCAACCAGTTCTTTCTTTGAGTGGCATTACAACGCATACCGGGTACTCGCTTGTAAAAACAGGGTAAGGGATGGGTATGGCAATGTGTTGCAAGTACTTCATTTGAATTAGTCTGAAGATGATTATGAAACACGTATCACGCAATAGTATATAAAACAAGTTTAACAGCAAACTTCTCAACATAAATTGTGTACCGCCATTTATCGTTTAAAAAACATTTATTTAATAAAAGTTATATTACAATTTAGTTCATTTACAGGTTGAAAAGATGCCATGCAGTTTTAACTGTATCCTAAATATATTTATATGTTATATTCTATATTATGTAAAAGTGCTTCAGGTGCAGCAATATTATATTTTAAACTTTTAAACAATCGTTAGTAGTTTATTTAGTTGCTATATTTTTAGAAAACGTGCATAATAATTAAAAGTTTTAATGGTTTACTGTTTCACTGTTTATCCACGTATCACGTACATTTCACTAAACTGCTTCGTTTGTTTTACGAATCTGATAGATCTAAATTGGTTTCTGCTAGTTTCAAATTAGGAAAACCGTTGGAAATTATTTTCGTTTATTTTTTAGAGCGTTCTTAAATGTATACATATAAAATAAGAGAAAATGCGTATTATAAGTAAAAGGGTCGGGAATTATTTTTGGTTCTATCCCGAAATATCAAATTTGAAACGTTCAAATTTTGTAAATTTTCATGCATTTCGTCACTAACGATTTTGATGATTTTATAAAATTCTAGAATTAGTAAAAAACATTAACATTTTAAAAATAAAACACAATTTGTTTGTAATAGTCCCACATGCTAATAATTATTAGGACCGGTTTTGCTCATCACAAGCTTTAACATTATCAATAAATTGAATATTATTTTTAAAATATAGGTACGTAATGTCAATTTCAAAAAGTTTTACTGATAGATTTTGTTTACGAATTATTCATCGTTGATACAATTTATAATATGTTGTTATAAAAAATAGCCACTAATTCTTTTGTCAATAACTAATTCAATAAATGCTCAGTAAGAAATAATAAATGGTCCGTCAATAATTGTGTTTGGTCAGTTAATAATTTCCAAATAAATTTAGGTAATGTTAGGTCAGGTTTAATTAAAAACCTGACCCTTTTATA
The DNA here is from genome assembly GCA_022494535.1 of Himalopsyche phryganea. NCBI lineage: Eukaryota > Metazoa > Arthropoda > Insecta > Trichoptera > Rhyacophilidae > Himalopsyche > Himalopsyche phryganea. The sequence goes on along the minus strand of JAGVSL010000060.1, from coordinate 2,516,463 downwards.
TAATTATCTGACCGTTTAAATAAATAAATGACCATTTTATATATATTACTGACCGCTCATTTTATTTAATGACCATTTATCGAGTCAGTTACTGGATATATATTTTTTTCTTACTGATCAAAAATTTAAATAGTTACTAACCCAAATTTGGATTATTGAGATTTCGTACACTTCCATGTATTTTGTCACTAACGACCCGGGTTTCGCCTTTCGGCATCTTCAGGCATTGGAGCACACGAATGGACTCGAACTGAGAGACAGTAAACAGTGTCTAACGTTTATATAGAAGATACAAATACGACAAATATTATTTACGAGGTAAGATATTATACGTCTGAGAGCCACACTGATACCTGAGTTAAAATTTCGAGAATCGCCTTAATCCTTATTTTGTAAACACCACATTTACAGAGTGGCGAATTGCCGCTTTCCAACTTCTTATGGAATTACCAGTGATTTTACAATTATAATAGCATTGTGGGTTTCGACGGGATGCAATTCGACGAAAGGGTAAATATATACAATCATTCCACATTTAGTGACATCTGTTAGGTGTTTCAACGTATAGGATATAATAACGGAGAATTAGGAAGGTTCAGCTGCTCATTCAGAATTGGCAAGGAATTTAACTGGGCTCTATTGATTTCCAAAATTTCTTGATAAAATAATTTATTATCCCCCATGTTTTTATGCAACAGTTTAACCCCATCATCCGCATTAAACGTATGGTTCTCCATTAGCAAGTGATTTGCGAATGTCGAAGTTTCTTTTTTTAATCTAAAGGCAGCTAAATGTTCTGATACCCTTATAGCTAATGTACGTGTGGTTTTACCCACATAGAAATGTTGGCAATCACTGCATTGTAATTTATAAATACCAGATTTGTTCTTAAAGTGGACACTATCTTTATTGTTAATAAGTAATTTGCCTAGAGAATTTTTGCAATAGAACGCCGGTCTGACACTATCAGCGAGTTGTTTTTTAATTTTAAAACTTGTGCAACCTAAATAACTAATTCTATGCCAGGTCCTAGGTTGGTCTATGTCTTTAGACAAGTTCCCGAAATATAGCATCTTTTCTGCTAATTTACGTTTTTTTTTTGATACAAGACTATCTATAAGAGACGCCTCATAGCCATTATTAATGGCAATTTGTTTAATAATGTTTGGTTCGTTAAAATACATGGAAGTGTACAAAATCTCAATAATCCAAATTTGATATTGAAATTCCATCAAGCACCCTCAGTCGATGTCTTAAATTATAGTACTAACCCAATAAATGCAGGCCTAAAAAAGTACAATTTTTATGTTCCATTCCTTAGAATATGTATTTAACCATTGGATGTATTTTCACTTATGACGGCATTGTATCGCTCGTGTTTCGTATATAATATTTTGTATCCCTTATTATTTGCTGTATCCGTTTTATTTTGATAAAATGTGTAATGATCTCTACGTGATAACGGTAATGTAGAAAATGGAAATTAAATGTATTTTCTGTGTAAGTTTTTCTACCAGGTGCAAACATAAAGGATCTAACATAAATTTGAGTTGAGCCCACTTTTCTAACTGAATTATTAGGAAAACCTAAATATATGAAAATGTCCACTGCACGTTAGTTCAAATATAGAACGCGTTAGTTTCGTGTACGACCGCCTAGGTTCAAAATGTACTCCACGATTTGAATTTCGAAACGAAACACAGCTCGCTGATAAATAGACACAGAGCCGCGTAACGAAACTTACTGAGTAATTTGTTAACACGGCAAATAATATGACGCGATAAGCTTGTTTAATTAAAACTGAACCACGGTTGTGTGAGCGCGGGCAGTTAGCTAGTTGTGTTTACATCTGCATTGCGCTAATAAGTGTGAACGAGATACGAAGCGGTAAATTAAAATGCGTTAGAACGGGAGGTGGATACTTCTCCAGCCGGAGATTCAAGAAAAACATACGTGGGCTTATCGGAAACAATTTTGGGAAATGATATTCTGGTATTAAGATAGTTTTGTCCTAACGTAAAGAAGACAATTTCAATTTATTAATTAACAGAGGGACGTGACAGTAACAAATTAATGCGAAATACTTTTTATATTATTGTGATATATGTTCAACCGTTAATATTAAGCAACGAAAATAATTAACATTATTTATTAATATATTTATTTTCGGCCTGCATTTATTGGTTCAATAACTTTTTCAAATTTTGGTAAGTAAATATAATAAATGGTCAGATATTTATATAAAACGGTCAGTTTTTAATTAAACCTAACCTATCTGGGTCATTTGGTAATTATTTACTGACCAAACATAATAATTAACTAACCATTTTGACACACCCTGGTTTTTGTTAAGTATAATTGTCATTAATGTCCAGAACTGAAATCAGTCAGCGGCAACAGCAATATTTCGCAGAACGGGCTCTTTCTTGTTGCCAGGCGTTTAATTGCCGCCGGCTTCGGCCGCTGGACGAGTCCATTTTTACGGAAAGAGGTAGCTCCGACGGTGCAGGGAGTTTTTTTTAAGTATTTGTAAACAGTCGATTACGAGCTGCCGAGTCGGACGAGCGAGGCTCGTCGCGGCGAAGGTGACGTGACGATGTGAACTGTTTGTTTGTTTTTTTTTTTTGATTTGCATTGGACTTTATTTAAATTCGTTGTGTCATTTGTATTATAACTTAAAGTAAATTCAGTTGCTAAGTAAATGTAAATGTAGAATCAATTTTATGTGTTAAGATTTATATATTTGTGTAATGTTAAACCACTGCATCTTGAATGGAAAATAAATAAGTTTTGAACCGGATTTGAAATGGTGTTTGTCTGAGATCAGCCCTTCCAGGACTCTGGATAACCAGCCGCTCGCCTCTCTTCGATCCGGTGTCTTCTCAATTTATTATGTATTACTGACGATTTTTTAAATTAGTTACTGACCAAATAATTGGTTGCGTTTTTTATTAAATTAAATTGATGTTTGTTTATATACACATCGATTTCATTTGTTGTATGTATAGGCATAGATTTTTTATAGGCGTATCCTCACATTTTGTGCAAACATCATATCTGTTTTACGCGGTTTTTTATGGAAAACCCATTTACCCCATAAATCGAAGGAAGGGATATACTATCGATGACTTTACAAAACGGTGTGGACAAAACAGTACGGTGAAAGTGTTTAAGTTAAGATTAATAATTAATTAAATCTTCCATATGAGTTGACGAGTTTAGAACATTTGAGGAATGATGATGACGAAAACTGTCTTTTTGAAGTCACTACCTACGAGGTAGAGCATGCAATAAGAGGCATGAAAAATAGAAAAGCTCCAGGAGAGGATGGGTTTACGATTGACATTCTCAAGAGAGCCTGACGGACTGTGACCGAAGTGCTAGCACGGCTGTTCACAACATGCCTACGCAAAGAGAGTGTCCCAGAGCCGAGGAAAATTACCTCGACCATCATCCTTTATAAAAAGGGAGATCAAGAAGATCTGAAAAATTATCGGCAAATCAGCTTATTGCCAATTCTGTACAAAGTTTTTACAAAATACTCTCCAACCGCATAGAAATCGCTCTAGATGAGAATCAACCGAGAGAGCAAGCTGGGTTCAGAAGAGGCTATAGTACGATGGATCACATCAAGTCATCAAAGAAGTTATAGAACGGTATCAAGAATTCAGACTTTCACTGTACCTTGCTTTCATTGATTATGAGAAGGCATTTGATTCGATAAAAAATCTTCTATTATCGATGCCTTATGTAACCAAGGAATTTCTAGACGCTGTATAAACATCCTCAATAACATTTATAGTAATTCATCAATAAGAGTAAAGCTTCATAAACCATCCTATAGATTCCTAATTAACAAGGGTGTCCGAACAATCTTACCCAAACTATTCACGTCCACTCTAGAAAATATATTTAAACGCATCGACTGGGAGAGGAGACGAATCATCAACGGGAAATACCTCAGTCGCCTGCGGTTTGCAGACGAAATTGTCGTCTTCGCAGAAACTCAAGAACTCCAGGGCATGATACAAGAGCTCGCAAATGAAAGCTTGAAAGTAGGTTTAAAGATTAATGCCTCAAAGAAAAAATTCATGATAAACCACTTCGCTGACCCAAAAGCGATCTTCATCAACGGCAATCAAATGGAAAGGGTCACCAGCTATGTCTACCTCGGACAGCAAATGTCTGTAGATGGACGCTTAGATTACGAGATCGCTCGGAGAGCCAAGCTAGCATGGAGTGCATTCGAGGGCTTAAGTAATATCTTCAAGAGCGACCTTCCATTATGCCTTAAGCGTTAAGTGTTCAACCCATATGTACGACCAGTGTTAACGTATGCCTGCGAAACGTGGACTCTCAATACACGAGAGGTCTAAAAACTAAGAGTGGCGTAACGTGGCATGGAAAGGTGCATGTTGGGCATAACGCGTAAGGACCGCAAAGAAAACGATGGATTAGGAAGCAAACAAAAGTGAGATATGTGATAAAGGTCACCAAATTGATGAAATGGCGGTGGGCCGTACATGTCGCACGGCGAACGGACAACCACTGGACAAATTCAGTCATTCTGTGGTACCTGAGGGGCACTAAGCGGCCCTAGGGTCTTCCCAAAACCCATTAGATTGACGAACTTGTCAGGTTCGGTGGAAGTACGTGGCAGCGTAAAGCTAAGAACTAGGAAGAGTGGAGGTCTTCATCCAGCAGTGGATCAACCCCGGCTAAAAATGATATGAGTCACCGTTGAGAAACACTGATTATTCGCAACCGTAGCGATAATGCTCACACTCCTTTTCACTGCATCCCCTTAGGTAAATAAGTTTCCTTTTTTTTCCGTCATATTATTCAAATAAAGAACGTCTGTATAACTGTGGAAAGAAAAATATGTACATCAAAATACGACACAGCGTGCAGTTTTCTTCAAACAAAAAAGCCTCTAGTGTTAAATATTATTTTTTCGTCACACCGTTTTATCCCTACTGTTTCGGATACTAATATTTTATCAAACACCGTACTTAAGTGTGACATAAAACACATCTCACGGACATTTTAGGTATACAAAAAATTTAAAAATCATTCACTCACTTCACTATGTTGCCTTGTCTGTAGTCCACTAATCAAAAAAAAATGACACAACGCAAATTCGATTTCGGTATTTATTTATTTAAAAATTTATACGATGTTAAAAATACTCTTTACATTTTTTTCGTGTATTTAAACCGAAACATATTTTTAGAAAGACTGATGACACTGCGAATGAAAATATATATGACAGTTATCCTTCGTTATCAGTATATGTAGATAATTTTTAAAATTGCTGCGACAATCTGAGAATTTCGATAAAGTTGTTTATCGAAAATCTGAGAATTTCGATAAAGTTGATCGTCGTAATAGTGACGTGATAGGAGGCAATAACTCGAAAATTGGCTGTTTCGAGCAATGAATGCAGAACGAGTGATTTTAGGACGGTCTATCGTCTGAAAAAACGAACTCGACGATATTCCAGGTATTTTTTAGGTACTTTGAAGAAATCAATACGAATTAAGTCAATTTCATTCTTACTTATTAGTGGCAAAAAGCTATGATTAATATTACTATAAAAATAATTACTAATAGTTGAATCAAATTCGTAAATGATTAATGAATCTCATAAAGTTTTTAAACATTAACAATTAATGGTTAAGGTAAATAGAAAAACTTAAATTGCATAGCTTCCTCAAGAGTCGATTATCTTAAAATAAGGTGTTTTTGACATAACGCCTTCTGCCACTATAACGACGATACATTCGATACCGATAATTGGAAATTTATTATCTACGCCGATTTTTACATGGTGCCATCGTGGGGGCTACACTTTGGAATGAGAAAGTACAATAAAGAGTTAAGATTGCGTGATGCCGAAATAGCTATCAATTATCTAATAAATTATGTAAAACTGGATACTTTGATATTTTACTGAATTTTAATGGAGTACTACCAGGTAAATGCCAAATCAATCTGTATAATAACGAGCTGCAATATTTAATATATATATATATATACCATTCAAATTCAGTATTTCAATTCCATCAAGCGTCCTCAGTCGATATCTCAAATTATAATAACAAGTGTCAAAATGTAAGTATGTATCAAAATGACGAGTATTTATTCTTTGGCCCTACCAACTCCCTATATGGAGAGGATATGTGTAGATCCTTCCGCCATCGCTTTGTTTTCTTCCATGAAATGACAGTATCCCCGTTAACCAAGTTGGTTTCATATGTTATTAGAAAAATTAATGTGTAAAATTATGTACAAAGAGAGGAATTTGCACATAGGAATGTAAATTAAGTTACAAATAAAATATTAAAACCGCAAGAAAATAATAACTAACACTTATAATGCTTAAAAAGCACGAATCCACATACCCTTCTGAATTATTATAAGCATTTTTAATTAGTACATTGCATAGGTCATTTCGACCCTCGTAACAAAGGTAGGACAATACCTGTCGTAATTGTGTACGAAAGGGCTCATATAAATGAGCGTCATATGGGAGGTTAGCCCTTTGAGCACCAAACAAAATGACTCATATCCCGTGTGATAAATGGATATTGGCCCTTATAACACCGAGCCGCAAAATGCTGAGGCTGGGTTAATAGTGCTGCGGCACGACAGAGGCGGGGTTAATGTGCTACGAGCTACTCAACCTCAACTAACAAAACTATTTATAATCATTATCATCAGTTTTTTGAATGGGAATGAAACTTTTATAGTACTATTTATTCCTATGCAGACAATACTTTCATCCTCAAATGCAGGAAACAAAATAGTTCTTTGGACATACTATATTAACTGAAACAAGCTTTTAGAAAGGATGATCATAAATATAAATTGAGTACAATCAACGCGTATTCAAAATAAGATTCAAACAGTTGAAGTTCACCAAGTTTATTTCAAAATTTAATGAATTCTTTCGTGTAGCCGTAAAAATCAATACGTCAGAATAATCACTCATTTTTCTACGATTTTAGAGAGTAACTAGTTAATATGTGCTATGACTAAGCCAATGAATTAGAGAACGTATCATTAATAGTAACAATATGATGACAAAGTATTAAGTGTTACATTTATTTTCTCGTTTGCTACATTGTCAATAGTAAATCGTGGGCCGAGTATTTAATTGTTGTAACAGAAATTGAGTAATTTTTCACTAGAGCACTTTTAAGTTGTATGAGCTTACATTCTTGTAAACTCTAATTCTAAGGTCATTTTTGTTCTATCAACAATTTCCATATTCTGTTATATTATTTGGAAATTGTTGATGGAACAAAAATGACCTTGTTTACAAGAATGTAAGCTCATAAAACTACCAAAATTTCTGTTACAACAAAGTACTCGGTCCATGATAAGACTGTCTCCATCCGATAATTTTTCAAAAATTTTTCACGACTTTTTCAAATGTAGGTGAAAATATATTTTACATCTGATTTTATCAGTTTAACCAATAAATCGACTTTGATTCCACAATAAAACTGAAATGAGTCATTTTCAGCGTAAAAACCGACACCGTATGCTGCCACAGACAAAGAAACAATCGTAAATTAACAATACGCCAAAATGCTTTAGCATGCCAGAGTTCAATCACAGCACGCGACAGAATCCCACGTTACCGTTTTGGAATAGAAAAAGAAATTGGAGGAGGTTTTACTGAAATTACTATGAAGTAATTAATCGTTAATTACGTAATTAATCATATTAACAGCCTAATGGCCGAGGACTTGTAATTGAGTCATTAAAGAACTGTGGTTGCTGTCCGTCGACTCATATAAGAGTCCTCCGTCATACATTCCATTCTATTGAAAATGTACTGGATTATAATCGAGTTTCATTTCAAATGTCAACGAGAGATGGTGAAGTTCAATAAAAAAACATGCGGCCATTAAGCTGTTAAATATATTCAAATAAAATAAATCAATCAACATCAAACAACAATTAGGTGTATATAAAATTAATTATATTTCAAGAAGAAGCTGGTAAGTGTAAAAAAAAGCTTATTTTATCTAAGTGGGAAACGAATAACCCTGAGAAGTTTTCTTTTCCGAAAGACGTTTCCGAAAAAGTTTCCTTCTTTCGGTGTAGGTATTACAGTTTTGACTGATGGCCAATCTTCGCAGGAAAAATGGTAGGCGATTTATTGGATAGCATAATATATTATTAAATTGGCAGTTATTATATTTTTTGCAGGAAAAATATAGCGCTTTCGGATAACGGAGGCGATGGATAGCGGCATGTCTAAATAAGTAATTACGGCGCAATTTCAAAGCAGGTAGTTTATGAAATCCGCTCCGAATCTTAACATGTTTCACGCCGATACCCACGTATCGATACAAATAATATAGAGAAAAAATAAAAATAGAAAATGTCAATATTATATTAAAAAAATATTCAGGTTTTTGGAGACTTACATTCCTGTAATGGTCATAAAAAAAATACGTATGTAAACAGAGTTATTGCTTAAAAATCGCTATTCGTATTTATATTGTAGTGTAGGGGTTAGGTCATAAGAAAACATGCGGCATTTTGACTGAGGTAAGCAAATACACAAATAAATAAATTTAATTGATGTCTTTCATTTCCAAAATAATTTACATACATGTTTATGTATGTTTCTAAAATGCGGCCTTATTTGATTTAAGATAAATGGATGCGGGCCTCCGACAAGCAAAGATTCTCCCCCCCCCCCTCTACTGTTTTATTCTGTAGTATAATTTTAATGTATAAAAAACCACAATGGTGCGTTAGGTTACCTGCTGATTATCTTGTACGCCGAATACATAATCTCCAAATAAGCTCTAGAAATAATATAAATATAATATTGTTTTAACGCAACTGTTGGTATTTTAAAGAATCTTCGAGAAAAATAAATGAAAATAGCCAGTGCACCAAATGGTTTTTCATTGGAAATCACTTGAATTCAACTCGAGGTAAATTGACATTATGAACTTCAATACCCAACATGGCAAATATTAAAAAGAAAAAAGAAAGTCATTTTATAGACTTTTCCAGGACTTGAACTCGAAATCTTTTGATCGTTAACCGAAAGTTAAGCCGCTATTCATAAAAAGCTGGCATATTTAATGCTTAATAATAGAGAGTTGATAGAGTTGGTTACATATTGATGTAAAGCTCTACCCACTGAACTTTTATGTATTTTCATTAGTTACTTAGATAAGATTTTGAAAGCTCAAGTGAATATTAGTATTATCGTATACTTTTTAAAAATATTCTTACGGAAATGTTCTAGATTCTAGATATTTTAATGTAAAAAATTTTATAATGAAAAACTGTCAAAATAAAAACTTCATTGCCCCTTGTCGTGTTAAACGGCAAAGTTACTAAAACTAGACGCTATCAGATGCTAACAAAATAATCTACTTAGTGAACCTAATTCCCCACGCGAAAACAAACCTTAAGGTATTCTTAATTAAAGGAGTTATTCGCTCGCGGATGCTTCCGCATGTTGAAGATTTATGAACTTATCGGGAGAGTTCGTGATGCCTTACTTGAAAATTAAACATTCTGTTTTATTTATGTGTGTATGTGTATTTGCTGTAGTTGTATAGGTGACATTATTTCCCATCACAAGCTTAGTAGGAAATTAAAATAAATGAATTTTTAATGTAGACATGGAGTTTTTAACTGTTCGATAAGTTCAAATCATCGTACATTGACTTACAGTTGGTCGAGCTAAAAGAATTTAATTTACACATTATTAAATTAGGTAAGACGTTTCAACAGAAACATAAAAGAACGATAATTTATTTGAGGAAATTAATGGACAAAAATTTATCTCGTGGTAAAATTAGTCCAAAACTAATTCATCACGCTCACAAATAAATGTGAGAATAGAGAATAACCAGGCACAAGAAATTGTCTTCGAGATTAATTTTCTGTTAACAAATCGACTGAGTATAATTCGGTACATCTAAAAAATGCAGTCATATGCGCGTTCTGCAGACAATATAAGTTTTTGGATCTTTCATTTATTTAAAAAATAAAACACAGCTTGTTTGTAATATTTTCACATGTTCTGGTCATTATAAACTGATAAAAATATATGGTTATTTACACGTAGACGTCCGTGGTGCAGTTGGTAGCGTCGTGGACTACGGCTACGGATGTCTCGGGTTAAATTTTCGGTGAGGACAGTTTTCATAAATTGATATTTCAATCGATTTATGGATTTTTGTTCCAAGTCTGAGTGCTTGTATTGTCTAAAACTCCCTCCACATCTACCCATCCCACCCTCACGGGGCGTAGCGAGAGCAATTAGCTAACCACGAGTCCTGTCCTAGTCCTTCTACCCTTATTCTCTTCGAATAAAGAGAGGTCGAGCAACTGAATAACAAGCGGCTTTCATCGAAAAATTCTGTTAAGATACCACCATAAGGAGACCATATGCTCTACATTGGGAGCGGAAATGGAAAAAAAATTACGGTTACGATTACTTTAGATATTCAGTATTTCAATTCCACCGTCATATATGACGGGTACGGTTTTACTAGTTATATATAAACGAAACTAAATAGTCTACCATTTATGTTTGATGGGTCGGTATTGACGAAAATTCACGAGCCCGACGAAGAGAAAAGAGGTACATTAATATATTATTATATTGATAAAGATCTGCAATGTAATAAAATATGGAATGAATCACGTTTAAAAGCACACTTTATCTTCACTCATCAATATTGTTATTGAAGTTTGAATTATTGAAATTTTGTACACTTCCATGTATTTTGTCACTAACGACCCGGGTTTCGCCTTTCGGCATCTTCAGGCATTCGAGCACACGATTTGACTCGAACTGACAGCCATCAAGCACCCTCAGTCGATGTCTTAAATTATATCAATATTGTTATTATTTCATTGCATTCAAATACTGGAATGTAAACTTAAAACGCGTGGGTTTCCAGGGATTTGCACCGTTTCAGGTACACTCTGGTATTCGAAATACTGGTATGAAATAAAAGTCGTTGAATCATAAAACACTTTGACGTTTCATGCAGGCCGACATTTTCTAGTATATACACTTTATAACCAGTCTGATTCCCATGAGACTGGATGCTTTTAGTTTACAGGGATAACCGTATCATTAAAAACTTTTGCAGAAGGACGATTGTAAATTAAAACATCATCCATCATAGTGACAGTTTTTAATATAAAATTAAAATTGATAATTAGTTACATCACTTGGTTCATCACTAACGTGACGCGTTTCGCCTCTTCATCTCCAGACTACCTATATCCCAAGGTTATTTATTTCTAAGGTAAACAATGATTCTAATTCTCACATTAAAAATAAAGAGTGAGGTGGGTTTTATTTCATTCTACTGGATGTGGGGAGGGGGTAAGACATAAACTCTGATAGACTATTTACAAATCAATTACTGGTACTTGGAGGTGAAAAACCCAAGGGAAATAAATTTAATAATGGTGAGTCGCCTGTTCTTTTTAAAATATTATTTACTAATCCTCTATTACTGTTAATGGTTTAATTAATTTCTAAAAATTCTAAGCTATTTATTTCAACACCTTTTTTACGTGCTCGATGGAGTACTTCTACGTTATTATTTTTATTAAAGTTCTAATCATTCTCAATTGAATGATTCGCAAACTTTGAAGAACTGTTACTTTGGAGACTTCTTATAAATATCTCTGATATTAAAGCTTCTACCTGTCTGTCCTACATAGGAAGACAGTTTTTAATGTCGTACGCATATGCAGAGAGAAATTTCAAGGAAGTATCGTGGACTAAAATACGTTTTTTTGGAGTCCGTGGCGCAGTTGGTAGCATCGTTGGCTACGGTTACGGATGCCTCGGGTTCAATTCCCGGTGCGGAAGGTTTTCATAAATTTATCGTTCAATCGATTTATGAATTTATTATTTTGTGATGTCCAAAACGCTTCCCACCCATCTGCGACAGCGATTAGCTAACCACTATTCCTGTCCTAGCCCTATCTTTATATCCCTACTCTCATTGAAAAAAGAAAGTCTGAGCAACTGAGTAAGAAGCAGTTCTCATAGAATAATTCTGTTGAGATACCACCATTAAGAGACGACATGCTCCACGTTGGGAGCGGACATGGAACAAAAAATGTCGACTCCCAACGAGGAATATAATATGGATTCATAACTCAGTATATCACCAGTTTATTAAACTGGACCGTCTCATCGAATCGCTTCTATTACTTTTTCCAAAGTGTGTAAGAATATTATAATGGGGCTAGGAAAGGATTAGAAGTTTATTTCTCTCCGACAGTTTATTCGAATATGTAAAAACCGTAACCGATTAGGACGAGTGTTGACTACGTGGTTAAACAAACAACAAATAAGACCTATACTAACAGAATGCATTAAATCAGTGTTTGATGATTTTCTGTTTTAAATGTCCACAATTTTACGATCTACATACTGTTAGAACGCATCAATTCATAGGAATTAATGGCTTTGAAATAGAAACAGTACTGTCATATTGTTATTTTGATATTCTGGCAGAAATCATTATATGACCATAACTCATCGATACCAAATATTATGATTTTTATTCTAAAAAGACTACTCTTTATAATGTACAAAAAATCTTTTTAATTCACAAACAATTATTGTACTTAAATGCGATTATCTCAGTACTTAATAGTTTTTATGTCTTAATTCTTTCTGTCACTATACCCTTGATTTGTTCCAAATTGGGAGCGACATAACATACAATATACATATATCTATCGATGTTGTAAAACTTCATGGCAATATTTAAAAAAAATAATTGAGTTTGTAAGATGAATACATGAGTTGGTATTTTTATAGAATGTAGAAGCACTCGAAGGCTTCTATTCCCTTTTCCGTTTACGAGGATAGCTGCGCAGCGTGAAATACTGCATCGTAAATCCGGGACGGTAGTCAGATGTTAACCATGCAACGTGCAACGGATGCAGTTTAAGAAAAAGACGATCATATAAATATGAATTACCCCATCTGAATTGATGGCTAGATATGTCAGATATGCTTAGTCCTATCAAACACTGTTATTGTAATGGTATCCGATAATAATGTTACGAAAAGAAACACAGGCAAAATATTACAAATAATGCATGTGATGAATTTCACCAGGTATGGTTATTATATTGAATTGGAATTTACATGGCGAAAATTCATTTTAATAAGTTAGAAATATCTAAATATTCAGTTCAACAGAATTGTTAAATACAGTTTATTCCTATTTTGGTTTCACGCTATCGTCATTACTAGTTCTGGAAAAAACTTAATTCATTTAAAACATTAATTTTGTTGCTTCGTGTGTCTTCAATTATTGTAAAAAAAATTGTATTCTTTATTTATAAATAAAAACAGATAAAACATATTTGTAATGTGGGTTCCACATTAGTTTTGTGTAAAATCATTTTTAATATAAAATTAAGATAGATAACTATGTTATTCGAGTGTTTTTTTTTTACTAAACGTGACGTGTTTCGCCTCTTTAAAAAGGATCAGCGGATGGGGTACGACACAAATTATCGTTTGTGTCTTACCCCCACCTTCAGTAGAGGGAAATAAACTCACCCCACCCTAAGTTTTTATGTAGAGAAATATAAGCATTGTTTACGTTATAAATAAATAACGTTGCAATAATATTAGTAAGAAAATGCTACTTAAAGAAGCTAAATACATTTCACATTTAATAACACTGTGGAATAACTTAGTTTTCAATTTTTATGTTATATTACTAGTTATTAATTTTGTAATTAGTACTTTTAATAGAATCGTATAATCCCACCCTGCGCTTTACGTTATAGTTAAAAATTAGAATCATTGCTTAGTTTAGAAATTAATAACCTTGCGATATAGTTAGTCTGAAGATCCTTCTCAAAGAAGAGAAACATGTGACACAGTTAGTTACACGGCCAGTGGAATAACAAAGATATCAATTTTAATTTTATATTCAAGATAATATAACTTCAGAAGAAGGATGTTTTGTAGTGGGAGGGTTGAGAATGAGTCATGTAAGAATTGAAACGTAGAATACAATTCAAATTTAAATACATTTAACTTCTGTGAAGCGTTATAATACAGCGAAAACAATTATTCATGAGTAGGGATATTTTTTTGTCTCTTATTTTCGGAAGAATAAATAAATTTCGCATTCAGCATTACACTGTAGGAATAATTAAATGTAAAAAATAAAAGGCGAGAATTTTTCAGATTCAGCCTCGGTACTCTCGGCGGTACGAAGTTAAAATAATAATATAATGAATCACGAAACAGTGAAAACTATCCGTGCGTCCAAATATTTTGAAGGACAAATTTAAAAAAAATGCTATATCATACATACAAAAGGGCTGCTTAATTTTTTTATTCAATACATCGGTATATTTTTTGCTGTTTGCTGTTCTAAAGCAGTGTCTGCCAAATTGTGTGCCGCGAAAGAAAAATACAAACAATTAGAATTGTTGACAAGTTAAAAACTTAGTTTGATAGCTTCCCATGCGTAGATGCTTCCTCAAAAATAATTAAGGAATGTATGAGGAAAAATTCATCACGACTTCGTTGCATGCACTTTAGTATACAGGAAGTTAAATAAAAATAAAAAAGAATGTGAAAGAGATTTTAAGAAATGAGTTCCATTCTCTTTCCATAGCACGCCATGACTCTTTGTATGGCTTGAAAATTGTCAGAGATGCAAACATATTAGCATAACCGACGGGGCAGACTGATCCGACTGATAGTCGTATCATCTTCAGCAATTTTTCCCGTTCGTTGTTTATGACTGGACATTCCCAAAGGATGTGATCATCATGCTGAACCATAACTACCAACCAGCCAAGTTGGAAGAGCTTACCAGTGAAGTGATAATGGACAGTTATAAATTGGCTGGTGAAGAAATCAGGAGTCAAAATTTTGCTTGCCTCCATTCGCAACATTATTTTCGGAAAGATTTTTCACATCGATTCTGCTACATTGGTGTTTGTCAAATTACGAACCGCGTTTTAACAAAGTAATTCTTTCTATTAATCAATTATTGCATTCTTCCCTCTTATATTTTTTTAACGACTTTATATTATGTATTGTATTACTTGCATTACTTGGCCGCCGCCAAATTTGGAACTAGAATTTTCAGTCTAGAATAAATTTCTCCAATTACAGTTGGCAAAATGAATATCTTGTCTTATTTTAATAACCGTCGCAAAAATATCAGTTTTGGAATTTATTGAAATTCCAGTTCTGGTTGAGTATGGCAACATTCTTAACGTGACGGTGGCACCCTCACTAGCAGCCAAGTTAAATTGGTACATCTATACCTTCACTCAGATTTTCGTTATTCATATTAATAACAAATCTACCGTGAGGTAAAAAAACTTTGGAAACACTGTTCTAAACGATATTTTACGATAAAAGTGAATTTACTAACGTGTGATATTTTTCACTGCCGAAGACGATAACGATCTGATTTTTCATAAAAAAATAGTTTTTTTTATACTGTGGTGTTATATTTGAGACATCGATGATTGATTTATAAGGCCAAAATGTTATCAACGTCATTTTCATCTTCATTCTGACTTTTTGGCACAAAATTAAGTATTATTTTTCAATGTATAATAAAAATAAGCACTATTTGATTCCGTGAATTCGGATATGGGCCAAAATTTAGTTGATTAATTTCAGGCTTGGTAGGCGGGCCGAAAAGAAGCATCATTATGCGATAAAATTTAAACACTAATAGATAAAGAATCTTTGATGTCGTTCGTATAATATATATTATCACAAAGTTGTTTTCTAAGAATTTACCAGGATGCGATAAACTTTCTCAATTGTGAAATTGACTTCGAAATATGTTTCTGATGGCGGAAAAGATCGGCAATTTTACAAATTTAATGAACTTATATTCAATGAAAACAAAGGCCGCTTTTTCATGGTATTTAAAATTTTCGGGTTGAATTATATTAAATATCACTTTTACGGAGGATTTTAGCATAATATAAAAAACATAAAGATTGAATTCGAATTTCAGATTTTAAAGTTTTTAAAAAATGGCATACGGTTGGCAGTATTTATTTGTTTTCAATTGTCAGTTATTTGCTCTTCGAAAGATTCAACTACAGATAACTGCACGTTTTCTTACTATACGTACTGCATATAGTAGAAGGGAGCAAGGCTGAAGACGTTGCTCTCAATCGTTTTTTAAAGCACAATCATGGCAATCAATGTAAGAAATTTGTTACGAGAGAACAAGTTTATCGTATCAGACACTAAGAAAAAGTGAAGGAGAGTTGAACTTGAAACACAGATCAACCTTCGCTAAGTCAGGTTATTGATATTGTTCCAGAATTGGATACACCTTAAATAATAAAATGATAAGCTTAGTATAACCGGGGTATAAATATTTAATTAATTTGATGAGAAATAGAGAGTGCGATTTCTTGTTTCACTAGGCGCTAGTAATGCTTTTAACAGTACAAGCAAGGAGCCAGCCGTGTACCTTATGTTATTTATTGATTATTAAATATTTACAATTAATCTTTATTCGATACACTATTTCCAAGTAATACTCCATCGTTAAACGGTTTATGGAGGATCAACACAGTGAGTCAGTGAGTCAACGACCTGCACCGATGCGATGTGAAGGAAAGCGCCTGGATTGCAAATGGCTAATGAATAATGCTTTTCTACAGTTCTACTGTGGGCACTCCGTCAGCACGAGAGAAGACTACACAGGTATTATTTAATTTAATTAACAAAGTCATGGTGTAAAAGAATATATAAAATTTTTGATAGAAAAAATGGTGTCTGCCAAGAAATTATCAAATTGTATTTAGAGTTAATTGAAAATATATAACAACACGTTGCGTATTTATTAAATATGTTAGTAAATTTTGTATTTACCGGAAGAATTTATTATTGACAGACACAAAACGGGCCAAATTAATGTAAGGGTATTTCTCAAGCGCAATGATAAATACGGACCAAAGAGAACGTTTTAGGTAAGCACAAATTTTGGGCAATTGTCGTACATTTTCTTTGACACTTTAAGATATTCCAGGTGTTCGTATTTTGGCGGCAATTTACAATAATTCAAAGTTTGAAATTCACAGATAAGACACATCAGCCGTTGTCAACAGTTTTAAACGTTTCGCTTGCGCAGTGTAGTGTATTACCGGTGAAATACCACGAGGAATTGGACAAAGCATTTTTTGGGTCGTAGAATATATCGCGGGCTCAATGTCAAACAACACTATCTACAAAAGTGTAACATTAGAGGATAACCAATTAACGTTTTTTAGTTTCTTGTATCTCAACAAATCAGATGTTTATTTAAAGTCTAATCTTCATATTTTATAATTTATTGTGTATTTTACATTCGATTTTTCTTGTAACAAGAACTCTCAGCTTATAAAATCTTTCGATATTAAGTAAGAGTAAACTTCTGCAGTTAACTTTAGGCGTCACTGAAGATTTAAGGAAAAACAAGAAAAGATTGACATTACATTGTTTGATTATCATATAGCTCAACATTGAAACACTGACAAGAAATATGAATAATAGGAGAAGCTGTGCTTAATTAACCATTATATTAATTGACAAAACATGAAATCAAATCAGCATACTTCCTATACTTCGTGGCAATACGATTACTAATTTTTTTGATATCTAAACCAGTGGTCACCAAACTTTTTGAGGAACGGGCCGGATTGAATTTTTTAAAAATTGCAGGGGCCGAAGACAAATAAATTCTTATCGGAAGCCAGTAAGAACATTCATTTATATGTACATACATACACAATATAACGAATTTACCACTGCTCATTTAAAGCGCGACGCTAAGCATCTAGTTTGCTTTTTTTTTGACATCCATTATATTGAGGAACTAAAATTAAAAGAAGTGCGATAGCGAAATTTTAAATTCAAAATTTACACTTTCTGTTTAATACAAATTATGGGAGTAACTACCCTAACATACCTCAAATAGAGAAATCACTATTAATCCACTTCGAGTAATCACAAAAATCACGCAATGTGTACTCTGTAAACATTGAAATACAACTGATCATTTTCGATTGGGGTTATTATTTGGACTTTCGATGGTTCTATTTTGTCTGCGCTACATTCTTAGAATTTCAATAAATGAGAATATCCGAGAAATTTTCGACTAAGCAAACATCTGGTCACCTACAGCAATACATTTTATACCTAACTTCATTCACTTTGGGTACACTACCTGATAGTCTTATCCCAATTGACGAATTGAAATGAATAATTGTCGCGAATTCACAACCAAATCATGAAATTTTATAAAATTCATATTTCCTATATGAATAATTTATGTATAAAAATCGTGAATTTTTGGAGGGGCAGATGAAAATCTGTAGCGGGCCATAATTTGGTGACCGCTGTCATAAATTCACTGATAATAAAAATGAAATTTTACTTTTTTTAAAACCATATCCGCTCCCTATTCGGAGCATATGGCCATCACGCGGTTCCTCCAAGCTTCCCTGTCTCCCGCCAGCCTCCTCGCCTCTTCCCAGCGTCCCGTAGCTCCACCGAATACATCCTATGGATGATCATCAGCGGCCTTCCAGGGCGACGGAATCCGTCTGGTTAGCACAAGAGACAGGCAGGATTCAGGCTCCCCTGGGGCATCCGCAGCACGTGTCCAAGCCAGGTCCATCGTCGCTTTTTTATTTTTGACGTAATAAGAGGCTGGTCCGTCCGCTCTCTTACCTCCGAGTTCCTGACAAAATCAAACCTCCGTACCCATAGTATTCGCCGCAAACATCTGTTTTCAAAGCACAGTATACGGTTAACCTGTGCCTTGGTGAGGTGTCATGACTCGCAACCGTAAAGCAACACTGTCAAGATGCATGCGTTTAGTAAGTGGCACTTGGTTCTGACCGAGTACAACCGTGAGTCCCAGACTTTCCGCATTGAGTTAAAAGTTGCTCCAGCTATCCCTAATCGGATTGCGAACTCTTTACGCGGATTGCCATGTCCCGTGATGTGTACCCCCAAGTACCTCAAGTCGTCGACTCTCTCGAAGTCTTATTTAATTAAATGTAAATAGTGTGTATAAAAAAGGGACGATAGATTGAGTCTTTCTTATGACAGCAATTGGGTATTCAAAAGAGACTGAATCGATATATTGTGTAATACCAACGGAACATAAGAGTCCATATGCCGTATGTTTATCACATCTGACAATAGGAGAAGCAGCAGCGTTTCGCAAACGCGGGAAAACGTAAAACTTTCGCGAGCCACGGCTTATTTCAATTTGAGTGCGGAATAATTATGTAAAAACTTTCATTTTTAGTGGCCCCTTTACCGGGCGCATAATGGGATTACGGTGGAATTTATTTTAAATGCCAAGTCGCTTGCTTACCTCAAATACTGCTAGATTTATTCGTTCAATTCGTGAAGCTCCCAATTAACCTGAAACAAAACAAAATAATGGGATTTAATAAATGATATAATAACAGGCATTGACTTATTAGAGGCACATAAAATTTCCATGTTTTGACGAATAATTTACTTCCCATCATACGAATAAGCTCAGTATGCCAAAAATAAATGAAAAATAAAGCGTCAATGAATTCTTTAATGAATTCGAAAACGTAATATCTATTAAGTATACTACTGACACATTTTTATAATGATCAGTTTCGCTCATCACGAGCATTAACAACTGATAAAAATACAATCACAACAGGGCTATTTATATAAAATTGAATATTAACAATTAACATAACATCAAGGTACATAAAACCGTCATCAGTTGATAATGCTCGTGATGAGCGAAACCGGCCCTGTTCATTATAAACATGTGGAAGCAGTACAAATGAATTGTGTTTTATTTTTGTTTTAATATAATGTTTTTCCACCAAGAATTCACAGTTAACACCATAAAAATGAGTACATAAAACAGTTGGGTCATGAACTAATGCAAGACTTTACAGGTAATCAAACAAATTATATATAATATAAACGAAATTAAATATTCTACAAATAAAATGTTAAGGAACTCTTACAAATCAATGCATACTAATCTGATATCGAAAATAAAGCTACATTAAACATTTTAATGAGTTTAACTATGCGTAAATATTCATTAAGCAAAATAGCAGATTGGGAAATTTTTAAATGAAATTATTCAACCATTATCAAGTGATCGCGATGAGCGAAACCGGTCCTGATCATTCTAAAATATAATGTCATCTTTGCCCACCCGTGCTTTAGATTCTTTACCGCATGAATTTGCTTTGATTGTGTGTAACGGTGTATAAATTGCATAAAATAGGCAAGCATATTTGATATAATTTCATCCCTCTCTACCGACATCCTTTCCCTCAGACGGCTGACATGGAGAATCATTGTTTTGATGGATTCAGCGGTAACTTTGGGGATTTTTTTATATAAAATTATTGATTACGTAGTTATCCCACTGTTAGCAATAAGTTAGCAATTTTAACTTTAAGGCAGAAAATCATTAGTAATATGATAAAATATCAAAGTATTTAGTTCTTAGTTATATTGTCAGCGACATGGAATTTGTCGTTCTGGCTGCCATTTATTAATTCATGGACTATATTTTGTGGATGTTAAATAGGTACGGCCCAGAGAGATATTTTCAACATTCAACTTTTAACATTATTATTAATTCGTACACTTTATGATAGTTTCACCAAAGTGATAGTTTCAACTTTTAACATTATTAACCCGATGAACACGCTGAGCATGTATACATGCCCAAGATTTTATCTCGTATTTCCGACGAAACTAAAAGGAAACACTTGTGGATATATGCTTTAAAAAATAGTTCAAACCTTTAACTAGAGAAATTAGGCAGATCATGAAAATATCAAGTAGAACCCAAGGAAAAATATTTTTGAAAAGAGCTCTCGATATTCAGTCTTGGACTGCTGATACGCAGCATTAATCGTCAGCCCTATGTATACAAATTTATGCGACTACACGCTTGCTAGTATGCGTCTTGGCGGTGTATATTAAGACTGGCCGCAGCCATTTTGCTTGCAAAGTCGTAGATTAAATATTTTTCAGCTTTTTCATTTTCTTCAATTTATTTTAACGAGAATGCGATGAGTTTAGTTTACTCTTTGGTGTATTTTGGATAACTCATATATATTTCATATAATTGTACATTTTGTATTGATGAAATTGATCTATTTTTAGTCATAGTGGGTGTTTTAACATGTCAATTGACTGAAAATAAATTCGTGCGAAAACGGCTCGCGCTGTAAGGGTTAATTTATTGAGTTTGTTTTGTAGGTGTTGCATGAGAAACAGTCCACGGTGATATTTTCGACTTTCAATATTAACTGGCAACGAAATAGCGCCTAAGTCTGAGTGACCTAATATAAACGTCGTGGAAATCGGGTAATAAATAGTAGCATATGACAATATAAAAAAGCTTATGAGTTTCCAAGTTTGAATACGTGGAATTAAATCATTTCATGCATGTAGAAAAGAGGAGGAAAATAATATCCCCACACAAAAGGTATTTGTGAAAAAAATTCCTATTTATCCCCGCGTACCCAACTCATGGTCACAAAGTACACCACATATCTAACAAAACATAACGAAAACGTTAAATAAAAAAAGAGTCTAGATCGTGTTCATGCGCCGAAGAAAGCGGGGAGGCCGGGGAAACCCGGGCTTCCGGGTATTCTCTTTTGAAGGATATTTTTTAAGGCTATTTCAGCTTTTGAAACTTATTTCGGTGTCGTCCGACGGGGTTTTAGCACCTGTCTGGAATTTTATTAATCCCGTTCGTAGGGAAAAAGTAAACGGCGGTTCTAAAAAGAAACATGCAAGATTTACTTTTCGAGGGATGCTTTTTAATTAAAAGAAACATTGCAGCAAATATGTCAGTAAAAATGTATTTTTTAAGACTGTTTGGACAAAGAAAATTGAATATCGTGCTACGGTTTCTATGATTAATATAAATATGAGGGAATTTAAAGAAAAAATCGTTTAGCTCCACTTTTGCTATATAAAATAGTAAACTACGTTGTATTTCATGCAAAATTGTTAGTTCTAGCGATAGTTCATTTTTTCATCGTATTTTATTTCAATAAAATAAAATATCCAAATCTTAAAAATCTAGTCTGACCATAATTGTAATTAATATAAATAAAATATTACATATCGGCATATGATTGTAGCTGTTAGAACTTATGCAAGTGATGTATAGTTTAAACATTTTTTTCGTATGCGTTTTATTACATATTGAGTGAAATGACTTATAGTATATCCGTCGGTATTTTTTGTTTAATATTTGTGACACAATGTGGACTTGTTGGTCTTTGCCTTTCAGCTCCTCAAATATTATATCAGGGGTTTCTAACCAGTTGGGGATTGCCAGGGATTGCTACCGTTTATTAAAGATTTTAAATATTATATAGATGCATATTTGGAAAAACCCTTTTGAGTTGGAGTTAGATAATCTTAGCAAGGAGGAAATTCTATTCTGAACATTGGTGAAAGAGGGAATCTGGCAAAAAAGGTTAGGACCACCTGTATACATAAACAAAAAAAGCATCTTGTCTAATATAACAAATTTATGAAACATTAACAAAAACATTTTGCGCTCCCAGTAAAGTCCCGAGTCCGCATATCATTTTGCATTTGAAGTTTTCAAAAAAAAGCTGGAAATATCATCTCTTTCTTGCTGATCTTTATTAAATAACTAAAAGAGTAAATATTCATACTATCAAATTAATCATTTTTTAAATCTGATCAAACGTAATAAATGATTTTCCTCAGACATTATTTGAATTTACGATACAATAATATTTTATTTACATTAAATAGACAATAAAAAATCACGAATCCAAGCACAACCAGAACGCAAGAATAACAATTTTAGATTTACGACACTATTTTTCTAAGAGTGATCAAAGATTTATTCAATGATATCTCCGTGGTCGGAGGTGGACGCAAATTCGAATATGTATTTTGCGTGTTTCGAATGTTTTATGATTATTTTACTGACCATATAAAATTAAAAACATTTATTAGAGTCGAAATAATCAGGGTTGTAAGGCCGTGTGCTATAAAACATTTGGTATTGTTTAACCAAACACAAATTAATATATCTTATACGTGACCAAACTTTGCGCTAGGCTCGGGCTTATGCCGCAAACTTGGATAAAACAATGAGTGGTGTGACCACATATGTCAGCGGAGTACAGTGGGACTGTCTGCCCCAGATTTGACATTCAGGACGGCGCGATTCAAACTTAGTTTCGCACGAATTTGGACAAAATCCCAAATAACATTTCAAAGCAATAATATATGATAAATTATTCATATTTGTCACTAGAAAACAAAATTTAGACACCTGGCAATTTTGCTAACCCTATTAACGTGACTGACACTGACAATAAATTTAAGAAAGGGTTACCCGAAATTTTAAGAGAAAAACATGTTCTTTTTTTTCATGTTGTAGTATAATATGACCTGAATATTTTTGACACCAGTGGTTATTAAAATGCTAGAAGTGGCAGTCAATTATGATTAAAAAAAATTAAGTAAAATATCTAAATGTATCTTTCATATCGTATGCTTGATGGCAAAAGTCGCACAAAAGTGTACGGAATAATTTTCTACAAGTATATTTGAACATAAAATTGACAAGTAATATAAATATAACTTTTTGTCATAAATAAAATTGGTCGTCTCCAATCATTTTTTCGCTCCATTCCTCCATTCACAATTAGATATTTTAAATCTAACGTAAAAGATACATTCCAAATATGCATATAATATGTAAAATTAAAAATCTTCCATAAAAGACCCATTAGCTTACAGTTATGAAAGGTAGCATTATTTCTTGAATGATTTCTAACTCATCGTAATTTCGTTAAAAAAAAATAATATTTTTTTCATATGAAGATTCAATGCCGTGATCCTATCAAAAAAATCAGCTAACATTTATAATATATAGATATAAAAAAACACATTAATCGATCTGTCTGTGTGTCTGCCCATCATAATGACACCTCCCAAACGGTGAACAGTAGCGAAGTGAAAATTTCTCGTGTCATTTTAGCTGACATTTCTAGGTCAACTGTGCTATTTTCAACTTTTAACATGATTTTTGGGTATTATATGAGGTGCGGTCCACGGCAATATTTTCAACATTCAAAATTAGCTTGTACCCAAATAACGGGAACGTCTTAAAGTTAACGCACTCTATACCAGACGACGCTAGTTAATAAACACTAGTAAATGATAAAATAAATGTAATTTAAAAAAACTTTTCCAAAAAGGATTCTACGACGTAAAGCTAGAAGTTTCGCGAAGAATTTGAAAAAAATTGGAAATTTAAAGGCTTAAAGTATTGCGAGTACGGTTATATCTTGAGGCAAGAAAGATAAACTTATGACAAAGGTAGTAAAGATTTGCTTTTATATGGATATAAAGTATTCGTTTCACTATATAAGAATATAAATTGTGTCAATGTTTATAGACATAGTATAATTTGGTAAACACTGTTGCTAAATATTTTAGAGGTTCCACCTTTTTGTGTACCAAAGAAAAGGGTTCTATCCCTAAATATATTTGGAAAACATTGTAATACATTGATCGAAATTGTATATTTTCAAAAGGCAAATGAAAAGCAAATATACCAAATAAGATAAAGTCAAATTTACATAGAAGACACATTACGAGTAAGAGCGGCTAATATGTTCCTTCCAGCCTCTAGTCATTAGTCATATATAATAACGAAACACTCCCAACAGCTTAAGTGCGAATAATCTAAGCGCAGCAAACGAAATTTGTTAAATTAGTAAAGGGTAAAGGTGCATATAAGTTGATTGCGAGATTGCCAAACAAATGTCAGGATTAATTTTGACGCGTATGAAAGTCGGCCCACAATATTACAGCAATCCAATAATCTTACTTGACACGTGACACCTGATAGCTGTCTTGCCCGACATTATTTCATTTTCTGCAAGAACAAAATAATTTTTATTATTTGTTATTAAAGCCAAGAAAAGCTTATTTATAAGCCAGATTGTTTTGTATTACACTTTATAGTTTGGGTAAATAGTTTAAAAATGAATGCACGTTCTACGAGACTTCTCTATCATTTTTGCCATTTTACTTATTTTTTCTCCAATATCCAACGTGGAGCATATGGATTCCTAATAGAGGGATCTCAACAGAAGCTTCCCATGAGAACTGCTTGTTACTCAGTTGATCAACTACTCTTTTTTAGGAGTAGAGATAGAAGGATAGGGCAAGGACAGGCTAGTGGTTATATAATTGCTCTCGCTACGCCCCGGTTTTGAGGATAGGATGAGTGTGAGGGAGTTTTAGACATCACAAACACTCAGACTACGAATAGAAAGCCATAAATCGATTGAAAAATCAATTTATGAGACTGTCCTCGCAGGGAATTGAACGCGAGACATCCGTAACCGTAACCAAAGTCGGATTTGTCGGCTCCGTGGCACAGTTGGTAACGTTGTTGGATACGGTTACGGTTGTCACCTTTATAATTCAAATAAAAGTTTGTTAAATTTATTACATCCAATCAGAAAGCGCACACAACGTTTTCAAAACAACATTAATTTCAGTCAGTTCGAGTAGATTCGTGTCCTCGAATGCCTGAAGATTCCGAAAGGTGAAACCCGGGTCGTTAGTAAATAAATACATGGAAATGTAGAAAATCTCAATAATTCAAATTTGATATTGACATTCTATCAAGCACCCTCAGTCGATATCTTAAAGTAAATTAGAGACTGATATTGTCCATGTTGTTAAAAATTGGCTGACAAGTCTATTGTTATTAAATTTTTAATAGCTGTTATTTTTACTTTACATTCAATAGAGATATTCACGATTTGATTGAAAACACATTCAGTATTTTGACAACTCGTTACCCAGTTCTGTCTTTTTGTTATTTTCAAAAAGAAAGCGTTAAATACTAAAATCGTATCATTACTAAGCAAAAAATGTGTGCTTCGTAACTACATGAAATCCACCTGATAGTTATTTTTAATATATAAAGGGATAGTATTTCTGTATAACACAAATAAAGCATTAATTTACTCTGATAAATAGCCATTGTAAGTATATCTTTTGTGTTACTAAAATTGGAATAATATGATATTCAGTTTCTTGATATAAATATTCTTTTGTGGCCTTCGTTCTTTTGTGTCATTTTTCCACAATGTGTTAGTACGACACTTGATTTCTTATAATCTGATACGTGACGTCTTATGTCAGACCATAGAAAGCAGGTCACATGTCCAAGGCTAATTATTTACTATCACGCACAACGCAGCGGCCTAGCGTTTCCCCTAATTCGATAAACGATACCGAATACATATTGAAGCGTTATTATTGTAATATAAGAAAAGAAAAAAAGGCGCGGAACAAAGAAAAGTATTCGACGGCGAAAAATGGAACTATTTGACGTATGTCAGGTGGCGTTGGATAATAATAATGGCGGTTTTTGACAGTTCATTGTCATAAATATACATCTATTATTACTATTCTTGTGTTTCATAATAAATAACTGTTAATTTTGATAATGCATAAATAGCTTTTAAGTTTCATTTGAGACACAACAATAAATAGTACAGTTGATGATAAAAACACATCGTGCACACAACAAGATTTGAGTTTGTAGAGAAAAAATTGTTATACCTTATACGTTTTTACATATACCGTCCGCGATTTTCTTTTCTTACATTGAATTACTTTTAAAATCAATGCTACAAAAGAAATAGAAAAGCTATTAAATAATTTAAAAATAAAATTGATTACTTTAGTATTACATTTGCTGCTACTAAAATTTACGTTTAAAAAAGATTTTCCAAATAATATGTACCATGTACCCATCACTTTTAAGGTATTAGTTACCTGTCTATTCATGGTGGAAAAGCATTATATCATCGCTGTTCTGGAATAAAACAATCAATCAAAAAAAAATACATATTTAGTTAGTTATACCAAAATGTTCCATATTTTGAACGCGACCATATGGAAGAAGAAGAAGAAGGAGAGTTTTTTACAAACTAAATGAAAGAGGTATACAATTAGAAAAACTTCAATGGACAATTACTCAAAACTAGTATTTTTAAGTTAGTGTCTTCTTCCAGAGCAACGAAGATATATAGAAAAGACATAATTCAATGTTTACTACTTCTACAATTTTTATAACGATCTAGAACGGTTTCGCTCATCGCCAGCATTAACAACAATTCTTAAAAGACGTACATATCGTAAAGAAATAGTTTTTTGTAAGCCTTGATAACAATCTCTGGCCTAGCGAGAGAGAATAAGTTTAACCGATAAAATAAAACATTAATTATTGCGTGCGGAAAATGTCAAGAGAAACACGTTTATGAGTAGGTAGCAACATCACCCATTAAACTACATTGTTGGCTTTGTCATTTTTTTTAAAACATTGTTTAATTAAAGTCGTCGAAAATCAAATCTACTGACAGGCGAATGTGTTGGGTGATACAATTACTTCACTCAAAATAAAAAAAAACACACGTACACACTGGAGAGTATAAAATAAGAGCTTGTAAGATTGACTATTCTTGTAACACTTGTCTTAGAAGTATGAAGACACCAGAAATCATTATTTTACCAGTTATATCGTACCTTTTGATATGCGGTAATTTATTGTACGGTTGCATTTAAAATGGCGTTCCCATTAAAGCTGTCAAACGAATTTGATGTACCTTCCCTGTTATTCAATATTTGACGGGAAGATACCGTGAGAATTTTTCACAGGGAATTCCCCGATCGATGCGTGACGGAATTTTTCCTTCTCCAGAGGCTTCTAGGGAAGATTTTCACAGATTTCCTGCATACGAATGTGTGTGCGCAAAATGAAAATGATGAGAATTTTTCCTCAGTGTGGATTCTTCAAGATTAATTCCTCATAGGATAGAGACGAAGCATACAGGAATTCTTTTGTGTAGAATTATGTTCGGTATTTTATTTGTTCGGTCATAATAATTAAAATGTGGGTAAACAATGGCTTATGAGTATATTCAATGCATTTCACGTTTATTCTAGCATTATATTGTCATTTCATATATAAAAACATAGCATTAATCTTAAGATTGTATCGATTTATTATTAAGGAATTCATTGCAATATATTATATTATTTGACTTAATTCATCTGTATATCAGTGACGCATTTATATTTTTAGTATAAAACCGTGAAACATAAAGATTATATTTTTTATTAAATATATATAATATTTTATTTTTTGAAATATACGATTTTATATTGCAAATTGTGACCCAATAATAACACATTATAAACAAGGTGGCAGAACTATCGATGGCGTGAAACCGAAATAGCTATCAAAAAATCGATAAAATTCTTGTGGAACAACAAACTTTGTTATTATAACAGCATTCTACAAAGTAATAAGTAAATGTCAATTCAATCAATAAAGTTATGAGAAAAGGATGTCTTGCGACTGGCTAGCAAATGGGCCCAAAAAATTCTGATATCATTACATAATAACTTCACTTTTAAGTTGTCAACTGTCAATTCTTGGTGGAACGTCATTAGATTTAAAAAATAAAACACAATTTGTTGTGTACTACTTCCACATTTTTAAAATGATCAGGAACGGATTCGCTGATCGGGAGCATTATCAACTAAACATATAAAAGAATCCGTAATATTAACGGAATGAAAATCGAATGAAAAAAAATATATTATACGTCACCCGTTTCAATGAAATATTTGAAAGTGATGATTTTCAACAAAGTAATATAAGTTTTAATTTGTCGAGGCTGTTATCAAGCCCAGATTGTTATCTCAGTGTTTGATTGCAATCCTTAGAACTGTTATCACACGGTGTCTCCGCAACATTATGAATTTATAAAAATACAACAAGCCTTGGAAATTGAAGAATATCACCTCGTGAAAGTATAACATAAATGGTGGATATTGTGGTATGAGAATCAACTTAATGGACAGGGTAACTGAATCCAGCAGCTCAAAATCTATGTCAATATGGCTGATGAAGACAAAAGACTAGCGATCTGATGGATAATGTGATTCATCACAGCTGTCACTCACTCACTCACTCACTAAACATGATTCACTTACCATCATTACCAAGAACGGCATTCAAATATTGACTATTCTGATTGATTTGTTGTTTGTTGGTAGAGAAATAATACTGACTCGTAAGACAAATAATGTATACTTACTGAGATAATGGAAGATTTCAGACATATTTTTTCTTATATATGAAAATATTACTTATTTGTAATAATAATTAATGTTTACTTGGTCACAATATTAACGTCGTTTGTAATGTATTTTACATTATAAATAAATTGAAAATCAAAACGTACATTTTTTAGCATATAATCAATATTTTTTTCAAAAAACAAAATAACACAATTCGTTTTGTACTACTTCCACATTTTTACATAGATCAGGATGATTTCGCTCATCGCAAGCATTATTAACTGATAGTGCAAAAAAAAATGTGCTTTATTTACCTTAAAAGTGATTATTCAATAAATTTTCAATATGATTAGTTCCCTTCATGCACAGCGAGAGAATATTTTTAGTTGTTGATAAGATAATTTATTATAATATAGGATTAAGAATACATTTCACAATCTATTTAAAGTTTAATCAACCAATTACTTATTAAAAACATGAGGGTATACTGACAGAAGGTATTATTTATGTCAGTTTTTACTGATTTTTGTTTTAAATTTCAAAATGAAGGCAATTTAAGGCTCTACCAAGGTAGAATCTATGAAGTCATAGGACATAAAGACTGAAATAGAAGGTTCTGTCATATCGTTATTTTTTATCACCTCATTAATATCAAATATGATTTGTCTGTCAAAAAGATGATACTATGCACGAAAATTCTTTTTAAATCACAAACAATTGTACTTGGCACGCAAAAAAAAATAATGCTTTAAATGCGATTGTATCAGAATTTGTTTTTCTGACATAATGCTTTCTGTCAGTTTTACCTCAACCATATATTTTTCATCACGAAGATTTTGTTTATATAAATAAACATAAAAAAAAGAATAATAAATTTCTTTTACAAATAAATTGTACGCAATTGAAAAGCTTTTTTCGAATTTTATATTCTTGTATTCACAATATATTTCCATTTGGATATACGTTGTACCTACATTATTTCTAAGCAAAATAATGTGTAGCTCACATCTGTCTGATGTATTGAAACATGTCGATTTCCAAGTTGAAGAAACGAAAAAGAAATAAGAATCCAAATAGCGGTCAGCTGTCAAAGTGACTTCGTAATTCGTTACTTATCTTTGTTACCGTTCACGATTTTCCGATAAACCTCTGAGAAACAACCCCGAATGTTAAATACAAAGAGAAGGAATCTAACAGAATTGATTGCTGATTCGGTAAAAGAAATGAAATATTAGCAAATTATATACACTAAGATAAAAGATCAAAGAGTAAATGTATTTTGTGGCAAGTGCCTCACACATGATCGAATATGAAAAGCGACATACAAAAACATTTCTTTACTAGGTGAATCGTATTTTTAATTGCGTTGCGTAAGGAGAAGCAATTGCAGGTTTGCGAAATTTCCAAAAATCACACATCCTGTTACTTTTATTGAGTCTGCATTAATAAGATTAAATATAAATATAAATATATTAATGTGAAATAGATATTATAGGATAAAAGATCGAATTTATCGAATATTAGTCGGCTCCGTGGCGCAGTTGGTAACAACGTTGGCTACGGTTACGCAAGTTACAGCTTCATAAATTGATCTTTCTGTTTCTGTAATCATGAATGTTTGTGATGTATAATACTCTCACCCACCCATCCGATCCTAAAAATAACGGGGAGTATCGAGAGCGATTAGCTAACCACTATCCCTGTCCTAGCCCTATCCTTCTATCCTTACTCTCTTCGAAAATAAAAAAGAGGTTGAGCAGCTGAGAATTAAGCAGTTCCCATGGAAAACTTCTCTTGAGATAGCTCCGTTAGGAGTTCATATGCTCCACGTTGGGATCGGACATGGTAAAAAAATATCGTAGTATTCAGTTCTACAAAATTTTATAAGTTAGTTGATAGTTGTTTCGGCTTAACGCCATAGTCAAAACTAGAACGAGAACATCATAGTTTTAACGGTGTCGTTAAGCAGAAATAGCTATAAACTTACGAATAAAACTTTGTAGGCTTAAATTCTTTGATATTTTATCTTATCATAATGGAGTTCTACCAAGTAAATGCCAATTCAATCAATGACATTAATATGTTATTCACAAAAGGAGGCCATGCTGTATATAAGAATTAAGCGACGCTTTTTACCTCGCACATTTTTTCAGAGTATGACGAGGAAGTGATTTGTTCGTAAACTAGAGACAGACCAGCTCAAATTGGGACATCTGGCAACCCTTCGTATGTGTCATAATAATCTTTCCTTTAACGAACATCGAAAAATCCATTTTAACAATGGTGTTTGTATTAATATATCGACGTTTTTTTGCCAATTAATGTAACCCTAAAAATTGAAATTGTTCAGGAGAGAGTAAAAACTGTTTTTAGCGAAAACATAATATGATGAGTTGCGTTATGAATCTTTGAAATGCACTTCTGTAAATTCCCATGTTTGCAGATACGGTATTATACGTAGGAAGTATCAAGAAGCCGAGTCAGAATTTTTAAACCTTAAACCAAAAAATTTTCAATTTTTTTTCTAACTTACATCATTTGGTCGAGACCTGCTCTGTCGTCTTTAAAATGAGATCCAACCCTTAACTCATTTTCGTATTTTTTGAGGACTACATAAATTGACCAAAACACTGTCGATTATAATTCTTGAATATCCTAAAAAGTCAGGTAGTTGGCATCGTTAGATGGAACGGTTATAATGCATTCGTTGCAATTATTTTCATAGCTCACCAAGAAATAAATTCAAGGAAAGAAAGCCGGAAACATTGTTCCGCTTTCTAAGGTGAAAGCACTTCTTTTTATGTATTACCCTTTTGCAGGTTGTTTTTAAAAGTGATTTTTGCTGTACACTTCATCATGTTGCTAATGTAATTGAAAAAATAGAGAGGATGTGAACCAGTCTATGAAAGTTCAGACAATCGATAAAAAGTTTCAGCGACAGCAATATTTTGTAGAGATCGTAGTAAAAGTCAAAAGAGAGGATAAATACAAAACATGTTGTGATTTTGATAACTGACATCGTAGACGAAAACATATTGACAACGATTTTAGTGAATGTTATAGGTCATACCATGCGCAAGGTCAAATAAATAAAACATTTGCAGATATCAATATATTAGATGTATTGTTGATTACGTATTTCTTAAAAGAGCTATGAATAATTGCCACGGAGCAACCATAAACTCAATGCGGATAGTCTGGGACTCACGGTTGTACTAAGAACTAAGTGACACCTATACACATGCATTCTGACGGTACTGTTTTACGGTTGTAAGTCATGGCTCCTTACCAAAGCACAGGGTAACCGTACACTGTACTTCTTAAACAGATACTTGCAGCGAATACTAGGGGTACGGTGATTTGGTCTTGTCAGGAACGCGGAGGTAAGAGAGCGGACGAATCTGGCTTGGAAATGTGTTGCGGATGCTTCAGGGGAGCTTGAATCTTTCCTGTCTCTTCTACCAAACGGATGGATTTCTTCACCTTGGAAGGCCACTGATGACCATCCATAGAATGTATTCAATCGAGCTACGAGATGCTGGAGTAACCTAGGAGGACGCAATAAGATTGACGGGGGACATAGAATCTCGTAGTAACCGTGTGTTACAAATTAATAATCTAGCCAGAAATTGAAATGTTCAGAAAAAAGCTATGCAACTGTTTACGATATATGCTACAAATTAAGTGAATATGTTAATAGTGTATACAATTTCACATAATATTTGATTTTCAGATATCACCACACGTCACATGTTTAACATAACTCTGTGCGCTAAGAAAACATCGAAGCTAACCGTCTGACCTTTATTATAAAATATATTTATGTATCAAATTAATTAAACGAAAATCAGCAGAGATGCATTATGGCTGGCAAATCTCTTTTCGTATATTAAAATCACTCGACGCAGCGAAGTTATTAAAGTAAGGAGTTTATAAAAGAGGGGCTAGTCTGCCCCCATCGTGCATATCGAATTACAGTCGAAATCATGCAAATTTTATATTAAATTAACTCATAACGATCGTGCCTTGCTTAGAATGCATAAATGAAACAGCAAATGACGTCGTTTTTATTATAAGCACACAAAGACTCTGTAGTGTTGAGCACAGATAAAAATTTGCTAAAGTCGCTCTTCTGTCGTAAAATTATTATTTACAATTAAGAATGTAACTATATTTGCTTTGCTTCAACAATTCTGCTGATTTTGTGGACGTACCCTCAATGAAAATTACTAATCATCAATGTAACCATGGATCTAACAACCCTGTATACGTGCCTTAACCAGAGTGCCCGTTCAAAAAAAAAAATCAATCTGTACATTCAGTCATCACATTTTTTTATTCCCGCAATAATTATTGTAATATTCAAGACACGATCAATAAAATTGTGAGATTTCACTTAATACGCAGTCTTTGTGCGTGTTTGCATACGTGTTACGTGTTTCGACGTCGCTGAGTGCATTCACATGTCGCAAGCACGTACGAGAAGATCGTACATGACAAAGAAGTTATGTCTCATATTTACGCCGACAAAGCTCGACTCTTCAATGATGCCAACGCATTGAGATGCTACAGCCAAAAGTGAAAGTGAAATTAGAGGACAAATTGTTTCATAGAAGGCGGACAAAAGTAATTTTGATTGTTCACATTAAGTTTATTCGTTACTGTTTTGTTGCCCTATAATATTTAACCTGCACCAAGAAAATGCTTATTCATTCCGATAAAATAATGTTTGCCAGATATTATGCGAAACATTTTTTTTCTCCATGTTCGCTCCTAACGTGGAGCATATGGTCTCCTAATGGAGATATCTTAACAGAATTGCTTGTTACTCAGCTACTCAACCTCTACGCCACGTGAGGATCGGATGGGTGGGAGGGAGTTTTAGACATCTCAAACACTCATACTACGAACAGAAATCCATAAATCGATTGAAAGATCAATTTATGAAAACCGTCCACACCGGGAATTGAACTCGAGACATCCGTAACCGTAGACAACGACGCTACCAACTGCGCCACGAACGCCGACAATATATTCGTCGAAATAATATATATTCCCCGTCCCAATTTAAGTGAAACGCTCCCGTGTGGCCGACTAATTTTTGATGAATAACATTTTTTCTTAAAGGATTTCTAACAGTAATACAACTATGAAATTACTTCGTCAAATCAAATGATACTTTTCATGATTGCTTTAAATACTATAATTATTCTATTTTGCAGTAATAATATAGTCATTATTTCTCTTAGCGGAGAGCTATATCACAATGTTTATACATGTAGTGAGTCTTATAATTTTTGTTGCTTGATGCCCACCTTGTAGGTTTTAGAGGATTCATTTATTTTCTGTTGCTGCTATTGGTACCAATGTACCCTTAAATCTTGCTTGGTGAACTATGGAACTTTGTTGGACTACGTCACTGCACTATAATTTGGTCTTTCAAAGTGCAAGTGGACGCATCAAATACGATGAAATCGATTTTTGGTCGATAAAATCGAACACGAATTTTGACGAAAATACCAATTGAATTATTGTTTTAGAATTTCTTCAGTATCAGTTATTATGGTTACCTTGATTTTTTCTAATATATGTGCTAAATATTATAAAGGCTAGAACATCACGTGAAAACACGTAACAGGGATTACACGAATGGTTAGATTGTCACGTGAAAACACGGCTTCGGGAGTCAACGTGTTAAAAGATTGACATTTAACAATTCACATGGGACTTAGAGACTAAATATTTAATAAAACGTGATACACAAAACAGAAGCACCTTTTGTACGAATGATACTATTTGTCGTATTATCATACCGCGTTGTTTTGATGTAACCCTCAAAAAAGATGAAAATGAGTTAATGATTGAATCTTATTTTAAAGACGACAGAGCAGATCTCGACCAAATAATGTAAATTAGAAAAATTAATTAACCACTTGTTGGAAGGGAAACATCATTTTACATTGGTTTTAGGTTTAAAAATTCTGATTCGGCCACTTGATGTTAGTCACTATTATATCGACACTCCCTACGTATAATCCCGCATCTGAAAACATGAGAATTCACAAGAGCTTATTTTAAAGATTTATAATGCAACTCACCTTAATATAATGTAATTTAAGACATCGACTGAGGGTGCTTGATGAAATTTCAATATCAAATTTGAAATATTGAGATTTTGTACACTTCCATGTATTTTGTCGCTAACGACCCGGGTTTCGCCTTTCGGCATCTTCAGGCATTCGAGCGCACGAATGGACTCGAACTGAGAGACAGTAAACTGTGTCTAAAGTTTATATAGAAGATACAAATACGATAAATATTATTTACAAGATAAAATATTATAAGTTTAGAATCCACACTGATACCTGAGTTAAAATTTCGAGAATTGCCTTAATCCTTATTAATTCTATAATAATTCTATCCTTAATTCTATATAAACGTTAGACATTGTTTCCTGTCTGTTAGTTCGAGTCCATTCGTGCGCTCGAATGCCAGAAGATGCCGAAAGGCAAAACGCGGGCCGTTAGTGACAAAATACATGGAAATGTACAAAATCTCAATAATTCAAAAAAACATATAATATAATGTTTTTGATAAAAGCTGTTTTCACTCTCCCTAGAAAAATTAAATTTTGAGGGTTACATCAATTGGCCAAAACACAATCGATATAGTGGAAAATTCAATTTCTTCAAGTCTTCAATAGGAAAAATAACGATAAACAGCTACTAACGCTGTTGTCAGACTTTTTTATTCACCAGTTATAATTTCCGTAAAAAGATTTATGATCCTTCTCTACAATTTTAATTGTTATAATGAATTAGCAGGAAGGATTTATTCTTCATTTGTTATAGAACGGTGTCAGCGCTCCCTAACGACGTAAAATTAAATTACCAAAATAAACATATAAATAAATAGAGTCCTGGCTTGTTTCTTTCTTGGAAAACTATTGTACTAGAAATCCCTAGACCCTCGACACAGCTATCATTTTGTTGGATGGTTGACTACGCTAAACACAACAAAGTTGAGCCATAAACGAAATACTGATTCAGGAACATTGTAATTGTTAAATGATATTCGAATAAATTATAAATAATACTGAACACCTGTTTTTATTTCAGAACGCAAACAAGACACCATCTTCCACCATCTTGAATATCAGTAAAAATCAAGAGAAAAAATGTTACATTGCTTTAATAATTTAGCTTTTTTCAGTGAATTCAGGGGTAATATTGTGGAAAATCATTATTAATATGGTTCACTAAATTTTTCTTATATTTTTCCTGGTTCATTATTGCTTATTGCATTAGTAATGTCATTTAAAAATTTTGCTCAGCTAATGGACTTTTAATGTAGCTATATTTGTGATTTCAGATTAGTATTTATTGATTTGTAAGAGGTCCATAACATTTGAATTGCAGACTCTTTTATTTGATTAATGTATAATTTGTTTAATTATCAGTATTTTCTTGTCTTAGTTCATGAATCATTAGTTTTATATACGTTTATTTTTACACTCAATTTTATATAAATAAGCTTGTTATGTTTGGATTTTTATCAGTTGATAATGCTCCTCATGAGCGAAACCGGTCCTGATCATTATAAATATGTGGAAGTAGTACAGATGAATTGTGTTTTATTTTTTTTAAATATAATGTCTTTGAATTGACAGTTAACACCTTAAAAGTGATAATATTTTAAGTCAAAAAATAATAGATTACTTGTGTACTATACAGTACTATCATTTTTTTTATATGAATGAACATATTGTTATTTTTTTAACGTGCTAATAAGAACTGAATAGATATGGTTTCAACAATATTACAAATAGGTAAAGTTTTATTATATTCGATAGAACGAAAGAACGTAATAATGGTATGCAACGTATTTCTTTTATCTTATAGTATTATGAAGTATACTTTTGAAATAATTATTTTGTCCCTTAAGTATGTTACAAGAATAATAACGATTTAATTTATCAAACATTGAATGGTATAGTGAAGTATAATTATTTGTTATTTCAGTAACGTAGATCCTGATTGAATACAACGTATCTAGGTAAAATTACTCCGTCTTGAAAAGGTAAAAAGCACTCCGTTTAGTTACCATTCCAGGCGATCCGAGACAACTTTCGGTGTAAATAGTACGGGATCGTGAATTCCTTTGCGATTTTTAGGCGAACTCTCTCGTCTATAAATCTTTTCCTGGGAACGTGACCTGACTGCGCCGTGTCGCGATTCATTACCCCTGGTCTCTCACCTGGAAGGCAACTAAAAGTCCACTCCACTCTCTGTGGATATAAGCGCAAAACAAATAGAAATAAATTCACTGAAGATAAATCAGTTTATGTAGATTTTTTTTCCGTATTGAACAATTTAAGGTAAAGGAGTGACTAGATTTTTAAGCGCAGATAAATAAAACTGTGAGTGCACAGAAAGCTGATTACAACTAATCAAGGTAATAAAATATATAATTTAAGACATCGACTGAGGGTGCTTGATGGAATTTCAATATCAAATTTGGATTATTGAGATTTTGTACACTTCCATGTATTTTGTCACTAACGACCCGGGTTTCGCCTTTCGGCTTCTTCGTCAGTTCGAGTCCATTTATGTGCTCGAATGCCTGATAATTTAATCGGCGATAACTACTTTCAAATTCGATAATACTACAAAATTGTCCTGCCACGTTTTGTTTTGATTGTGATACAGGTTTGTTACCCCACCTCCATCCTTTATGTGTATGCAGTCGCTGTTTCACGACCGCCTTCGATAACGCATTAACGATCAAGAAAAGAAACGATTTTACTCCTCATATTCTTGGCCCGAAGAAGAGCTGCACGGGACCGATCTTTTTACCACGCACAATTGTGCTTAAGAAAAGAAAAGATAGAAAGAGAAAAAAAAAGAAAATGTGACTTGCTCATCCACTAAGTTTAAGCGATATTAAGTATCCTGTGAATCCGTATATTGATAATTCGCCGTAGCACTAGAGTTAAATCTACTCCGCGTTGAATGTAAAATCTTGCAAATTTATCGAATGCCTCAAAGTTGGCCTTGGTTGAGATCAAGTCAACGTAGCCTGTTGAGCCCTTATGAGGACGAAACACATCAAACAGCTCTGCTCGTTCGCCATTCATCTCGGGGCAGTCCCACAGAACGTGATTAGCGAATTGATGATTGTGTCCACAAGTGCAATTCGGCCTTTCAACCAACTTGCCCAGCTTAAATAGTTTACCGTTGAACTTGCCATGGCCGGTTATGATACTTGATTGTGATACTGTGATTACATATTCCTTAGTTCATAACAATGAGCCAATTCATTACTTGCCACGGTGGGTTCGCTGCCAAGCTCTTTGAGCATGGTCAGTCAGTGGATAGGCCAGCATGTAAATGTGGTGCTATAAAGCAGGATGCTGAACACATCCCATGGAAGTGTCATTTAATGCACGAAGAAAGGGAAGAGCTACGCAAGTCGGTTCAACCTTCCATTGGACCGATCGGCCACGCTGACTTGGTGGCGAATAAGGCAAAATCCAAGGCCTTTAAAAAATTTGCAACGTCATAAGTAGAGAGAGTAGACCTCAATCATAGAAACTTTTCATTTATCTGGAGGGATTGATTTTCTGTACACTTAAGTGCACGTCACCAAGACTCGGGCAGTTGCTCCAAAGACACTCCCAACTAAGGGAAATAAACTGTAGATACGCTTAACGTTTGTTACACCACTGGATACTGCCGTATTAAAATAATGGTTCGGAAAGCAGTGATGGGTGGAGGAGGGCAAGGTAGTTAATTACTATAATTTGAAAAGTACAATGACAAGTTGGTTTGCCCCACTAACATTCGTTCCGTATGCGCAGCCAGTATCTCATTGCCGCCTTCTTTAAAGCTATGCTTCTATAAAATGTCACCGATAGTCTCCTTTTTTCTGTCGATAGCTTTATACAGTCTATCGGTCACATTCGTGGTCCGAGCAGAGCTGCACGGGACCGATTTCGTACCATACAATAGTGTGCTTGAAGGAATAGAAAAAAATTGAAAAATGATATAGTTGTTCCAACATTAATAATTTTTTGTGAAAAATATCGCCGTTCATTTTTTATTTATCTAGAATTCAAATTCCACGTTGAAATTAAATCACGTTGTTTCTCGTAAGTAATCACTATTAATTAATGAAAAGAATATTTATTACATGATTCTTACTCTACGTAAAAGAAAGTCTTTTAAACAAATTGGTCAGGTAGCTTTAATGGACTAGTGATTTTTATGGGCAAAAAAGGATTTAAATCAATTAATGGATTGTATAGCAGTAGTTAAAAACTCATGAAAGGGACATTCATCGTAATTACGAGGCACTAAGTGAAAACTTACAAAGAACATTCACTCTAACGTAAGGCGGCTTAGTAAACGAATTCTCATTATATCTAATAATATAAATAAATAGCTTTTATTGCTGTGTGCTTTATGTTTGTGAACAACATTGTTGAAAAAACGTCTCGCATAACCAAGCAATCTTAAAACGGTGATGAGTAATGAAGGAGTGTCTTATGTTTAGTAAAAAGAATTTCGAGTGATCTATTTTTCCCATATTCTTTAACTAATTGGAGCAAATGGCTACGAAATGGTGCCACAAGACTTATACGTCTTTCGTCAATCCCTTGTGCTTTCGCTTTTTACGATGGCGTCTCGCAGCGTCACCGATAGTCAATAGTAGCCTTCGAGTTTTGACAAGACATACAAGACCCAGACTCTCCTGTGGCGTCTTCAACGAGTCCGTTGTCACTTTAATGTTTTAAAAGTTATTTAATATTCATTTAGTATTACAAAAGTCTGACACGGTGTAAAGAAAAACAATATTAAAACATGGACTTTAAAGCAATCGCCAGTTAAATATTTGACATTAGTATCAAATAGATTGCCTTTCGTCATCACAGTGTTAGAGCCAAAGAAAGCTTCGACTATATCGAAGCGTTTGATTGTTGGGCGAGCAACTCCATAAATTGCTGACATTTTGCGTTCCAACAAAACTTCAAGTGGCAGACTGTGGTTGCCACAAATTCGAGGATTTCGGGTAAGTACGTAAAGGTATATAAATGGATTAACGATATACATAAAGAAATAGATAAAATAAATCGCGCCAAAATACTAAAACGAGACTGAAACGGATGTAGAATGAGCGCGACGGGTAATCTTTGAACTATGATTACCAATTAATATGTAAGAAGTATTATACGATAAGAAAACGATCGACAACGTTATGGAAGATGTGTCAATTATATAATTGCGAGGAACGTCATTATATAGGAGGGATCCAATGATAATTCATGAAATGAATCTCGAATTAAAAAAAAAAACGGAGAATATTTTGCAAAGTTTTTCCATGGGATTAATAGAGAACAACTGAAATATTAAATAAGTATAAAGAGAAAAGAAGCAAGCAAAAGATGTGGGAATCTTATGGCGGGAAGAAAATGTATCGTTTTGGTCAGGAAGATACGATCGCTAAGAACAAAAAGACTTTAGGAAACACATTATAAAAGTACAGGACGAATAAAAACACACGGAGCGTTTCAACCTTAGTATATCGTTTTGTAAATATACCTGAGTTAAGAAAACTTTTTCTTTTGTTATCCTTCATTTATTAACAATCAATAAATATTTTGGAATGTGTTTATTGACTCTTCATTTCATTCATTCATTTGTACTACTTCCACATATTTATAATGATCAGGACCGGTTTGTCGCATCACGAACATAATCAACTGAAAAAAATACAAATATAATAGGCTTATTTATATAAAATTTAGAGTAAAAATGAAGGTATATATAACTGATCGGATATAACAAACGAGAAGATGCAAAGACGGTTTGCTCATTCAATAAATTTGAATTGGGCAAAAATTTATATCTATTTATTTCTAATATCTCTTGTTTATCTAATTTTAATGATTTGTTATTTAAGTGCAGGATTTTGAAATGTTCTGTTATGTCAAACGTATGTTTATTCAGAAACAAATGGTTTGAAGAAAGAATGGCTAGATGTTCCTTCAAGGAACATCTTGCTTGTGCTAAAAAAGGAGATTATTTGTCTACATTTGGTAACCATTTGTTTCTGAATAAACATACGACATAACAGAAAATTTCAAAATCCTTTTAATTTAATTTTAATGTACTGATTGAATTCGCATTTATTTGGCATTGAATTAGAATTTATATAGGTATATCGGCTTCAAGCCATCGTCAGAACTATGTTGACGCTTAATTAAGCTTAGCTAAATTTACTCTTTTAGAAAATAAAAACAATATTATAATATCATCATCTCACTTATTTTAATATCAGAACTTATATTTAAATTAAAATATTTTTTGTTCTCTTAAAGTGTTTACTGTCAATTCTTGGTGGAAAGGCATTATAGTTTAAAAAATAAAACACATTTTTTTTGTACTACTTCCACATGTTTATAATGATCAGGACCGGTTTCGCTCATTACAAACATGTGGAAGTAGTACAAACAGATTGTGTTTTATATTTTAAAAAAATTTGCACTTATTGTGTATTTGGGTTGTTCTAGGAACAAACATGGAATTGTTAATTAATCGCTAGAGTAAATACAAAAAATAGCTAACCATTACGATTAGATATTTTTAATTAATAATAGGATAAAATATTTAGTTCTACAAGAGTTCCACCCAGTAAATGCCAATTGAATCAATATTTTTTATTAAGCCGCAAAAAAATCGGATAGAAATTTTGAATCCTAATTTCATAAAAAGTGATAATTACATTGCGCCTACCCTGTGAGAAAGAAGAAATAAATAAAATTTTCCCTCATTTCTATGCGAAATAGGCTGTTCCAAATTTTCTTCTATTGCCATTATGTTATAATAAACGTGAAGAGATAATTTAACTTTCTTGTTACATTTCTAGAAATGTGGAACAAAATGCAGCTTTATTTTTCCATTTTAGAGACATTTGCTAATAAATAGGAGGTACTAAAAATAATGTGTTTTTTTTATTAGCGACATTGTTTTTTTTGTTATATTTGTTATAGTTATATATATGGTAATTATGAGATTTAAATCCGTTTGTTGAATAAGTCCTGACGATAACGTGCCATCAAAATAGCTATCGATATTATTTATCAGTCCTAGGAGATACTTCTTACTACAGCTTATACAAGAGCTATATTTTAAAAAATAAAACACAATTCATTTGTACTACTTCTACATATTTATAATGATCAGGACCGGTTTCGCTAATCACGAGCATTATCAACTGATTTTTAATTTATTTTTTAAAAAATAATGTCTTTCCACCAAGAATTGACAGTTAACACCTTAAAAGTGAAGAGCCATATTTTAAACCTATCGATATTTCCATTACAAAATTGTATATCTGAATAATATGCGTTTTCGACATTTTGTATTATTTATACCGCAAAAATTGCCCTTAAGTGCATTAAAAATAACTCAACTGAAAACAATTATGGTAAAGTGTACATAATTAATATTAATAATGATTTTTTTATAATTGTTTTAATTCGATTAAGTTATTTTTTAAACTGTTTTTAACTGCTACCCTGAAAAATTGAGATTTTGTCGATAAACAATTTTGCCATGAAAACGACGATATTTAATTCCGTTGTAGAACTAGACGTACGATAATTATTAACATCAGCTGTTAAAAACCAGCCCAAAAAAACTTTCTATAATATAATTTATCGAATAAAAATATTTACCAGTTTTATTAATCAAAACGGTAAAAGTAAAAAGGAGCTGCTTACATTTAAAAGAACATGACAGTAGAAATTATTAATGAAATTACAGAAATAATTGCTTGTTTCTGGCAATTGTTCCGTACATGTACACAGAGAAAAAATATACCAAGGTATTAATGGCAAATTTAATTAAAACCGTTGTTGTGTTTATAAATAATTATAATTCATAATATGGCAGGCGGTTCCCAACACCGTGGGATCGGTCTGTTCGAAGAAATTGCAACCGCAGGTAAGGATCCTTCCCAACGTGCAGAGAATAAGTGATTTAATTCAATTCTTTTTCATTCGTAAAGGGCTCGTGTCATTAATATATTGTTATAAATTTCTTTATTATGCTGCTATTCTTTTTTGCAATCATTTATTCATAAGATGGAAATTAAATTCAGTTCCAAGTAAGATATACGATCGTAGTTTTATGGGAATTGATAATGCACTGTCGTAAATGGTATAAGCAAATTTGCAAAAGAATAAATTATAGTAGCGGTGAGAAGCGCTCATTTTCTTTTAGAATTACCAGTGATTTTACAATTATGATATTTATAATAGTATTGTGGGTTTTGACGGGTATAACATTGTATATATTTACCCTTTCGTCGAATTGCATCCCGTCACAACCCACAATACTATTATAATTGTAAAATCACTGGTAATTCTAAAAGAAGTTGGAAAACTGCAATTCGCCACTCTGTTAATATGGTATTTACAAAATAAGGACTCAGGCGATTCTCGAAATTTTAACTCAGGTATCAGTGTGGCTCTCAGACGTATAATATCTTACCTCGTAAATAATATTTGTCGTATTTGTATCTTCTATATAAACGTTAGACACTGTTTACTGTCTGTCAGTTCGAGTCCATTCGTGTACTCGAATGCCTGAAGATGCCGAAAGGCGAAACCCGGGTCGTTAGTGACAAAATACATGGACGTGTACAAAATCTCAATAATCCAAATTTCTTACGCTTGAGAAAAATAGCTGATTGCTACTCTCCTCTTTTTCACCTGATATTCATTTTTTATTTAACAATTTTATGTCAGATTCCCCGAAATTACTTCC
This sequence comes from Himalopsyche phryganea, assembly GCA_022494535.1. NCBI lineage: Eukaryota > Metazoa > Arthropoda > Insecta > Trichoptera > Rhyacophilidae > Himalopsyche > Himalopsyche phryganea. The sequence goes on along the minus strand of JAGVSL010000060.1, from coordinate 2,472,393 downwards.
GGTTCATGGTTGGAAGGTAAACTCCACAGTCCACACCCATTGTATCAATCAGACCAGAATATTATCCTCATAATGCTGCGCATAAATACTAGATATGATATCCAGTCCTACTTACTAAGCATCGAGCATTCGCGAGGACAAGTCCAAACAGCAATTCATAGAAAGAATCCTTGGATTCGTTGATAAATAATCAATGTATCAAATATCGCAGGACGCTTAAATAACAATAATTTATTTACCGCTAGTATTAAATTCGTACCATTGAATAAGTATTATAAACTTAACAGTGATTTCTAAAGTTATATTAATCCGCAATAATGTATCAATAAACAATTCGTCCTTTTATTGATTAGCGTTGCTCACGTAGCCACAAATAATACGGCAGTAATAAAGCTTATAAGGTTATCCACACAGCTTTAACCGGGTCCATAATTGTATTCTGAAAGCGAGGGATACGGCAGTATAGTGAATTCAAAGAACTAGTATGTATATTTCTGCATTATCCGATCCGTGCTCAGATTACGTACAAAGGACATTAATGATTCAATTAATCAATTTCCCGATAAACAGAAGACACACCTACGCATTTGGGTACACATTCATGCATTAAAACAAAAACAACGTGGTATTTTTTTTTTAAATTTTGCAGCAAATGGATATATTAAATACATTAAAATTGAACTAAATAGTAGCGAAAATACAAATGGAATTTAAGTTTAATTTAATTTAAGTATTGTTTATCTCTTCTACGTTGTAAGTTAGAATGTAATAATTGATTTTAACAGTAATAAAGTAAACAATGGCAAACTATTTAGACAAAAAAGATATATGTTACATAGTTGATATTAAACTTCGCCAGAACTATAATATACTATTAAATGCAACTACTGAACAACAAGGAATACGACGGAGATTAAAAAGTTACGATATGCTTAAAACAGTAAGTTTCGCCTTTCACGCTTCATTAATCACGTCTATTCTTATTATTATAAACATGTAAATAGAAGAAATACAAAACAAAGTGTTTTTTATTTAAAAAAAATAATTCCTTTGGTAGAACTCCATTATAATAGGATAAAATAACAAAGTATTTAGTTCTAGAAAATTTTTACCACCTGATAAAACTTTTGTATATCTAAATACTTTGTTATTTTATCCTACCTTAAAAGTTATTATAAACTTCAAGTAAAACATAAAGTCAACCATACAATATATATGGCAAGTCTATTCTCAAAACGATGTCATATAGCACTACGTTAAAAACAAACATAAACATAAGATGATAAGTGAACAAAATATATTGCAGTTCAAGCGATATGGCGACTTTATAAAGAAATTTTATCCTATCCTATACACAACAAACCACAGCTTTTACCAGACGCCTCCGAATGTACTGTTTTCAGCAACCATAAAGCTCGATATAGTTTCCGGTTCTACGGCAACGGGGAACGCGATGCATGATGCATGTTGTGTGTTTGTAGGCGTACCTTAGTATGTTGGATCGAAAGCTTTCAAACGTATTTCAATTCATTGGCGACTATGATGGATAGTTCGTTTACCGGAGCTTTCGATTTACCAACATATGATAATTCACATACACTTTTGATCGGCTAACTCGATATTCGCATAGCTTTTCAGAGTTTGAGAACATTTGTATACTCGTAATAAACTGCTTGCAAATAAGATAGCAAATTAATATGTATTAATTTTGATTCTATGGTTTTTCGTCCACGATTAAATAATACAAAAGTAACTAGACAGTTAATTTTGTAAATCCCGCTCCTGTCTAGATTATTAATTTTATTTTTTTTATTTTTTCGAAGAGAGTAGAGATATTAGGATAGAGCTAGGGCAAGACTAGTACTATCAGGTGGGTGGGAGGGAATTTTAGCCATCCATAAATTCATAAATCGATTGAAAAGTCAATATATGATACTGTCCGTATCAGGACTTGCGTTGACCACTGCACCACGGACCCGATATTCAAGATATAAAAGATCTTTTCTTTATATACCATACTTTGTTCATGTGTCAATTATTGAGGGCCCTATTATTTCCTATCCTCACAACTACCAAACAATTAAAATAGCATCGATACATTTCCATGAAAAAAAACACGACAGCCCGATTTCAAGAGTTATCATAAAATTATGAATTATTCAAGAATGATAACATGTTTTATCATATTTTTTTGTATTTACTTATCTCAAATATAGATTAAATAAATGTGCATTTCATTTAAAATTATAATCGATCCTTCACATTAATACAATTAGGATGATATGTTAAAGTCAGCAAGGTCGATTTAATCGCTGTATAATAAAAATGATATATAACGATATATTGTGGGAAAATAAAACTTTAAACGTACTACAATAAAAACGGACTGGAAAAAACAGAAGTGGTGGGAAAACTTGTTGAAAAATTCTTGGAATATAATTCATGATGTCCCTGTATACGTTTTCAGTGGAGTCTTAGTGGTTTTATCAATTATTTATGGTTCTGTGACAATTTGACAAGCGTAGAGAGAGATTTTCGAGACGTGACAAATTGATTTGTGGATTTGATTAGAGATAGTGACAAGTGACGTCACGAAGCCAATACAACACAGCTGAAACCTTGGTGTGAGGAATAAATTGGTTTTCTTCAATGTACGCTCAAGCTAAGGTGTTTTCCGGTTGTCACGAGGAAAATAAATGATATATATTTGCACATTTGAATTGGGAACATTAACAAATTGTCTTGTGATATTTTACATTTGTTGACATCGGCAATATACTTGTGCGAGGAGCGTAGTCTGTTTAACTCTTATATTATATACACATCGCAATTTAACAAAATCTATGCATGCATTATTGTTATAGCTCGCTGAGTTTTACGACATAAGATATTTTATCGGTCTTCCATATTGCCACTGACAATAACATCTGCCCTGTCATCACATAAAAATGTCACTATCTAATATCAACAATTAGATACGTTATTTATTCAAAAGTTAAAATTATCCTTTCACTGTAGACAAATAACGATAAAAGAGAGTGTACACATGGTCAGTTAATAAAACGTTAGATATTTATATAAAATATACCGTTTTTTAATTAAACCTAACTTAAACTTTATTTATTTGGCAATTATTTACTGACCACACAAAATCGTAAAATGACCATTTATTGAATTAGTTACTAACGAAAGAATTAGTTGGCATAAAGTATGAGTCCTGTCGGCTTCCGTGGCGCAGTTGGTAGCGTCGCTGGCTACGGTTACGGATGTCTCGGGTTCAATTCCCGGTGCGGACGGTTTTCATAGATTGATCTTTCAATCGATTTATGGATTTCTGTTCGTAGTCTGAGTCCTCTCTCCCACCAATCCCATCCTTACGGGGCGTAACGAGAGCGATTAGCTAATCACTAGTCCTGTCATAGCCCTATTCTTCTATTTCTACTCTCTTCGAAAAAAGAGAGGTTGAGCAACTGAGTGACTAGCAGTTCTCGTAGAAAAAATTCTGTCAAGATACCTCCATTAGGAGACCATATGCTCCACATTGGGAGCGGACATGGAAACAAAAAAAGTACGAGTGGTCACAAAGAAGAAAAAATACTTTTTACCTACTAACTTCTCGATTATGTTTCGAAAAGAGACATTGAAAAGTTACGAGGAAGTAAAAATGGACATATCTGAATTTTTTGCCTCAAAGCCAGCTGAATTTAAAGAGGAATTCAAAAACTGACAGATAAGTGGACACAGGATTAAATTTTTACAAATGAATATATTAATCTTTTAAAATTGTTTCATTTTAACCCTTTGCTGCCTGACGGTACAAAAAATACCACGCCAAAATAAATCTCATGAAATATACCACGGTAATTTTTAGTTCGGCAAAATACCACTACGGCAGTAAGCTGTAATTGAGCAGAGATCAGAGAAATTTGTCGTGTAAAAATCGTGATACTTTAATAGATGAAACAAGGTGTTTAATATTTAAAATTGTGAAATTTATAATATTTTCTTCAGTCATATGATTCTTTCCCTTCTAATACCTAACCGTAAATACTTATTGGTACCAGTAAATTTAAACCAATATGGGTTTTCCGGAAAAATTTTGAAAAAAATCAGCTATAGCTTTTAAGACACTAAATAGACGATTTACTAAGAAAAACGAGGAAAAAATATCTATGTTCAGGGAGCAAATGGTTTAAGAGGACATTTATTTCTGGTACTTCTATTATTAAGGAAATATTATTCAATAAAAACCTTGTTCAATGATGTATAGCGTGATCAAAATCGGTAACCCTTGCTGTAGGTTTAAGCTGGTTCGTATTATTGCAATTCAATTTTCCGACCGTGTCCTGATAAACTACCTGCCGCCTGTGGTTGACGGTTTGTATATGAGATCGTCTCGAATAATTATGCAATGCCAATTTGTCGTATACACGCCGGATACGGAATAGCGAATAATATTATTACTTAGCAGAACTTTGAAATGATGACTGGTTTATGTAATACCGATAATGCTTTCAACGAAGGCAGTATCTCTTTTATTTGATTCGAATATATCGTCACCGCACTGGCAGAAGTTGATGAGTAGAACAATTTACAAAAATTAGGTTAAAGCTCAATGAGATTGTTCGTATGGAATATCTCAGATCTCAGCATATGAACTATGTATTATACCAGTTTTGCAAAAACTGCAATTTATTTTATCGGTAAATACTTTATAGCAGATTTATAGGCAAGGAATGTTCCCTAACTGATCGGCATAAATTCCTATATTATATACTTATTGATACTATAAATATCAATGTAACATAAAATATTGAGGATAGTGGCTAAATCCTAAAAGCTTTATTTACTGTTTAGGAATCACATTTCTAACTTGTATAATTAGAGAGATTTAATTTAACAATAGGTCGACCATCGACTTGTCCGGAAGCTCGAGTGAATCTGTGTGCGGCCGATGGCCAGTGAAGTAGTATTGACGACCATTTGGGTTTCCTGGTGTCTGTATCGATTCATTCCCCACAGCTGTTAAGTCAGGACTATCAATAATTTCTTACCTACCAACTTGTGGTAAAACTACTAGCTGCCTACTAGCGTTACTGCTCCCTACGAGATCACCGGACATCATTTCTAATAACAAAACCCGTATCCCAGTCCATATGAACTTAAGTTACATAATTTAACATCTCTGATGGTATCATAGCAAAGTATGTTGAAGTGATTTTGATATCGATTGATTTCATAGCAACCCGAAAATAATAAAATCGTAATGGTCTAATGCATTATTCCGAACATTCAAAAATAAAAACAATAAAACGGTCAAATCTTAACACAAAAAATAACAGATATCATGACATTAAATATACCACAAAATACCCCTAACGATTGTAATAGTATATATTTCTAAGAAGTAATAATAAAATAATGTTAAGTGACCGTTTGAAATATTTCTATCGCCCCGGGCAAAAAGGTCGTATACCTAGATCAGTCAGAACTGTTTGCCAAACACGACTTTGCCATTTTGATTTTTGTTATGTATAATGTGTTTTAACTTGTAAACTGTAAATAGTTGTAACTTCTTTTTTTTTAACTAACTGTATCTACTAATAAATAAAGGGAAACCGAACCGGCGTTTCTCTTGAAGGTTGTCCTGGAAGGTAGGATACCGTCATCCTCAAGCGACCCTCCAAGATGAGTTCGTTTTATATCAGTCTTAGTAGTAAATAGTAAATAGTGTAGGTTAGATTTTCAATAGATTCTTGACAATCGTTTTGTAAAGGTGAGCATTTATGGTCATTATATTTTGAGTATGCGACATGAGGATATGCAACCACATCGTTTATATAATAATTCTTAACGCTGCAAAACAATTAATGATTATTATTGATACTAATTTCTGTTGTGTTTAGTATATAAATTAAGAACCCCTAGGTAATAGAGCACGGACGTATAAATTGGTGACATATTGAATCAAATGCTTTAAATTAACTGCTTCCTCTGTATACTTGGTAGCACCCTTTGATTGCAAATAGGTAAATGGAGCCTACATCATGATCGTGTACGTATCACGAAAAGTTTAATATATCTATGTGACAGATTCAGACTGTTGAATTTATCCATTGAATGGGAAGCAAGTTTGCCTTCTGCTGTGTCACCCTTTGCCCATTCCCATATTATATATATGGGGTTTCAAAAGGCAAGCTTTCAAAGGCAGGGTCTTGTGTATAGGGTGATGCGTCGAAATGCATTGCATTAAATAGGAACAATTTGATATTATGAAAACACTAGGGGTACGGTGATTTGATTTTGTCAGGAACTCGGAGGTAAGAGAGCGGACGGGTCAACCTCTTATTACGTCCAAAATAAAAAAGCAACGATGGACCTGGCTTGGACACGTGCTGCGGATGCCCCAGGGGAGCCTGAATCCTGCCTGTCTCTTCTACCAACCAGATGGATTCCGTCGCCCTGGAAGGCCGCTGATGACCATCCATAGGATGTATTCGGCGGAACTACGGGATACTGGGTTGACCTGGGAGAAAGCGAGGAGACTGGCGGGGGACAGAGAAGCTTGGAGGAACCGAGTGATGGCCATATGCTCTGAATAGGGAGCGGATATGGTTTTAAAAAAAATGTTTTTTAGAACTTCTCGCTCTTGTCAAATAACTTCTGTAAAGATCGGGTCCGTGGTGCATTGTTCAACGTTATTGGCTTCGGTTAAGGATCGCACTGATTCTAATCCCAGTACGTTTTTTTAAATGTCATGGCTGCTTGATATCAATGTAGAATTCCCTCCCACAAATTCGATCCTGAAAACGGCGTAGCAAGAGCGATTAGCTTACCACTAGTCCTGTCCGAGCCCCATTCCCTTTTCCCTACTATTTTTGAAAGACTAGAGGTTGAGCAACTGAGTATCAAGCAGTTTACATAGAAAAGCATTTTTACTTATCGACGGTGTTTTGGCCGATTGTTGTAACCTTCAAAATTGAAATTGTTCAGGAGAGAAAAAAAAACGTTTTTATCGAAAACATTTGACATACCCTGGTTTTTCTTTGTTAAGTTTAAGTTTCATTAGGGTCCAGAACTGAAATCGCCCATCGGTACCAACAATAATTTGGAGAATCGGCCGGATCCAATGATTAACCCATTTTACTCTGACTGTCACAAGTTCAGCTTTACACACCTCACCTTAATAAGTTAAGGATAAAATAAAATATAAATATATAATTTCTCTTCACAAATCCACTTTACAACAAAATAGGTCTAGGAAAACTAGGTCGAAAGAGAATAATAAGTTGACTGATACACTAAATATTTCTACGTACGTTCGTTTTCCAAAAGAGCTTTTACACTTGGAACACTCCGTAGTTTGATTACACGAAAGCTTGAAAGTGAGCTTAATGCCTTCATATATGAGCTTTATCGGGAAAGGTGATTATACAAGTAATTAAGTTGAATAAATTATTGAAATAATGCGAGAAAAGTTACACGCGTGAGGATTAATGTATAATATATAACATTTCAGAGGCAAGTACTGATGAAAGTATAGTATTAAATAATAAGAAGGAACTTATTTCAAAATAAAATCTAAGTAGGCAATTAAGCTAGTACTGTGTATAAATATTTAAGATGAATGTTTAAATGAGTTAATTAAGCCAAATATAATAGTGGATTCGCTGATATGAAAGTAATTATAATGATTAAGACAAAAAGTCACTTTTAAGGTGTTAAATGTCCATTCTTGATGGAAAGGCAATTCAGTTCAACCTTTTCCACTCTGGGCAGTTTTTTTCAAAACTGATCAGCTAACTACTGACATTGTCGGAAAAAATATAGTTGAAAATTTGTAATGCATGTAATAAAATAAAATTAATTACAGCTCCAGTTAGTGAGCAATGAAAAATAATTGGCTATTAAACTTGAATATTTAAAAAATACTTAGTTAATACGATATGAAATATAACATTAACTACGTCAATGAATGAATTATTAAAAAAGATATTAGATATTTAATTTTATTGGTTACATACTTGAAAGACCACACCATATTCAGAAAACGAAGTGATAAGCGGTCCAAAATTTTTGAATAAACTTCATATGTTCTCATGTGTTTGGCATTCGTCAAAGGTGATAATGATGTTATTTATACAAACTCAAATATTTAATTGTGTGCTGTCTGCACTCAGTGAAACTTCGATACCACATTATAACAGTCAATTTTTTTCAAAATTTAACACGATATTAGCGAAAATTTTGCTATTTTTTCATCACAATGAAAATTAATCTGACAGAATACATGTTTTTAAAAATCGATAAAAAGCCAGTTTGTTATTTAATAATTACACGATATTTTAGTCAGACTTATGCTGGTTTTGTTCCACATCATACCAGTTAATTGAGTTAACTTTATGTTTAATCTAAAAACTATATTAGTCACTATTGCATCTCTGAAATAGTAACACAACTGAGAGAGTTTTCTCTAAAATTAAGGAAAGCTTTGTTATTTACGAAAAAGACATAAGCTTTGATCTTATCGTCATCAAATGAACACGTTGTAGATGTCGTGTAGAATTCTTCTTAACTGAAAGACTGAGTGAAACCGCTATTCCCTTGTAAACCACGTGGCAAATGTAAATTTAAAAACATCTCTATTTTGGGAAAAGCTAATTTGTACGCATCAGCACATCACAGTCGAATCTGTTTTCTTTCGTCACTTCCTGGAATGATGTCCACTGGCATATCAAGCTAAACAAAATATTTTTGAATGTTACATAAACCAAATATAAGACAATTTAGCTTGTCTTTTGTGATTAAGAAAAATACATTATTATCGATGTAGATGCATATACCCATAGTGCAGGAGTCGGTAACGTCTTGAACCAAAAGAGCCAAATGTGAGTAGCAAAACGGTATAGAATTCTTTGGGGAGCCAAAAATATATTTTTACAATAACTTATTCAAATTAATTAATTGCATTTTGTATACGTATTTTTAAGTTATTAAGTTAAGAAGATTTACTGAATAAAACCAATGTAAATATTTCAAAGTTTTCTTTTTTTACAGTTGAAATTATAAATGCAGAGGAGGAACTTAATATAACTGATTGATGCGGGTGAGGAGGTGTCTGTTTAAACCGAATATTTTTTTTATTAATAAAATAAATGGTACAATACAAGGTCTGTGAAGTTTTCAAAAATGAATCGGGAATATTGGAAAAAATTGTCAACTTTTGTAATGACCGGATTTAAAATAAATGCTACGGTTTCTTTGCTATTTTCAAAATCTTAGAATCTTGTCAAAAAAATTTCCGTCATATTTATTATTGCTATCCTAAAATAGAAAGTAGTAATGAAGGCATTGCTTTTTTAGTGATATTTATTGAAATAAATTAAGGATCCTTTCTTTAAATGTATATAGACGGCAAGAATTGGAAAAAAATGAAAATTGTGAATTTTGAAAAATGTTTGGAGAAAGGGTGAATTGTGTTTTTGGAAAAGAACAACAAGAATCTCCCTGAAGAAGAACCACATGTGGTTCGCGAACCACAGGATTCCGAACCCTGGAATAGTGTAACTGTAGTTAATCTTCGGTTTTTGAATGTAGTAGAGAATAGACTGAAAGTTTATTGATAGATTTATAGATTCTTCTAGCAAATTCAATATTGCTCGTTAAATGAATTATGCTATTAAACGATCATTCTATGTCTAATAAGATTTGAAATTATTTTATTTTATATAAAAACATTTCAGAATTAATTCAAAAGCTTGTGCGCTTATTGGTTGTATAAATATTTAAAGCTCTTCGTTAGTAATTATAATGTTCATTTCCAATTAAATGTAAATAAACACAAAGAAAAATAAATACGAATAAAAATTAATGGGAACAATTCGTAAATGATATAATTAAAGAAAAAGCAAGCGATTTACAAAGAAAGCAATCAAATTTACAAATGGGGTCAACAAATTCTCTTGAGAGTGTGAGAAAATTGTTTTCGCAAACCGTTTAGGTGGAAACGGCCGCCCGAAAAAGCGTTTTCTTTATAACCGAATTTGTTTTTCTTTTTGAATATTTTCAGTGCATTTGCGAGATTAGATCTAGGGGTACTTTTCCCAACACACTCATTTGGACTAAATTTAAATATTTGTTTTGCATGACGCGACACTTGTCCTTGGATTCACATATTTACAAGTATGTTTTTGACAGTAAACAGCGTACATGTTGAGCCGTATTTTCATTTAGGGCAAGTGGAAATTTGTGACCAATCTAGACGTTTTATGGCGCTTAAGAGATGTTGGAATATTTGCTGACTTTATTTATACATTCATACATGCGAAAAGTAACATTTTACGATGTTTTCTGATGCAATAATAATAACAGCCATAAAATATATGCAATCAACATTAAAAAAGGAATAAGACTACATACCAGATTATAAATAAAGAAATAATATAAAAAAATAAAGAACAGGGAGACATATATTTGTTGTGTTTGTAAAATAAGATTTTGGTAATTTTTCTCTCATTAAATAATGATTAAATTGTCTAAATAATGAACAGATAAGTACTTTTTTAGACTACAGAAGTTTTAGAAGTTTTCCGGCGTACGGGCTTTAAAGAAGAAATATAATCAAACACCTATTTTTAATTTTCTGTTTTTTGGTTTTGTTGCTGTGGACTAGTGGTTGGCTAATCGCTCTCGCTTCGCCCCGTTTTTAGTATCGAATGGGTCGCAGGGAATTCTACAAACACTGCATTTTACATCCATGCCTACTAACAGAAATCCATATATCGATTGAAAAATCAATTTATGAAACTGTACTTACCGGGATTTATGACTGAGACATTCGTAGCCGAAGCCAGCGACATTAACCGCTGCACCGCGGTCCCGATACCACTAATAGAATAATCCGAAATTCTGTCTTAGAAAGTAGCCTGTTATAACGTGTTTCGGCAAGAAACTTTTCGACTTCATTAACCTTCATGGTGGCGTGGCTGAAATATGGCAATTTGTAATTGCGAATATTGTATGAAATTGAACCATAGGTGACAAAGCTAGGTCTCTTAAAAAGAGTATGAATGTTTATGTAAAGTCTTTTTTATTGAAAGGAAGAAATTGATCGGCAAAAATTAACAGTTGATCATAATTGTAAGTACTTACAGTTTTTAACTTAATATCCAGTCATCAAAATGTGCAAGTCGTTTAATATAGACCACTATATAGAATACATAATTTTGTCTTGATACCTGATTGTATGGTTGAACATATTTTAGCTATTCATAAGGCAAAACTAAAGCTTCAAATGTACAAAGGTTACAGCGGTCGGTTCGCGTAAGCACCGTAAAAAGCTCTCAGTTGATTCCGCCGGAAACTTACAAATGCGTTTCGTAATATTAATTAAGTAGATGGGGTGAGCTAAGCGCGGAGCTGCAAATTTTATAATTACACCAGAGCTTTCAATTAACACGATTTCAAATGGCACGACACGTGACCACCATAAACCTGCGAAAGGATGCTTAAAAGCTTCTTTCCGCACTCGTGTGAATAGGAAAAACAATGACACGTTGAAGCTTTTGAAAGTTTTGTATTATCGCTAACAAATAGAGAACGCCATTCAACTCCTGTTTCCATGATGAAATTTATATAACGGCATAAGCAAACATTTACATTGAAGTATCTGTAAAACCTTAGTATAAATATATTTAATTTTGAACTCGTTTTTCAGTGCGTTTGGAATTATGCGTATACTAACCGACTATTGAAAATTTAGTTCAGTTGCTAATATTATTGATTGATCATAACAATTCATTTTTAATTAAATTAATTTGATCGCTCTTAAAGAATGAAAAATGTAAAATCGATACATAAATAATATATGTATATAACAAATACATCCATAAAATTTTAATTATTTAAAGTGCATTTAACTAACCGTTTGCCTTTTCTCATAGATGTGCAATTAATATTAGTCTCTATAAAAGATATAACAAAGAGAAGAGGTATATATATTAGGGTACCCGATCCCGGTCCATTTTCATGATTCTGGGCTTTCGGGATTCATAAAGTTTCCCATGATTGGTCGTAAGGCGTTAATTGTTGGTTTAATTTCATGTTAAATGTTCATTTCAATATAAATTTGTGTACATTATTGCTTCAATTGGAATGACTATATGATTTTATATTGTTTTTTGGGATGTAAATGGTTTTTTTTATTTTAACGAAAAAAACAAAAAAATATATTAAAGTTCACAAAACTATCTGTCCTGTCGACGGAAGTTACGAAATATTAGAATGAGGGAGACCACATTGCATATATGTTTTAATTATGGAGATTTTATAAAAACATATGTGCATCAACAAACAGCGGTACACGTTGTAGTTAATCAGGACGTATTTCATTTTTACAGTGAATTTAGAAATCCCGGGATTGGAAACCCTAAAATATACTATCCGGTTACGGTTACATCACACGATAGAATACGTACAAAGTATTATATCCATATCAAATAAAATCTTTGATAATTTGTTTGATTAAAGATAACATAAAATTTATATTTTCTTTTCCATAATGATATATCGTTTATTAATACTTCATAGCGTGAAAATTGAATGCAATATAAATTTGATAAAATTCTTCTTTGCGAGGCGTCTGTTAGATTTTAATTATAACGTAGACATTGATACAGATTGCTTATTTATTTGAATTTTTTAATAATATTTATAAAAGAGCAAACATTTATTTGAAAAATGCAACGAAGAAAATAACAATCTTCTTAATTTATGTCATATTTTTTATTTCAAAATAAGAACCGTTTCACTCGATTTACGAGCATTTTTAAGAGACGAAAATATAAATATTTACAAGGTTAGAGAAAATGGTACTGTTTCAGTATAAAAAGATAGAATATGTACGATTTAATGTGTAGTTGTATTTATTGTTTCTTAAAATCTGTCTCCACCAGGGACTAAAAGTGAGTAATAATTACTTTAATAACACTTTTTACTACGACAAACAAACCCGTATTTAGCCCACTTAAAAAAAACAAATATAAATTTTTTATGGGTTAACTAATTTGAAAGCAAGTGCGCTATGTTTCGAGAAATTTAATAAGTTGAATAAGTTTATTTGCTCACGTGTATAACCCATAAACAAGCTTTTTTCTTAGCTTTGTAAAGTTTTTCATGCTGTAGGTTACCCACCATTCCTCCTTTCATAATGAAATCCTCCGTTCAAACTAGTGAATTCTAGGAAAGCAGCCTTTAATACCGCTTTCAAACGTACATTGCTTAAGTTTAAGTAATAATGTAAATATTTTAAAAGCTTCTTTTCATTTAAATCAGTGGTCGTGAACCTTTTTATACGCACCGCCCATTTTCGCATATTTTTATAATATAATTTCCCTATCGCCCACCAAAATCGCAGTAATTCAATACAGTGTAAAGATGCAATAATGTATAGCAGATGAAGAATTTGGACAAAAAAAATTAAATCTAGCTTTTTATTTATACCGTAGAAAGATTACAAATATAAACATATTAAAGAAATAGCGTGAATTGAAAACTCTAACAAATCTAAGTAGGTACTGTTTTTACAAACGAACAAGTCTAAAGTCAACCGCTAGGCTAGAACAGGAAAAACATTTTGTTTTATTCGGGTAAGAAGCGAGAAGTGGAGGAGAAAAAAAGTGGAGGTAAAGAAAAAGACAAAAATACTCCATCCTTACGCAGCTCTACGTTCGGCTGTTGGTTAGCGTAGCGAATTGTCCACAAAATATCTTGAAGTAAACTTAGCCGCATGTCGAGTTGGTTTTGACGAAAGTAGACAAATAAAAACTAAATAACCCACCATGGAAACGTTAACCGCCCACCAGTGGACGGTATGGACCAGGTTTACCACCAGTGATATAAATTGTTGAAAAATATAAACAGAAAATTTGTTTTGTAATACTTCCTCAATTTTTTTTATAAAATCAAAGTCGTTTTCGGTAGATTCAGTTGATAATAACTAAATACTGTGTTATTTTAACATTATTTTGATGGAGATATAACAATTCAATTTATGTTAATTCAATCACTGTAGTTGACTTACAAATAATTATAAATATACAATGAAATCACGTGAATGTATATAATTACCTGATGGTTTTTAGTAAAAGATGCGGATGATAGAATTCATCAGATGTACCTGAAAAATAAAAAAATAAAATTATATATTACAATTTTCTCAACATGAAATATCTTGTTTATATAAATAAAACGATCCTATTTGGAATACAAAATATCTAAGAAAGAAGGGCCTGCATTCATTGGGTCAGTAACTATTTCAATTTTTGCCCAGTATGAAGAAATAATAAATAGTCAGAAATTAATTAAAATGGTCCGTTACCAGTTTGATAAATGATCAGTATGCATGTGGTAATATAATGAAATAATTCATTACTGACCAAAAATATTTATTAACTGACCATTTATCTGACAAGATAATTAATTGCCACAAAAGAAGTAACCAAAAAAATACAGCTCCGGCTTACACTAATATTTGATTCTGTCGTTGCTTCTAAAAAGCGCAGGTCCTCATAATTAAATAATTGCTGATGATAATTATTAAGATTTTACTCAAAGAAGTGAAGCACGTGTTGCAAATAGTATCTCAGTAAATTGAAGAAAAATACAATTTTATAAATTTGTAAGCAATTAAATTTGCGCTGTGGCCAGGTACTATTTGTGTTCTGTATCTATATAAAGCATTCCAGAATTCTTAAGAAAACAATTGCTATTTCGTAAGAGTTCATAAAACAAAATTCAGATATAAGTACCTAGCAGAGCGTGGAACGGTGAATATATTATTTGACATTGCATAATTTAAAAGTGTAGGGGCTAAAATGGCGATACCAAACAATATATCTGACGCAACCCATCCCTGTCTACATATCAAAACTAGTAACGCTGCGACGCCCACATACCCCCCGCAAACCGATGTCACTTACTATTGTTGAAATGTGAGGTAGGTTTGGATAGATTCTACTCTTTAAGTATAAATAAAAAATTTAAAATTACCAATTTGATAAGAAAATACAAGCGTTTCTTCAAGACGTCTTAAAACCTGGTCTTCGGCAAATCAATATTTTTTTACTAAAGGTAGGCATCGTTCATTAAAATATATGAAAGCTGTAGGTATATTTATATAATGAGATAAGCAGTCTAAAAAAGATTGACAGAAAATTCCTTCGCTTAGTTTATACATTCGTAAAAAATGTAAACAAAAATCGTACCAATTCATTAAATGAATGACTATGACAAACATTGTCTGATGCAATGCTTATTTGTACATATATACATTAGGTATTTGTTATAATGGTTATTTATAGATAATCTGTTCTATTAAAAATCGATTACAAGAAACAGTCAATATGATTTTTAGTTTTGTTTACTAAAATTGATCAGCGAATGAAAGAATATAAAATCAATTTAGTAATATAAACACGAAAAACAAAAGGATTGGTTTTTTAGTGGATTAGTTACACGCTTAGTTACACACTTAGTTAGTCGCTTTAGTGGTGTAGCGATTAACGTCGTTGGCTACGGTTACGGATATTTCAGTATCAGTACGGATAGATTCGTAAATTGATTTTTCAACCGATTTATGGATTCCTGTTCGTAGGCATCGATGTTTATGATGTCGAAAATTCCCTCCCACCCGATCCTAAAAAAGTAGCGCAGCGAGAACGATTAGCTAACCACTAGCTGTGTTCAAGTCCCATTATTTTATTCCTAATCTATTTGGAAAAAAAGAGAGCGTGAGGAACTGAGTAACAAGCGGAGAAATATCTCCATTAGAAAGCCATATAGTGCACATTGGGAGCGGACATGGTAAAAAAATATTCAATTTGTGTGTAGTATTTAAAGTCTCATTTTTTTGCCATGAAAGCTCTTTAAAATTCTAGCGATTAGTGTCGTAGATATGAAAAATGGGTATTTTTAATAATCAGAAAAACGTGAAAGTAGTGCAAAACAAATTGTGTTTTATTTATGAAATATAATACCTTTCCAACAAGAATTAACAGTTAACACCACAAAAGTGAGTCTTATTTTACTTAAATAAGTAAAGCTTAGTGACTTCATTTTATGAAATTTATGGACTCAAGTTTATTATTGAAAGCTTATACATTTAATAATGTTTTTCTCTTGGCATCTGCTAGTTGATGTAACATTAAATTATAAGAAAATCGTTTAATTCTTTATTCGAAAACGATTGTTTGTTAATAAAAAAACGAATCACATAGATGGCCACTCAGAAAATATTCCGATAAATATTGTATACATGCTACTCGCAAATAATTTAATACAATGTTTTAGACGATTATAATCGAAAGGAGGGAGAACTACAAGATTTAATTAAACAAGTGAAGCTTGCAAGTTGCAACTCAAGAAAGGTGTAGGTTTTATAATGTGTGCTAGCATATATTTAGTGTAAATAGTGAGTTAACACCAGAGTGAAGCTGAAATAACGGAATTCTGATGTTCTTAAGTTAATTGATCATGGAAAAACATTACTTATTAGTTAATTAAGCTTAAATTGAAATCAAAAGTTGCAGTGAACAAGCGTCATATGAGATATAAGATAACGGTTGTAAGTATTATTTGTTGGCTTTGTTACGCTTAAGGTATACATTCCCGGAACCTTTTTACGATCCAGGGATTTTGGAATTCAGAATTACTCAATCCGGGGATTGGTCATTAAGTGTAATTTCATGTGTTAAATTGTACATATAAAATTAAATTTGTATCCATTATTGCTTCAATTCGAATGTCTTATATATATAATTTAAGACATCGACTGAGGGTGCTTGATGGAATTTCAATATTAAATTTGGATTATTGAGATTTTGTACACTTCCTGTTATGATAGTGTTAGACCGGCGTTCTATTGCAAAAACTCTCTAGGCAAATTACTTATTAACAATAAAGATAGAGTAAACTTTAAGAACAAATCTGGTATTTATAAATTACAATGCAATGATTGCCAACATTTCTATGTGGGTAAAACCACACGTACATTAGATATAAGGGTATCAGAACATTTAGCTGCCTTTAGATTAAAAAAAGAAACTTCGACATTCGCAAATCACTTGCTAATGGAGAACCACACGTTTAATGCGGATGATGGGGTTAAACTGTTGCATAAAAACATGGGGGATCATAAATTATTTTATCAGGAAATTTTAGAAATTAATAGAGGCCAGTTATACTCCTTACCAATCTTGAATGAGCAGCTGAACCTTCCTAATTCTCCGCTATTATATCCGATACGTTGAAACACCTAACAGATTTCACTAAATGTGGAATGATTGTATATAATTTACCCATTCGTCGAATTGCATCCCGTCAAAACCCACAATACTGTTGTAATTGTGAAATCACTGGTATTTCTAAGGGAAGTTGAAAGGCGGCAATTCGCCACTTTGGTAATATGGTGTTTACAAAATAAGGATTAGGACGATTTCCGAAATTTTAACTCAGGTATCGGTGTGGCTCTCAGACGTATAATGTATTGCCTCGTAAATGATATTTGTCGCATTTGTATCTTCTATATAAGCGTTAGACACTGTTTACTGTCTCTCAGTTCGAGTCCATTCGTGTGCTCGAATGCCTGAAGATGCCGAAAGGCGAAATCCGGGTCGTTAGTGACAAAATACATGGAAGTGTACAAAATCTCAATAATCCAAATTCTTATATATATTATTAAATAATTTTTGGGCTTTGGAATGATTTTTTTGTTGATTTAAAAAATTAAACAGTCAATTACAAAAAAAAGATAAAAATGTTATAAAACAAAACATAACAATCAAATTTATTTTATTTCATTATTATGGTAGGTTTTTCCAAATGGTATCCGAAAAGTTTGTACTCGATTCATTCTAGAAGAGGTTCTAATTTGTCCTCTATTTCAAATTGGTTAAGAACGGCTGTTACGAAATATGAGAGAGACTACAATAAATCCATATTAATTCTATAGGTTTCATAAAAAATATGTATGTATGTAGCTGAACAAACCGAGGTTCACGTTGTGGTTAATCCCGAAATCTCGGGATATTTTGAATTTCAATCCCGAGATTTTCAATTGCAAATTTACAATTTAAGTTTGAAATTACTATAGCAAGTGAACTTAACAAGATACGGGCCAAGATAATTAATATTATAATACCTCATGAATCCTGTACATTATTAATATGACCCAAGGAGTGTTTTTATCGTTTTGTAATCTTATCATTAAGAGTTTTTATAAAACAAAATGTCAATAATTAATTTTGATAAGTCTACCGCATACAGGCATGTTGTATAATTATTTATATGCGTATTTGTGTCGAAAGAAGTGGGTTTTTATTTGTTTTGGTATTTGAATAGCCCTCTCCTAAACTCTCATTGTCAATCATATGTGTATAATTTGATTATATTTCATTTCAACTTTACGATTAAAAACAGTAATCGGTTAAAATTCATGATTTTTGGGAAAGACCCTCTAGTACCAAAACAAAACATAAATTCATGTGGTTAGACCTCAAAACCTATGCTTTCATGCTTTCATTTAAACTGTTGAATTAAGAAGCACTTTTATATTAAGTTACGAACGAGGCAATGTTAAACTTCAATTTTAACTTCATATTGAATCATTTTAAACATTCAAATAAAACTATTACAAGCAATGTAAGTGAGGCGTAAGTAGGAATTCAAACTATTCGAATATCGAATAGTAAAACATAAGTATGAAAATACTATAAAAAATTAGTTTTGAATAATTAATAATATTATATATTATATGTAAAATTTGCAGCTGCGTCGGATTACTACAGCGGTATTTCTTCAATTACTGAAATGATGGCATGTTTAAAGGGATTTTATGCCACGAGTCAAACTCAATTATTATGATAAAATATTGAAAGCGAATTGGGTGTAAGCAAAAAAAGCACTACATGGGGTAATCATTATTGTTCTTGAAATCTGGAGAAATCGTGACGTGTCTTTCGTCAATTTTGTAAAAAATTTCATTAAAAATTATTAAGAATAGCATTCGAATAGTTAAAAAAAGGGCGAAATATATTCGAATATTCGAGTTGGAATCCCTAGACGTAAGCATTCAGTGAATCAGTGACCAAGAAACATAGTCAAATAATACTACAGACTTGTGATCAATTTTGTTATTTAATAATCAAACTCGACAGTATTAACTTATTGTGCGACCTTACTGTATTTGAAATTAAACCGAGAAATACAATCAAAGCGCGACAGGCTGTGACGGACACAAACCGTTTTCTGTTTTGCGGGTAAAGCCTCCACTCTCTTCCGTTCGACCCTTTCATTGTCCTTCGCAAGGATCAATCGGTCAGATTTTACGCAACAATACACACACTCGTGTACTTCAGTTATGTTATATTATATTATCGTTAAGGGTAGCCTTAAGCCGATTATTTCAAGTGTGATTTTGATATTTTAAGCTGTGAAGAATAAACTTCACAAGATAAGGCGACCAATTTTTAAATACGAAGACTTCAAAAGAATTCGTCCAAAATTGTATTTATGGAGTGGGAAGAGAATTTCTTAATGATTAAGTTACTGGCAAAAACAGCCAATGCAAGTGCATGAAACATTTATGCAACGAGTCGGTTGTTTGATGCAGGAAATCGATAATCTACAATTGAAAACAAGAGAATGCATTTATAGCATTGAAAAGAAATGCAACTAGATTTTGATACTCATTAAGAAATTTGAATTATTGAGATTTTGTACACTTCCATGTATTTTGTCACTAACGACCCGGGTTTCGCCTTTCGGCATCTTCAGGCATTCTAGCGCACGAATGGACTCAACTGACCCCGGTCGTTAGTGACAAAATACATGGAAGTCTACAAAATCTCAATAATCCAAATTTGATATTGAAATTCCATCAAGCACCCTCAGTCAATGTCTTAAATTAATGCTCATTAAGCTTCATCAGACGATCGCTTCATTTTCAGAGTTAGCTAACAAACCAGTAAGAGTCAGAATAATATTTTCAGTACAATACAGAAAATTCACGTATCATTCGATTCAATTTCTTGACTGAATTATTTGATTCTAATCTTTAATTTATATCGTTGCCTTGGATAAACATGGTTCTATCAACTGTTTTTTCATAAATAAACTTTTTAATGCAGTTTTATTCGCATTCAAGATACAGTTCTATTTGCATTTAAAAAAACCCTTACGATTAACCTTAAATCCATCGCAATTTAAATTATAAATATGTTCCATCTGAAAAACATAAAAAAAAATTTTTACAATACATCAAGGTTCCATCTGCATACACAATAAGAAATATCGTGTGAAAGAAATCACAGTCTCTAAAGCGGCTGTCTCTTTCATTCACGTATGTGCATGCATAAGTGTATTTCATTCAGAAAGTTACATTTTCTGAAAACTTAAATTGCTTCTCCCGAACAGTTTTAGTTTTTGCAGATAGAACTTTGTTTGCCCAAGGTGACGATATATGAATGTCAATGAAAATTTAATATTAATTTATGAAGGTTAAAAAGCAATCTTAATTCATTTTCAAATTTTTTTAATAAAAGAACACAACGTTCGT
Source organism: Himalopsyche phryganea (assembly GCA_022494535.1). Lineage (NCBI taxonomy): Eukaryota > Metazoa > Arthropoda > Insecta > Trichoptera > Rhyacophilidae > Himalopsyche > Himalopsyche phryganea. The sequence continues at coordinate 2,451,782 of JAGVSL010000060.1, read as the reverse complement.
GCAACAAATCTTTGTAATTGCAATTTGGTCATTATCGTATTTGTCACATTGTTTATACGCAATAAACATAACATTGAAAATAAAAACAATGGAAACGAAGCGAGAAGTATTTTTTATAAAAAAAGGGCGAGGAATTATTTAGAAATAAATAGTAGAAAACGCAAACCTTATTCAGCAAAAAATAGTGAGCCGAAAACTTTTTGTTAAACAATCTCTCCACAACATTAAGCGCGAAAATATGTTCATACCTAAAAAAAACTTATATGGAGACTATCGAAGCCTTTCAAGAAAAAAATGACTACACACTTCTATAGCAATACATTCTATGTGCAAATCTAATACATACAATAGCGGCTCATATTATATAGACTTGAGTAATACGGTAGAAAGTTCATAAACGTGCGTTTAACAAACAAGATTTGTATCTATGTAATGTTTAAGTGAGAAATTTTATTAATTCTAATAAATGTATTTAATTGGATATAAATGGTTGAGCACCTTAACTGATTCAAAAATAAATTTCAGTTAGAATTGAATTGGATATAGATAAATAAAAATATTTACATTAGAACTCATCTACAGACGTTGTTTTAAAACATGTAAACAAACTTTAAGTGTCGCACAGAATGAATTCTCCATCCCCCTAGATACCTCGGGCGTACCCATAACGGCGACTGCATTCCCTCGTTGGATTGCTATGCTTAAATAAAATCATTTGGCACGGCTATTAAAAATAATTTTATTCAAATACCTTATTCATATGGTGTCTATCCACGGATTTGTTCTAAATTTACCACATGGCAATTATTAAATAGCAGATTTATGTCTTCAAGTAGTAAAACTAGTTTAAAAGTACCAAAAAATAACTTTTAAAGTTAATTTTATATCCATATTTATGTTCAGTGTCGAGAAGTTCTCACAATGAACGGAAAAAAACAGCAGCGGATCCGTAGGCAGCAAGAGAGTAAGTGACCTAATGTCTAAGCCATGGGGGATCTAAAAGAACTGGTTAATGAAAGAGGAGTTTAATGTAATTTCGTCACCACCCTTAAATGGGAAGACGCCACCAAGGAAAGAATGTGAATTTCTCAGTCTATAACAGATTAAGTAATATGAATCATTTATAATTTAAGACATCGACTGAGGGTGCTTGACGGAATTTCAATATCAAATTTGGATTATTGAGATTTTGTACACTTCCATGTATTTTGTCACTAACGACCCGGATTTCAGTTCGAGTCCATTCATGTGCTCGAATGCCTGAAGATGCCGAAAGGCGAAACCCGGGTCGTTAGTGACAAAATACATGGAAGTGTGCAAAATCTCAATAATCCAAATTTAATATGAATCATTTATAATCACTTTAATAATAACATATTATAATTATATTGTCGGGTCCGTGGTTCAATGGTCAACGTCGTTGGCTTCAGCTACGGATGTATTGGGTTCAAGTCCCGGTACATAGTTTCATAAATATTTTTTTTAATCGATTAATGGATTTCTGTTCGTAGGCATGGATGTTTGTGACGTCTACAATTCACTCCTACTCATCCGATTCTAAGAACAAGGCATAGCGAGAGTGATAAGCTAATTAATCCTGTCCTAGCCATATCTTTCTATCCCTACCATCTCCGGAGCGGATATGGTAACAATATATATTATATACACATTCGTCTCGATTTGTTTGTTTATCTATCTGTATGTAATTCATATCCCTCACACACACAATCTCTTTCTCTATTTGCGCAGCAACCACATTGAGAAAATGTTTACATTTGGAATTTTATATTAGAATATATACGGAATATATATTGTTAGGTCTATGGTAAGTAATCTTTAAAATAAGTTTTTTTGATGGGTTCAGCGGTCATTTTATAGAAATTAATAATTGTTTTATATGTTATAGAAGACTTTTAAAATAAAAAGAAACAAAAAATTCTTCTTCCTTTTTGATAACTTGGAAATGAGGACAAATTTCTTTTAGCAAGAATTTAAAACTCAAATATCTTCAAAAGAATGTTAATTAAATTCATAAAAAATACAGCAGTACTTACACAAAATGAATTTCTTGATATATGAGGTATTTCAACGCCGAAAACTACGCGACCTTCCGTTCTATGCGTGGAGCAGTATTTCCGTAGCGGCAATCTTTGATATCAGCACAAAACAGTTTGGTGAGGTCGCATTATGTTTTTATATATCAGATAAAAGCTACGGTGCTCAAAGTTTCTTGAAAAGCTCTCAAAGTTAAGCCGTGAGCTTAAATATTTATTACTACTTTTGTGCTGATTATTATTAGGCTGCTGCATCGCATTTAAGGGTTATAGGGTTTCGTACTAAAAGGACCAAAGCTATCTTAATAGAATCTCGTCGGAAGTAACAAAGAATACACCGCACTCCCTTAATGAAATATTCAAAAACCAAACTTCGGTATAAGAGTTTGTGTTGAAATAAATTTATTTCAACACAAACTTTCATGATTTTTTTATTTTATAAAAATAAAACTCAGTTAATATTACTTATTCCAAAAAAATATATTATTTTCAAGATCGTTTCCAATAACCAACGAAGCATTTTCTGACAGAAATAAAAATACGATTGGACAGTGCTATATATTTATGACTTAAGAAAACATTTAAAAATAATAGTATTTCGAAAATACAAAACCTTTTGTCATTTTAAGAAACCAAATATCTTATATAAAACTTACAAAATAATTAATTATTATAGTCACAGTATTATAATATATGGAGAGTAATAAATTGACAATGTTCAATTCCCGATGCGGATAGTTTTCATAGATTGATAGTCTGAGTGTTTGTGAGGTCTAAGACTCCCTCTTACTCATCCGATCCTCAAAAAACGGGGCGCAGTTAGAGCGATTAGCCAACCACTAGTCCTGTCCAAATCCTGCCTTATCCTTCTATCCCTACTCTCTTCGAAAAAGGCAGGTTGAGCAAATGAGTAACAAACAGTTCTCATAGAAAAACTTCTGTTGAGATACTTCAATTAGGAGGCCATATGCTCCACGTTGGGAGCGGATATGAAAAAAAAAATTGGAATGTTGACAGCTATTTATATTATACTTATTGTTTTCACTTTTTTAATGATAAGATAAAAATTTAACATCACGATCATTATTATAATATATATATAGTGATGATTAGGAATACGGAAAAATTGGTATTTTATATGTATAAATCTTCAGAATTTGTGAATGAAAATTAAAGAATATTTTGATGAAGCAATTGTGAAGAAATTCTGTACTTAATTGTTATCAGTATATTTATGTTTTGTCTCGTCTTCTGATATATAAAATGGACACTTAAAGATTGTTGTTTAAGAACTGAAGCTAAAATAACTTCTCTAGAAGCTAAAATAAAGAAGAATAGGATCTGAAATAAAAAGAAGTTTCTTTCTTTTTTAATATGAGATGGAAATCGAAGTTTATGATAATATATTCGCAGAGAAAAGAACAAGGCAAACAGACTCTCAAAGGTCAGACTTGAATAAAATGTAAACGAACAAATAGAAAAAGAAAAAAAACGTAAATTTAAGTTGGTTTTACGAAAGCGAAATGTCCCGTTGAACTGTATTGCCATGACGTAAGTCCAAACTGGACAAGTAAACAGAAAACACATGTTGGGGAGATTTGAACGTATAAAACGGAGATAAAATTGTATACACGAGTCTATGAAATAACGATAGAAAAAATTGGCACAAGGCGAAGATAACCCGTGTAGCAACAAAGCTTCGTCTTTCAAAGAATTAAAATAAATAATTCATTAACCAGTCAACACAGTTTAGTTCAGATTAGACATGTTTGGACAGTAAAAATAAATGCATGAATAACAGAGAATTAATTGGCTGGATTCTACGCTAAAATAAAGGCGTACCCTGCCAATTGACCAACCGTGTAACATTGTAAATCATTGACTTAAAATTGTATGTTTTAACATTATTATTTTCGAATCAAGTTTATTTGGGATGGGTAAGTACATACGTAGTAGTCAGATTAACGTAAATTGGTGGGTACTGTGTCAAGATTTATATAATATATATATATAGATATAAGTAAAAGCTTCAGATTGTTTAGTTCATTTACATTAATGTTACTATGGAGTAGAATACAGTAGTTTTATCAAATAAATAGAATTTAATGGAATACGGCCCGAAAAAACTATGTTTTATAATAAATAATTAAGGGATATAATTAATATCAAGTAATAATGAATTCCAAAAAGTTGCCTCGAACAAAATACTTTTCATGAAATAAGAAAGTGTGTTGGATTTTTCGAAAATTTATTAAATTTAAACGTATTAAATTTGTTTTACTTTTGACGATAACAGTTAAAATATTATAAAACTCCATTAATACTCAGTTGCTCAACCTCTTTTTTTCCAAAGAGAGTGGGATAGGACAGAACTAGTGGTTAGCTTATCGCTCTCGCTACGCCCCGTGAAGATCAAATGGGTGGAAGGGAGTTTTAGACATCACAAACAGTCTACGAACAAAAATCCATTAATCGATTGAAAGATCAATTTATTAAAACTGTCCGCACCGGGAATTGAACGTGAGACATCCGTAACCGTAGCTAGCGACGCTACCAACTACGCCACGGACGCCAAACTCCATTAAAACAAGGTAAAATTCATTTACACTTTCCTTCATATAACACGCCTAGGTAATAGGCCTAAGGTGGAAAGGATTATTGTAAGTAGACAACAAAAACAATTGTCAGTACTTTTCAATTAACTGACTAAAGCACGAAAAGAAGTATAAATATTTAATAAGAAAGCTCTCGACATCTAGCAGCAAAGAGTTAAAGCACCCGAGTCTGATGTGTGTGTACTTGTGTTTAGCTTAATCTTAACACAGCTCTGCGCTTCCAGTATTTTTTTCTGGGTTCGAACCCCATTACGGAGGCGATAAGGGCGCTGTTACGCCGCGTCACGGTGACTGGGATGGGGTGTGTGTATTGGAAACTCGAAGGCTTTGACGGAAGTGAGAAAGAGGCTAGGAGGCTGAATGAGCATTTTTAAAAATGAAAGTTTTCAAGGTTAGAGTTTTATGAATTGTGTGATAACATTGTGTAATACACGTTTTAAACACTTGTTTTTTTACTAATGCGAACTTTTCATATCTTCTGAATTGTAATTTAAACATATAAAATGTAATGTAGGTGTGTTATGCGGAAAGTTGTACTGTGGTATACGACAGGATAATGAAATTAGTTTCTATTTTCTTTGATAATAAAACTTTGTAGCAATGGTATTAAATAAATAAACATATCCGTACTAAGACGAGGAAATAGCTAATAAATACAATGTAAGAATACAATTAGATACTTCTGAAGAGCAATTTTATTTGCCGAGTTAAAAATGTATTTCCGCACTTCGTTTTAACATTATTTTAAGGAAATAATACGTATAAAAAGACAGTTATTAAAATACTATAACGTATATACCTACATATGATAAAATTTAAGGTTGTATTTATTATATATATGACGTATTGTATATCTATATGCGATGTTTCAGCGGTTACTTTGCGGAAATTTTGTTATGTGTATTTTTTATTCAATTAATTGTCCTATAACGTGTGACACGTGTTTAAATTTTTCGAGAAGGATCTTGAGACAAACTCTAGCATAGGATTTTCATTTTTAGCGTATACATTGATTCTAATTCTTCACTTACATAAGAGAAATTAAGAGAGGTATTTGTTTCCTTTTTACATTTAGTGGGAAGGTATATTCATCTCTAAGATTATAATTTCAATGTTGCATTAATACAACCTCAGCTTAAGCCGTTCAATTTTTTAGAATAGTTGATGCATCTACTTTTTTTGAAAATACCGAAAACGCATAGTATTATTATTGTCTCCCTAAAAGCAAATGGGAACATGTCACATTTTGGGTGCTTGGAGTAACGAATGCTTTACTCTTCATGATAAACAAAAAGACATTTCCGAAACAAAAGGTATGCAAAAAGGTAATTTATGTATTTGTAAAGCAATTCTCAATTCATGAATGTCAAAAAATATATTTTTTAATTTAGATATTGTAAGTTCAAACCCGTTGAGCAATTAAGGTATATTTAATTTGATATTAAGTAATAAATCTTGGTAGGTGAAAGAAGAAATTTTTACTTTTGAGTGATAAGCTATCTGTGATCAAAATTTCTTTTTAAAATACTAAGAAATAACCTTAAAAATGCGTTTTTCTCAACAACTTTTGTACAAGTGCTCTTTTGCTTTTGAAACGACGATATAACTCTAGTTCCGATGACCTAGCTTAAATAATGGTTAAATTAAATCCCTATCATAACAATTTGCGTTCACAGTAAACTGGATTGAGATAAACATAAAGTATTTTGATTTTTGAATGAGAACTAGAACAATATATTCCAAATGTTAATTTAGCTAAAGAGATCCAGTCTAATTCTGTCTAGTTTCCATTTTAATTACATTATTTTATTTTATTTTTGCTTAACGGACAAATATTCTAAAAGTTTGCTTTTCTGTTATGAAAAAAGAACCAACTGCGAACTATCTGTTATGCGTAACAAATGATGTAAGGAACCAAATATTTTTGACAGAACCATCTACAGAAAAGACAAAAGAGGTCATAGACCATATAAATAAAATACCGAGGTACAAGTCATATTATAACAGAAATGAAACAGATTGTGAGTTTTTGAACACGGAAATGACGCTAAAACAAAAGTAGTATTTACAAGTACTACTATAATATTTCTAATACCGAATTCAGGTTTAAAAAAAAACGCTAATAAAAGATACGTGCAACTTGAGCGACACCCTGCAAGCTAAAATAAAATGTTGCCAAAGATAACGAACTGTTGGTTCATTTATGCAAAACAGTTCCAGGCGATTGTTTGAATGGAAATCGTCATAAAGTGAAAAGGAACCAACTGTATTATTGATTATTATCTTAAGATAAATCAAAGTTTTTTTTATATTTTTTAACTGGTAGTGAAGATATATTAATAATTGTCATAGTACACAATAGTTTCCATGTTCACGACGTCTACATAAAATATACTTTAAATCGATTTTGAAGCGCAATATCTCCACTTGGGAAATTTTCAGTTGGTTCCTTCATGTTTATCTCAAATCTCAATCCAACTATAAGTCGATAAATACTTTCATCAATTTTGAATTATTGAGATTTGATATTGAAATTCCATCAAGCACCCTCAGTCGATGTCTAAAATTACTTTCATCAATGTCAACTCGTAATAAAACAATATCAATTTAATGATTATGTTATAGGAAGTTGAGATATTGCTGTGTAATATATATAATGCATAAAAAAAGGATAAATATGCGGAAAAGCTAAGCGGCGTTCTTCTAAATTACATTCATCAAAACTTTAAAATCTTCTAATAATTCAAGATAGACAATGAACGAGAACTTATACAGAGGATTGGAAGTTTTATATAATTATACAGCCTCCAAGTTAATTCTTCACAGTCGAGCTTTATCCCGACATCGAATTATTCCAGATTAAGTTTGATAACAAGAAATCCAGAAGTTGGAAAACATTTCAGAATAAATTACACTCGACGTGTGAGAATTGGTAATAGGTAAAATCTTCCCTTAAAGTTAGGAAGAATAGCGCGATATGGAAAACGCTTTGCAAAACACATAAATATATGCTCTTGCAGGTACAGCCTGTCTGCCAGCTGATATGTGTTCATGTAAGAGATAGGGAGGAGAGGGGTTACAAAACAAGTACTAAATTATCTTCTTCTGACATAAAGAAAACGCAAAAAATATATACTAAAGAAAATATTAATATTAGGCGCTACTGAAGTATTTTGTTATTCATAAATCTGTATCGTTGCATAAACTGAAACTAGAAGTGATGCAAGAATTTTTTCTTTCGTAACTATTGTTACCGGTTCTGTAGCCAAGTGGTCAAAGCTCAAGAACAGAGGTTAGCAAACTGCGGCATTAGACAAAATATTTTTTTTCGAATCATTGTATTATGTATATGTAAAAGAAAATTTAAAGTTTCTTGAATATGGATTTATAAATTACGGATAATAAATACGGCCTTCCACATCAAAAAAGTTTTAGTTGGTCACTATGGTCTAGTGGTAAGAGCTTTGCCCTAGCGATCAGGTGGGTCCTTGTTCAAGTCCTAGCGAGGTCAATATCAAATTAAGATCTTTTCAATTTAAATTTGTGATCTTCGACATGAGCGACTTATAAAAATTCTCATCGAGCTTAACTCGTATGATTTTCCAATTTTAAAAATATTTGGCGCATTGGCGTAATGCCTGATATTTTTTTTTAAATATATTTTAATTTAAAAACTCCCCATCTATATTCATAGGCGTCCGTCCTGTTCGCTTATGTGGGTACGGATACAAAATCTTTGATAAATTCAGTGACCAATTGATTCGTGGGTTTAAGCACAATAGTTGAGTGTAATGTATACATTTCTTCCTTCCTACCCTTTCTGTTACCTCACTAGTAGTGTTTTTCTAAACCCATTATTATATCACTATCCTCTCGGAAGAAAGAGATGTTGAACAAATGAATTACATGATATAATACTGAAATGTTAATAATATAATGTTATATGAAAATGTCAAAAACATGGTATACCACCCGCCTGATGCTTAATAGAATTTTCAAGATCATAGATGCATTTCGTTAAATCAATTTAAATTTACCAGTAATTAAATTTATTGAAAAATACAAGATAAAACGTAATGTAAAATACAGAAATTTGGTAGCGTGAAGTAACAGCGATAAAACAAACTTCTTATCGAGCTGCTAGCAATTTTTCTTTTAAGCTAAGGGTTGTTTGCAGAACCATTAAGAAATTACCCCGAAACTACTTAGCATAACTTTTGCAGTAAAGAGTTCTGCAAGCTTTTTTGTCTGAAAAAAACAGCAGGAAAAATGCTAAAAACTTAGACAGTGTAGTAAAGTTTTCAAGAAAATATTTGTCTACAAAAGAGTTCTTATCTTATGTACCAGGCAATTTAGTATTAGTTATTAACGGAGTCAAATCAATTAGGCCAGTTTTTTAAATTATTTTGAGGATTTTTTAATTATTTGAACGTACACGCAAATGAAAAATATGTTCAAATAGATTGATAAATATTTAAAAAAAATATATAAAAATGGCCAGTAAATATGACAACGCGGGTGATGAAGGAAACACGAACATGGCTTAACCATATAAGTATAGAGATAACGTTTGAAGATGTGCTCTGTAATTTTAAGGACATTATTTGCAAAATTAATATTCTAAATGTTGAAACGTAAAGTAGGAATAAAGAATAAGTTTTTCTTTAGTTAAAATAATATTCTGAAAGCAACGGTAGGCTGCGGACAACTCAGAATGTTACTTGTCTCTTCTTAGGCCGAATTGGATTCTACCTTACAAAGGTAATATAATACAAGTATGTATTTGATATCCATTAGAAGATGATGAAATCACATGGGAAGAAGCGAGAATATCCAGGAGCGACAGTAATTCCTTGTTATATGAGCAAAGCTAATGTCAAGGACTCGATTCAAATGGCATTTATTATGTCTACGGAAATACAATTGAAGTTAAGGTTTTATGAGAAAGCTTGAGCAGTCTTATATTATTACAATATTTATTAATTGAATATAGTGTATACCAATGAAACTACTGTGGCCATGATTTAATATTTTTACTTACATATATTCTCTGTTTATTTATTTATTATTGCATATATTAATACAAGTGAATAATCATTTGATCTGATTTTATGAGAGGTAAAAATAAAAGCCACACTAATAATAATATTTTTTTAAATATGTAAATAATATATTGATTTTTTCATTATCATATAAAAGTTGTTTGCATAACACTTCAATAATTTTTTGCATTAACTAGCTCCCTTTACGTTCTATACCGCGCGATTTTGGTTGATTAGAGATGGAAAATATTATTACCACTATACTTCCAAAGCGTATAACTATAGATATAAATATATCAATATGTGTCATTCATTCAATCACATCGGTTTTCTTGGATTTTCATGGCGACGTAGAATTATTAAGGTATGAAACATTATCAATGATCACCACAGACCTACGTTCTAAATTGGGAATAAGTAATTCATGTCATCATAGTAGTCTCCTGGTTTTTGGTTGGACTTCGACTTGGTCACCGTACAATTGGGTACTGAATGTACCTAACCGATTGTCGTCAACCAATCACGTGATTCAAACATGCTGTGTGTATAATACACAAAGCGTATCAGTGTAGTAAAAAGTGCACAGTTATAAAGCGTTTACTCTACCACGTTTATGTTATATAAAGCCTTCACAGTAAAACCATTTATAAAAAAATCCTTTTAGAATTTTTAGATACAATATTAGGGACGGAAAAAATACTTGTAGTAATAGCTGTGATTAAGCTCAAAAGAGTAATTTTGGTTGACACTATATAGCATTATTTGTCCAGAGGCGGTCCGTTACGTATCGTAACAACGTAAATTTTATTATGTAACAATTATGGCTTCACGAAGGCTTTTATTTTTAGTACAGCATTTTGTTCTCGCCTCGGCGACGCCTGCGAGAAAGCTTTGAGGTAGAGGAGTCGACCTTACGAAAGCATTTTACGATAATTATGATTGGGTGCTTTGTTATATTTTTATCTTTCAACTTTACTATGTACAGTCTAAGAAAATTCAGAGTCTAGTAAAAGCTTTGGTTTTATTGTCGATACTTCGTGTCTTTCATAAAGAGCTATGTAAAATTATTGCCAAAATAATAAAATAAACAGATGTTTTTTACGCGGCAATAAAACTTATTGTAACGAGATTTGTGAAACGATCGTTAATAAATCATCGCATTGTATTTTTGGCAGTAAATTGTATAATTTAGTAAGTAAAACTCGAGATAAAACGCAATAAAATATATATATTTACTGTACAATTTTATGCACGTATTTATTCAAACAAACATTACGAAACACCTGATAGTAAATATAAATAATGCATATTATCCCTTTTTGGAAGGGTTGCATGATAAATAAAGATATTTAGTCAATGAAGTAGGCCTGGAATGATCTGGTTATATGTAGTTCACTTTTTCTTCCACAAGTTTACTTCGGGAAGTGTCTGTTGGGTTTTCTTTAATTAATTCAACCATAAAAATATCTACAAAGTTAAAAAAGAAGCTATCAAATTAACGACTGACTCCTTCAAATTAGGTTTATCAAATGACTCATTACAGCTTTCAACTTTCTGACAATAACAATATAAGATTATTTTTACAATCGTTTTAATTCAAAGGATAATTATTCCTTTTTTTCGTGCAATTTATAAACTGCCCAAAAAAAGAATAAGACGTACGTAAACGGCAAGTTTGGCTACGGACCTCACGGATTAGAATCCCAGATCATGCAGTTTCATAAATTCAATCGATGTATGGAGTTCTGTTTGAGAAATGGATGTTTGTGTAGTGTAAAATTTCCTCCCACCTATTCAATCCTAAAAACGGGGCGTAGCGAGAGCAATTATCTAACGCCTAGTCCTATCTCAGACATATCCTTCTATTTTAAAAAAATAAAACTCAATTCATTTGTACTACTTCCACATGGAAGTAGTACAAATGAATTGTGATTTATTTTTTTAAATATAATGTCTTTCCACCAAGAATTGACAGTTAACATCTGAAAGTGATATCCTTCTATCCCTACTCACTTCGTAAAGAGAGAGGCTGAGCAACAGAGTAACAAAGAACTTCTGTCAAGATACCTCTATTAGCAGGCTATACGCTTCACCTTGTGAGCGGATATGGTTAAAATGCTAATGATAAAACAACAAGAAAATAAAATTATACATTTTTAACTATTGTAGTAGTTGGTATACTATATATTATTATTTTTGTCGGACGTTAAACTATTTTTAAGCATTCACGAACAAGATCATTCCAGCACACAAATCTCACAGTTCCAATAGAAAATATTGCAAGATTTATATTCCAAAATATTAAAACTGAACACAGTACAAATTGAAACGGAGATATTTGAACGAACTGAGTTATTTATATAATGGAAACGGTTAACGAATATTACTTTGATAGTGAACTGTTAAGCACTTAATGGGTAAGTAATAAAATGCACAAAAACATCGTTACCACACTGCAAAAAATAAAAGATCATTAGTTATACTTACGAGCTGCAATTAGAAATCAACGTTGGCAAGTGCAGACAATGTCTTTGTTATAAACGAATTAGGGAATATTAAATGTGTTTACTAGATTATGAGACAATTAATAGGTAATATGTACTATGTATAATATTTATGTCGTGATTTAAGACTAACATTTTATTTTAAATCATGTCCGCTCTCTATTTGGAGCAAACCTACTCTTAATGGAGGTATCTCATTAGAAGTTTTTCTACGAGAACTGCTTTCTACTCAGTTGTTTAACATCTTTTTTAGTAGGGAGTAAAGATAAAAGTTTAGGAGTATGTCCTTCCAATGTTGAATGAGGCCTGACGTGATTAGAACTGATGTTGGCGATGACGGTAATGCAGTCCGGAGTACATGTAACAAGGTCGGAGGTTGGCGAGAGACTGCATACCCTTTCCTATATTCTTCCCTCGCTGTATTGCGTTTTCCACATATCACATGCGACGAATCTCATGCCTGTGCGTGATTGTAAAAGGAGACTGCAGATGGCCATCTTTTACAATCACGTATTTACTTATCTTTGCACTCAGTCATATCACATTTCATAACTGCTATTGTATGAAATGATGACTTGACGTGTGCTCTGGCCAAACACTTGAAATATCACATTTAATCGATAAGGAGCGTCATGTATTCCTACTTGTGGTAAAAATCGCTCTTAGCCCGTTTTTAGGATTGGATGAGTAAAAGGGAAACAACAAGAGAAGACATCACAAATAACCATACCTTTGAACAGAAAATCTATAAATCTTTACTTTGTATAACTCGTCAGAATGGTAGACAATAACGGTTGCTGCACTTGTTTGTGAGATAATTATGCAACGTTATAATACCAATACACTCCAAGAATTCGTTTGCACCGATTCTCAAGACTAGAAGCAAGTAAGTTGCTTGTTTCATCTATCACTTTTAAGGTGTTAACTGTCAATTCTTGGTGGAAAGACATTATATTTAAAAAAAAAAAAAAAAAAATCAGTTGATAATGCTCGTGATGAGCCAAACCGGTCCTGATCATTATAAATATGTGGAAGTAGTACAAATGAATTGTGTTTTATTTAAAAAAAAAAAAAAAGTTTCACCTATATTGGCAAGCCAGTGCACCAAGGGATATATGAATATTTCTTTAAATTCAGGGGGGTAAGCCAACGAATGCCTGCACCCAAATGTCGTCCTTGACTACATTTTATTCGTGTCTTACGATTTACAACCAAGTGAAGTTACTGGAATCACATGAGTTGAAAAAATCGACGATGAAATTATAGTATTACAAAAAAACAGAATAAAATAAAATTCAGAAAACTCACAAGAAAATACGACGGTGTTTTTATATTTTATCTCTCTACGATGTCATAGGATAATCTCCCGAAATGTCGACCGTAAGAACTCTACTGAAAAGTAACAAATAGAACAGTCAGATTGAGGATTATTACAATACGCATAGCTGGGCCGGGGTCTACGAAAATGCTACAATGTCGTAGAGATTTATAAACCATTAGCGGGAGCATGCCAAAGTGGTTACAGAAAAGTGTTTCTAAGATAATGCGGTGCAGTGATATACAACTCAGCACTGATTTAATTCTGGAGTTTAGCCAAAGTAAGTGGACTATTTCGAGTAAGAACTTTGTACAGTGTACCATTGTACTTTCTAGTAAATTTTCTGCGCCATATTACGTGCTGTAATAGATGTGAAGCGTATAAAGTATAATGTGGAAAGTTTTTTGATTTAAATCAGATTAAAAAAGATATTTCAATTATGTCAAAAGAGTTCTTAGGTAACAAGCAAAAGTTTCTTGTCTTATGCTGTTTCTTCTTCTGTCTCAAAGCTATATAAATTATATAAGCAAGTAGTAACTGCTTTAGTAATTAATGTTTTAATTCCATTTTGTAAAATGTTATAACATTATTATATATTTCGAGGATACACTAACAGAACACATTGAGTCGATTTTTGATGGTTTTCGGTTTTAATGTATGCAATTTAACGAGCTACGTGCTGCTAGAATGCATGAAGTCATAAGATCATTATAGTCACAGAATTTATAAAGCTATTTCGTTGAAACGAAATATGTGAAATATTCAGGATCCAATTATTTTTTGCTTTAATACACTTTTAATGATTTTCTGTTCTAACTGTCAATATGTATATAATGACTGAAATAGAAAAAAATATTGACATATTGTTATTTGTTTATTCTGGCAAAAAGCTTAATATGACTTATACTCATCGATGCCAAATGTTATGATTTGTATGTCAAAAAGATTATTCTTTATAATGCAAAAAAAAACTTTTTGAATCACAGACAATTATTGTTCCTGGGATAAAGAGTACTGTGAAACAAAAATAATGTTTTAAATGGAAACGAATTTGATAATAACGCCTTCTGTTAGAATACCTTCGATATAAATTTATATGCCTCTTTAAGTTCATGAAAAGGGTAGAAAATAAACAAAAACATATTATATAATTTAAGACATCGACTGAGGGTGCTTGATGGAATTTCAAAATCAAATTTGGATTATTGAGATTTTGTACACTTCCATGTATTTTGTCACTAACGACCCAGGCATTCGAGCATTCGAGCGCACGAATGGACTCGAGCTGACAGACAGTAAACAGTGTCCAACGTTTATATAGAAGATACAAATATGACAAATATTATTTACGAGGTAAAATATTATACGTCTGAGAGCCACACTGATACCTGAGTTAACATTTCGAGAATCGCCACAATCCTTATTTTGTAAACAACACATTAACAGAGTGGCGAATTGCCGCTTTCCAAGTACTTTTAGAACTACCAGTTATTTTACAATTATATATAGCATTGTGGGTTTCGGCGGGATGCAATTCGACGAAAGGGTAAATATATACAATCATTCCACATTTAGTGACATCTGCTAGGTGTTTCAACGTATAGGATACAGTAACGGAGAATTAGGTAGGTTCAACTGCTCGTTCAGAATTGGCAAAAAAAAAAACATATTAATATTTTCTATGGAGTCAGTCGTAATTTTGTGATAATTCATTTTTCATATAATATTAATATTGGTAACTTTGTTATTCCACTGGCTTTAGCACTAACGTGACGCGTTTCGCCTTTTTAAGAAGCATCTTCAGACTAATGTGTTACGTTAGTGACAAAGTCAGTGGGATAACAAAGTTACCAATTTTAATTTTATATTTAAATATATTCCTATTTTGAAATATTCCGACACAGTACATCGATTTAATTTTTTTTTTATAAATGCGAATTACCGTGGACCAGTTTTAACACTTCATTCTTCCTTCATGTTATCCGAAATTAAAATTCCTGTATGGAAGTTGATATTTATTGATTGATCGTCATACAAACGTGCAATTATCGAAGTTATTTATTTAAATTTATATTGAAAATTAATTAAAAAGTAATGACGATAAAAAAATGTGAAAGAGTAAAAGCATATATTGAAAATAGTAATGTCATTTGCGATAAAAGATCAGTAACAGCTGACAATTTTAAAGTTTGCTTCGGTGAAGGTGCTTCCAAGTGGTTGCTGTGAACTTTTCGCGGGTCCTTTTTTTGTATAATGAATAGTCCTCATAGTTATTATAACAAGCACTGAACATATTTCAAAAAGTGTAATTACTACATAGATAACTTGATCTTTGCTAGAGTTGCAAAATTACAGTTTTAAGATGTTAAGAAAAGTTTTCAAGTCGTTAGTAAAAAAGTACCTGATGTATAAAATTTTATATTAAAGTTCACTTAAAAACACAAAAGTTACGCTGCACTTTATAAAAATAAATATAAAATCGATATAGTTTTGAATCAATGCTGAATAATCTATAGCAAAACGTGTTTCAAAAATTAATATATATTAATAGACGTTTCTCAGAATTCATTTGTTTTTTTTTAATTATCTAAACTCAAAATTTTAACCAAAGATGAAAGCTATTTTTTTAGATATTAACATACACGCGGAAAACGATTTATGATTTTATATTAAAAATAGTCAAATTGCTCAAAATTCTCTTAGTTAAAAATTTTCTCTAACTCTCTTAAGTAAAACATTTTTTTTTAATCATGACAGCTACTTACGTGTATCGAATGCACTCCCAACAAACCATCTAAAGACAAATGGTGTTTAAAGAAAACTGATTGTTAGTTAGTCGAGTCACTCAAACTCTTTTTTGTAACAAGGCAAGACGAAAAGGACGTGGTTTGGAAAATACTAATGTTTGGTATAAGGTATGGTGGGTCGGTGGAGAGAGATGAAATCATGATTAAATTAATTATTTCCATAATGGCAAATATTAGTTTTTTTTTATGAAATTTTTACACCGATACACATTATCAAAGCAACTATTTGTTCTTAAGAGTACTCCGAAGCTCTTCTACTCCACGGTACACCTAAGTTTTCTCCACATTTCGCGGCAAGTAAAAAAATATATGAAAGGGTTGCACACAGATATTACATTAGTTTATGCTTTTCATCTGGTAAATACACAATATGAAAAAGAATTATAAACGTCCGCAAAATATTTGATTTTTTTACAATAAGGTAACGCGCCGCGGCATACTTAGCATCATCTCGCGGCATACTGCTATGCAGCGGCACAGCGGTTGCGGAACACGGATCTAATTAATGTAAAGAAAAGGTCGGCAAAAAATATGAATTCTTTATAAAAAAAATATAATATCTTTCATAGAAATGAGGTGTATCAGACAAAAATAAGATATAAAACAATTTTTAGATGCGGAGCTAGCCTGTGTTCTACATTTTTAACAATAATTATGAATTTAATTTAAGACATCGACTGAGGGTGCTTGGTGGAATTTCAATATTAAACTTGGATTATTGAGATTTTGTACACTTCCATGTATTTTGTCACCAACGACCCGGGTTTCGCCTTTCGGCATCTTCAGGCATTCGAGCACACGAATGGACTCGAACTGAGTTTAATAATTATGAATCTAATTTCCTCCAGTTTATAACCAACTGGAATAATTAAGTTATCAATTTTTAATTTAATTTTATATTCCTCCAGTTTAAGTTAAAAAATAGGGTTTTTCGTTTTCATTATTATAGAAATATATTACAATGTTAATTGATTATCCGATTTATTTGAGGGAAACAAACAAAAGGACAGGAAACTGTTGAGAAATTATAACTTTGGAACCTCTTTTATGGAAAATAGATTCATCCAAGGGATAGCAAGGGTTTTACAGAAAGGATAAACAGGTCTGACCGCTTAATTTTAAACTTACATGACACTGCACTAGAGCAGTTATGTTATCAATGAAATCTTTCGATAAATTGAGTAGGTTTATTTGTTTCGTAACATAATTATCATTCAGGTGCTATATTTTAAAAGGTTGTTCAAAGGTGAGGTGGAACATTAACAACCCGGCAGGTATACGCAGGTTTTTTTTTCAATCATGTTTAAAGCTTGACGATAAAATATTTATATATAGCACTACGGTGTTTTTTATTTACATAATTACAAAACGAATTTATAGAACGCTCTTCTTGGTTGAGAATTCGCTTTATAACATTGCGCTTTTAACTACACAGGACATGTCAGTGTATAAGTATGTAAAGATCCTGTGTATGGATTCGAATGGATGCTAGAGTCGTGTATGGGTATGTATCGTTATTCCTAGATCCGGTGTACAGAGATATAAAGTAACAGACATTTCAACGTACGATTGAAAAGTACGATTGAAAAAAAATACCAATTTTTTTAATAGTAATTTTCAATTTTAAGCGAAATATGTCATTGTCATTATTTTCAATTTACATAAAATTTTAAATTGAACGCTAAATGTGAAAAAAATATTTTTTTATCTGAAATCTCTTTTGTGCACCAAGAATTAGACGAACCGAAATATCTCTCAATTTGAAATAACCAAACTTTTTTCCGATTAAAACTGATGACTAATATTGTTTCTCTGCAAGAGGTCACCGCAAAAGCCTTCGAACATTGAGCTTTCACAAAAATCTAATTTAAAAAGCTTTCATGGAGGATTCGATCCTTATACCCAGGAGTAATGAAACTTTGACTCACGTGCTGACATGACGATGTAAGTTTCTGACAATTTAGTACGTAAAGTAACTTTTGGTTTAGGATATAAATCGTGTCCAAAAATGTTTTAAGCATGTAACCATAATATACTTACTCATGTCTTAATAATGTTGCAAGTTTGCATTTTTAAAGCATTATCTAAGTCAACTATACTACGAAACAGGTATACGACTCTTTGGCTTACGATTAAATGCACTTTTGATTAGATCATGTTCACTTTCGTAAAAATAGTTTTCACAAATACATTCTATAAAAAATAAATTCTTTCACTAAAAATAAAGTGATCCCACATAATAAAATATATTTTAACATTGAAGAAATATATTACACTTACGAAAAAATACTTTCACATAGATAAAATAGTTTTCACTCAATATATAATACTCACAATTTGAAATCGATAATTGCACGAAGCTGTAATAAAATGTAACTTATTCTTTACTACTTGGAACATAGGATTTGCCACCATAGATAAGTTTACTTGTCGCAGCTCTACCCTATATAAGTCGGCTTATATTGTCTTTGCTACACGCATTAGAATAAATTACACAAACTAAACCAGACCAACCCTAACATAGCCTACTACAACTTAACTGATTTTGTTAAAAGAATCCGTGACTAAGTGGAAACTATTAAAATCAAAGTTTGAGTGTTAATACTTTCTAATTCAAAGTGCAAACTATCGAAATAAAAGTTCAAGTGTACCAAGTGAATACTATTTAACACAAAGAGCAATTATTTATAACCTCTACTTTTTTAAGAAGTTCTCCTTCATGGTCTATAAAATTTAGATAATTATTATTTATTATGTTGTTGCACAAAGAATAAATCAATATGGTCAACGGGGTTGTAAATATAAAATACAAGAGATTATGATTTACAAATAATTAAAAAAAAACTTATTATTATGTCATCACGGAGTGAGACTATTTATAAATCTATATAGCTTGATCAGATGTTTGAAAAACTTCTGTCAAATTCCTCTATATACATTACTCATATTTAATACATATTAATGCAATAAAAAAAGGAATTTCTTAAACTCAAATTTCCCATTTACATATCACCGGTGTTCTGGCCAATTGATGTGGCCCTCAAAAATGAAATAGTTCAGGAGAAAGCAAAAGTAAGAGTTTTTATCGAAAAAATTATATAGTGAGTTGCATTATAAATCTTAGAAATGCACTCCTGTAAATTCTCATGTTTGCACATACGGGATTATACGTAGGGAGTGTAAATATATTAGTGGCCTACATCAAGTAGATGGGTCAGAATTTTTAAATCTAAAACCAATTTAAAATGATGTTTTCCTTCCAAAAAGTGGTCAATTTATTTTTATAATTTACATCTGTCGTCTTTAAAATGATATCGAATCATTAACACATTTTCTTATTTTTTGAGGGTTACATTAATTGGCCAAAACACCGTCGATATATTGTATAGTGATACGCATAAGGTTTTGAACTACTTGGTGTTTTTGAGGTGACAACCAAGTGTGTAAATCGAGTAATAAATGAAGTGAAAATGTGGATGGGAAGCTACCTTTTCTTAGCAACACTTATATGCAACACTTTTTTTGTGTCTATACATTTATTTAACCATTTTCACTATATATATGGATTTTTTTTTGTATCGCAAATTTTTTTTTTAAATAAAATGAGTTCAAAGATAAAAAGTTCTCGATTTCTTTTATGCCCAGCCTTTCACACTTTTCCCCCGCAAAAGCACACGATTCGATCTTATCCCATTTACGGCTGAAACAAAGGTGGTGACCACACGTCTAACCGTAAATATTCTGGAAACTCGTTAGCGGACTCTTGGGAATGCGGTAGGGTGACCAGCAGTTATCCTTTAAATTTCGTGACGTGACGGAAGCCACTATTTTTTCTGTAAAAACCGTTGGGCTTATAATGCGAAAGTAATCAAAATGTACATATTTAATTAATTCTTGATTGTGATATTTTTTTAGTATAAGAACAAATTAAATTTTGTTTCTATAACGAATCACTTTTAAGTATTAAAGCTTGTTACTTTAAGAGAAAATATTTTTTTCCCACATGGAGAAAATCGATAATTGTTTAACTTCGCCTGAATTTCATGAATTGTCGAAAAATAAAGTTGGTTTAATAGCTGCTTAAATTTGGTTTAATAGAGTATTTGTTTACTCTAATAGATTTTTTAAACGGGAATAGTTTGTTGACAACTACTTTTTTAACTGGTTTACGCCACGACTTTTTTAGAGTATATTGTAAGTAACCGAGATTTGATTTCTAATAAATAATAAAGTTTATATTTTCTCTCACTTTTCTGACTGATATTCAAAGTAAGTTTTCCAAACAAGTGTTAATTTAAATATCTATCAAAATTGGAAATCTATTATCTTGTAGATAATCATATTCATAAATTGATTTACTCTTATAGAGCTACGATGATTGGTAAATATTTCCCCAACCATCGTTCTTTGGCTCATTTTCAATGTTAAACACAACATTGTTCAAGCTAGCATAATGTTGGCGTAAGCAAACAAACGTTTAATTGTAGGCTCAATTTTGATGGAATGATAGCAGAATAAATACCAATGAGCCTTAGAGACAAGCCTGTCTACAATAGACTTCCTATCACTCGGGTCCAAAATTAGAAAATCGATTGAAAGCAATTTTACGTAGTTGAGGGAAATGGAACACAAAAGAATATAATAGATAGATACATTTTGTGATTAGGGGGGGACAACGTTTAGTAATAAGGTTTAAAAACCATTTATATAAGCTTAAATCGACAAGCATTAAATCAATTGTGTAATATTGCAATAAAGCTTGTTCATTCCACGAAGTATTTCGTATTAAAAAAACTTACATAACTTCTAATTTTTAAATGTATACATTTATAGAAATATTTTTTAAATATCATACTGTATCGCACATAATATTTTATATTTACTAGTACAACTGTTATTATAATTTAAGTTATTATATAATCATAACAACTGTTATTATATAATCATTTAAATCGCTTAAGAGTGGAGTTAAATAAAATAATCTACAACATTTGATCCATTAAAGCATTGCTCAGCAACCGGTGTGCCGCTGCGCTGTGCGTCCAAAATGAGAAAAATCGAGTTTTCACATTAAAAAAAATTAAAAGCATTTGGTTGCTAAGATCTCTACTTAAATTATTTTCGTTAAAACCCATAATATTGTATTATTTTGATATTTAATGGAATTATTTTTTTAGTGTTATACACGGATAGTGTAACTTCATTGAAAGGTAATAAAATAGGGCTTTTCACCAAAGAAAATCAAAAAAAATAACCTCAGAAATTACAAATTTTTGCGTATATTGAAAAGCATTGACGGCGAAAAAGTTGCCGTGGAATTATAACAAACAGTGAACGAATGTGTTAAAACAATACACATCACCTATTTGAAGAAATGTCAATCCCGATTGTTTTACGCAGAAATATGTTAGCTGTCTTGAGGCACAGCTTTGCTAAGATTATTTAAACTTCACTATGAAACTATTTATTTTTTACTTAACCAAAACATGCCAGAACTAGTTGAAATAATTGAACATCTTTGAGAATATGATTGAATAAAACAAAAAATTAAAGGTCGGATTGAAAAGTTATTAACATGCTTCATCAAATAAAATGGGTTAAAAGAGATACTCAAACATTGAAAAAGCGAGTTATGACTACGATTATTGAAAATATTCTAAAATTATTTTTATTAAAAGTAATTACTACTAAGACATTATTGAACATAAAAAGATTATTTAAAATTTAACTGAACAAAAAAAATATCGAAACTTTTATACACCCACTTAGCTTTGCTAATTTAAATAGTTATCACTTTAAAAAATACTGTCTTGTATTTTGTAATTTTCAAATAAAAAAATGTAGAAATTTGGATTATTGAGATTTTGTACACTTCCATGTATTTTGTCACTAACGACCCGGGTTTCGCCTTTCGGCATCTTCAGGCATTCGAGCAGAAACCCGGGTCGTTAGTGACAAAATACATGGAAGTGTACAAAATCTCAATAATCCAAATTTGATATTGAAATTCCATCAAGCACCCTCAGTCGATGTCTTAAATTATAAAAAAATGTAAGTTAAGCTTTTCCATTCTTCTAAATGACTCTGTAAAATTAAAAAGGTTTTATTGGCTTAGAGTGCTTAGGTAAGCTGTGGGCGAGAACAGGTTGTGGAGCACTGCATTAGAGAACTAAATAGTCGAGTGGAAGAGTCCCCTAGTAATAATGTTCTTAAATTTTTCTGGCACTTGTCTAAACTAAGGATGATGTACTCATAGTACTCTGAGCACAACGAAATGTTTGCAACCATAGGTATTAGAATATAAATTGGCTGCCCCACCTCCACTCGTTATGTGTATGCAGCCGCTGTTTCACGGCCGAC
The DNA here is from genome assembly GCA_022494535.1 of Himalopsyche phryganea. NCBI lineage: Eukaryota > Metazoa > Arthropoda > Insecta > Trichoptera > Rhyacophilidae > Himalopsyche > Himalopsyche phryganea. The sequence continues at coordinate 2,429,082 of JAGVSL010000060.1, read as the reverse complement.
TTCCATAACGCAAAAAAGATCAAGAAAATAAATGAACCGATCTTTTAACCACGCACTATTGTGCGTAAGAAAAGATAGACAAAAAAGAAAATGTGACTTGCTCAACCAGCGATATTACGTATAAGTTTAATCTACTTCGCGTTGAAATTAAAGAGGAATTGAGAATATCCCGCTCCCCATATATGATTTTGCAAATTTATTGAACGCTTTAACGTTGGCGTTGATTGAGATAAAGTCAGCGTGGCCTATTAGGCCCGTATGAAGACGGATCACAGCAAACAGCTCTGCTCGTTCTGCATTTATTTCGGGACAGTCCCACAGAACGTGATTAGCGTCCTGACGGTTGTATCCAGAAGTGCAATCCGGCCTTTCAGCCAACTTGCCCAGCCCAAATACTTTACCGTTGAACTTGCCAGTATTAGAATACAATGCATACTATTTATTAACATGGACTTGAAAGTAGATATTATGAGTAATTATAAAATAACAATTAAGAAAAGTTAGAGAAGAATTTGAGTTAAAATATATTCTACATTTGTATAGAAACAGGATAGTAAACAACATTGTATAATATGAAGTCATGTTTCAGAAATAACTCGCTTCAATTTTGGAAACATAAGTCTGGGAAATGTAAATTATAGACGCACTCTACTGGAGGTCTTATACTATACTGGTTCGTCTTTAACAAGAAGGGTTTGCAAACATATTGAGATGTTTCACATAAATATACCTGACGGCAGTCAGTCTTGATTAGACGAAAATATATAATGTGTGATCATCATGTGATGTCATCAGTTAATAATAATAAAGATTAAATACTTTGTGATACTACAATCGAAATGCAATAAAAAATATATTTTTTATTTCGTGAGGATATAATTTAGTGATGATCATTATTTGTCAAAGTATTCTAACTTATATGTCATTTTTTTACCACGTCAGCTCTCAACGTGGTGCATATGGCCTTCTAATAGAGGTATTTCAACAGAAGTTTTCAACGAGAACAGTTGCTCAACCTCTCTTTTTTAGAAAAGAGTAAGGATAGAAAGATAGGGCTAGTACAGGACTAGTGGTTAGATAATCGCTCTCTAAGCCCCGTTTTTGAGGATTGGATTGGGTGGGACGGAGTTTTAGACATCACGAACATTCATGACTAAGAAAAGAAATCCATAAATCGATAAAAAAATCAAGTTATGAAACTGTTCGCACCGGAACTTGAACACGAGACATCCATTACCAAAGACGTAACCAACGGCAACATTTATAATGTATTGAAGTAATATTATTGTATTTTTATGTGAATTCTGTTAATTTTAAATACAAACATTATTTATTATTTTTGTGCATTTTTACTGTGCCGAGAAAAATATCTTTCGATGTTCTGAGAAATATCTAAATTTTCATTTTATATATAATATCCCATACCGCTCTGTAAATACAAAATTTTCTAATCACCTACACGGTGTGAACAATGCACATACAGTTTAGACGTACTAGCTACGCCATTCAGTATTTCAATTTTAATACCGTTATCTATGACGGGTACGATTATGCTAGTAATAAAATAATCAATGCATATTTTTAATAGCAAACAATAAATATACAGTATGACGATATACATATGGTTTTGAATGAGTCTCCGTTCGATATTAATTTCAGTTTAGCAGAATATGAAGAAGGATATAGGTGTAAATCTTTATTTTCAACTTTTAACATATTCAAGTATGTTTTAAACCACTGCGACTAGGCTTCAAAAGGATATACAACTCCTAATCTGCCATAAATTTCAGGAGTCAAAGGATATCCTGAAGATTTGAAAGGGGTTGGCTGAGATAGCAAGTCGATCCGCTTGTCCGCAACTTGTGAACGAAAATGTTTATTCAATACTGTTATTATATACAGTAGATAGAACGTAAAAGGTAGCCCGTGAAATTTAAGCCAGGGGTAGACAACTGCATAACAATGTAAAAATAGAGGTTTCCATTCAATTAACTAAGTAGAATATTATAATTTAGAGTGAAATTGTTTCATATCATATATAGCCCAGACCGCTCTGTGGATGCTTTTATAATTGTTACATATCACATGTTTGCGGTGTATAATAAAATAAAAAGTTTCTACGTAGTAGCTACTTTATAAATTCAGTATTTCAATTCCAATACCGTCATCTATGATGGGTACGGTTATATTATTATCACATATTACATGTAAGTATGAAATTATCCAATGACCAAAGCGTACGCAGTGTATATAAAATGAAATTTTATGCAATGCACACACACACCCAACAATACACACAGTTCCAACGTGACGCGAAATCCGGAGCAAACAAACAACAATAACAATACAAATCAGTCCGTCAGTATGGGGAGTATTACGTCATGAGTTACAGCAGAGATGGAGATGGCTGGAAGGAAATGAGAAGACTGGTGGGGGACAAGGAAACGTGTGGTGGCCACATGCTCCGAGTACGGGAGCGGATATGCTTAAAAAATATACATTTAAAATGGTCAGTTTTTTTTCATTTACTGACTAAACATAATCATTAACTGACCATTTATTATTTCTATTTGACCATTTGTCGAATTAGTTGCCGTTTGTTTTTCGGTACCAAATACCGGCCTTGGATTTATGTATTAAGAGTTATGCATAATCGAAATGTTAATCTTATCTTTTTTTTATTTAAAAAGGGAGTATGTATTATATTATGTCAACGTTGCAAAATATATAGTGTTTTATCTGGCAATTCTAAAAATAATATAGGCGAATCCTTGAAATCGGAAGCTTTCATTTATATTTATATTACTAATTTAAAACAAGTGCTTTCGTGGTATACGTAAAATATCGGGTGTATTAAAAAAGTCCGTTATCACTGCATGCTCTACGGCGTAGATCCCAGCGTGTATTGGCAGCTGATATCGGAACGGGCGTAGCAGGTGAGCTTTCGGGAATTTGCAAGTTGAATAAATTTACAAACTTGAAAGGGATCTATCTGTTTTCGCATGTACCTTGCGAAAATGTTTTTGAATAACAGGAAACGTTTGCGTTCCTAAGCGACTCTTAATGTTCAATATGCAAATTTAAATCTGTCAAATGCAGGGAACGGAAAATAAAATCTCTTACTTGCATCAAAAGGCTTGGAGGGAATGACAAATTATAAATGATCGTGTGAAGGTATATATTTGTATGTGTGTCTTCAAAACATTTGATTGTAAGCGATCAAAGTAGTTTTTAAGTTAAAGAAACATTGATACCTATCGATATACAAACTGTGGCACAAATATTTCCAATTGACATTAAGACTCGAACAGTTTTAAATTATAATGATAAACGAACTGGAAAACTACATAACAATATCAAACCTCATCATGGTACTAAAAATAGTGCAATTCTATCAAAATATTTTATAAAACCAGAATAAAGACACAGAATCCCATAAACTCATAACCAAAAATTGTTTAATAAAACTTTTTTTAACGTTAACTGTCAATTATTGGTGGATGGAATCAACTGATGACGCTTGCGATGAGCGAAATCGGTTCTGATCGAAATAAAAATGTGGAAGAAGTGCTTATAAATCAATTTATGTTTTATTTTTAAAAATATTGAATAAAAGTCAAAAATTAAATGTATCAAAACATCCCAAATCCGATCATTTAAATATTGTAAGCATATAAATCGAGAAAGTGACTAGTTCACTAGTTCTCATTTTAAAAAATCGTCAGTTGACATTTTAGTGATTAGTTCATTAGTCGATAATGCTCGCGATGAGCGAAACTGGACCTAATTATGATAAAAAATATGGAAGTAATACCAAGTCAATTGTGTTTTATTTCAAAAATATAATGTCTTTCCACCATGAATTGACAGTTAACACATTCAAAGTGATTAGGAATCATTGCCCAACCTGATCATTAAGTCATAACTCATAGAATGGTAAAGATTTTATGAATGTCACATTATACAATGCAGTTAATATAATATACCTATAATTTCTACTTATATTTTTTGGCTGTTAATATCCTGAGGTATCCCTAAACGACACTATAAATAGCCTCAACTAATCTGCGATATTATTTTAAAACCCTTTACTTGTCGGGTGTAAACAATTCGCGAAATATAATAATATTAAAATATACGGTAAATAACAGCCTCGCAGCGGAAGTGTTAACAGAAGCCAACGCATTTTCCATGTCGTGGCACTGCCACAACGGAAAACATTCGGGAAATAGAGACATGGCAAACATTTGGCAACCATCGAGATTCCATAATTTTGTACATAAATATATTGATAGACGCTTTCAGGAAAATAATAACGACTAATCTTATGGTAGAAATAATCAATATTTTGATGTTTAGGCGGATTCTTTTGGAAATTAATTTTCAATAAAAATTCATAACTTTTTTATTCGTCCGGTTGTTTTACTGAGTGCGACGCATAATTTTTAATGTAATAAAGGGGTGTCAAACTATTATATGATGCTTACGCAATTACGCATAATCAATAAAATTTCAATATATTTACGTTAACGGTAAATTAATAATACCACTTAAGTTCCTTTACTAAAAAAACAAATAGCATGTTAATGTTATGATATTGAAATTGACATAAAACTGTATTGTATAACTTGGCTAAAATAAGTTAAGGCACAGTTTTGACGATATTGTTACTACGAAATAGCTATCAACTAATGATTTTATCGAACTAAATACTTTAATATTCTATCATTTTATTAAGAGGAAGTGCTTGACAATGCAGATGAAAAACAGAATATTTGTTATTAAATGTTAATACAGCAATCGGTATTAAATAGAATAATAAATAAGATGTGGAAATGAAGTTTCCCACGACTGAAAAAAAAATGTCAAACGCACCCCGCCGCGTCAAAGGGTTACCCGATAAGAGGGCGTGCACGATAGGGTTGACACAGTGCGGTCTCGTGAAAACAATTTTGGTTGTCAATATTGATTTTAGGAAATGTGCTGAAATCCGATTCTTCGAGATATGGTTTAAATTGTTGGCGGCAATGTCGAACAAAAGTAATTTTGTTTCTTTGTTGATTGTTCTGGATAAGGATTTTCGATTATTTGATTAGAATTCTATAGACGTAAATAAGAAATTATTTACACAATAAACTTTCTCTTGCTGATTAAATTTGTATTAATATGAGCTCTGCCCAATTGAAACAATGATTTTATTCCACGTAATTTAAGAAGCAATAAAATTATATGTCAGAAAATGTACTAACATATCGACCCTGCTTAGGCAAAAGGGAGTAAGCCTCACATAAGAAATTTTACAAGAAGGAAGCACGAAAAACGACTGTTTAATGATTTTGATAATATATGATATGATATGTTCGATAATATGTTCTGATATGTTCAATAAAGAACATATCAGATGTCTCAAAGGTAATAATTTTTCAGAGTTTGCGAATCATTTAATTGAAAATGATCATACTTTAATGAAAAATAATAACGTAGAAATACTCCATCGTGTAAATAAAAAAAGGTATTAAAATGAATACCTTAGAATTTTTAGAAATCAATAAAACCATCAACAGAATGAAGGATTAGTAAATAACATTTTAAACAGAACAGGCGGCTCGCAATTATTAAATTTATTCCCTTTGGGTTTTTCACATCAAGGTGCCAGTAATTGATTTGTTTATAGTGAAAAAAATGTTTATAGCCTACCCCCTTCCACATGTCCAGTATAATGTAATAAAACCCACCCCCACACTTTTAAGAACAAAATCATCGTTTCCCTTAGGAGTAAATAGCCTAACGGTACGGTTAGTCTGAAGATGCTTCTAAAAGAGGCGAAACGCGTTACGTTAGTGATAAACCAAGTGGAATAACTAAGCTATCAATGTTTCATTTAATTTTATATTAAAAATGAACTTTCACAAAGTTACCGCCGAATCCATAGAAGAAAAAAAAAAAAAACAGTTTTTTGTTTGCCTGTTTGCGTAATACTTTTTTGTTATTATGAATCAACAATTTTCACTAAAAACCTTTCAAATGAAAGATAATTGATGATTGATTGATCCGATAAAAATACAGTTCGTTCAATCGTTATTTTAGATGGCTTCGAAAGATACTTAAAGGCAATTACTTATCAATTTTAAATTTAAAAAATGATATATTGGATGAAACAATATTTGCGGTATTATTCGAGCTTCACTTTTGGAAAATCACCTTCAAACTCGATTAAATTAATTAGATTAATGAACATTTAGACAAATCCCCTTAACAAAGCATTATTTTAATTAACGATTTTATTGTGGAGTTTTAATATTGGACGCCAATATGATGGTATAATAATTGTAAGAAGAATGATTGTACGATATTAAAGAGCTAAGAAACGCTATATAAGATCAGTTTCTACTTCCTAATATAATATATTAATTTCAATATTATTTAATACCATAATTAGTTAACTCAAAGTTATGACTTTTAATTCAGTAAATATGGAAGCGGTATTTTTTAAATTATTTGAATGGTATAAAAGAACAAAAACAAAATATTCATACAAAACCGTCAATATCACGCTAAATGTCCTAGCATTAGAGCCAACTAACTAATTTAAATACACGCCGCTGTAATACACCCTTGGAGGTAGGTGGTGTTAGAGCGACTATCTACCGTGCTTATCATTAGCACGTGACCGAGCGGAAACGCTACGCCGGATTTTTTAAAAAGCTGTCGCATATCCTGAGCGCTGCTACGCCGCTACGACGCTGCACTCCTGCGGTGGAATTTTAAATATAATAGCCGCGTAACATGTGACGGCCCTTTGTCAACTGCAGGAAAAATAAGAGCTTTTTTAAAATGAAAAATCGCTGCTTGTAATTGAGAAGAGTGTTGAGCTTTCAACGACGGAACCGGTCACAAAATTCTGATTTTTTTTTAAAACAAAATTCCACTTTTCAATTTTGCGGAGTTCTATAAATATTAAGGGAATTACTTTTTTTTCAGTAAATAAAATTACTTGAACGTTGTTAGTGGAAGATGTATTATGGATATACAAATGCGAGGTTGTATTTTTTTACACAATATAAGGTAACTTTTATAAGGTATACTCCGTTTTCAGGATTGGGCTGAGTAGGAATGTATGAAAACATTACAAACACATTTGTTGTTATTGGAAGATCAGGTACGATTTCAAATCGAATAAAGCATTTTTAAGATAGACTAAGGACGTAAATTCTAACACAAAATTGTATTCATTATTGTCCGAATTAAGTCATTTACCAATACTGATATTGTTTAAGTTTTTTTCGTTATATCAAAAAAATTTGACTAGTTGAAAACGATTATATGATGTATTAAATAATGTCAGCGTTCGTGGCGCAGTTGATAGCGTCGTTTGCTACGGTTACGAATGTCCCGGATTCAATTTCCGGTGGGGACGGTTTCCAAAAATTGATCTTTTAATCGATTTATGGATTTTTGTTTGTAGTCTGAGCGTATGTGATGTCTGATGTCTAAAACTTCCTGCCACCCATTCGATCCTCACGGAGCGTAGCGAGAGATTAGGTAACCACTAGTATTGTCTTAGCCCTATCCTTCTATCCCTACTCCCATCAAAAAAACAGAGGTTTAGCAGTTCTCATAGAAAAATTCTGTTGAGATACCTCCATTAGGACACCATATGCTCCATGTTGGGAGCGAACATGGGAAAAAATATATACATCTTCTTTTATAATCTAAATACTTACGATTCTATACTCGAATTATTAAGTTCCAAGAAATATTTAATAAATAAAAATAGATTTAAATTTTGATACTAGGAACTCTGATTTAGCATTATGTTGAATAATTTATTTGAGTAATGAAAATTTTTCGTTAGGTATAATTTTCTAATAACAACTACGAAAATTCTTAAAATAATAAAGCTTTAATTTTTTTCACATTTAAGGGTGATGTATTGCCACCGAGTCACATTCCACATGCCAGTGGAAACGTAGTGACCCTTTAATTTATGAGAATGAAAAATGAGTAAAACAATGATAAGCCATTTTTCCGTGGCATTAGATCCCCTTTCGGAAAGTTTAGTTTTAGGCTTTTCCACCTTCCGAGAATTATTATGTGTGTTGAAAACTAAAAACACTACAGAAGGGGCTATTTCAGAAAAAAATTTAATTTATTTTTTAATTGAGTAGAGTTATTCAATTTTCGAATGGAATTCTAAGAATAGGACAAAATCCCTAATAATTGTACGTATGCATTGAACGATTTCATGTTTTAATTATTGTCGAAAAGTATATCCATTTTCATTATCGATATCACAAAAAATCTACATTCTTATATTAATGTAAAGTAAATCATTTTTTTATAACTATGGTTCACTTCAGCTAGACCTAGTTGCTATTTAACGTAAAAATGAAAGTGTTTTTTTACAATGCTTTGAATTGCATGTCGTTTTTGAGGACCCAATATATTGTTAAAATCGAGGGACACGACATTACAACCATTGAATTAAATAAATATATGGATGTCACAATTCAAATATGAAAATTTAATGAGCCAATGTAATAATTTACGTAAAGCGCTATTTACTATGCTGAATTAAATTGAAAATTAATGGTATTTTCCAAGATAAGTAATAAGGACAAATGGTTCAGCAAATAGTTGCGTAAATTCCTTGGGTTCAAATTATAATAATTTCCCATGATATCCCTGTAAATCTGGCGTACTAGTTAAGTCTTTTAAGGGGTTCCTTAATGCCAAGGGAACGACGGTAAATACTTAGTCACAAATTGTTTGTCTTTAAATAATAATTCAACTTTCTTAAGTAGTTTATGAGTTTAGGGCATCATACGGCAAAGTTCAAATATTTGACTCTAAAAGCCTTGTGTGAGCTTTTCGCATGCAACTTGAAATATTCCAAAGTTTCCGGCGGCCGACACCTGGAAAGCCTCGCAAAGGAAAGGCGCTTCAAAGCTTTCCAAAGGGTAAGCGCATGATAACCGAGCAAGGCGTAAGGAGGTAAATTTTGAGTGATGAAAAATTTTACGGTGATGCCAAAGAATAGATGCTTGAAAGGTGTTGTTAAACAAGGTAAATAATTCAATTTTCAAATTTTGTTGGATGTAACGTCTGTAAATTAATATTGCGAAGAAAAATGTGTAGTAATATCAACAAAATGTCGACTCCTTTGAAGAAACTTGACTTAATCGTAATTTTGTGAATATCATGCAGAATAATACGTAAAACTGTGTTAAATATTTACAAAATGGAGAAAAGAAACCATTTTACTTCTCATTTTCTAAGCCCGATGCAGTGCTACAGGGGACCACGGAAGTACATTTAATTTTAAACCACATTAGCTTATTTCTCAGAGAAAATTGCTATCACACGGTTTCTCCAAGATTCACTGTCCTGCGACAGTCTTCTTACTTCCTCCCAGGTCATCCCAACGTCCCGTAGTATATCCTATGGGTGGTTATCAGTGGCCTTTCACGGAGACGGATTCCGTTCCTGTTAGTAAAAGAGACAGGCAGGATTCAGGTTACCCTGGGGCATTCGCAGCACGCGTCAAAGTTTTTTTTCATTTTAGACAAAATAAGGGACTGGTCCGTCCGCTCTCTTATTTCCGAACTCCTGTCAAAGTCAAATCACCGTACTCCTAGTAATCTCCGTACCTTAAATAAATTAAATTATGTTTTAAACATGAAATATATGATCTTTACAGCTAAAAACAATTGAAACCTACGTTTCATCAAAACTTAAACCTCCACTTCATATCTCAAAAAAATGTACATCATTTTTAATAATCGGCATTACATAGAAGTCAGTAATTGAACTTAGACCAGTACTCTGATCACTTAGTAAAGTTATTTTGTTAAGGTACAGCGTACGACTGTAAAATAGATGTGGTTTCTGTCACATAATTTTTGTTTAACATATAGTGAATTGGCAGAAAATGTGAAAGAAGTGAGAGATTGAGTAGCACTGAGGTAAACTAATTTTCTTGAATAATTCAGGAGGCAATAGAGTCTTTGCAAGACGAATGGAGCTTAAAGCTTTCTTCATATACACATAGGTGAGAGAAAAAATGTGCAATAAAACCTTAAGTGTGCAATAGAACCTACGAGAGCGATACCTTACGTTGTGAAATGTACTTGCCCGCTGCCAACAACTTTGTTATGAATAGGGAAACAGCACACCTACACAATATAAAGCAATCATCAATCAAAAGGTTTTAAACATGCAAACAAACGAATGTTTATCTTATACTTGGATAGCGTAAAAAGTATTCATCTTAAATTTATCAGGTACGAATGGCACCAGTGTATACAAATTCGTTTCATTGCGATTTCACGAGGCAGAAATAGCTATTTATAAAATAACAATTCAAAATAACATAAAATGTACAGTTCTTTATATGTAATCGTGATATAATTCCAGATAGTAAATTACAAATTTTCCTTTAAGAAATTCTCGTTAAGAAAATATTGGCGGCGACATGTGACAAAGTCTGAACTATCATCAAGGGATTTAAAAAAAAATGGCCGTATCTGGCTGAAAAATTCCCAACGGACTATTTTCTAACACTGACATATCAACGTCCATATGTTTCACGAGAAAATCAGAAAAGCTCACTCCAATATAAATGCTGAAACTTCTCTTTTTGAAAATGACAAGCGAAGCTGCGTTGTCAATTTTTCAGGATATTTCATACAGTATTCCGCTCTGAATTGACTGACAATATGTCTAAAAATAGTTCTGTTATATTATATCAGAATAAAATATTTCTATTCAATATATTCCTTCAAATGCTTTGTTAATACAGATGTATTCAGCAACAGCAAAGGAGCCGGCTGCTTCTTTGAAAATGGTTGAATAACGAATATTTTATTATAAATGCCACCAATTGAATACAGAGATATTAAGATACGTCATCACCATCATTGTTATCTTTATTCGATTTTCTCAAACCGTCAATTTCTTACATTAAACCTTCCGTACTCATGGTGTAACATTGCGTTAATTCGGCCTTTAAACCTTTAAATTATCTGTGGTCATACAAAAAATTGCAAATTTTTCTGTTTGTAAACAAAATAGTTCTACATATAATTAAAAATTAAAAATACTTACATAGCGTCTTCTTTGTATAATTAATCATAATTTGAAAGTTTCGTCAATTTTATCCTCGAAAAATACAAAAGTATAGTATAGTAATAATTAGTATAGTTTAGTCACAATTCGAGATGCATGAAGTACTGTGTTGAAACCGTTTTATTTCAAAGGGCACTGAAATACGTCTCGATCCTGTTCTGCGATGAAGAGTTTCGATTCTTGCGTCTTTCGATAATTTCACATACATTGATATGTGTTTAAGGTTTTACACACAAAATATGTCGTAAAATAATTACTTGATACTACACAAAACCACATTTCACTGTTTGAAATGGTCATTTCGCTTTATGAATACGTTTATATGACACGGTAACGCAATGTGATCAGAAGGGATTTTTTAAGCATGAAAACAGGAAGGTTGAACATTTATGGTAGTATACAACAAATGAAAGCTTCAATTAGTCATTCAATCAAAGCAGAACTGCTTTCGCTCGGCTAACAAGAATTTTCAACTTTAAAAAGGACATGCTCAATATCTGAGCAAAAGTTCTTTTGCGATTGTAAATCTGACTTAAGTAATCAAAATATAGAAGCAAAATAGTCTTGTGATTGTATGTATAATAGAAAATTTTCGATTATCCCATAAAAATGTAGTATAAGGACTTAAAAATTTCAAAATAAATTACGGCAGTGTAATAGCAGTTGGTTTCAGAAGAGATGGAGGTTACTTTGTTGTATCAAATTTTTTTTTAAATTGTTTAGGATGAATTAAAAAAATATATGTGTGCATTGTATAAATAATGAATGTGTAATGGTTTAAGTCACCGGTGACAATGTATGCAAACATGAGAGACACAAAGTATTTCTCCCTCTATCTTGTTTGGTGAAATTCCTCAGAAAGTTTTGGTTTAGTAGAAATAAATACTCCCAACACACCCTTAATATTTAAGTTTAGGATAAGAAATTAATAACCTTGCGATATAGTTAAGTTGAAGATGCTTGTCAAAAAGGTCACATTTAATAACACAATCAGTTAAATAAAAAAGTTATCAATTTTAATTTGTCAATCAATACACATAATGGAACACTGATGTATCGTTTTTTAAGGTCCTCATTAAAAAACGATGCATGTGGAGAAAAGATGAATTCGAGATTATTTAACACTACTTGGGTATAGCTTAGTCCCTGCAAACTATAACAAATAATATTCAACGATGTATGCGAGAATTATAGCTCGGGGTTCCACTGTATTATTACGATATAAATGTTTAAAACAAGAATTGTGGAAAACTGTTGAGAAAGAATAATATTGCAAATTTTTATAATCGCAGTTAGAGTTATATTTTATTAACAACTCCATAGCTTAGAAATAAACTCACATCTGTAATGAGGTTTCAACCCGCAAATAATAAAATGTTGGGACTCACCCTTTATTAATATTTATTATAATGTTGTAACACTTTTAAATGCCACACAATAAAAGAGCCACCGTTCGTAACGGTGTATAATTTTGAAAGGATTATGCAAAAATTATCCATTGCAGTTAAGCCGAGTTAACGGTGGTGTGAAAAATAAATTAGCCGGGAACGAGAAAATTTCCACGTATTGCAAAATTAACACATTAACAAGGTTTGTGAATTCCAGTATTATTTATAACCGAGTGCAATGGATGTAATTCTGAATTATTCGAGGATTAACACGTTGCGCGCTGGTTGAACATGCGACTCCCGACTTGCCTACGTGGCTTTCTGTACCTGCCGGCAATGAGTTAAATGGATTGTTAAACTTTCGCAACAAGAAAAGTAACTACTTTAGAGTTGTATTGTACTGGTGGATGTAACATAGGGCGCTGTATACAGAGAAAAATTATCAGCAAAGTGATGACGATTGAATATTTCATTAGAGCGATAAGTATTTGGTTTTCATTAATAATGTTAAGAGTATCAACTTTCATCTAAATATATATGTATAAACATGAAAGTTTGTCCGGTATGGGTTCCTATACCATTTATCTGATTGCGATGAAACTTTGGTGAGTTGTTGTGCACACACTCTTGAAGGTTTCTGAAAAAAATCTAAAAAAAGAAGTTTTTAGATTATCAATTATCAAAGTATTTTGTTTTATGAACCGTGAAAATGTTATCAGGAAAACTTCCAACCTGTATTCAAGGAAAAGGGTTTCACATTTCTAAGCCTCCGATACTAAGTGCGACATAGTTGGTTAAATAAATCAATTTTTTTAAAAATTGAGACATTAGATAGATACAAGAGTTATTATATAGAAAACTATTTGCTTTATGGAACTAGATTTTTGTCTAACTATGAATTACACGGTGATTTCTTATTTGATAAACTGAGTTGTAAAAATATCTCGTGTTGATTCTTATCAAATTGAATAATGAAAGCTAGTTTTTCATATATTAACGATAGAAACTCGGAGTTTCTATACAAAAGCTGAGGAGAAACTAGTATTCGTCTATTTTGCTTTTACGGCGTGGAGATATGTACTCTAAAAGCAAAAGACAAAAAACGGCTTGACGTATTTGAAATGTGGTGCTGGAGAAGGATGCTACGAATACTGTGAACTGCCAAACGTTCTACATATACAGTATAGAGTCTCGGTCTTATACCCAAGGCTTTTTGGCCACATCGCCCGTAATCCTACCGACAATATTGAGAAGTTCGTCGTCACAAAATACGTCAAAGGCAGGGGACGCGGAAGGATCCCGCGCTGGAGTGACCAGGTGAAGGAAACCACAAGCCTCCTATTACCGATAACCATTAGAGCAACGGAGTGCAGGAGCGAGTGGCGAAGGATTGTCGAGCGACACGGAGCTGTGGCGATAAACTCAGGTCGTGACCCTTGAAGAAGTTACAAATTTAAAATAGGCATTTCAAATGATTAATAATTAAAACTCATACCTACAAAAAAGAAATCGCCAAATCCATAAAGCAAATTTTAACTACATGTATTATATTTTAATACAAAATATTGAGAAACTTTGGCAGATTACGTGTGCTTTGGAGGACACGGTACTAGTGTGAGGTAGACCGTTTGGAAACCGCTAGTTTAGTGAAATAAATGTGTCCTGTTCTCTTCTGTAGGGTTTTGAATGAAAATGGGTCGGCTTGTAACTAACGCGACCACATCATGAATAGATTTATTAATTTTTCAACTTGTACCAACGTAACGCTACAAATGGAATAATTCCACGAACACTATTTCGCTCGGGCGCCAAATGTGTTCAGCACACGGAAAATAAGGACATTATAATCCGTAATGATTAATAATCCTTTAAATAAGTTTTTTATAAACGAAAAACATTAATATCAATTATAAAGAGCCTGAAATGTTCTATTAATTGCCTTAATCACGTTTTTTTTAAACAAAAATGCCTATAAATAACCGCAATTACAGTTTTAATGTGTAAGATAAAATAAAAAAAAACAATAGTAATATTTGTATAGGTTATTTTTTCATAATATCTTATAATGTTATGTTTTTAAAATAATAATACAATTTATATGTACCTATCCACCAATTCGAATAATGATCACTACCGGTGATCTTTCCTGAACTACTGAAATCTTTCCTGCTTATTTTATAGAATTGTACAATTTGGTACAAAATAATTTGTTTTATTTTTACAAATGTAATACCTTTCAAGTGTTTACAGTCAGTATAAGTAAGTATACGCTTTCTTCGAGTTGCATTGTAAAAATCTCCATTTCGCCCATAATACGTTTGTTTTCCCAACTAGGATTAAGGGTCATTGTTGTCGGATCGGTGTTGGGATTAATTCAGTTGTTTTATATGCTATATATAAATCCAACTTTAAAGATTTTATTTTTTTCAGTTGATAATGCTCGCAATGAGCGAGCCCGGTACTGTTCAATGTGAACGTAGTCAAAACAAATTGTGTTTTATTATACAGTCAGTGGAATAACAATTTTAATTTTATATTAAAAACCCATTTCCACAACATTACCATTGAAAATATTGGTTTTATAATGTTGTGGAACCAACGATGTAAAGAAAACAATATACAACTTAAGTTTTTTTTTAAATCTCGTAATTCGTGGCGATGAGAAAATCATTGCATATCTTCGGCGGGCGAAAAGATTGTCATTCTTCTATCGCACGATATGTTCAGCGAGGGACAGGTCGTTTTATTATTATTTCGTCACATTAAACGGTTGTCAGTATTCGTTATATTCCGTTACACGCTGGAGGAGTAGCATGTCAACCAGACCTAACAAATGATGGCTTGCGGTGCAGCGCAGTAATTGGAGTGGAAAATGTTTTTTTTCGTCTCTTTCAAAACAGAAACGCGGAGCAATCAATCAACGCGCTTAGCTTTGATGAAACTGCGAGATCAACCGAATAAAACCTATCTTACAAGTATAAAGTATAGTCGATACGTGTATAGCATCATAACTAGGTGGGAAAAGTGGTAAAAACTAATGCAGAATGGAGCATTTTGGTATTTTTTAATTTAAGCAAACAGCAGGTAGGTAGACCAAGACCAACAATATTAATGAGAACGATCCCTTCAGACATATGGCATAGAACTGGGGCGACGAACCTTTTCCTGTCGAAAGGCAGAAACAGTCAAATTCATCTATTAATATATCTAATTGAAATTGTTGAGATTTTGTACATTTCCATGTATTTTGTTATTAACGAACAATCTTCAGGCATTCTCGAAGGCGAAATCCGGGTCGTTAATGACGAAATAAATGGTAATGTACAAAATCTCAATAATTCAAAATTGATATTGAAATTCGATCAAGTACCCTCAGTCGATGTCTTAAATTTAATTATAATATTTATTCATCTGTTTATTTCAGTAAAAAAACCCGCATTTGAAACACTATAAGGCCGCTAGTTCGTTATCCCAGGAATAGAAACACTGATTTTTTTCCAGAGCATTCACCGCGAGATGGAGACAAATAATAGGACACCTTAAGACTTTGTTATTTGTATTATTTTTTTGTAAATGACAATTTTAATACATGGCATTAAAACTGACGCCAATGCACTTTGCATTTAGACGAGTTAATAATCCCGCAATTCTCAAGAATATTTACTAACTTACATGCTCTCACTTGTTATCTACGTATCCGTGACCGTTCTTCACGCCGATCATATTAGTCACCAGTTGCATGGGCCGTTCGACATCAATGCATTACCGCGAGAGATGGAGATTTTCAACAACGAAGCTCTGGCTGTTGTTTCTTAGGTATTTTGGAATGTTGTTTTTCAGAAAAATTAGGTAGTCCGGCTTCTATGACGTTCGATCACGTTCGGTGTACGGTATGACGCGTACTGTAGGTGTCTCTGCTTTGTTCGGTGTTGTCAGTTCGTCGGTGGCATCCGTCGTATTTATACGTTTCCCCACAGATACTTTTTTCTTATATGAATTTGTATTTAAATAATATTTGTTGTTCTCATCTTTTTAATTATATAGTGCCTAGAAAGATATATAGAGAGTGGTCTGAACAGAATGATTCGATAGCGTTGGTTTTTATCTGAATACGTTATCTCATCGTAAAAAGTAGAAAACCTTGTGAGACTATTTAAATATATAATTCAGTCTCTTGAAAGCTGTAAATCACCAAAAATGAAACCGAAACGGCACAGCATCGATGTATTATTTTTTTATTTTTGATAAAAGCACGATATTACATATACAGACCAACACGAGAAGAATCGAGATAGGCCGTCAATAATAATAATCATGATGAATTTTAAAACCAATTATAATGGAAAACTTAACTATCGCTTGATATTTTAATTTCATCCTGAGCCATATATGTTATTATTGCTTTAATTTAATTAATTTATTGTGTGGTTTTAACAAAAGATAAAACACATTTTATTAATTCTGTTTTATTTCGTTTATGAATAATGACATGACAAACATAAATGAAAACTACAAACGATGAATAAAAGTATATACAAGGAGTTTAAGGCAAGAAATTTCGCGTAATAGAAGCGGAATGTATTACGTGAAAGCACCATTCATCTACACAGCCTCGTATCGTATGTACATTGACGTGAAATAAAACGAGCACAAAGAGGTTGTGTTTAACTGTCAATGCGTGTAAGGGTTGATGATCTACGCCGTAGACTGTGCTACGAGAAAATACGCTACGCAGATAAAACAGCGAAGCGAAGACTTCTTGAAGCAAGTGCTACGGATGTAAAGTAAAGTGAAAGTGGTATATGCTGAGCGGTTTTTTGTGAAGTTGTGAAACACAAAAATACGAAATATTTTGTTTTTATGACGGTACAGTTTTTCAACCTGTAGTAAATATTATACATAAAACCAAGAGTAAATGTATAAGTCTTTCAGTACTATATTTTAAGGCACAGTAGTTATATTGATAAACGCTTTGAATTGTTTACTTTTATTCAAAAGTATGCATTAAATGCGATCGTTCATTATACTGAGTTGACTCTATCGACAGATAGGCAGATGAGAAAATTATTAAGCATCACGTATCGCAATGTCAATAGGTTAACTATTTTCATTACAGGAAAATTTACTACATGAGACACTAAGAATTTTCAGTGCTGGTATATTATTCCAATAATTAAATCATTAACAACCAAATGAACACTTATGCTTGATGACTAGATAGAGACTTGTCAGTACAGCTATATTATTTACTCGATTCATTTATGTATACTCCACTGAAATTTCACTTCTCTACTTTACATATTATAATGATATACAAAATATACAAATGCGTAGAAGCCTCACATTTATTTAGTATATGTAAACCTGGCTCGAAGATAATCAGGTAATAGCATTATATTTGCTTTCATGGCTTGGGATATCGTAGAATTTGCGTGTAAAATTATTTAGATTACTACCAATGTAAATATATTATATAAGATTATAAAATGGAAAATTGCAATGTTGGAAAATTGCATTATTGTAAAAATTCATTCAAATTAAGGGCATTTACTGACGTAGGGTATTAGAGTAAAGTATGAAATTATCAAAACACATACTCCCATGGATTTACCATTTAACACCTCCTATTTATTTTACGTCAAATGATCAATTTCAATTGATATTCAAAAGAAAAAACTAAGTTTTATACCAAAAATTGGTGTAGTTATGTGGAATCTTATCCTCTTTCAAATAACCCGTTAAATCTATAAGTGGGGTACATAAATGATAGATAAAAAAGAACAAATTATTTCTTATCGATCATTGCGCCGTTATCTTATCTTGTATTCATTTCCGAGAAACAAGATAGCAATTGTATACAGTAAGCCGAGTCTAGAGGTCTGCACGGGTCGAAATTTTATTGAAATACCTGTCCGAGCTCGAGTCACCACATCACACTCGTTACTTGAAACCTGCCCGAAGCTCAGATTTATTTTTTTCAGCTCGGAAAAAGACGGTTTTTTCAATGTTGTAATTCGTTTTTTACGGATCAATTTTATTTATTAATAGTGAGTTATCTGGCACAACATGCTGGAAAACCTCTGGAAAGCAGATACTGACTTCTGTATTTATGTACAAACGAGTAATATCGCTAATGGTCATTCGTAAATAAAGAAAGCATTGTTTAGATTGATGGGTTTCCTGAAGAGAAATCTTGATGACAGCATAATTTTCGAACAGTAGGTGTTATTGTTTCCATTTTTTCAACGATGTTCATAATAAATGTATTGCCATTGTGACCCGAACATAGTCCGAAATATTTTTTTTTTAATTAAATTTCTTACCCGGGTCCGAGTATGAATCTTTTTTACTCACCCAAACCCGGGCCCGTGCAGACCTCTAAAAGACACGCATCGTGATATTTACTGCAAATAGAGATAATATATACAAACTGGTGACTCAATACTTCACGAGTTTATTGACTGTTATATATATTTCATTTACGATGTCTTTGAGGTAATTTATTTTCATTCCCAATGTTAACATATACTTGTTAATTTTAAAGTGCTAACTGTAACTTCTTAACGGAAAAACATTATAATTGAAAAAATAAAACACAATTTATTTTGTACTATTTCCACGTGTTGTGATCCACATAATGATCAGGAAAGGTTTGGTTCATAGAGACAATTATCAATCATTAATCAGTTCATATCTATATTCAGTTGATTTCTCTATTCTTTTTAAGATACATATTTATACGAAATATTTTGAAAACACAGTTTAGGACAATTTTAATCGATAAAATATTATCTTCGTATAAAAACTAACATTCTATATTTTAGAATCCAGTAAAAAAACTTGATTAAAAAATGTTCAACAGGCTTAAAATATTTGCTAAATTATTAGTTGTATCAATCAGTAGATCAACCTTTTAATTCAACTTGTAAATAGTGTAAAATATTGTTATTTGTTTTTAAATATTATAATACATTATATAAAATTAAATTAAAAAATTGATAACTTAGTTATTCCACTTGGTATATCACTAACGTGACGCGTTTCGCCTCTTTAAGAAGCATCTTCAGACTAACCGTATCGTATACCTTAGAAGTAAATAACCTTACGATACGGTTAACCTTACGACACGGTTAGTCTGAAGATGCTTCTTAAAGAGGCGAAACGCGTCACGTTAGTGATAAACCAAGTGGAATAACTAAGTTATCAATTTTTAATTTAATTTTATAATAAAAATGAACTTCCACAAAGTTACCGCCGAATCCATAGAAAATATTATAGTACATATTGGGTTCGTGGTGCAATGGTCAACGTCGGTGGTTTTGGTTATCGATCTCACGGGTTCAAATACCGGTACGGAGAGTTCCATTCAATTCAATTGATTTGTTGATCGAATCATGGATTTTTACTCGTGGCATGGATGTTTATGATGTCTAAAATTCATGCCAACTCATCCAATCCTTAAAAATGGGCCGTAGTGAGAGCGATTAGGTTACCAGTAGTCCTGTCCTAGCTTTATACTTCTCTCTTCGAAAAAGAATAGATGAGCAAGTGAGTAACAAATCGTAGAAAAATCTTCTGTTGAGATACATCAATAAGGAATCCATATGCTCCACATTGGGAGCAGACATGGGAAAATACAAAAGGAATATTCAGTTTTCTCTTACGTTAAAAAATACAAAACTCTCAAAAGGAATGGATACCTAGTTTAACTTAAACAAATTTAAGTATTAAAAACCCTAGATCGAACAAAAAAGAGGGAAGCTTAATAAAAATAAATCTCGATATCCACGGAGCCGAAATGCCGATGCGCCTTCCATTAAGTCAATTACAGTCGGTGTGAGCCGGGCTTAATGTTTGCAAATTTAGAATTAGTTATTGGGTGAGATGGGTCTCTATTATTGAAAAGATTCGCAATTTTAAGACGTTTAGTAACCATAAAGAAGAAATCGAACAGGCTTATCTTCAATTTTAAAATTATCCTGAAATTTAGTGGATACAATGTTTATTTTACAGTTACGAAACTTATAACATACATTTAGAGAATTAATTTCAATTAAACTTTCTTCTTTGACGAAACGAGTATACTGAGCTGATTCGATATCGAGTCTTGTCATGATATTTTTCAATATGATATTTTTCGTATGGAATTGCTTATGAAACTGATATATATCTTTTTATTTGACGTATAGCTGGATATTTTCAAATGGGTTCTTTGAGAATATTCTGTTTGAAAACCAATCAGGAGTGAGCAATGTGTACAAATCGCATTTTTATTTCGGAAATAGAACCATACATTGATCTTAAATTAAGATTTCGTACATTTATAGCGTGAATTTTAGTGTGCAGTATTTTGGTATATTTAGCAGTGGTCAACGTCGTTGGCTACGGTTAGGATGTCATTGAATTCAAATCCGGGTAGGGACAGTTTCAAAAATTGATTCTCTCTGAATTTATGGATTTCTATTCGTAGGCACGGATGTGTGTGAATTCTAAAATTCCCACCCACACATCGAATCGATAGGGAGCAAACATGTTATAAAAAATACATACAATCGATCACCTATCCATCCATTGATAATATAATAATTCCACTCGTTGCGCAATAACGGATGAGATAACTAAATTTGCAGCTATTATCAACCACCATTAAGTGGCCGTGTCCGCGCCAGGCATTTCAGAGCTCACATAGTAAAAAAAAACCTTATGGAGGTAGCATATTTTTGCTAGTATACCGGGGGAAATGTTTCTATTATTGACCGCTCCTAAAATTAGCAAACTTCTAAATTGTCCCAGTGGGTCCGATTCCGGTTTGACAGGGATACCGGCTGCTGTATTTTGCGGCTACCCATCTCACTCGGGCTCTGGGCGAGTGGCATGAATATTTTCAGGGTAGCATTGGACGGCAAAGTTTTTTAGTTAAACAATATGACGCGCAAGTGTAACAACGTGACTGTTTCGTGAAAAAATGCAGTTTTGACAACTCATAACAAATAACTTTGTTCAAATGCTAATAAAATTGTTATGTTAATAAATAATTTAACTCCGCTGACCACAACATTATCATTCTGGCAAAAAATTATCTTCTAAGACAGAAAAACATAAATTTCAATACATATTACTTCAAAATAATTTACCGATCGTTCACGTTAATTTTTTAGCGAAACTAGCTTCTTCACGATAAGCGTTAGTCGAAATGGCCTATGCGATAAATAATCCATCATAAATTTTCCCAGCGTCCACGTGGATAATTTTCAACGATCAGTTTTCTAAATATCGATCGGAAATATTAGTTTTAAGTAAATCTATATCGTATATTTGCTTCAATCATATATGTCAATTCTTGGTGGAAAGAAATTATATTTTAAAAAATAAAACACAGTTCATTTGTACTACTTCCACATGTTTATAATGATCAGGACCGCTTTTAAATGGTTCACTAATTTCTTCTTAAAAGTTTCGCAATCGGATATTTTGCTCAATGCATCAGTAACGTCATTAAATTTTTTTGCTCAGTTAATGGACTTACAATGCACATAGTACTGTGATTTCAGATTAATATTTATTGATTTGTAAGAGGTCCTTAACATTTTAATTCTAGACTATTTTATTTGGTTTATGTACAATTTGTTTGATGATCAGTAATTTCTTGTCTTAGTTCATGAACCAATTGTTTTATACACCTTAATTTTTAATATTCTATTTTACATAAATAGGCCTGTTATGATTGTTTTTTTATCAGTTGATAATGCTCGTGATGAGTGAAACCGGTCCTGATCATTATAAACAATTGGAAGTAGTACAAATGAATTGTGTTTTGTTTTTTAAAATATAATGTCTTTCTACCATGAATTGACAGTTAACACTTTAAAAGTGATAAAAATAAGACATAAGTATTTCATAGTTCTTTTTTCCTGTTTTAAAATCATGACCGGCAAAGGTAATGAATGGAATAAGAAATGTACATTTTTATATTTATAATAAAAACTTAACAAGTATATTATTGGCTACATATGCGTGATTGATAATATATATTACGGAACCTTATGGAATAAGGCAGAATAAAACAACAATAACCTTAACTGAAAAAGCCTGTGAGTAAAAATAAAAAATAATCTTTTTTCTACAATTTCCGTTTCGACGATAATTATTTTTCTTCAGCGTATCGACCCTTAGTTACCGGTTGTGAGCAGGGTTCGCAAATTTACTTATATTTCCTATAACCGGTATTTTAATTTAAAAACAGTTAACAATTAAATGCATTTTTGTTTAGATCATTTCACTGTCATAAAAATAGTTTTCACTTATAACAAATAAATTTCACAAAAAACAAATTCTTTCACTAAAAATAAAGTGATCCCATATAATAAAATATATTTTAACATTGAAGAAATATATTGCACTTACGAAAAAATATTTTCACATAGATAAAATAGTTTTCACTCAATATAAATACTCACACTTTGAAATCGATAGTTGCACGAAGCTGGAAGGAAATAAAAATACTTGTCGTAAACTCTACCCTATATTAAACCGCCTGTATTTTCTTTGCTCCACACATTAGAATACATTACACAAACCAAACAAGACTAACCCTAACATAATCTACTACAACTTACTCACTCACTTTGTTAAAAAAATCTATGACTAAATTGAAACTATTAAAGTCAAAATTAGAGTGAACTATAGTGATACTATCTAATCCAAAGAACAAACTATCGAAATAATAGTTCAAGTGTACCAAGTGAATATTAACACAAAGTGCAATTATTTATAACCCTTCAAAAAGTTACCACAACTCGTATTGAAAAAAAGTATAAATAATATAAATAGTTTTATTCTGAATAAAGCTTGGGTTTTTCAATTATCTACTATGTTATTATATAAATAACGATGTATTTAATTGCTGATATCAGATAATTCAACAAACGAATCACTAACAAAAATCGTTTTTAGTTTTGTTAATAAATCGTTTCTCACAACTCCAATGATTGATTTAAAAGTATTAGTTTTTTATATATATACTATTATCGGTACATCGGCAAATTGATTTTTTTTATTAAAATTAATTTTTCTACGCCACATATAGTGTTTAGTTACACTTAAAGATTTACTTGTTACTTCAAATTTTTCGAAAAGGAACGAAGTAATATTGATACCTGTAAATATGTATATAGACTGAATCGTAATTTATTTAGTATAACTTTGTAATAACAAATGACACACCCTAGATTTGTTTGTTAAGCTTCAGTTTTAAAAGGATCCAGAACTGACAGCGATCAGCTTTAATGACAATGATTTTTGGCAACTAATTATTTAGCCGAACCGGTTTATGTCCGTTAAAAATAAATCGGTTGCTGACCGACCGATAAGCTAAAGCTGAAATTAGAAAGCAGGCGCTTTTAATAGCCTCGTTCACTTGATTACAGCCATTGACCAAAAGGGAGGAGCCTACATTGTTTGAAGTTTAATTTTTTTTGGCGGTTAGTCTGTTTTCGGAAGCCTCGACCGGTGGGTGAGCTGGCCGAGGCGTCCGCCGTATCGCAGTCATTATAAATTGTTTTGGTTTGTTTTGTTTTCAAATTGGATTTAATTTAAATTTTAAATCGTTTGTTGTGTTAATTGTATTATAACTCAAAGTCAAATTCATGTGTTAAGTAAACGTAAATGTAGAATTTTATATTGTATTGGTAATGTTCGTGTATTAAACTACTGCATCTTCAATAAATAAGAGATTAACAAGACTGGAGTAGTGTTTTGATTGAGATCCTATACATCCTGAATGGTGATAACCAAGCATTTGCCCTTCTTCGGCGGGGCATTCTTACAAAGTTAAATTAAAAAACTATTAACTTTCGCAAGAATTTTGTAAATTTCTTGATAGCGATTGCAGCTTCAAGCCATAGTCAGAAATATGATTAGACTCATTGTTGTTTCGCTATGTTTACTGATTTAGAAGAGATATACATTATATTGTTTCATTTATAGTAACATCATAACATTTATTGAAATATAAAATGTTGAATATAATAATCACTTTTTAAATTGTTCTAGGAAAAGGAACATTAATTAATCGTTAGAGTATATATGAATAAATAAAAAAAGTTAAAATTTAACGTAGTTACATTAAAAACTCATTAATAATACCGTTTATTGTCCTTTTCTTAGAAGAACTTAGAGCAAAATTATTACATTTAATAGTTTATATTTAAACAAAAGTGTTGATATTATGGTATGTGAGATGATATTTATTGTGTATCTCTTTCAATACATAAAGCTATACTAAATTAAGTTTTAACATATTTCTGAAAATGACGTGACGCCGAAGCGATCAACAAATAGATAAAACTCTTGTGGAACTAAATACTTTGCCACTTGTACGTTTTTATATAGATATATTTTAATTTGCCGGAAGACACAAAATTAAATACCGGTATTCATGCTGCGCTCCCTAATCGTGCAACCCTTAAATATACCAAAGAGAAGTATTGAAGATTGTGAGCATGCATGTTGAAATTGGTATTGAAATTAAGCAGCTGGAAAAATCCAATTACGTTGTTGATTATACATAGAATACGAATGGGTTTATTATATTTATGTATATATACATAATAATCATGTTATATGTATATACTGCTGGAGTGATTTCATATATAAATTACGCAAGAGATTACCGGTTTACAGCGCTATACAAACGAGGTGTAATTGAAACAAATTTGACCGATTTCACTATAATTTATGTTACATTTGTGATCAATTAGCCACGGAATTTATGTTGATATTTCGTTGGAATGAAATATGCTTTTAGTGATGTGAATTTAAAATAACATTTAGATATCCAGTATTTTTTTAATTTGTGTTTTTAAATATTTTAATGACGATAGTTTTTAATGATTTAAATTTTTAAATGTCAAAATGCAGGCAATTTAACGATCTTCGTACTGTATTGGGACAACGCATGAAGTTATTGGATAAAATGACTTAATAGAAAAAGTATTGCCATACTGCAATTTGTCTATTCTGGCGGAAATCATGATATGATTATAACTCATCAATACCTAATCTTATGGTTTATATGCTAAAAAGTTTATTCTTAAAGTATATTCACAAACAATTGTACTTGAGAGAGAGAATAGGTACTTTGAAAAAAAAGTAATGTTTTAAATGCAATTATCTTAGAATTTATTTTTATGACTTTATGCCTTCTGTCAGTGTAATCTCGATATAAATATATGTAATATAGCTGATAGATAAGTCATTATTAGAGTGAAAAATACTTCTGATGTCGGGGTGAAACCGAAAAACTCAACTATAACTCAATTGCTGTTATTTATTGCCTAAATTTAATAGAGTTCTACCAAGTCAAAGAGTAAAATAAATATAAAAAAAATATATTAAATATGAATTAAAATCGTTAAATTTCTTAACGCTTTTTTATTTATGTTTTGTTTCCATAGACTTTGGTTATTCCTTTCGAAATCTCCATAAATTCCTTTCGAAATCTCTTATAAAAAATAAAGATAGTATTACTATCGCCACGCCTAGAAAATATATGAATGCATTTTTTTATTAAATATACTGAATTAAAGTGAATTTTCTGATAAAACATATTAAACCAATAGAATATTAAGAACGTTCAGAGTCATTTTGCAATACATGTTTTCATCATTCATAAAAAAAACACTTTTAAACTATACCTACTCGAAATCAACTCGAGGAGAAAATGTCTAATTGTATTGATTGAATTGGAATTTACTAGGTAGAACTCCATTATAATAGGATAAAATAACAAAGTATTTAGTTCTTCAAATTTTTTATCAGGTAGTTGATCGCTATGTCGGCTTTACGCCATCGTCAGAACTATAAAGATTACATAGTTATCAACTACCTGATCAAAAACTAAATACTTTGTTATTTTATCCTATTTTAAGGTCTAAATGATTTGAAAGAAATGTTGATATTTGACTCAGATGTAGTTCAATTTGTAGTAAAATCAATTTATGAAATAGTCCGTACCGGGATTTGAATCCGAGATATCAATAGCCGAAGCCAACGAATTTGACCACTGCACTACGGACCCGAAAAGTTAAATTCAGCTACTTTTATAATTATTGTAACAACTTTTGAAAATAAAAAATATCAAGAAATATTCGATTAAATAATTATTTCTTCAAACTATTTTAAAAAATAAAGAAATATTTTATAGGTAGAATTGTAAAAATGTCAGTGACATAAAGTTGACAGTTAATTAAATCCATTTACACCATTAAAGTAAGATAAAAATTAATCTTTTCGTACTTAAAACATTTTGTAAAAAAACATAGTAACGAAGTGGTTCTTGATAAAAATGAGCAGATGGCGTCAAAAAGATTAATTATAAATTCGTAAGGATTTTCAGAGATTATAATAATTATTTGAGGCTTTCAGTTGGTGGGTGCTGAAATGATTATTCAGTAAAAATGTGAAAATTGAACGAGGGTCATGTGCACGCAATCCGCAATGGTGACGTACAATATTTCCAAAACGGAACCGTAAAAAAAGATCTTTGATAAACTCAAATACGGAAAAACGCCGTTTCTCAAACGCAAACAAAAAAAAATCGAAGAATGACGAATGTCATATACATTTTTTAATCTAAGTTCATAAACCGATTTATGTACTTTGGTCCAACACACATGGATCACTGCTATGTCTTCTATAACATTCTATAATAATCATCCAATCTTAAAACCGTAGCAAAGCGATAGGAATTAGCTAACCACCAATTCAGCCTTCCCCATCCTGCTATCCATACTCTGTCCGAATAAGTGAGATTTAGCTAGTGAATACAGACAGTAGTTATTTAAGAACACTTTCTGTTGAGATAAGCTCTCCCTCAGGAGGCCATGTTGTCCAGATAGGTAGTTGACATGGTTGTAAAAAATTACAATTATAAGCACTGTACTAAATTTTAATTTGTATTTAAATGTTTGATATCTTATTTGAAACGATACCAATAATAAAAATTCTATTACAAACATTTTTTTACAATTTAATATGACGTAAAATGATAAAGAGAAAATAAAATACAGATGCATGAATATGCGATTGTATATTGAAAGCAAATACTATTCACAACGATTTTTAAAATGCAGCATAACCTCATTTGGATTAAGTAAGTTGTGTATAAACAAAAAATCGAAAATGACGTATGAATGCACAAATAGTTTGCATATTCTTGTGTATGTATACAATTTTATAGATCAAATGCAATATACCCAGAAAACCGTGAAATATTAATTTATAAATTGCGTTTACATGCAAAAACAGCACTGTCCAATACAAAATCATTAAATTTAGTCACTTGGATTGTATTAATATATTCTAAAAAAATTCACTTAATACTTAATACTTAATTCACTTAATACTAAATTCACTTAATACTTAATACACTTAATACTTGTTTGTTCGTATAAAGTGTAAGAATTGCTGCAGTAAAGGTTTTATTTGATATCTTACGATATGACATGGAAGGACAGTGGCGTTTTTGATTTTATACAACTCAAGTGAACAATATTTCCGATGTGAAAATCCCTTACAAAAACTGTTGAGATTCTATAATCAACACTAGGTAAGTCCATGATACGCACATAACTTTACTAATCGAATTGTTTTTACGTATTTATAACCTTGCTTTTAGAGAATGCGTAAGATTGCTTAGTGAAAAACAGTGTATCGATTGAATTAGCATTTACTTGGTAGAACCATATTAAAAATTAAAAACATGACAGATACTTATGATTGAAAAATGAATTGCAGAATAATCAATTACATCACATTTTTTATTCGAGCCTCTGACTAAAAACTCACTTTCATCTAAATTTACAAAAAAAAAAAATGTTACAACTGTGTACGATACATATTCTTTAATAATTATAAAACTGAATTTAAGACTCAGTTCAAGGATAGCAAGAATGCAGCGTTGTCATAAGTTCTGACTAGGAAAGCTCTCGAATTACTTTGAGAGCCACTGCGGGAGAGTTTAAGCGACTTATGTCATAATGTCGGGGCCTTAAACATTAATGGAAAAAGTTTCAACTGAAAGAGGGTCATCTGTGACAGATTCGTTTTTTCTTCATTCCCGGAGAAGGTAAATATTATTTAAATATGTATGTTGATTTCTGTTATTTTTTCCCTGATAAAAAATAAATCCAGGAATTGGATAATATATAATAAATCGAAAAACTGATTTTGATGAATAAATCTAATGTGCTTTTTTTATTCTCTTTGTATTGAACGGATTTTTATTTTGTAATTTTCGATAGCGGAAATACATTTGCAATAATACTAGAATAATTTATGTCCAATACATATGTCAGTGAACATCAAAGTCGGTAAACATCTAATCAGAGATACGGCCGTGATCATATCGTCGTTGTTCTGGAAGAAGACACTGTGAAAAATATTAGTTTTGAGTAATTGGACTTGGAAGTTTGTCAAATGTTTGAAATGCCTTTTTCATTTTGTTTGATTGTAGAAAACTGTTTTTAAGTATACTGTATATTTTATAAAAATAAGTGTGTTCTTCCGT